>VDFB02193867.1:188288583-188485997 GCA_007258455.2 Sequoia sempervirens | reverse complement strand
TTTTAGTAATCGGGATCCCGTTTCGTGAGAATCGAGATCTTGTGCCTTTTCCCTCGGTTCGAGATCTGATGGGAAATAGGATCCTAATTTTTAAAAAGTGGGATCCCGTTTATTAAAATTGGGATCCCGTTTCCTCAATGCCGATTTCAATTTTTTGGTTAAGGCAAAAACTTCCACATTTCATGGACTCAACTTTGTGCACTTACCTAGGTGTATTCATGAAGATAACCTAACTGGAAAGGGGAAGGGAACATTATTCCCTGATTATACAGTAGTGTCTGACTTTACATTTTCAAAGCAAGGTTGGACACATTTTGAAAAATTATTTGTTGATTACCATTTGAGATTTGGTCCAAGGCAACAACATGATCTTGAAGGTTTCTTTTCTCTTTTTAGACAAAGAATAAAAGGTGAAAAATTTGCACATTAGTTCAATTTCCCTAAGGACTTGATCAGGAATGAATTTGATTTAAATATATAGGAATTAAACAAGGAAAAATGGATAGCTTATAGTAAGCTACTGGATATTGTGCATGAAATGGATCTGACGTATGATCCATTGATGGAATTCACTCCATACCACAAGAGAATTGATTTTTTAATGAAGAATTTCAAGGAGGTAATGGACACCTTGACAACCAAAAAGATAAATTTAAGGCTAAGTCTGGATATACCAATTGAAACAAGGCTAGAATGCCAGCCTACAAAAAGGCAGCCCATCTATAGGAGGAAAAGGGATACTACCAGTGATGAGGAAGAAGTAGACAAAAAAGGGAAGAAAATAATGAAGGCTCCTTCATGACCAAGCCCAAAATTCAAAGTACCTGGGGCTATCAAAATCATTGAATTAAAATATTCACCATAGTCCCCCATCACCACCACCTGAGCCAAGCCCTAAGAGGCAAAGAACTGATCACCTACCTGAGGATCTCATAGATAAAATTATTGTTACTGATCAAGACATGCAGGTTGGTATGTCGTCCCCTCCTAGGTCAGCTGAATTGGTTCTATCTAATTTGGATATGAAGGGTATGAGTTTGCAGAATGCAAGAATGGAGGCTTGCAAGGAGTTCTTAGATAAAAATGCATTTGTAAAGACTCCTATATTCTTGCAATTGGCATGGAGGATGAAATTTGAGGAATATCAAAATAAATGCAAGGAGAGAAGAACTAAGGTCGATACAGGTCGATCAGAGAATGATGAAGAAGTGAAAGTTGAACTAATGGAAGAGTTTAAAACATCACCCTGAAGAAGGAAGACAACTAGTGAATCAAGCTAGTGTTTTTATTTTTCCTGAATGGGACATCGTAGATGCAGTGGCTTTCAATGCCATTATAAATTCTAAGAATCCTTTTTAGGATTCTGAAGAAGAAGTTAAGGCAACATTACAAAACTTTTCCTTCAGTGAAGAATATGAGACCTTGGCAATTTGGGCATTGGCTCCACAAGGAAGAAAGCCAAAAATTGTTGATATTAATCCAAATTTCAAAGGAGGATTAATAATAAAGACTGTTGAAAAGGAGGAGGCTGAAAGGGAGGAGGCTGAAAGAAAGAGCCTAATGGAGAATTATAACATTTTAATTAAAGAATATAGTAAAATGCAACAGAGGAATGTTGAGCTGCAAACTAAAGTAGAAAGGTTCAAGTATAGACATACTGGGGAAACATCCAATGCTCCAGGAACCAACACATCACCTCCCACAGTAGGGTCAATTCCTCCTGCTTCTCCAAATGTTTCTACACTAGGGTCTCCCATTCAAAATCCTGCTCTTACCCCTCCTTTAAAACAAGTTGATGAAGAAACAGAGTGCTCTGTTGATCCAACAAAGAGGCAGCTCATGCAGAAAATTGATCAATTATAGACATCACTAAGGGTAAAAGAGGAGGATTTTCTTTCAAAAGAAAAAGAAATTGTTACTCTTTTTTTGGAGCATTTAAATGAAAAGGTGGATAATAAACTACTCTCTATACATTCTTTGTATTCTTTTCTATTTGAAGCAATAAATAATATTGATAGGGGTCAGGGGATAGTGATTCCAATAATTCAAAATTGGATCCCTAGGGAAAATAATCTAGATGTTATGAATAAAGCCTCAAGGTTTGATGTAAATAAGAGGCCCCAATCATTGAAGCCTACTTATATATTAGTTAAATCATTGCAAGGTTTTCAGACCTTACTAGATGATCCAAGTAGGAAGATTAGGGAATTGGTAAAGAACTTCAATGATTGGGGTAACACACTGTTACCTGATATAACTGATGAGCTAGGGGAAATCAGAACACTCCAACAATGGAAGGATCAAGCAAGTAAAGTAATCAATAATCAAATTAAAATAATTTGTGGCTATGTGCAGGATCATGATGGGTCAAAAAGTGGCAATATGATGGGTATTTGTAGGGTATGTGGCTGAAATTTTTTTTTTAATCCAAAATTAATGAAAAAAAGGGTTTTTAAAGGAGATTTTTAGCTTTCCACCAATATAAATTATGCTTTACTTTTAATTTAATAAATAATTATTATTCATTTTCTATTTGAATATGACTAAAGTCTCAATTGATAGGCTGATTGAAAAACATATATAGCTTTCAAATGGTATCACATTTTTTGAATCTGAAATATGCATCACATTCTATGCTTTGTATACTATAGGATTAAAAAAAATAATGAATTTCATGAAGTTTTGACCATGTTAAGGTGGTTAGACGTATGCGTTTTTATTATTTTTTAGAGTTGTATTAAAAAAATAATAATTAATTATTTACTTGGAAAAAAATTACAAAAAAATATGCATCACATCGAGACATGAGTCCTCTACTTATATCTAAAATCTTATAAAAAAATATTATCATTTTATTGTGGTTAGGGTGGTCAGACAAACACCTAGTTCTTATCTTTTCCCTAAAATTTAAGTACTACTGCATTGAAATTTCAAATTCTCACCAAATAGATTTTTTTTTTTTTAAAAAAAACCTAGTAGTTTAGAAACTAGATTAAATTTTCTACAAATTCTATTCTTACATATTTTTGAAATACTATAGATAACTTATTCAGATTTTTATGTCAAGTTTCCTAACTCTGATTTTTCTGAATTTTTTTCCACTTAAGGGCCTGGTTTTTCCATGATGATCCTAAACATACCCTTATGATGACTCAAATTATGAGTTGTTGGTAAATTGTATGGATAAGATTATTGGTACCGGCTCATTTTTGGAATATTTTGAAAGAGATGCTAATCAGGTAGTGGTAAAGTATTTGCCTTATAGTACAAAGGTAAAAGAGGTGATTAATTTTGACTGGCCAACTGACGAAGAATACCAAAGGTGGGTGGCTAAGTATTTGAATGATGATGAGTAAAAAGAGTGGGCTACCGATAGGTGGAAAATCAGATGTTGCAATTACATCATTTCCAGTTTTGTATGGATGGCTTTCTTGGCGTGGGTTTCACATGGTTTTTTGTTATTGCATCAACCTTCCTCCGCCAACATGATGAACGTGAATATGCTCCAGGATGATTGTTGTTGTAATGATTTTTGAACAAGAATATTTTTCAAGGTGGTGGTTGTAACAAATTTTGGAATATCACCAGGTGCTCCAATTGACTGGTGACAGGTGTACTTTCTGACCCGGTGCTTGTTTGCTCCTTCATTTTCTATAAGAAGGATTTCAAGGCCAAAAGTACGGGTTAGCAAGTTAGATAATTTTTGTCAAGTCTAGGTGAAGTTGTAGAGCGAATTGTACAGTCTGATGGTTTTAGAGAAATGCAATTTAGGTTTTGAGTCATTATGTAACAAGTTTTGAGTTCATAGATATTTAATGTTGTATAACAGTACTAGCATTTGAGTTGAAATGAAAATTTGAGCTCATGTCTCTCCATTGTACATGCATATCTGAACTTTCAATGAAATAACTAAGGGTTGTTTTATCCATCTCACAATTGTGGTGTGTATGATTCTATTTTAGCTTTAATTCAAAGAATTAATCAAAATGCTTGAATGGGATTATAGGCGGATATGTGTTGTATAAGGATCTGATAAGTAGTCCTGGGTTAGAATGCATACTAATGAAATTGTAATGCAATATTTTTAGTGATATTATATGTGATGTATTAAATCTGTTATAAACCTCTAGATGCTTATGAATTTGACTCCTGTAATGGATATATGGCACTGATCTAAGTTGTAATTATTCGTGTAGTTTAGTATTTGTTTGTCTTTTCCTAAAGCTTGCTAAAAATTTAAAATCATTAACTATCTTATACAATGGATTGTGTTTAGTTATCTCATGCTCCAGATAGTTGATATTATCTTATCGTGTTGAGCTATTAAGTGAGATCATCTGCTATTGTTAATGTTGTTTATAATAATGGTGCAGAGGTTGTAAACACATTAAGGGATCACCCTTTTGAGTCTTGCAAAGCTCAAAGTGTACAAGGCTTTTAAAGTCCTCGTTAGTTGGTCCAAGTCCTTCGAGCTGCCTTTGATTAGAATTAGCAATTCCATAGGTATATTAGAAGAAAAACCTGGTTACATTGTAAAAAGAACCAACATACATGTCAACCACTGAACAACCACCTCTACAACTAAATTTTTAATATTTTATGATCACATGAAACATCAAACACACTAATTTCAAGGTTGTTAACATCACTATTGAAATGCTTTAATTTTTTGACCTTTCAAACATTAAAAAGTACATCATTAAATTAATTATGTAATGGCATAAAAATTAAAAACATCATGAATTAATTATGTAACCACATAAGTCAAATATAATTCTATCAAGAAATTAATATCAAATAGATAATATAATCGCATAACCTATACATTTCAATGTCATTGATCTGCGTCTTCATCCAACTCTTTGTCTGTATCATCCAATCTAGATTCGACATTGTAAGGATTGGTCATATCATCATCATCATCGATATCAGTTTTGATAATGTCATCATCCACACGGATATCATCTTCATGAACATTAACTCCCACATCATCATGATCTAGTTCCTCCTCTTCGACATCTTCGTCAGGGACATCATCAACTAACTGTTGATCCTGATCATCATCTACATCATCTTCTAGTTCTTCGGTATCTTCTTCTTCCACCACATTATACTTTACTAGCCTTCCTCTTGGATCATGTCTAACAACAAATGACCAACCCAGTTTACCTGGAACCTCTGAGTAAAATACTTGCTCACATTGGCTTGGAAGAACATAGGGCTCATTTCCAGCTCGCTCAATCAACCTTGTATTAACCAGGGTAAATCCATTATCATATTCAATAAAAGTTCTCTCAGGATCATTTTCATTTAATCATAGCATGTACCATAGGACGATGAACAAAATTAATCTGAAGGACTTAAAGTCACACTCAAGTATAACATCCAAAATCCCATAGTATCAATTTTCTGAGACTTCTAGAAGTATGTCGCTTCTAGATAAAACATTAGTCACCTAAAAGACTATAGTTATACCAGAATTACAAGTTTTCTTCATGTCATCCAACATTTTGATTCAAAGTTTACAACCATTGCACCACATAGCCTTATGGTGTTTCACCTACAATATTTCAAACATGCAAAAATTATTGCAATATCGTCAGTTGATAAACATATTTATTCTTGGCTGAATGTATGCAAAGAAAACAATCTCAAGATATATATACATCAATATACTTGAAAATAATTAAATAATAGGGGTGATTAATATATTTATACGTACCTGTTTATCTCTTAAACCATATGCTAAATCAATTTCCCTTTGTTTAACATTGGAATCTCTATTACAATGAGCTTCTTTAACCAATGAAGCCACACCTTCCCATGTTAATGTGCAACCAGATTGTTGACATCGTTCAATCCATAACATCATCCAATCAAGATTGTTGGCGACGTACAAATGTAGTGCATCCCACTCTTGACCAAATATACCAAAATAAATTGAAATTCACAAACGGCGTATAATTAGTTAGATACCATAGTATACGACTTTAATTTATAATTGATGTATATTGAAGATTAAAAATTAAATAAGTTCAATATACATAAAAACCATATGTAAAATGCATTCCAATTAATCTCTATGACCATCTTATAATTACCTCTCACTTTCCTCAATTTACCTTTCCCCAACAGGTACTCCCCTTCGAATTTGTTAATGGAGTTGGGATCCCAAATGTGATCTAAATGGATCTTTGCTACAAACTTAGGAAGATATTCACTATTGTACACCATGGTCTAGTATACCATATATCCCTCCACCATAGAACCCTCAAGATGTGCTCTTTGTCTAACCAAAGCCTTCAAAAATTTCAAGTGCCTATCAACCATCCACATTGACCTTGTGTGTATAGGTCCACACAATTCAATCTCCTCAACTTGGTGTATGAGGTGGTGTTCTTGTGCATTAAAAAATATTGAAGGTAAACACTTTTGCATTTCACACATTAGATGAGGAATTTTTCTCTTCCAATAATTTATATCTTCTTTATGGATTTCTTTAGATGATAGCCATCTACAAGTGATTCAAGGTGCAAATATATTAACGATATTTAACAAAAATATATAGTATATTAATACATAAAAATTAAAACAAATGTATAAATTATAAGATGTATATAGCTTAATTGAAATAAACTGGAGTACTTACCTCATGTATTTTCCAAGATCATATATAACTTGCTTGACATTGTTGTCAAAGTAGTCTCGAGAGATAGGTAGAACGACAGCAACAAATATAAAATGATCTTTTCATTATTTTTCCAAAAGTAGTAAACATAATACACTGAAAATTACATGCATTATACAAGTGTATATAATATACCAGAATAATTACCTTAATGAAGGTATGCCAATCATGCGTTTTCATCCCTGACCCAAATTCACCTTTGTTTGTTATTATATTGTTTATGTTTGCAACAAATCCTGTGGGAAATCAAATTTTTTGTATGACTTCTTTTATAGCATTGCTTTGCTGCTCTGTTAATAACCAATGAAGGGCACTTATATTAATTTGGTCTCCATCACTATTTAATTGAATGACATTCTTCATTGCATGATTGGCTTCCTGAATGTCACTACAAATTTTGACAATTTTTTCTTTGTCATGCCTATTTTCCATAACATTTCTGTTATATTCTTTTTGATATGCATTGTATCAAACAAACACACAATTTGTAGCTGCTCATAGTAGGGCAACCTATTAAATTGTCTAGGATAACTTTTCAGTCTCTGTGGAAGCCAGCCATTTATGCCTTGATGACCTTCATGAAGCATATAATTTAAAGAAATTAACAATGACAATCATTGTCAATTACAACATTAGTAAACACAACACAATATAAAAATATAAATTCAAAACATATCATATATGATAGATAAATAATTTGATCCAATGTATAACCTTGACGATTAATTCTATTATATTCCAACTTCCATAGGCGAGGTGACATTCTTCGTGGTTTTGATGTAGTCTCATCTTTCCCATTGATTTTTTTTTTTTCAGTAGTTCAATACTTATGATTTCTATGGAGGAAGTGTCTATACTCATCAAACACATGCTTTCCTAAACTTGTTGAACGACGAGATTTCATCTTTGGACCACAAATTGGATATGCAAATTTTCCCTTTGTTTGAAGACCTGCAAGATGATATATAATTGGATTAAATATGCCAATTTTTATAATTCTATATAATGAATAGATTATTTTAAAAACATTCGTGATATCTACTTCATCAAATTAAATATTGTTAAAGTGCAGTTGAACATTATAACATACCACAAAAATGTGTTAGCCTTGGGGCATCATGAATTATCCATACAAGCATTGCATGGAATTGAAATTGTCTTTGTCCTATTGGTCTAGAGACATCATACATAGTGACACCATTCCATAACTTTAGTAACTCGTCGATAAGAGGCTCGATATATACACTCATATCTTTAACTTGGTACTTACCTAGTTGAATGAACATAAACATTACATAATTATTATAACCATTTTACTGCAATATATATAAATTAATGTACATGACTATTGAATGAAAAAAATATGTCATTATGCAATAAATAAGACAAATGAGATGCTACTACATTAAAGAAAATTGATGTAAACAAATACCTGGAACAATCATTGACAACATTATGTGTTCCCTCTTTATTGACATCCATGGAGGAATGTAATTATTGATAACAAAAACATGCCACACTGAGTAAATAGATCTCAGCTCTCCAAATGGATTGACACCGTCCGCTCCCAATGAAAGCCTGAGATTACGAGGTTCTTTTTTAAAGTTTGGCCATTTTTCCTCCATGTCCCTAAATGCAAAACCATCTAGAGGCATTTGAAGAATGTCATCTCCACTTCTATTCTATGCATGGTAATCCATCAATTGCGCTAAGCTTTTGCACCTAAATAATTGTTGCATACATGGAATAATGGGAATATAACAAAGAACCTTGTGAGACACCTTTTTTGTTAGTTGATCTGTTCAATATCTATTGATATGACATTCCAAGCATTTTGTTGCAAATTTATGTTGTTTATGATATATAATATGATCATTGGGACATGCATCTATTGCTTGATACTCCATTCCGATATCTTTCATAATGGCACATAAATCTCGGTATGAGCGAGGTAAAATATTTGATGGTGGTAACAAAAATTTACCAATCAATCTACAACAAAAAATACCTTTTTTATATAAAGAATATTAATGGTAGATATTTTATCCTTTATTTACTAGTGATGAACTAGCAACAATTAAAATAGATGAAAAAAGATGGCATATATGACATACCTTAACATTCGTGAGATTTCTATGTTTGATAAACCATTCATAACCTTCAAGTTCAACAACAACAATACAATAAAGAGAAGAGTTATTTCAGAGCCTTCATAAATGGGCTCATATGCCTTTTCAAGTACAGGTAAATCATGAACATCATCAAATTCATCTTGATCATCATGATCAGCTCTGCCACTAAATGTGGCATCGATCAATGTATTCGTACCATCATCTTCAACTGTGTTTTCTGGCATATGATCATCTTCTTCCATAGGATCATTAACTTCATCTTCGATATTCACAGCTCCATGTTCGTCCGCTTGCAAAACCACATTCTCTGGGCCGTGATAATCCATATCATCTTCCCTAGGGCACCCCACCTTTATAATAATTATAGACACAAATAAACCATGATCATGATCAAGTGATTATATATATATATAATGTTAAAACAATATAAAAATTTACAAATTCAATCAATATAAACACATATAATGAACAACTTACCAATGGATGATAATCATGCCCCCCTTCAACATAACCATGCTACCTACAATGTTTCTCAACTATAGTGATTAAAATTTGTCTCGTCTTTAATCCCTTGCAATTATTGCAAGGACAATAACATTTCCCATCACCCTTTCTTTTCAATCTAGCCCACAATATATCAAGTGTCTCTTCATTTTGTTCTGGACTAATATTATCTAACATGATTTTTCTTTACCAAGCTTGACTATTTAGATCTTCAAAAAATATCAAAGTCACACTCCAATAATTTTTATTCATAGACAGGTAACATAATCTAATAATTCTGATATTTTACACCAAAAAAAGCTGGCATGCAAGCACCCCTACAAAAGAGAAGATAGTGTGAAGTTAATGACCCCAAAAAACACTTTACAATGCTAATTCCAAAACTTATTAAATTCGGATGTTACTATGATTTCCAACCGTTAAGACTCCTAAGATCAGAGTATTGAACTTGATCACAAAATTCCTACAACAATGGAGGTAGCGAACTAGTAAGAGAAAGTGACCTATTCCTAAGGAGCAACAAGTCAGAATCATCATTGGTAATGTCAATATGGATTTATCCTTTTAGTTAAAGATGCAATGTGTCACTTCTTATGACTAGCTTATCCCTAGGGCCCTCAACATTGAGAGAGCCCTAATAAAAAAAAACAGAAGCATTGGTAAGAGAATGATTAGGGTACAAACCCTAGGTATCCGTAGAAACATAAACAATAACTATAGTGGATTAGTGAGGTTGCAATACCATAAAGATTGAGACATTGTAGGTAATAACAAAATCTTGCAATCTAAAGATTGTAGCCAATAACAAACACACTATGTAGCTTAGTGAAATTTGTAAATGCAATCTATGGTAAGAAGAATGATAGTCACTTGAGATGTGACAGTCAAAAACAGGCTAAGCAGTGACAAGATAATAAAGCTCAAACCTTGCATAGTAAAGTGGAGATTTTAACAGTGAGTTTCCTTACCCCCTTGCTGACCTTAAGGGTTTTTCAAATGCTTTTGGTAGTGTTAGACAAGGAAAATGCAATCAGGGAATGACTATCCAAATGAAGTAACAGTGGTAATCATAGGTTCAATGTTTCTTCTTAGCCATTAATATTGTATAATGAAAGTAGTGGATTGCATGTTTGAGTAGTGTTTTGAAACTCAACAAAGATGGGAGAATAGTGAATAATACCTTGTGGATTGTGAAGTAGTGTTAATAAGGTTGAAGGATCTTAAGAACTACAATACCATGAAACAATGAGTCCCCTATAGTAAGTAGGCTATCTATGGGGCATAGTTTGATTTTATAGAAGGATGTTCATGAAAGGAATTTTCAAGTGATAGTGAGTGAGCTGTTTGAGACTGCAATTGAGGGTGCAATACCCAGTCTTAAAATAAGTTAGCAAAGTAATAAATGTGCAAGAAAATAAAATCATACACAACAAACAATTCACAATGTTATCTTCTATAATGCCTTGAGTGTGAAGACAAAAATCTCATTGTATCTTCATGATGAAAGTGGTGACCTTAATGGTCAATCACTGGCAACCATGATTTTAAAACATGATATTGTTCTTATGGAGGCAACATTTTAAGCAAGGAAGTGAGTGGTGGTTTGGAACAATGGAAGGTATGAAGAACTTGCTTTATATGCATACTATGTAGTCTAGCTTAAGACAACGTTCTTAGAAGAGATTGAAGGTGGATTATGGAACTCAAGGGTTACCATGAAAAGGATTAAAGCAAAGACTAAGATCTAGATTTAAAAGCTACGATCATGAAGATATTAAAGATGTCACATGCAAAACCCTAGTAGTTGGAGTAATGAATACAGTGCCAAAGAGGATAGTGTGCTAGGGTAGATTTAGGAGATCTCTCCACATTATCTAATTACAAGGAAATACATCATTTATTTATTTTTTTAATTAAAAGAAATCATTCTAAACCCTATATAGGATACATTGATACTTCAAAATCCTCTGAAGGAATTTGAGATTATGCAAATATATGTCAAGTAACATTCATAAGGTTTAGAAAATATTGATCACTCTCTAGAATAGCCCATTAAACATGGGTTGTGCTTGAATGCACTACATAATTGATATAACATAACCACTCCACATATCAACCAGAGTTACAGGCTCTTTATTGCAACAAGAGGTAATCACTCTTCGATCATGCTATAATTACATCCTAACCTGTTAAACTTGAGACAACCTGAATGCACCCAATGATGATTGACACCTACATTATACAACCTAAATTAACTACATTATATGAGTTCCTCCATTTCTATGACAACATATCCACATTAAACTTGGGTCACACATGAATGCATCCTGTATTTGTTATAGCACAAATGTGCCACATGACCAATAGAGTTATGGATCACATAATTACAGTCACAAGAATTTGTTCCTCGGTTGTGATCTTATGGTGATTCCACACAACAAAATTTGGACATGAAATTCTCAAAACCCTTAACCTCTAAAAATGAAATATGATGAGATGTTGATTTAAAATATGATTTTCAAACCTAGAACTACAAATCTGACTTCACAACTGAATTCTGCAAAAAGACAATAACTACCCTCAACTTGGTGATATATTCTTGAATTTTTTCTGATTTTTCCCAAGAAAATCATCCTTAGTTCCCCACAAACTATCTCAAGTAGAGAAATACACTGTCGCAATAAATCAGGTGCGAACTCACTTTTCTTTATGTCAGCCATAATTTTTTTTTTTTAATTATTCATGTTTGTCAAAAATTCAATGAACCCCAGGTTCGTCGAAATTTCGATGAACATCAGGGATAAACTTTCAAAAAATTGGAAATTACACATCAAATTTTACAAGCACCCGACGAACATCAAATTTTACATATTTCGTCAAACAGTTTCATTGGATTTTGTAGTCAAATGTATTAGTGTGGTGAAGTAATCACACAAGCTAGTGGGTGCAAGACATGTGTCATCTATATATGGTGGGCCCAATATCCTTTTGTGATTTGTGAGTGGTATCAAAAGGGGATCTACGGTGGTTGTTGGGTGATGTGGTTTCATCTCGATTGCTCTCTGCCACCTTGTTCGATTTTATTTGGTATTTATAAAATGTCACAGGCTAGCAGGCGGATGGACACCTATTGCTTCATGGAGGGACCTGCCAAGCTTTGGAGATGGTGAATTCTTTATGAGGAAAGAGATCAACGGTTGATGGTGGGTGATGTGGGTCAATCCTAACCGCTCCCCACCATCTCGTGAGGGGCTCACTTATATCTATCATTTCTTAGCAGGCAAGCGAGTGACTGCCACATGGAATATCTTAAGAGCTCAAATGGACTTTAGTGGAGATAAAGTATTGCTAAAATTTGGCCGAGATGACACTAAGATTAAAACAACTCCATGTATTAGAACTAGTTTCTTTTGGCACATGTTTGAGATTTGGGAAATGCTTTTGATTGCAAATGTTGATTCTGTCAGATGCTAGTATATGTGGGAAGGTGAAATTGAAATAAGGTAGAGTACGAGATGATATTTTGAGATTAAATCAAGATCGCTCCCTACTATCTTATTGTGATGAGTTGCAAGTGGATTAATTCCCATGGGCGAGCGGGTAAACATGACATGATAGGTTTTATTAAATGCTAAGTATGTGACTAAATGTGTATTTTTTATTAGGGAAATGCATCAAGTGCATGCAATTAGATTTTTTATAATTAATCACCCTGATTATAATTGTCTATTGATCTATCTCAATGTGCAATTGACGACTGAGGTTCAAAAAATCAAGTAGTTGATTTCCAACTCACTCGCTCAAGCCTTCCTCGAGTATTAATGGTTGGCACACTTACATTGCTCAATATAATGAGGACTGGTAGCCATATTTTTTTCATAGTTTTTTGAAAATTGAGCTTAAGTCTATGAAAAGGTTGGTGAAGAGCTTCTTTGGTAAAAGGTTGCAGAGGTATTGCGATAAAATTTTCCTCGGGTAAGTAGGTACTCATACTTGCTTGTTTTAATTACGATTGTATCAGTTTGTTGGTTTTAGAATCTTGGGGTGGTGAGAGTTTATAGTTTGCAATTTATTTTGTTGATGCTTGAGTTGTTTATTCATCAAGAGTCTTTTAAAACATAAACCTATGAAGGTCTTTCTGCAAATTAAGAGTCTCCTTGTTCTCGTCGTGATCATTGAGAAGATGAGTAAGCCAAATGAGTCTGTCAAGCCAGTCCAAAGGTCTAGGAGACTTAATCTATTTGAATCCAAAGATGATGCTCCTGAAAATGAGGTTGAGATACTAGAAGCTCTTGAAACACCGAAGGAGAAGAAAGAATGCAAGAAATCTAAGAAGACTGTTGTCACGAGCACGTATAATTTGAGAGGAAGGACCATTTTAGAAGAATTGGTCAAGTTTAAAGGTAAGGAACCAATTGAGCCTATGAAGAGAGCAAAGAAAATAAACAAGTATCACAAGACCTACCTAGGGAGATACAATTCTCCCATTGAAGTTTCTAACAACCCTTCGAATGGTGGTGGTGATACTAATCCAAAATATGGCCATTATCTTCTTTCCTTGGTGTCGTTTGAAGACTCTAATGACGAAGGAGTCATGGTTCCTCCAATTTCATCACAGACAAGGAGCAGGGGAGCATACTCTAATGCTAACAACTTAGAATAGCATCCTCGCCCTATTTTTTTTGTTGACACCATAACTGCTACAAAAAACTCATCTGAGCTTCAACATATCTTTCATTTTTTGTCTTCAGTGCTAACATGGAAATATTTTGGGAAGGTGTGAGGTGGATTTGTTGAACCCTATGTATTTGATGGTGACTATACCTTTTTCAGATAGTATATAAGTTTTTTCTTTGGCTACTAATGGAGAATCTTCTTTGGTCAACAAGGACAAGGTTTTTTTGTTCGACTACAACAACGAACTACGCCTTTTAGAAGGTTGGTCGGTCTGCTCCAACCAAATTACATGGAGTTTTTTCTTTTTCTCTCCCTTGTTCTGAAATGATTACATGTAACTAACTGGGGAATATCTCAAATTTAGGTGAAATTAGCAGTAAAAATGAAATGTAACTCTAATTTAGCCTATTTTTTGTTGATCCCTTATTCTATAAAAAGGGATTTCAAGGGTGGTTATAGAGGATTTGAGTTTTGAGTCTCAAAATGGTCTAAGTCAAAAACTAAGCTCATGAAAGAGCAAAATGTATATCAATGTATAGATGAATAGTCTAGTAAGGAGTCTAGGGTGTAAGTTAGTTTATAATGATCTCAAATGGTTTTAGTGTAGTAGCAATTTATGAATGAAAATGCTAGTTCCTAAACATAAATTCTATCATGTGTAATTTTCTTCCTTATTATGAATGACATGCTTAATGATCTCTTCATTTGTCTTCAATTGTTTTAATTGAATGATTGATTTCATTTCTACTTCAATTCAAAGAATTGATTAAATGCTAAAGTGAGGTCTAAGATTTGTAAGGAAATAGAATAGGACAAATAAGTAGTTATGTTTAAGGCATAGTGAGTTGAATACTGTAATGTAGTATATTAATAGTCCATTAATTACTAGTTCAATTTTGTAAAGTATTACTAGTCATTATAAACATGAATCCATTGTCCTAGGACAAGGCACTGGTCTTTTCATTTGGTTACTTTAAAAGATAAATGAGTTAGTTGTTCACTTGACCAAGGGCTTGAAATGAGGGAAAAAATCATCTAAAATATTTCAAGGTACCAATCTGAAGTACCCTTTTATTCCTTGTAATACATAGTAACCTTTTTAAAGGGTCGGCCAAATCTTTAATGACTGATGCCAATTTGCATTCATAGGAATCTATATGTGTATAGAAATGTTCTTGACCAAATGAACATCATATGAGCGTAATAAAGATTGCCTTCCTGGGTTTCACAGAGCCCAGAGTGAAGGAGTGAGGACCTCAAAATCTTTCCTTGTGTGTTGGCCAATCCTTACCCTTGCTAATTATTGAATTTTGGTAGATTCATAGGTAAGCAGTAAGATTAAGTTTGGTTCATAAAAAAATAACCAACACTAGGGTCTGATTATAAACTAAAGAGGGGTTCACCATCAAGCTAGGTCTTGGAAAGACTAATGAAATGCAAGACCTAATGCAATGCAAGATTTCACTAAATGACCTAAAAATGCATGTAAATTGGAACAAAAAACTAGGAAATCAAAAGTGATCCAGGAGGATCCAAAAAACCTCAAAAATTTGTAGTCTCAAAATTAGATGGAACCAACTCTATCGCATAGGGCTTGCCTACATGATCCTGAAACAACTTGAATCATGTCAAAAGGAGACTGTACGCCCGAGATATGCTTGGTCAAAGTTGGGGTCAAACCTAGTACATGGGCCAGTCAAAGGAAAAAAATGATCATCTCAAAAATGGTCAAAAATAACATCATGCTGAAGAGCTCGTCTCCATGATTTCAACATCGTTTGTTTCAACGAAAACGAAGCTTGTACGACGAAGATATGGCCAGTCAAAGTTGAAGGTTGACTAGATGCTGACATGGCAGTTGACTGGATGCTAACATGGCAATTGCAAGTGATGTGGAAAAAATGTGGATCCCTCTCACTAAATTCATGTATCACCACTACACCATGCTTTATTTTTGAGTAATAAAGTGGTGGAGGTTTATTTTATTTCACAAAATCCATTTTATGGGATTCCAAGTGGATTTTGTGGGATCCCAGGCAAATTTTGTGGGATTTAAAGGCAATGGATTAAAACCAAATCTCCTAAAAATTAAAAAAATTAAACCCTTTAAAACAATAATGAATAATCCTAAATCTCCTAAGTTTAAAGAATTTAACCCCCAAACAAAAGTAGAAAATCCAAAATTAAAACACTAACCCCTACAAATAAGGGCCTAATCCTTTAGAATATTAAAGCCCATTTACATAATAGAATTAAAAGGATTAGATGATATTTTAAAAGATTTGTGAGATTTTCCTATTGTAAATGGGGGGTTTTTCAAAGATATGTAAAGGTTTCAAAAGGATTATTTTGTAAGGCTCAAAATTATAAGAGCCATTAAACTTAAAGGGGTTAGGATTTTAATGATATTTTAAGGGGGGATTTTGAAGATTTTTGTTGTAAATGAGAGATTGTAAAATCATATGGTTTTAAACCATATTAGGAAAAAATATATTTATAAAAAGGGGATTTTTGGCTTTGTAAAGGGAATGGAAATTAGGAGAGGAAATTAGGGAATTGGAGAATTCTTTTGAGAATTTTTTTTTTTGTAAGCACAGAGACTTGTATTTGTATTCTTTAAGTGTAATGGGGTTATGAGGTGATTGAAGCCTTACTCAAGAAGGAGAGTACACAAGTATCTTTAAGTGCAAGAGGAGATTGTGAGCGATCTTGTAATGCAAGACTCGAGCTTGGATGATGTAAAAAAGCATGTTAAAGCTTGGCATCATTAATAAAGTTGTCCAACATTGAGAATCGGACCCAGAGATGTAACTCATTTGTTGAGTGAACTCCATTATCAAGCTCATGATCTCTCTTCTTCTTTTCTATCTTATAATTCTCTTTCATTCCTTTTAGTATTTGATGCCTTTTGAGTTCTAATTATGAAATTTAAGTAATTAGTTAGAGTCATTAAATTATTAAGTGAACTCAATTTTTGTAATTTCAAAGGTTAAAAATACATAACCACACAATTTTGTTTGAGACCAAGATAAAATCTATAATTAGAAGTAAAGTGCAAATTATTTGTAACCCTTTAATTACAAATCAAGAAGTGTGCAACTGGAAACTTGAAGAGGCCTAGAATGAGCTTTGGAACACTAAAAATACTTAAATTATGGTATACTGGGACTCATATGCCAGTCTAGGCATATAAGTCCCAAACTAAGATTTTTGGTCTGGAATAAGTTTCTGACGGTGTAGATTCAAGATCTACAAAATTCTAAAAAATTTCCTGTAGTGGGACTCATATGCCACTTCTGGCGTATTAGTCCCATTTCACTTTTTTAGGAATTCAAAGTTTAGATTTGTACTCCAATCTCTGCCCTTCCCTTCCAAATTGATTTTTGGATATGAACCCATAAAAAGACCTACAAAACATAATATAGATTTAATTTTCTTATGGGGGGTTTTCCTTTGTCAAACCCCTAGTTCGGTAATTAAACCTTGATAGAAACAATGAAACTTGAATGTAAATGTGAACATAAACCCTAACCTTAAGTGTGTCTAATATTAGGAAATGTGAAATGTAATGCAACCCTATTATAATGTGGTAGGATGAGATGCACATGAATGAAACATGAAGATGCATGACTCACTTTGAGAGATCTCTAATCACCCCAAATGAGTCCTAATAATGCATGTTGATAATGGACGATGGAATCACTTAGGAAACAAGTCATTAGGCTTGGCTTGGTGGCTAGTTCCATCTCCCCAACCTAAAATCCATCATGATTCACCATAGGAAACAATAATCAACCCTTGACAATGCTAGATATTAAATGAAAGTGAGCTTGAAGACCTACAAAAACACAGTAATGTTGCTCCAAGTCTTCATCTTTGTTGATTGCTTATTCTTGAATGATCTAGTGAAGAATTCTTGAATACTTGGATCTTGAAATTGCTCTTCTAGATTGTTGCTTAGATGAAAAATGACTTTAGAAGCTTGTTTATATAGGCAATTCACCTAATTTACTGTTATTTAGGTCTCAAAAGCCAACATCAACCAAAAATTTGAATTAAAAACTCGAATTTCTTTCTCAAACCTTAAAAAGGCCCCAAATGGGACTCATATGCCACTCCTAGTGTATGGGTCCCACTTAGGGGGACTCATACGCCAGAAGTGGCATATGAGTCCCACCTTAGTTTTTTGGGGTGGGTTGTTAGGAATTTTAGTGTTTTTGATTATTTTATCGAGATTTTTAGTTGAAATAATCTTTGTGATCCAAAATAAAGGGTCTTAGGGGCCTATTAATGATGATTCTAAAGTGGTATTTAATGCAAGGGTGTTGAAATAGGTCCAAATTAAGTGTGAAATTGTAGTATTTTCAAGAGCGTATAATTTTCTACACTACAAGGAATCACAATAGATTTAAATTCAAGCTCGACACTTACTCCAATATTTCCCTCCTAAAAATGGTGGCTTTAATATTTGGATCTAAAATAATATACATATATCCATCTTAATCAATACTGAAAGATTACATGGCAAGCATAGTGACTCCCCTAAGTGATGAAAAAGATTTTATAGGAATAATAAACAATATGATGAGAAAAAACAAGGGAAAATACAAGTATATTGAAAAAGAGATATCAATAATCATATCAATGGGATAAGGAAAGCATAAAGAGTAAATAATTTAAAATACAATTGTAAATCAAATTAGGGTATGTAGAAGGAGTTGATATTAATTGTATAATATATGTAATAATTAATATGGACTGGATTAGTATTTGAAGCACAATGAAAATATACAAAGATTATGGCAGAAGAAAAAAGTAATTAGCAATCATGAAAAGGATCAATTATAAGGAAAAAATGATGATAATCAAGGAGAAGTAAGGTAAGAAGTAATTGTAACACTAAAGAAATAAGAAAAGGGGAAAGTAAGTCAATGATTAAAATATGAAACAAAAAATACAAGATATTAATAATAAGAACAAAATGTCTCAATGCATCTTTAGGATGACATTTTTTGTCACTAGGTTCTTAGTGTGCTATGTTTATACATCAAAGAAGTAAACGATGTTTAATTCTATTTTTTTAATACAATATTTAATGTCAAATGGATGTGGTAAAAGATGTAAGGGTATGTGGTGTGATAATAAAAAATATATATAGAAAACGAGACGTGAACTATGGAGTATCTTCCCATGAGTCAATCAAAATATTTTGCAATTTTAGATGTTGGAATTTGAGAGGATACAAAAATAAACAACACATAAGGATCAATAGATGAGAAATATGGAAGGGCATGCTAAAATAGATTCCTAAAAATGTAAAATACATTATAGCTCAATGATCATTCTTGTAGGAGATGGAAGCTCCTTTCAAGGATCCTCAACCTGCAAAAATAAATCATCCTCACACATAAATGAGAGATGCACAAAGACTATTCTGCCAAAGATCTAAGATGATATTCAGAAATCAAGAGATGAGATGCTAAAATACATAGTGTACAGGCCTTTTAAAGGTGTGAGAAATGAGATGGGTGAAAAACTACCTAATACGGGAAAACTGCCTAAGTAATTATCCCTAAGTTAAAAATTTAACACTAACACCCCCCCTTAAGTGCAAACTTAGAGAGATTATTATGCAAAATGAAATGTAAGATGGGTCTCATCTACAAGGACATGTTAGGTACCCATTCACAATTGCTATGCAATACAATCTCTCACAATCAAAGAAAAGGAGAAAAACCCAGTGGGAAAAAAGTCCTCTCCAAAAGAGAGAAAAAAGTTGAAAAAGTGAAAGGAGGAGGACTTCACAAGATCCCCCAAGGAGAACTCTCATCACTAATCTCAGAAAAATGTAAAAGGAGAGATACTATATATAGCCCCCCATAAAAAAGAGTACAAATGTTGAAGATCCACCCATGATGAAGAAACTCTTGTGTTGATCCTAGAAGTGTGAAGAATATCCCATGTCTACAAATAGCATGCCTCCCTTTGGGAGAAACAACCACTGATACAAGAGAAACTCCAACTTTGAAACAAGAGAAGGGAGAGGAAGAATCGACATGAAAGATTCCTATGAAAACTATTTCAGTGCCTCCACATAACCAAATGTCACATCATGATCAGTTGCAAACTCAATTGAAGAAGGTGGATCAACAAGACCATGTGGAAACTCTGAAGAAACAATCTCCAAAGAAAAAAATGGTGTGATAGAAGTGTAGATATTGTCATAAAAAAGAAGGGATATACCCTCAAATGCATCATCCAAATTAGAAATGTGAGATTCACAAAACAACTCCGCAAGACCTGTCAAGTGACTATCCCACAAAGATTGATTTGGATCAAAAACATCCTGTTGTGATTAAGAACCAACCTCTGAAGCAAGAGGAGATGAATCAACATAGGTCTAAAAATCTCCAAAGTTCAAATGACCAATCTCTCCTGAGGAATTTCAGCACTAGCAAGAGGAGTGTGAGGCTCATAATCATCATCATCAAAAGAATGAGAAAAGGCATAGAGATGAGACTCATGATCAACTTCACAAACAATAATGAATTTGATAGTATCAACCTCTCTAATGAAAACAAAATCTGCAGTGAAATCTATAGTCTTAGGTACCTCACCACGAGTAATCTGATAGATGGAAAGTAGATTTGTTTGCAAATCAGTTATACATAGTACATCTCTGAAACATCCATCACCAATCTCAACATTGCCTATCCTCACAACATCCAAAAACTTACTATCTCCCAACAAAATATTTGAAGTATCAGTAGGATAAAGACCCAAAAAAGGATAGGGAGTAAAAATTATGTGATGAGATGCTCCCAAATGCAAAAACCATCTATCATGGCCAAAATGAACTGTAGAAGTTACCAATGCGTGTTCTTTGAGTTTATCTTCTTTACCTTCATTCCATTTGCAAATCCTACATTCCTTGACTATGTAGGTTTGGATGAAGGTGAATGTGATGCAGATGGAGAGGCTATAGAAGAAGGAGTCATAGATGAGGGTAGTGGAATATTGTTCTTTTGAAGAAGATGTGAAAGCTCATCAATCTTCTTCATATAATAGTGGTGTTCATCATGACCTTTCTTCCTGCAATACATAGAACTAAACTTCTCCTTCTTAGGTTTATCCTCTTTTGAAGAGGTGGAGGACTCATTAGACTTTGTCTTAGCCTTAGGTTTCTTCTTCCCATTGCTCTAAGATGCTTATGCAACTAATGCATGATTCATAGAGACCCCCTCTAAATGGGAAAGTTTGGCTCACTCCCTCATCAAACAGTCACATAATGTTTCAAAAGAAGGTATTTTGAATTCATTTCCCAAAGCATCCATGGTGGATTAAAAAGTTAGAAGAAAAATTTGCAAATGGACCTGTCAACTTAGAAAAAATAAAAAATATGGACTCCTTATTAGTTTTATCCTTCCCACATCCCACCAATTGTGACCTCACAAATTCTAACTTGACTAGGAAATCATTAATTTTGCCTCTAGTTTCAAAGCACAAAACTCATTGATCTAACCAAACAAGTTTTTGAACTCACCCCATACTTCCTTGGGTGTATTACACTCCTCAATATGGAAAAGAAGACTATCAGATACATGCAAAGCTATCAGACCCATAGCTTCATCACACTTGTTTATGTAAGCAAATGTTTCATACTCCTTGGTAAAAGTGGGTTGTTTATCATTTAGTGTGGACCACAAACCCTTAGATTGGAGCAACCTACACATTTTAATTTTCTAGGTATGATAGTTATGGGGGGATAAAAGTTCAACTATATTAGGAGTAAGCCATGACAACAATTTACACCAAAAGCAAGCAAAATACACCAAATTGATACAATTGAAACCTCCAAAAATATCAACTAATGTAGCCTCTCAATATTTATTTTTCCAAAATACAAAAAAAATATCACTCAAGAATTAAAAAAGACTGAATATGTACCTAAATCTCAATAAAAATTGCAACAAAAAATTAACCACCTTAGGAGAACGCTACCCAAAACTCACTGCACGCCACCACCTCTACAAATCTCTCCATGTTGGATGAGAGTAGATTCCATGTGTAGGCATCAGTGAAAGATAGCTAATAACCTCACACAAGCCTCAACTCATGCAACTGAGAGGGAATCAAAGTATAAAAGGGCTTGTTTTAACCGATTTCTCACCAATGTAGGATACTAGTTTTGCAACAAGGTTAAAAAATAGTGAATTGTTTTTACACACCCCAATAAGAATGAAATTATGCCCAACAAGAAAATGGTAAGAAAAAGGAAACCCTAAATGAATATTTATGGGAAAACTTAGGAAAGCAATAATCTTTGACCAAACTAATCTCTAATAAACTCTTATGCCCAAATGTTGTACTCCATCTCTGGACAGCAACAAGGATCTTCATAGAGTGGAGAATAGTAAATATCATCAACACCAATGACCATACACAGGTCAATATTCACGCCCAAATTAGGTCCACACATACAACAACAATAACACGTATGAGTTTTCAAATTGTAACCTAAGGAATAGGCAATAACTACATACACAACTCATGCCTTGTCAAACTATCATGCCTTGGTAGAATACGTGGGTTTGTGGCTTCAATCAAACCCCAAAACAGAGGTTCCCAACTCTAGATGTTTCCCTTCAATGAAAATCTAGCCTCTCTTTCAAAATTTCCAAGTTTTCAATGGAAAATCAGGTCTTTTGAACAAAAAATCCTACCTCTCTAATTTAAATTGTTCTTCCAATGCACAAATTCATGCCTCTCCACCATAGAATCAAGCTGCCTATAGAAAAACTCAAACCTCTCAACAAAATTCAGGCATGTTATCCCAAAGAAAGGTAACAAAATAGTAGAATAGTCACAAAAATCACACGACAAAGGATTTTAACGTGGCTCTAGATGGTTTCAATGCACCATAAATATATTGCACAACTTGCAAGTACTGGATCACACCTTCACTTCACTAAAATCAACCTTTTAATATCTCCTCGGCAAAAACTCTCCTGAAGGGTGAGCAGGAGGAGGAGCTCTAATACCATGTAGGAGATGGAAACTCCTTCCCAATATCCTCAACTTGCGAAAACAAATCTCCCTCACATATACATGAGTGAAGCACATTGAAGACTATTCTACCAAATATCCAAGATGATATTCAGAAATCGAGAGATGAGATGCTAAAATACATAGTGTATAAGCCTTTTAAAGGCATGAGAAATGAGACAAGAGAAAACTACCTAAGGATAAAAGCACAAAGTTGTGTCGCACTTTATAAAGGAAACAACCAACACTAATCCAACTTTTAAACTTGAAACACTAAAAAGTGGCATACATGTTTTGAATTTTGAAATGATGTAAACTAGTAAAATATTTATTTTTTAGTATGCTTTATGTTTGTTATTTTAAAAAAAAATTAAAATTATTTTAAACTAGTTTTTAATAAATTAACACTATAATCTAGTTGCTAATAAAATGTTGAAAAATGAAGTTGCATGAGATGTCAAACTTTTTATAGTAATTTTTTTTTCTTAAATTTTTGTGTGTATTTATAACTTGAAACTTTAGTGCATGGATATATTTTTTCCCAATTTTGATAAATATATATTTTTAAATAATATTAAAATGTTTGTGAATCAAAAAATAGTTGGGATGTCAACTTTCATATTAAATATTTATCTAAAATGGAAAAAATTGTACCATCTTGAAATAGATTCTTTTATCTAGTGCATCATATTTTTTCAATTTTTTCTAATAAGTTTTAGTATTTTTCCTTTGCATGGTAATGAGCCTAATATTTTGTGTTGATAACCTAGTTTTAGTAAAAATAAAATATGAAATATAAATAATAATTAAACTATTAAAATAAATATATTTTTAAAAACTAACTTATGGATCTACAAAAGGGTATTTTTATATTTTTTAAAAATGCTATTTTCATTAGTAGGAGTTATTGAAACTTCTAGTTTTTCAAATAATTTTATTTTTTTGGTAAATTGGACCCAAAGTGGTGCTCCATATATTTTTAGCCAACAATTTTAGTTGAAAAACTTGTGGAAGTATCTAACTTAGCTAGAATGAATCTTACTAGATCATATGTTTGACCAAAAATTATTTTTAGTTAGAAATACTTAAATTCAGTTGTGTTGATAAGTTGGTTGAAAGTGTGACACAACTTTGTGCTTTTACCCCTAAGCAATTATCCCTAAGTTAAAAACTTAACACTAACAATTCTAGGAATACATAAAATAGATCTAATAAAAATGAATATATAAAAAGATAGGAAACTCAAGTATTTAATTTGATTTTTCCATTAAAATTAGATTAGTTAATCCTCTATCTGTTCATCAAACCAATTACTCCCTTTATATGACTGAATCTAGGGTATAAACCATAACACTTAGAAGGTACTTAGGGCTCAAAACTCTAGTTTGTGTTTCCCTAGTTTTCTTGCTAGCAAGGGCCACTAGGGTGCTCTATTGCTCTTATGTACTCTCATGCTTCCTATTAGACTGCATTGATAAGGTGTAGGATATAAAATTCTTGGATACATTAGCATATGTCCGTACACTCAATATTATCTTCAATTATTAGCCATTTTCAATCAAGCTATTACTACTTATGACAGAAAATAGGTGATCCTCTATTAATGGGTTTATTCCCCCATAAAATGCTAAAATAATGTAAAGTAACCTCATATATTTATGATGCTTCATATTCTATTCTAACTAGAAATCATGTAATCATCTTCTTGCATGTCATACATGTGCATAGTGTTGGATTGGGAGAGAATATATCAACTAGGATCTCAAAGGTCTTTACAGTGCTTAGATCCATGTATAGGAATGCTCCTCCCGAGCTCATTATTATTTCCCTTTCATCCACATACACTTTGGAACTAATGTTTCCTTAGAAAATTGTCAATGCTTCAACTTCTTCCTTCGTGGGCTCTCTATAATTTTCACTTCCAATTTTATTTTTCTTGTTCTCTTGACTTCTATGATTCTAAATGTTTTACCTCCTTATCAAGGACTTGGCTCTCTTGCAACTATGATTATATGTAATATATTGTGTTTCCTATTATTAATTATTTTTTTATAGGCGATCTCTTATATTTCATAAAAACTATTGCTAATTATGCACAATCAAATATAAAAATTTGTAAAATAAAACAATCCATTGAAAATAATGAACATAAAATTAATTGGCCTATAAAAGGATAAAAGATAGGTCATAGCTACACCACATCACATTGCATAACCAAAGATGTAATATTCAATAATAGAAAAATATATCTAAAACTTATAAAAAAATCAACACGCCATGATATGTGTGTAGTTTGTCAAATGTTGTATTTCAATGATGCTCTTCCCTTCAAGTTGTTAATTATATTAATTTTATCATTATTTTAATCTCAATTTAGATTTTTAAAAACTTAAAAAATGTAGTTGTTATATCTAGAGAACAACCATATACATTATTCTTTGATTAATTAGACTATCAAATTAATTGCAATATTTACATTAATTAATCATGACAAAATTTACTACAACCACCACAACATGAAATTCAAAAACTATTCACAGGACAAAAATAATAATTATTTTTTTGGCCATAGATGTGCTTGTTGTAGCGAGTTGATTGTGAAAAGGGTTTAGTGTTGAGAGAGTGGTAAAAATCCAAATCCCTTTACACCCTTTGAGGCAATGTGAAAAGAGGCCAATGTTCAAATAAAATAATAAAGTGTGAGTACAATAATGATGAAGTAGCACAAACATTGAGTTGTGAGCTACTTGAAATTATTGTCTGTTCATCCTAACATTACATACATGGAATCTAAAAGTTAGTAAAAATGAAGAAAATAGCTTATGTTTATTGACAAGGAATCACGATATATTTAAAGCCAAGAATGATGCTTACTCCAATAATTCCCTCCACCTAAAAATGACAGCTTCAATATTTAGCCTTAAAATAATACATGTATATTTGTTTGAATCAATACTAGAAGATTACATGACAAGCACAATGAATCCCCTAAGCGATGAAAAATATTTTATAGGTACTTTAAATAATATGACAAGAAAACACAAGGGCAAATACAAGTATATTGGAAAAGAGATATCAATAATCACATCAGTGTGATAAGGAAAGCATAAAGAGCAAACAATTTCAGATACAATTGTAAATCAAATTAGGGTATGTAAAAGGAGTTGATCTTAATAGTAAAATATTTGTAATAATTAATACAAATCATTAGTCTTTGAAGCACAATGAAAATATTTTTAAAAATATGGCAGAAAGAAAAGGTAATTAGTAATTATAAAAAGGATCAATTATAAGGAAAACATGATGATAATCAAGGAGAAGCAAGATAAGAAGGAAGTGGAACAATAAGGAAACAAGAAAAGGGGAAAATAAGTCAACAATTAAAAATGAGAAATAAAAATACAAGATATTAAAAATAAGAAACAAAATATCTCAATGCATCTTTAGCATGACATTTTTTGTCTGTAGGCTCTAATAAATGTGCTTCTATTTTTATACATCAAGGAAGTATAGGATGTTTGATTCTTTATTTTTATTTTTTATTTTTTGGAGATACTCCTAAGGGGGTCCCCTTTAGCTTAGAGCCAAGGTTGAGGGGTATCCATTCCGCCAAAATCCGCCCGAGGCACAATCCCATCCTCATCCCATTTTAAGCATCGGGGTCTTGCACTTAGCAAGACTTGATCCCTGGTCGGCTCATTCAAACCATTTTTAACTTAACCAACAGACCAAGGGCCCATTGGATGTGGTAAAGGATGTAAGGGTATGTGGTGTGATAATAAAATCAATTATATAGAAAAAGATAAGAGAATTATGGAGTATCTTCCTATGAGTCATTTGAAAGATTTTGTCATTTTAGATGTTGCAATTTCAGAAGATAGAGAAGATCACAACACATAAATATCAACGGATGAGAAAAATGGAAGGACATGCTAAAATAGATTTCTTAAAAAAGTAAAAGTCAAATGAATATATAAAAAGCTATATCGCTCAAGTATTTAATTTGATTTTTCCTAGTTTTGATTTTGATTTGATTTACATCACTTAGACGCCAATTCTGTCGCTTAGGCCAAAACATCCACTTAGTTTTTTGTCGTGCGCCCACTTTATTCAAACGAGGGTAGTTGGTAATGGGTCCCTGTGCCTAAAAATATTGTAGATATCGAAATTTTCAGTGAGACTAAAGAACCTTCCAAGATAGTGACGACATGTTTAAAACCAAACATTTGCATATTCTTATCTATTAGAGTCGTTTAACTTTCTTTTATATATATGACCTGGGCATCTTGATATGACCAGGAGAAGGAGATGGATAAAGAAGACGGTAAGAGGGAAATAGTGTGTGTAACAGGAGCGGCAGGATTCATCAGATCGTGCCTCGTCAAAAATCTACTGCAAAAGGGTTATATAGTTCACGCTACCTTAAGAGATCCCCGTAAATCCCTATTTCCTTCATCTCACACCTTTTCTTCATTCATACATTATACTAACTAGTTATTTTGGATCTCCTGTAGAAAACCCAGCAAAGAACAGTCACCTGCTATCCCTTTCGGGAGCCAAAGAAAGACTCCACCTGTTCAAAGCAGATCTTTTGCAACATGGGAACTTTGATTCCGCTGTTGAAGGCTGCGATTTTGTCATCAACTTGGCGACTTCTCGGGATTTCCAGGTAATTCATTTATCAATTTACCCAGATCCTCGTTTATTGTCCATGTTTTGAGGATGAGATTGAGACACCTAATCGAGTGGTATCAGGGCGATATTGTCCAGCCTACCGTTGACGGAACGATGGACATTCTAAGAGCTTGCAAGAAAGCAAAAACTGTGAAGCGGGTAATCCATACATCTTCCATGGCCGCAGCTTACCCTCTAAATGAAAACGGACAACTCAAGGAGGTTCTTGATGAATCCTGCTGGACTCCTGTTGATTATATCAAAGGAAAACACGCCGTTTATGGAGTAAGTGTTAAGAGGGAGTTTTTCTTCAATTATAATTATTAGAATGAATAACCCATCTTATAGTAGATGTTATCTTCAGATGTATGCAGTATCGAAGACTTTGGCAGAGCAAGCAGCTCTGCGATACGGAGCGGAGGAGCAGATTGAAGTGGTAACAGTGTTGGTAGGGATGGTGGGAGGTCCTTTTCTAACCCCCACAATTCCCGGGAGCGTTTCAGTAATATTAGCCTCACTCACAGGTAATTTACCCACTTCAGTTATAACACGGAAGCATTCGTTTAATGTTTATCCATCTGCAATTATGGTTTCTTCCCTTCATATGTGACCAGAGAATTGGAACCCCGAAATTTCTCAGGAAACAGAGCACTTTATGAATTCATAGTTTCGACCCGATATCTGATAGGAGCGGTGCCATTGGTCCACGTGGAAGATGTATGCAGTGCCCATATTTTCTTGATGGAACACCCGTCTGCGGCAGGTCGATACGTTTGCTGTTCCGATCCCGTTACTGTTCCTGACATGCTAAACTTCTTTCGCAAACGATATCCAGAAATCCCTTTGGCTTTTGGGTAAGTGATTTTATGCTCAGCATACTATATTTCTTTCGCATTCAGGGGAATTGTTTAAAGACTGATTTTCTGTGCCATGTAAAAAAGGAATGAAGAGGAAGAAGATGAGTGGAAGAAAGTTGTAGCAATTTCTTCCAAGAAACTGATTGATGTGGGATTTTCGTACAAGTATCATATGGAGGATATACTTAGTGACAGCCTCGAATGCGCAAAGCAAATGAAAGTCCTGTAAAGGACGTACTATAGATTCTCGTTACCTCTTACAATAGTGTTCATGGGTAAAACAGAGTCCCAACCCCACCGATCATATATTTCTTTGGTACTGCCCTCGCTTCACGCCACCGATCTAAAGGTCGGTCGGTAGTGAAACTAGGACCGTCCTATATACTTTTGGGGGAGGACTGGTCACGCGCCCTTCATAATAGAGATGTATCCATGTTGAGGTGGATTTATATAAAATGATGCAAACTCTATATTTATTTTAAGAATAATGTTTTTTTTTTTTTTTTAAACAATTCTCTTAGATTTGTTTTGGTTGAGTTAAGATTTTTAATTTTATGGGATTCAATCTATGTATTAATTTAATTTTATAAAATGTTATTATAATTATATTAAGCATTTTTTATTGATTATTATTTGCTGTCAATTATTATTGTGATTAATTTAGTTTTTTAAATAAAAAATTGTTTGCAAATAATATTGTAGAAACCTAAAATTGATACATTGTCAATTTTCTATTATTTTTTAAAATTAATTATTTACATTACATTAATTACTCATATCGTTCATGTCTATGTTAATTAATGCTCATGAATGCTTGTTTTTAGTTGTTATATTTCAAATGATAAAATAACTAGGTATTTATATGCAATTGAACTAATTTTCCAAAAATTAGATTCCAAGAGTTGACCCCTAATATTTGAATTTTGGATGTTAAAATGTCACCAACAACATATTTAAATTTGGATCTCAACTAAGAAGGGGGGCCCATTGGGTGAATGGGTCTTGGCCTAAATTTCTAGGACACACTTAGTCAGGAGAAAAATAACAATTGGATGCATTTATTCAATGCTTGCAATCCTTCAGAAAATGATAAAAATTAGGCCTTGAAATGCATAATTTGAAAAATTAGGAGCTTAATTAAGTCCAATAAATTTGGAGGACAAAACATAATGTGAAATTGTTAAGGGTGATAATTTTTGAAACTACACAAAGATTCGTGTAAATACTTGCTAAGAAGAAATGGAAATGTTATATTTTCAAGTGGATTACTAAGAATGATAGCATTAGAGGCTATTGTAGGTCATACTATCATAAGGTGACAATAGTTCAACTGACCATCAAATTATATTTGAATGCTATGATGTATAATGTTTTATATAGGACTCTATAGCGCATGATGGGCACTAGTCTAGTTCTTTGCTTCCTCTCAGTCTCTGGAACAAGCTTTAAAATTCAAAACTCATTAATCATAAGCTATTTTTGATAATTTATTCATAATTATTTCCATGATTCATACTAAGGTTTCAAATATAAAAAAGATGATGTCATCCATGCTTGCAAACATTTAAACCCTTGTCTATTTGTATGAAGTTTATTATTTTCTAGGAAATGTAATACAACTTTGTGTGATATTCATGTTCAATGTTATTAAGGGTGACTCCCCTAGGTTCTACAAAAATTGAAGTGCAAGAGACAAGAGTCTAAGTGCAAGGGAGAAGAGTGTAAGACTAATCTCTCATTTGTTGGCCAAATATTTAATTGAATGTAAGAATAATATGTGGAAAACCTTTAGAGTTTAATGATATGCAGATTTGGAAACCAACATACTGTGATGACACTCCCTAACTAGCTCTCTAACGTATAGTCCTAGAGTAGTTTTTATTAGAGTAGAATTATTATTTTATTATTTTATTCTACTTTATATATTAAGCCACCTTAGATGACTATGTGTCAGCTAGTTAGTTAGTTAGATATGCGAGACTTCTTATTTTCCACTTAGTGGAGCTTTCTTTCCATCTTTGAATTGATAAATTTTAAGTGACTTAAAATCCTTGTCCTATATATACAATTTTTCTCATTGTAAATCACTTCTAATCTTTTAGAAATTGCTTTCATTTTCTTATTCCTTTATTCTCTCAAAATTATGCTCTCTCATCCAAATTGATCCTCCTACACCTACATGGTATCAAAGCAACTAGTTCATTAGCTCGAACGAACCTCTAAGATCTTGGGTTTGTCGTATGCTCTCTAATGAAGGTCATTTGAGAGTCAATTTGAAGAGAGAAAGGTTGGTTAAAGGACATGCAGAACAAGTTATGAACGTGATTTCAAGTCATGAGGTGTAGTGTGTAATATTTTATTGGTCCACAAATGTTTCATCACTTTGCAGGCCACAAGCACCTTTATGTTTGCATGTGTTGTGATTTTACTTCTTGCATTTGGGTGGACAAGTAAATGAGCAAAGATTCTACCATGCCATACTTTGCACCATCATACCCAAGCTTGAGTCTCTGTGTATACTTTTGACAATAGCAGCATAATTACATGAGCCACCACCATTGGCATCCCATCTACACATGCCTTGATTAATTCTTTCTCACACGACCTTTGTGTTCCAACAACTCCTCCCTTAGTTTTGTGCCAACTAATCCTCCAATAAGCAACTAATGGTGAGAGGTCAAGTGAGAGGATTAGACCCATGAAGGGGTCCCATGAGGGCGGGCTTCCTCAAAAGTATCAGCAGCACCCGCTAAGATTTTTTAGGAATTTTTTAAAGCTGGCGGTCCCATGAACAAAATAGAAAAGTTCAACTAATTTTTTGAAATCTTGAAAACTAATGGCCATGATCAACATCTATCTAATCCACATTCGTATAGATTTCTTTCCCTTTAAATAGATCGGTGCACCTTCATTTAAAGTTGTGCAATGATTTTGCCGGTATTGGCATGGTGTGCTGGTTTAAAGGTGGTATTGTTGTTCTTGCCACCAAGGTTCAAACCCCGTTGGGGTGATATTGTTGAATGGTTGTATTCCGGTTCATAGCTCCGGTCAAAAGCGTTTACCCCTTGGATTAAAAAAAAAAAAAAAAGTTGTGCAATGATTTTGCTCATCTTTAAGTTTTACTGATAAGCCATTAAATTAAATAATAATTTCATTTGGCTTGAACTTATATCGATGGAAGCAATTATTAATGAGGCCTCTATCTAGATCTAGACAACGATGAGCAAATGTAGGAAAAAGTAAAGTTTTTTGGATTTGTCTGCATGACAATGGCTACTGCAAATGGCATGGTTGACAATAGAATGCAAATGCAAAATAGTGAGACTCAATGCAGGCAGTGGGCTTTCAACCAGCGAAACAGTTTCATTTCATGGAGCTAAGAGCTGAATTTCTTGCGACAGTAAAACGTAAAACATCGAGATTATGAAGTTGTAAATTTACAACATTTTCCCCCAATTTCATTCTGGCGGGAATCTGAAACTCGAGTTTGATAGCCAACAACTGGCAGAAACATTTGCTAAACTATAGGGGCGAGCTCCAGCCCCACCGCATTTCCACCCCTCAATTTTCCATCCCTAAAATATAGGAGCAGCTATTTTTTTGAGGCAGATTCCATTTAATCCCATAGCAATGTTTTTTTGAATCCATGGGACCTCCTGTTCCTTCAAAATAGACCCTGCAGCCACCCCATGGGACCCTACCCTAATTCATCCCTTAAGGCAACCTCTATATAGTTGTTTGTTAAAGTGATTAATGCTTAGTTTTAGTATTTATTGTTAACTTTTTAACATTTAATGTTGTAACATTTGTTACGATTATTCCTTATTAATAGCTTTAATCATATAGCTAACAATTAGTATTTTTTTAATTAACCAAACATTAAACCATACAATTTATGCTTATAGGTGACCTATAAACCATTGTGTGCTTGTAAAGGTGGGGTTTCATTTTGACATAACTTGCAAACCGTAAGTTGAAATTTCAATTATGAATAGTCAAAGAAAAGATTTTTTTCATTCCAAATATTTTAGTGTCGAGACAATTTAAAAATTGTGTTGTTCAACAAATATTTCGTCTCCTCTTTTAAAAAGAAAAATTTAAGTTTCTAAGTGCAAATTAGACAATAGGAATTATTGTAACTTTTGATTAGGTGCTCAAATTGGATATTGCTTTTGTGAAAGTGAATAATGTTTTCCCAATCTCATTGGAAATGATATCACACTCAATTAGAAAGTGTCATTATTCGTTACATTGAAACTATTATATGCACTGAAACATAGAAACTTCTAATTCAAGGGGGATCAAAATAATCAAGGGGAGTTCTCATTGTCATTTTGTCTTGAGCACTTTATATTCATTTTACATCTCTTCTGTAATTCTAAGGTTGCAACTGAAAGAATGTGGGAATGATTGAAAAGAAGGGTTGAAAAGAAAGATGGTCAACTTATCAACTATCACTTGTTGCTACATGATATTTTAAAGAGGATTTGTAGAGAGCATCCAAAGATTCTTTCTAGCAAAACATCACTGCTTGCATCAAAATTTAGAGGCGCTTCATTGAGAGCATCCAAAGGTTCTTTCCAACAGAAGATCACATGGAGCATTTATGCATCATCTTTTGGGGGACTACATAGTCTCTCTTTATTGCTATTTGTAATGCATCATCTCTTTTTTGGAAAAGAGTTTGTTTCCCACTCATTTTTCTTTTTTATTATTCTTTATAAAATATTTTGATTGTACATGGGTACCTCAATAGAACTAGTTTCCAAAACCCATCCATCTTTGTACTCATCTAATCCGAGCTAAAAGGGGGTTGTTAGAGTAGAATTATTATTTTATTATTTTATTCTAGTTTAATTATTAAGCCACCTTAGATGGCTATGTGTTAGTTAGTTTCTTAGATATGCGAGACTTCTTATTTTCTAAGGAACTACAGTAGATGTAAAGCTCTAAGAACGTTGCTTACTGCAATATTTCCTTCAACTTTAAAATAACGGATCCAATAATTGAATCTAGAATAATATGTGTATATCTATCTGAATTGATATTGATATATTACACAACAAGAACATTGACTTTTTGAAGTGACCTACACTACCAACTATATGAGGAAGATTTAATATTTGAATTGTGTATGTCCCTATAAAAATGATAACTATTTCATATGGATATTGAAAAATATGATAAGAAAACATTAAGTGGAAAGAGATACATAAGATAAAGTGAAACATGAGAAAACACAAGTATAAAAAAATAGAGATATCAATAATCATATCAATGTGATCTAAGGGAAAATTGAAGAGGAAATAATAATGAACACAATTGACTATGGATAGAATCAATATTAGTAGTATAATATATGTAACAATTAATATTCAAATCATCATTATTTTTTTCTTTTCTTCATCATAGTAAGATGAAGTATAATGCACAATATAAAGATAAAATCATGATAGAAGGAAGGGGTATTTAGCAATCATAAAAAGGATCAAATATATGAGAAAAAGAATGATGATAATCAAGGAGCGTTAAGAAAATCAAGGAAATGGAACATCAAGGCAAGGAGAAAATAGGTGATGAAGCATAGAAAAATAGGGCTCACCAAAATGAATGAATAAGATGATGAGCCACTATGTTTCTCTTAGGGATGTTTCATTTAATTATGAGGGATAAAATGCATAAATAACAATAAAAAATCAATCCTAACTATTATAGCAACAAAAGGGTCAGTTTTAAGAGGGTCAAATGATGTGTACCTTGTTGAAAAAGTGTTGTTTTGGGGCCCACTAAGGACTCATTCACCTTTAGTGGAAAATGGGTCCTTGTTAGGGTTTTTGGAAAGTTCCTTCTAGGTTTTGTTCCTCTTAGTCTACAACTCTAGATTCCAGATGTTCATTGCTTCAAGCCTCACTGAGGACTCATTCGCCTTTAGTGGTAAATGGGTCCCTGTTAGGGTTTCAATTTTATTTTTTTTGGGTTTTGTTACTTGATGTCTGCACTTCCAAATCCTTAGTTTTTAGCTCTTGAAAGATTGAAACAAATTATGAAGCTTTATTTTCATGTTCTTACAAAATAGGTAACAAATTTGCAACATGACAACCTTGACAATTTTTCTCCAAATCTTGATCTTCAACCTAAATCTTGCAAATAGACACTCAAGAGGAAAAAAAATTGTTGATTGTTAGAGGATAGGGGTTTGCCTAATTCAAACCCCTTTGAGGTAATTAAACCTTGTGATGAAATAATGAAATTGAAGCATGAAACATGAAATATGTAATGTTGATACCTTGAAATTTGTCTTGGAGTTTAAATCTAAAAACTAACATGAAGTGGCCATGAAGAATGTAGATCATGATCTCAAATGAGATGTGAAACAATGCTTGCCAATAGATCTTCAATGCTACATCAATAACATTAGTTAAACCACATGCTTGAATGCACTATGCCTTTGACATGATGATATGATCTTGAATTGTTGCAATAAAACTTCACTAATCTTCCCTTGAATGTCTTTGAAATGCTCTTGTGAGCTCTTGTGTAAGTGCTCTAGATTGCTTATGGAGTTCTAGGATTTCTTAGGATGAAAATATGTGAATTAACCTTATATTTATACTAAATCTAAGAATTAATCCCAAAATTCAAATAATCCAAGACAAACTCAGATCTAGGATTGAAAATCATTAAAATATCACCACAAATAAATTCAAAAAGGGGCATCCTATGCAAGGAGGACCCATTTTCCATCTTGGGCGAATGGGTCCTAGAACAATTTCCTAGAACGAAGCTTCAAGGGGATGAAATAACATCAAAAATCCATTTCATATATGCCAAGAAAGGGGTGTCCTATGTGAGGAGGACTCATTCACCAACAAAGGTGAATGGGTGCTCAGAAAAATTTCTAGGACACTGTACCATATAAAAATGGCTCTTGGACATTTTCATAGTCTTTTAGGTCTTTCTCTCATGATGGATGGTCCATTTTGCTTTTATTCAATGTTTCAATGTAACTTTTGCATTCACATTAGGTCCTCGTCATTCACATTATGATGTCTTGTGAAGGTGTTGTGAAGTGTTGTAAAGCATTTCTACACTTTTCTAGACTCTTTTCATTATAATTCACCTTAAATCACCTTTTCATCACTTATCAAACCCTATTTTGAAGTGTTGTAAAGTCTTGTAACAAGATTTCATGCTTTTCTAGGCTTAATTTTGTTATTTACACCTTTCTTATGCTTCATTTGACCCCTTTATGCACTCATAAGACTTAATTAAGTGTATTTTTGAATGTAAACCCAACAAATAACATTAAATGTGACTTAATTCCTAACATCCACTTACAAGTCCAAGGTGGGACCCATTCGCCATGGGTGGCAAATGAGTCTCTCTTGGCTCCAAATTTAAAATATTTCAAATTTTCTTTCAGGTTTTAATTCAAAATTACCTTATGTCAGCCTGTGATGAGGTATCATTGGGTTACTAAGGCACAAGTGTGTATAAATAAGTGTTTTTCCATCCATTTTACATCTAATTAAATCACTAATTCATCCAAGCATTCATTCACATTTGACCACTTTGCATCATTTAATCAAGCATCAATCAAGTATCTTGGAGCAGCCATTGACATAACTTCATATTTCTTCAACAAGGTTTTGGTGAGTTTAGGACATTTTCATTTTGTTTATTCATCTTTCCTTGTTCATTTCATTCCATTTCTTCATTAATGGTTTGATTACCAAAGTGAGATTTGACCAAGGAAAATCCCTATAACCTAACCCTTAACCATTTTTCCCCTTTTGCATGTGTGTTTGTAGACTTGTGTATGAAAATTTTGTCAAGTAATTAGGTTTTGAAAGGTGGTCAAGAAGTCAACAAAGTGTTTCAAGTCAAATAAACCCTATTTCAAGCTTGGAGACAACCTATAGTCCATTTTCTACAAATTTGACTCTGTCAACCCGACAAGAAGACAAGTGCAGGTTTGGAGCTACAAAATTAACCTTTGATTTCACAAAATTTTGGGACAGGATTGATTCACCATTAGTGGTGAATGAGTCCCACCTTACAGCTGGAAAGGTAGATTCTATCAAATTCTAGTTTTTGACAACCGAAAACCAATTTTCAAAAGTTTTTTCTATAAGCAGGAATGATTCGCCATTAGTGGCGAATGAGTCCCACTGGTGATTTTCACTGATTTTTACCAGCATTCAAATCATTCCATATTCAACATTTACTGTCTAGGTTCACTCTATTCAACCTTGTTTAATCATATTTGCATTAGTTTACTTCTTTATTGCATTTTTTGCATATCACATTGTGTTTTCAAACATTGCACATTTCTTAGGTTTTGCATTCATAATCAGTCAATTACATTGCTTATTTGCATTTAGATAATCTCATTTAGCCTTAATCACATCACACATACATTAGATTAAGTGAACCACATTGATTTTGAGGGTTTATCTCTCTCCTTTTAGGTGAAAAACCCTAAGAGTGCAAGAGTAGCCTATAGACCTCATCTAAATCCATGATTCATTTTGGTGAACCTACATATTGAGTACTTTATCTTTCTAATTTCAATTGCATCTTGCATCCTAGACTTCATTTGCATCAACATTCATTTCGGTTTTATTTTTGCATCCTAGGGTTTCTCAAATTGCATTAGTGAAAGACTCATTTAGACTTCATCTTTGCATATCAAAACATTAAAAAGATGAGAATCAGAATTTGCATCCTTAGTTTGCATCTGAAAAGCATTAAAATCACTTTAACTTTTCTGAAAAACACAAAGAAAATATCATACTTGGACTCATTGGCCACCTTGGGAAAATCAGTCCACCTGCACATTTCAAACAACACTTTTAGGCACTTTCTGGACATTTACTGCATTTATGTTCTCTGTTTCAGTTTTCAAAATTTTTGTTATTTGCAATTTTCACTCATATATTGCATTGCATTTGCATTCACCCCATCTTTTATGGTACTTGTATGAGTGTTTGGTGCCTTGTTGATAATACTTGAGTGAGACAAAGTTTTAGATTCATGGCTTCCCACGATAAAACTTCCGTTGTGGACCTTGGGATCTCAAGAGCTCCTACTCCTAGTATGGAAAATGATGCATTAGGAATGGATACTACCACTACTATGTCCTCACTTTCCCATCCAATGCATATTGACACACAAACTAGTTCCATACTGTAAGACAATGTGATTAGTATTCATGAATATTTTGCACATTTACAACAAGATTTATCCCTTGAAAAAATTTCCACCATTGCCATAACTACTATAGAAAACCTTCATTATTTGATTAAAAGTAATGATGGCTTACAAGTTATGAAAAGAATTTCTGAGATATACAATAAACATGTTCCTTCCACCTCCCAATATGCAAACACTATTGTGAGCCACCAAGGAGCATCTCACATTCCTCCCCCTTCAACCATAGCATCCATACCAACCTATACCACTCCTCAAGTTACACCTCCCAATATGCAAACACTATTGTGAGCCACCAAGGAGCATCTCACATTCCTCCCCCTTCAACCATAGCATCCATACCAACCTATACCACTCCTCAAGTTACAACAACCATGCAATAGGTTAGTCATGTGACTCCTTTCGTTATTCCAACTAGCATTCCTAGTTCTTTTGTGGCATTGAATATTCCTTATTCCACCTTCACCCCACTTATTTTCCCTTTCACTTCTCCTAATATTGCATACACTTCATCATCATTTTCCCTTCCATCTCATACCACTTACACTGATCCCATCATTACAAAACTCTTTAACACCGTTTCATCCATGCAACAACAAATCTCAACCATTAGCCAAAGTCAAAATGCTCCACCCACATATCATGTTCGTAGTAGCCCATTATCCTTAGAGATCTTATGCACACAAATGCCACAAGGAATTGAAATGCCTAAGTTTGAAAAATACAGAGGTAAAGGAAACCCTACTAATCATGTCAATTCTTACACAACCTTGTGCAGTGATTTTTTCCTTGATGATGAACTATTAGTAAAAAAAAATTCTAGGATGTCTTGAAGGACACTACATTGAAGTGGTTTTCAAACCTACCTAATCATTCAATCCGATCATTTAATGAACTTGTGGATTCCTTCATAAATCATTTCAAAGTCTATATGACTCCCAAAAAGACAATGGCTAATTTAATACGATGTCAAAAAAACACAAATGAAAAAGTAACTAATTTCATTTCATGTTATCAGTCATTGTATGCTCAAATTGATGTCAAAATTCTTGATTCACCTGCAAAAGATGTTTATGAAAATATTGCACACTCACCTTTAGGATAAGTTAAAAATGATGAAATTTCCTTCATTCATGCATTTATGCACAACCCTTTGTGACTATCAAAACTTGGTTTCTAGTCGTGATTCAAAGTCCACTTCTAACTGAGTTGAGAAGTTTGAGAAAAACAACAACAAAAATGCGCAAAACTTTAGAAAACCAAACAAAGGCTTCTTATAGTTCAATCCACCTTCTCTGCAACCAACCCAACCTATTCTGAATCAAGTGGCAATTGTTAAATCAGCGATGCCCTTTACCTATGGGGACCCGAAGAGACAATTTACCCCCTTACCCAATACTCTCCATAATGCAATGAACCAATTGCTCTAGCAAAAAGTGATCACTTTGCCTACCATTAAGCCACTTGATACCACCAATCCCTTACCACCAACCTATAAACCAAATTCTTATTGTCATTTCCATTTCCAAAATGGACATGACACCAAACAATGTAAGTGTCTCAAACACTTAGTTCAAGACCTCATTGATTCTGGTCGTTTGTCCATTATGGGTGTCAATGATCAAGGCAATAAGTCTGTTGCACCCCCTAACTATAATTTACAAATATTTACCAACCCCATGCCTAAACATAATGTTTCATTTGTCAAGGCTAGTGAACCTTCAAACACTCATGTGATGAATATTAATACAAATAATGGACAACATGATATAACTCCAAATGTTACCCAAGTCAATCCTATCGATGAACTTGTGGGTACAATAGACGTTATCCCTCGTAAGGGCCTAACCACCAAATCTCTTGATATCAATTTTTCTTCTAATGATATACTTAAAAAGCTTCCTAGTGGTCCTCTTTACATAGCTAGTCGAATCTATGATAAGCCCACTAATGGGATATTAATAGATCCTGCTTGTGGTGAGAATGTGATCACATAAGAGTTTTTAGTATTACACAATCTCTATCAAGATGATTATAATAAACCCACTACATGGATTAAAACACATACTAGTTTTTTGTGCCCTATGATCGGATCAATCGTACTCCCATTAGAGATAGGACCCAAAACTTTGGATGTAATATTTTCTATCATTCCATAATCAGATCAATTTCATCTATGACTAGGTCATCCTTGGCTTTGCTCGATGAAAGTGGTCCTGTCAGTTGTTTACAAATGTTTGAAGTTTCTGCATGGCAATGAAATATTTACCATACACCATAGTGTTTTTCATCCATTGTCTTCTAAAGGTAATTTTTCCTTAGAAGCCTTTTGGCTTGAACCTATGGAGCCCATCACCCCCCGTAAAGATTTCTTTTTCATAGCCTATAAAAGGTTCAAAGCCAAATGAATAGTTGAGTTGTCTCTTCACTCAATGTCCCAGTCCACTTCCGCTCCTCCCATCATAGATGAGACAATGCTTCAGCCTGAGTTTGAAACTAAACAAACAATACCACCCCATGAGCAACTGACACTAGACACTCCCCCTTCCTCCTTTAAACTCCCATGAGATAATGAAACCAATCTCGTTATTCCTCCCTACATTAAACAAGTGTATAAAGCTAAAGAGAAAGTGATTGACCCATCTTCTTTGGTTTCTTCCATTCTTCCCCTAGGAAGAAAATGAACCTATGGTGGACCAACCCGCTCTTACACCTCAACAAATTCAAAATAAAAATTAAAAGAAACTGTGGTGCTAGGGAGCGTAAGCATCGTCGTCATCTCCTTGCTCATTAGTCACAAATGGAAGGAAACAAAGAAAAACAACCTCCGCCTTTGACAGAAGCAATACCTAATCACCCTCCTCCTCTTAACCCATCACAAGATAACGCAGTCCAACCCTCACAGCAAAATGATCTGATCCAAAAGCCCCAACTTTTGATACATCCTTCCTTGGAAATAACCCTTCGTCATCTTGTCATAATTAATCTTGATGATGATAATGATGATGAGGAGATCAAAAAAATAGATGAAGAAGTGCATAACAGTCTAAACTCTTTATTTTCATCTACCATGAGCTTAATTGATAAACCTTCTACACCAAGTGAAGAACCTGGTACATCTCCTAGTTCAACACTTGCAATTCTTCCTTTGGACAGTCAACCGTCCTCACAATACACTGAACATGATTCAGAGGAAAATGACTTGTTAGATGGTTGAATTGCATTCACCTTGCTATCATTTCATAATTTTGTGTGTGTATCATGTTCCCTTGTAGTGTGTGTTTGATGTTCTCTCTCTCTTTGTGCACTTCCTCTATTTGTACCTCTATTCTTCTATATGTCATCCATTTCCTTTTTTCTCTTTTTATTTTGTGTTTTTCTTTTGGGGATGACGCAAAGCATTGAGATTCCCTATGTCTCTTCCATGTTGACTCAAAAGGTCCTTTTCTTTTTTTCTTTTGTCTTTTCCTTTTGGGGATGACGCAAAGAGGTGAGATGCCCTATGTCTCTTCCATGTTGACCAATCAGTCCCTTTCCCTTTTTACTTTATCTTTTTCTTATGTTTTTCCTTTTAGGGATGACACAAGGCATTGAGACTGAAATGTCTCCTTCATGTTGAACCAAAAACTTTTTCTTTTTCCTTTTCATTTTTCACTAGTGTTTTCCTTTTGGGGACAATACAAAGAATTGAGACTGAAATGTCTCTTCCATGTTGACCCAAAACGAAATTTATTTTCCTTTTTTTTTTGGCTCTTTTTGTGTCATTCTTCCATTTCTATGTGCTTTGGGGAATGATGATAGTTCCAAGCTCTTTCATAAAAACATTGCAGCAACAAACATACTGACCCCAAATCCATAGATCCCTTGTGTGTTTAGTGTGTTCCTTTCTGGGGGGAAACTTCATTTCTTTTGTTCTCTTTTTCACTTACATGATGCAACCTAACTTGGAAACATATGACTTGGCATAGGGGCTTTCCAAGTTGGCTCTCATGTATTGTTTCTTTTTGCAATTTTCCTTCACTACTTTAAAGTAATCACTCACAGAATGGTATGTAGCAATTCCTTTAAAGTGGGGGTCATACATTGGCATCATTTCATTTGCATTTTTGGTTCTTAGTGCAGCCTTGTCACTTCATACAATGCATTTGTCACTTTGAGGATGACATTGGGTGTGATGTCCTTCATAAGTGTGATCTATCTTAGCATATTAGGATATGTGCAGGATCATGATGGGCCAAAAAGTGGCAATATGATGGGTATGTGGTTGATGCCTTTTTTTTTTTATCCAAAATTGATGAAACGAAAATGGTTTTTAAAAGAGATTCTTAGCTTTCCATCAATATAAATTATGCTTTACTTTGAGTTTAATAAATTATTATTATTCATTTTTTATTTTAATTAAGACTAACGTCCTAACTAATAAGCAGATTGAAAAACATTTATAGCCTTTAAAAAATATCACATTTTTTGAATCCAAAACATGCATCACATTATATTCTTTGCATACTATAGGATTAAAAAAAGAAAATTTGAATTTCATGAAGTTTTCACCGAGTTAAGGTGGTCAGACATACGAGTTTTTATATTTTTTAAAAAGTTGTAATAAAAAATTCATAATTAATTATTTACTTGGAAAAAAATTACAAAAAAATATGCATCACATTGGGACATAAGTCCTCTACTTATATCTAAAATCTTATAAAAAAATATTATCATTTTATCGTGATTAGAGTGGTTAGACAAACATCTATTTCTTATTTTTTCCTTGAGATTTAAGTACTACTGCATTGAAATTTCAAATTTTCACCAAATAGGAATTTTATTTTTAAAATAAACCTAGTAGTTTAGAAACTACATTCAATTTTCTACAAATTATATTCTTACATATTTTTGAAATAATGTAGATAACTTATTCAAATTTTTATGCAAGTTGTCAACTCTAATTTTTCCCATCACATTCTTCTTAGTGGCTTAATGCAATGCACTACATCTCCTAAGTTGTGAATATTTTATTCTTTTATTGGTCCTCTCTTGGAGATGTTAAACACAATGTTCCCTAAGTTACAGACCTTGCATGAACTTAACAAGACTCCTTTGAACATCTTTTGCATTTTGCATTTTACATCTTTACCACCTTCCATAACGTAACTTGCATTCATGTGGTACCTTCCTCCTTGTTCATGAGTTCCAAGCATACAAAGCTTTGCTTGTCTCATGAAGCACGAACTGACATTTTCCCTTGTGGCACCTTGTTAAAGTTATTAGGAGGTATAACTTTGATATTGGTGAGCGGGAAGCCCATTCAGTACCAACACGACTTTCCTCATAGCCATCTGTATGTTTGTGAGTGCATACCAACTAGCATATGCACACCTTTTTGGGTCTTCTTGCCTAGCATACCACCATGATTTTTGTCGCCCCAGAGTGAGTATGCATTCTCTTTTTCTCACAAATAGCCTAGATCTAATCCACAACTAGTTCGACAAATGATCAAATCTTGATCCGATTCTCCCCTTTCTCCTCTTTCTTTCTCGCTTGTGTTCCTTTTTTCTTATGTTTAGTTTTCCATGGGATCTTCATCCTAGGGGCTTGATCATCCCTCTTGATCGTTGTGATTCCATCTTGCTAACATAAGTGCATTTGGGTCCTTCTCGATGTGCATGGCTACTTTAGTGTGAGTTTGAAGCAGGTTCATCCTCTCACTAAAGTGGGCGCTAACTGTACCATAGAAAAATGGCTCTTGGACATTTTCATGGTCTTTTAGGTCTTTCTCTCATGATGATTGGTCCATTTTACTTTGATTTAATTTTGAAATGTAACTTTTGCATTCACATCATGTCCTAATAATTCAAATTATGATGTCTTGTGAAGGTGTTGTGAAGTGTTGTAAAAACTTTCTACACTTTTCTACACTCTTTTCATTATAATTCACCTTAAAATCACCTTTTCATCACTTATCAAGTCCTATTTTGAAGTGTTGTAAAGTCTTGTAACAATATTTTATGCTTTTCTAGGCTTAATTTCACTATTTACACCTTTATTATGCTTTATTTGACCCCTTTATGCATATCACATTGTGTTTTCAAACATTACACATTTCTTAGGTTTTGCATTCATAATTAGTTAATTGAATTGCTTAGTTGCATTTAGATCATCTCATTTAGCCTTAATCACATCACACATACATTAGATTGAGTGAACCACATTTATTTTGAGGGTTTATCTCTCTCCTTTTAGGTGAAAAACCCTAAGAGTGCAAGAGTAGTCTATAGACCTCATCAAAATCTATGGTTTAGACACCAATTTTTCCAAGTTAAATTTCATGCAATATCATTAATGGGTGTTTGGATAGATCCTTGAAAAATGCAATTAATAAGGCTTAGATTTGAACTAAAGGGTCAATTTAAGCTCAATTAGCCACAATTAATTAATGAAAGCCCTAGATAAGTGTGAAAGTATAATGAAACACTTTACAACACCCTAAATAAGGTACAATTTAAGTACATTTTATTATAAAGGTCCCTAGATTCAATGTGAAAGTGTACAACACATTACAACACTAAATCAATGCATTATTAGGTTAATTAATTATTAATTATTCCCAAATGGAGGAAAAAGGGATACTTTTTGTGTTAATATATTTTTCCCCCACTTTAGTGAGAGTTTTCCCCAATGACTGTAAACTTACACTAAAGTAGACATTCAAGATGTACTTAAGTATGCATCAATAACAAAGATACATAGTCATACTCTATCAATGGCCAAGAAAAACAAAGCAAAAAAAGGATCAAGCACAACCATACCCACACACTGTGGAGCACCTGGGTTATTTGTCTGTAACATGCATTGCTCACTCTTGGGTAGTGGAACCTTAGTTTTTCTACTAGGTGAGTTATCGCAATCATGTGTGCTCACTCTGGGGTAGTGGAAACTCATTCTATCCACTAAGTGAGTTATCCTAACGTGGTGGCCAACCATACTGAAATTATCCTCCTAACAAATTTGATAAGACACCGCAATGTAATGAACATTTTTGTATGCTTTGAATGTCATGTCCATAAGTTTTTGTTAAAGGGTATTTTTCTTTGTTCATGTAAGGTCTTCTTCTTAGGGGACATCATGCCTGATTTTGCCAAGAGTAGACAAGTCAAAGAGTATCAAATCACCACTTATGGGATGCCTCTCACTTCACATCATGTCACTAAGGGAAATCATATGCTTAGAAATATCACACTCTTGGAGGACATCAAACCCAATGACACTACCAAGAAAAGGACATGTCACAAGAAAAATAAAATCGCGCCATGAAATATGCCAAAAGATGTCATCAATGTATGCCCCCACTTTAAAGCAATTGCTAACACCATTACTGTGAGAAACTGCTTTAAAGTAGTCAATGTTTTCTCCTGAGACGAGAGATTTCCTTGGAAAACCCTATGCCAATTCATATGTTTCCAAATTGAAAGCTATGTCATGGATAAGGGGTTTCCCCCAAAATGCAACAACTAAAGATAACTCGGTATGTCACATGCGAGCCAACTTAAGTTATGTTGGTCACATCCCAAGCATGCGCTCCTATATATACATGGAAGGTAGTCAACTAGCCAAAAGAGACAATGACAAGTGACATATAAGGACAAGGATACCAAACCCCTTGCCCCCACTTAGTGCAAGACAAGGATGAGCCAAGATGATTGACAAGAAACATGAAAATCAATATCAATTAGAGGAACCAGGTGCTTCAACACAAGGGAGAGAACCACAATCCTTAAGATGTTGAATTTTATCATGCAAAGCCTTACATTCATTAGTAGCATGACCATGAATTCTATGATATGCACAAAATGAATTCTTGTAGTTTTAAATTTCTTTCATGTTCTTGGAGGGGGAGATATCAAACAATCTTGGAGGAGTCTCGACAAGATACCCTCTCAATCTAAAGTAGACAATGTTCCTTTATTTTGTGACAAATATATCTCTTGCTTAGTACAATATGTCGTACTTACACAAGACTCTTTAGATTGTGAGATTTTGTACTCTCCTTTACAGGAGGGTGTAAAATATAATGAACTTCAATCGTTATTATCTTGCATGATGACATTGATATTAAGTGAGGATTCTCTATTTCTTTCATTTCTTTCAAAGGATAGTAATCAAGACCACTAGTGTCTATTAGTTCAAGATGCACTAATGTTAAAGTTGGCTTAGAAGAATCTTTTGTAATAGTGTTGATATTAAGTGAAGGCTTGCTTGTTTCTTTCGATGGACAATAACCAAGACCATTAGTTGTTTCTTGCATATTAGGCTCTATAGGGACATGAATGCCTTGCTTTATAGCACCACATCCTTTCCCACTATAACCAAGTTGTTTCATAAGTTAATAACCTCTTCCATAAATCTTTTTCATTTTTTTCGGATTTAGTGGAACTTGGTCAACTTCATCAAAGTTTGTTGTGTAATTTGCTTCTTCTAAAGTGGTTGAAGTGGATGCTTTCGAATATTTTGTTAACATTACTGATTTTTCTTTTCCCTTTTCAATCTATTTTGTTATGATCTTCGATTTTCCATCAAATTTAGGTGTGAAATCCAATGATCCCAAATCATCTATCGATAACATTGTGACGGATTTAGGACACTTATCTTTTTCTTCTTTGTGCACCACTTGTATAGTTGGTGTCATTTTTTTCAAAGAATTTTCTATCTCTTTCAAGTTGTAAAGCACTGTAAGGGTCAAGATCAACTTCAATTATGCACACTTTTTTGTTGTAGACATATTTTATTTTACAATGAAGGGTAGAAGGAACCACATGCATCTCATAAATCCATGGTCTTCCTAATAGGAGGTTGTATGAAAGATCATGAGGCATAACATGTACCAGAGTTTGTAATGTAACCTTTCAAACTTTAATAGGTAATGTGATGACTCCAAGTACCTGTTTTCCTACATTATCAAACCCATGAATAGATAAAGAATTAGGAACAATGTCACTTGTATTCATTTCAATCTTTTCCACAAGGCTCACACTACACACATTAATGGCTGAACCATTACCAACAAAAGTTCTCTTTATCCCAATACTATTAATATGAGGTGCTATCATGAAAGCTTCATTTTGTTTTTTCTCTTCTAAAGAGGGTAACTGAATCTTGGTGGAAAGTAATGTACAAGTTTTCCATAGTTATAGCTTGAATTTGGTCTGCCACATCATTTGATTTCACATTAGGAATGGTAGAAACTTGTTGGAAATCACTATGAAGCATGCTATGATAAATAGGTGAGGCTTGAATAACGTCCCATAAGGATATATTAGTAGATATATTCTTAAGTTATTCAACAGGATCATACTCCTTTCCACTTTTTAAAGGAAGACAAGGAGGACCAAGTAAGATAGGGTTAGGAAATGGGAGAGATGTTTGAGTTGTTTGTATTAGTTACAAATTATTCCTCATGTTATATGCATGAGTAATGGTGTTATAATTACTTTTAGGTGGTTTGAGGATGAGGATGGGTTTGTTTTGAGTTTGCAGTCATTTTGAGGGTAGTAAAGAATTAGAGGATTCTTAGGATGTCCCATAGGGTATTTGGGAGGTTAAATAATCAAGGGGGATCTAACAGACACTTGTGCATTCATAACCTCAATGGTTTCAATTTGATGTCCTTCTAATCAAGGGGAGCCTAGTGTCATATTTTCACCATCTTCCAAGGAGGTCACATCACTAGTGTTTGAAGTTGGTGTGAATTATTGTCTTGTACCTAGTTAACTCACTCACTAGGTAATTAGGGGACATATTCACATGTTAAGTTTGCTTAGGATAAAAGATTCTTTTTGGAAGTCTTAGTTGGCTTTTCTAGAACTTATCTTATCTAGCTAGTATTGCTTGACTCCTAGGTAGTTAGTTTGTTAGTTGTCTCATGTTATAGGATTAAGACACTTGTCATGAGATTTTCTAATCATATCTCTCTACCTTGCCTTTATAAGCAAGGAATCTTGAATGTACATTTGCATTCAAGCATATTCAACCATTATTCAATATTGCATTATTGAAGCAAGATTTCTTGCTATTCTCTCTCTTGTGGAAGATATTTTGGTCTAGCAACTATTCCTGGGGGTGTTGGGGAGTCACGATTAACTCCCACATGGTATCAGAGCTCCAATGCTATAGATTCCTTCCCAGATCTGAGGGTTTCATATTGTCTTGAATATTTTGTTGGGTGTATTTTAGGGTTTTAAATACCTCATGATTGAATCTAGAGCATCAAAGAAAGTTAGGTTTTCCTTTTATTTTGTCAAATTTGGATATGTTTTGGCTGATCTATGAGGGTTTGGAAAAGTGTGAAGAGTAGTTGATCTAGAAGGTCATTGATTTTTTGGAGCAGTTTGGCCCATATCAGAATCACCATTAGACTCAAAAGGCCACATAGATGAATTTTTATTATAAATTCATCCATTTTTAGTAAAATTTATTTCTGAGGCAAAAAAAAATTCCTGGGCAAGTTGTGGGCCCCCAAGTCGCCATATTTTTTGCAGAATAAAAAAATAAAAAATTTCTATGTTCTACGATTTGATTTTATTTTCGGGAAAAAAATTTGTAAAAATTTTGGGGCCAAATTTATAATATATTGGGAAATGTATTTTGTTGTCAGGGTTTTACATAATTCTATAGATTTAATTTTGGGGTTGGCATCAAATTAGGGAATATTCCATGCCAGTGTCACCCCTTTGTCACTATCAAAGCTTCGTTAATATTTGTCACATCAACCTCTCTAATCTGCATCCATTGTACACCATTAGCGGATCACATCTAATCATCATATTCCTTCTCCATTGATGAATTGGTACCTATGGCTAGCGTCACCCTGTCACTTTATTCATGAATGGTATGAGTGGCTTTTATAATAGCTGATTTTTATATATATAAACCTTGTTTAAGAATAGCCGATCGGAGGTACTTTTGTTAGCACATGTCTTATTCGCTGGGTTTTACAATTACTAAAAATTTGGTTATTTGACCATCAATTGTAAGTGCATCTATACCAGTCGCAAGCTTCTTTATCTTTTTTTGTTGGCTATATTAAAAAAAATCATATATTCAAACTTTGCCTTATACTTTGCAAAAATGTTGACAGGTTTTATGTAAAGTTTTTTATGAGCGGTGGTATAATTTTTTGCATTATCTATCAACAAGGTCATATGGATGACCATATTTTAAGCCCCAAGAGCTGAATTTTTTCTCCAACATAGTCTGACAGTGCTATGTTTTTGCTCCCATAGGTCCCCAAACATGCCTTTTTTTCATTTTTTCATAACTTTCACATGTACGAAGGAAAATGTTTTGAAAGGAAATATTGTCAGAAAGTTGGAAGTCTCAATTTTTCAGTGGTGCAGGTTTTTTTCAAAAAATTTGCAGTTTTGTGTATTTTTTCTAGGTTGAAGCTAGATCTTCCATTTTCACCTTTGAGCTCATATCTTTTTGCTCCGAACTCAAATTTTCCCAAAATTTACGGCATCAGGAAGGTATTTAGGAGCACTTTAGTTCTATTCATGCAATTTTTGCAGATTTGTTTCCATATTTTCATAATTTTAGTTTGAAGTTGATTGGGTACTTTTGGATACTTTGTTGTAAATTTGCAAAAAAAATGTAAAATTGTTTGGGACAAAGGAATTAATTGCTTGTATTGCGAAGGGAATTTGTTGTTCCTCTACTACAATATCTATTTGTATCATGGATTTTCCTAAATTTATACTTCTAACCCCATATAACTATCATGAGTGGAAATCACAAATGGGGTTGTTATTGTTAAAATTGAAGTTGTAAAGAATCACATATGGCCAAGATCCAAGACCCAATGGAGTTGTAGAAAGAAGGAAATGGATTGATAGAAGGGATGAAGCTCTTGGTACTCTTAATTTTTCCATTTCTCCAAATCTTAGATATCATGTTGCATCTTGAACACATCTTAATCAAGTTTGGACTACTTTAGAGAGTCTCTTTGGTAAGCCATATAAAATGAGGAAATTTAAGTTGGAGAATGAACTAATGAGTCTAAATCCATCATATTTTTCCAATATCTAAGACTTCTTCTCTAAGATCAATTCTCTAAGATTGTAGTTATCTAATTGTGGGGTCACTAAAGAGGATGAACATTTGATTCTTTATATTCTTGCTAAGCTTGGTCTTGATTATTTAGTGTTTGTTTCTACATTCTATGCTATAATGAATGCCCTTGGAAATGTATAGGAAATTACTTCTCTTGATGAATTTGTAGCTCAACTCACAAGGGAAAAAGAAAAGTTGGTATATATGGGCACATTGAAGTCTTCTACATCTCACATGCTCTTCTTGTAAAGGATACAAAGGCTTCAAGTGACAAAGGTAAGAAGAAAAATAAGGCTCCCAAGTCTAATGAGCAAGGTAAATATTCTCCTTCAAATATCACTCCTGAGTCTACACCCTCTTCTAAAGAGGAATCATCTAAAAAGAAGTTCAAATGTGCATATTGTAAAATGCTAGGAAACGATGAGCATAGATGTTATAATAAGAAGATTGATGAACTCACATGGCTTCTTCAAAAGAATAACATTCAGCTTCACTCATTAGTGTCCTCTACTTCTTCAACATCTCAATCGGTAGCACCCTCATCATCATCTCAATCAGAGAATATAGGATCTATATTTGGGCTACACAAAATTAAAGGAAAAGCACTATTAGCCTTTGCAAGTCTTGAATCTAATAGATGGCTTCTTGATTCAATGGAATCTCATCATATGGCATCTTCTATGGATATGTTCTCTTCTTTTGAGCCTTGTAATTCACCTCATATTTTGATGGGTAACAACACATATATGAAGGTAAGTGGGAAGGGTTCTATTGACATGGGAGAAGGGAATTTCAATGATTTACTTTGTGTTCCTTCTGTTGGATGTTGTGGTTGTGTTATTGATATGTGGTTGTCATTAATGTCAACACTATTAGCATTATTGTATTGAAGGCTATATATGTCAAGGATATTGAGAAAATTATTAAAGAAAGAGTTCCAGGTTCCCAGTGGAACTATAAAGGGGTCATGAAGGTGTCTTGTTCTGTACATTGAAGATAATTTTTTTTGGACTAAAGGGTTTATTATTGAGTGTATCTAGTCCATCCATTGAAATTTTGAGAGGTCTGCCTAAATATTTGTTCAAGTTATGAAGATCTATGTTTTGACAGTGTCTCTATGGTCTCTGTCAGTGTTCTTGGTCAAAGTTGGTATAATCCTGGTAATTATAGTTGTTGCAGATGTTTCTCTATTATTTATTGGTGCTCGTGGATGTTTCTAGATCATTCTCTATCTTTTTTGCATGTCTGCATTGATCGGTGTGCTCATGGTCAAATATTTTTTCTTCAGTATGTTTGGATTTTCATGTTCTTGGCCAACATGATGGTTGTGGGGTGTTGCAAATCCTTGAAGATTTAATTTTGAATGTTTGGAAAGTTTGAGGATATTGTTTTGGGTCTCATCATGATATTAGCCAATGGTGTTTGATCCACATTGAAATTTTATTTGTAAAAAAATGGGCCGACATTGAAAATATGTTTTATATTTCTAGCCAACTAGGTTGTTGATGTAATTCCATGTTGTGAATATATAAGAGCAATTTTTTGAGAAAAATTAGTGTGTGCATAAGAGCGAATGTATTCTAGAGAAAGTGCAGATGTGTGAATAGTGTCCAAATCATTATCCAAATCATTCAATTGTAGAGCAGAGTGAGAAGATGTTTGAGTGAAGTGTGAAGAAGGTTTTTATGTGCTTAACTGGAACTATAATCAAGATTGTGAAGAAGCTATTTCCTCAGTTCATACCCTACAGATCTAATCTGTATTGTTGTGTATTCTTGGGCAGTGAGCCCTCTTGTATTTGAGTAGTGAGCTCTAGGAAGTGTGCTTGAATGCATGTGCATTCCCATTATTTTTCTTATAATTTTAACAGGGTATACTATTGTGGACTAACATCCACCGTTGTTTTTCCCTATCAGGGTTTCCATGTAAAAATATTGGTGTTCTATGTGCTTTTTTGTGTTGTTTGTTCATGGTTTACTATTCATTCATCAGATCTGAGATTAAGTAAAGTAAAGTTTAAAAAAGTTTAAATATTCTATGACAACTGATTCACCCCCCTTCTCAGTCATCTTTCCTTGTTTTACCAACAATTGGTATCAGAGTAGGTTCCTCTAAAGAAGTTTAAAAGCTTGAGGTGATCCGAGATGGCATGATCATACAAGAAGGATAGTCCTAGATTCAATGGAACAAACTACTCATTATGGAAAACTAGGATGGAGTGTCATTTGAGGTGTATTGGTGAACCCTTCTGGAAGATTACAAAGAACATATATGTTATTCCTCAGAATGGTCCTTCCATTGTTGATGAGATTAAAGAGGTTGAGAATAATGTCAGGGCTATGGAATCTTTGTTGAGTGCTCTAACAGATTCGAAAATGACAAATATGATAGGTTATAAGATAGCTCATGAGATGTGGATGAAGCTGGAAACTTTGTATGAAGGAGATGTACATGTGAAGATGGCTAAGCTACAAAGTTTGAAAGGAAAGTATGAAAATTTGAAGATGGGTGAAGATGAAAATATTTCTTCTTTTATGAAAAGAGTAAATGAAATAGTGATTGGTATTAGATGTGTCGATGGTACCTTGGAAGAGGAAGAAATTGTGGCTAAAGTGCTCAGATTATTGTATCCCTCCTACAAATAAAAGGTTCATGCTATTGAAGAAACCATATCATTAATGAATGTGACAAGACATACACTGATTGGTAAACTTGTTGCCTTTGAGTTGAGTGAATTTGGTGAATCTTCTCCTAAGACTGAAACTGCATTCAAGGCTACTATATCTAGAAGAAACAAGCAAAGATATGATCTGGAAGAAATTTCTAGAAAGAAGTTCAAGTATGAAGAAGAAATGAAACAACTTGAAGATGAAGAAAGAGAGGTAGAAGAATTGGAAGTACTGATTGTGAAGAAAGAAGGTAGAGGACAAGGTAAGTATAAAGGAAAGCTACCTATCAAATATTTTTCTTTTAGTAAAATAGGTCATTTTGCATTAAGGTTTCCTGAAATAGTTCCTAGATCTAAGCCTTACAAATCTAGATTCCAAAAGAAATGCTATTTTGCTAAAGAACGTGTGACTGATGAAGAGTCTAATAAAGAAAATGGAAATGAAGATGATTGGGTTTTCATTGCTATCAAGGAAAATAGTCCTGTGGCTATTGAATCTACTAAAGTTGAGAAAGCTCTTGCAACCTGAATTGAAGAAAAGGATGAGTGGATCATTGATAGTGGATGCTCACATCATATGACTAGTGACAAAGGAAAATTTGTAAGTCTAGAGAAGTTTGACGATGGGATTGTAATATTTGGAGATAACAATGCTTGTGTGATTTGTGGCAGAGGATCTATTTGTCTTGGTGGTAAGCATAACACTGATGATGTTCTTTATTTTGAAGGCTTGAACCACAACCTTTTGAGTGTTGGACAGATGGTAGACAAGGGTTGTGACCTTTAGTTCAAAGATTGAATATGCAGGATATATGGAAGTTCTGGAAATATAATTGCTTCAGGTAAATAGACAAAAGGTAATTTTTTCACTTGAACTCTACTAGTGAAAGTTGTTTAATTGCTCAAGTAGATGAAAGATGGTAATGGAATAGAAGGCTATTCCATGTGAATTTTGATAACATAGTGAAAGTAAGCTCCAATCAAGCAGTAAGAGATTTACAAGTTAGTGAAGCTTGCTAACACAATTTGCAAGGAGTGTCAGATGGAAAAACAAACTAGAGTTTCTTTTCAGAGCAAACAACATCATTCAAATGGATTACTAGAGCTGGTGCATACTGATCTATTTGGTCCTTTTAGAGTCAAAATTCTCCATGGTGAAAGGTGCTTTATGCTACTTATTGATGATTATTCTAGAATGATATGGGTTGCTTTCTTAAGAGAAAAATTTCAAGCATTAGAAAAGTTCAAAAGTTTCAAAGCTATGGTAGAAAATGAGAAAGGTCTGAAAATTAAATGCTTAAGGTCAGACAGAGGTGGTGAGTTCACCTCTAGGGAGTTTAATTCTTTCTGTGAAGAGAGTGGAATTAGAAGATAGTTATCTGCTCCCCGAACCCCTCAATAGAATGGTGTTAAAGAAAGGTGTAGACACTTAAAAATGGCCTAGGCTTGCAAGCTTCTATTTTTACCACTTTCATCCTAAAATAATTAATACATTTAATTATGTCCTTGGTCCACATTCGACTATTGATTAAATAATTCATAATTATTTAATTAATTCATGTCCTTTTATTCTTCATGATTATTAAATAAATAAATTCTATTTATTTATTAAATACGTCGTTAATTGTCTAAGTCTTCCCTTAATTAAATAAATTTCTTAATTTATTTAATTTCCCTTTGTCATATTTTTCTTCTTGATTATTAAATAAATGAATTACATTTATTTATTTAATATGTCACTAACTGTCATAATTAAATGAATTCATTAATTTATTTAATTAATTAATCTTATCTTCTAAGATAAATAATTAAATTTAATTATTTAATTGCCAATTTAATATTCTTCTCATTTTAAATAAATTAAATTATTTAAAATGTCATTTCAATTTTAACTGTCAGTCCTTTTTGATAAATAATCTGAAAAGATTATTTATTATCTCTCAAAATCCATAATTTGAATTAATTTAATTCAAATTGGTAATTAATCTTCCAAAAATCAAGTAATCGGGCAGATTCTTGATTTTTCAATTCTGATCTTCAGTGTAAATCTTATCTTCTTGATTTTTCAAATCTTGCAAATTAGGCAATCTTATCTTCTTGATTTTCAAAAATCTTTATTTTTCTAATTAATTTGTCTCATTTATTCTCCACCGTCGATCCGATTTTATTCTGACCGTTTGATTAAATAATTTTCCCTAACCCTAATTAAGGATTCTCAGGTTTGATCTGGATCGTTCATTTTAGGTTCTCATCATCAATTAATCTCGTTTGTCCACTCAAAATGACATTTTCTATAAAATGGAATTTTCCTCTCACTTTTCGAGGACACACGCACATGCTAAAATTTTAGATTTATGCACATATTATAGGAATTTATTAGCTTGCACACTTAAGGCTTTTCATTTTTCAATTATTGTCATTGTTTGATCAAAGTCTTAGACATTGTCATAGGCATAGGCATTTAGATTTTAATTAAATCCTTCGAAACTTGCTTTAGTCTTGTCTCTTGTCATAGTTGCTCATACACAAATCTGAGGGCATCTTTACTTACTGCAAGCTAGGAGGTGTAACGAAGGTGAACCATGGAAGATGGAGAGTTCTAGTGATATAATTGCCTTGTGTTTTCATTGTATTCCTTTGTGCTTCGTTATTTTCAGTGGATTTTGATGTTATTGATCTAATCATCTAACAATCTATTTTTCCCTGTATTACAAAAGGAAGAACAAAACAATTATGGATGCTGCTAGAACAATGATTATTGAAGGAAATGTGCCTCACATCTACTAGAGTGAATATGAAAGCACTATTGTGTACACTTTGAACTAGGTAAATGTAAATGGTAATTCTAGTAAGACTCCTTTTGAACTATGGTTTGGTTATAAGTCTACTGTTAAATACTTTGAAAGATCTTTGGAAGCAAGTGTTACATCAAGAGAGATGACAATATAGGAAAGTTTGATGCAAGAAGCAATGAAGAAATATTTCTAGGTTACTCTACTAGAAGCAAGGCCTACCGGTGCTATAACAGAAGACAAAGAAAAATGGTTGAGAGTGAAAATGTTAGAGTTGATGAGGATTCTACTATATCATCTAGATATTGTGGATATAATTCAGATGAAGATAATACAAACAAAGGGAAGAATGTTTAGACACAAAATCAACTTCAAATTGTGCCATATGTTCTGGTAAGACAACCTCAATTTGTTTCGGTAAATCAAGATAGTCAGGAAGCAGAGACAAGTGCAAGTGTAGAAGAAAGAACATAAGAATCAGGAGTTTGAGAGAATCTTAAAACTCTAAGATATGTAAAGCTAAATCATTCTAAAAATAAAATTATAGGAGACAAGAATAAAGGAGTGCAAACTAGAAGAAAGATTACAGAAGAGTATTGCCTGATTTCCAAGATTGAACCTAATGATGTCAAAGAAGCCTACAATGATGAACACTGGATGGAAGCTATCAAGGAAGAGATGATGTAGATTGAAAAGAATGATACATGGATACTTGTTCCCAAACCTAAAGATAAGAATGTGATTGGTACTAAATGGGTCTTCCAAAATAAGCTGAATGAACAAGGTGAAGTAGTCTAGAATAAAGCAAGACTAGCATGTAAAGGGTATTCATAAATGGAAGGTATTGATTTTGAAGAAACTTTTTCCCTTGTTGCCAGAATTGAAGCTATAAGGTTATTTCTTGCTTATGCTACATATAAAAATTGTAAATTCTATCAAATGGATGTGAAGTTACTGTATCTCTAGAATTTTTATGAGTTAAAAGGTTAGAAGCATTTAAAACCAAAACTCCAAAGAAATGATGAAGAACAAAGGAGGAAATAAAGGAAAACAAAAGGAACTAGTTACCAAAAGTCCTCAAACTCTATGAATCACCTTCATCATACCTTCTAGCTTGCTACAAGTTGAATGATGCCCTCAGATTCTACGAGCAATCTATTAAAATGACATGACCTATGCAAGTGTTGAAGGATTTACTATGCTAATGGCTATGTAAATGACTACAAAGTATGGAAGAAAATAAGAAAAATGAGAACTAGAAAAATTCACGTGAATGCTTCAGGAGAGCCAAAATGAATTCAAAATTTCCATTTTATAAGAAAAGGCTATTTTGAATGAACGGGCGAGATTAAAAGTTGAATTGACGGACAGGATTGAAAGTTGAGATATGGACAAAATGGCTAAAAAAAGCTGGAGAATCAAATTAGTAGTGACCATCTGACCTTTGAATGGAAAAGGCATCTTTTGAATTAAAAATCATTTTAATCCAAAAGTGGAGAATCATGTGATAGTACAATAAATGCCCATTTTCTAGCAAAATAAGAAATTTTGACTATTTTAAATAAATATTTTTTATTTAAAATGAGGAAAGTGACATGTGGCCATAATTAAATAAATTAAAGAATTTATTTAATTAGAAGAGGAATATGTAAATTATTGACATATTTAAATAAATAAACAAGATTTATTTATTTAAATAATCTAGAAGAATCAGTGGACAGAAATAATTAAATAAATTAAGAATTTTATTTAATTATAGGGGGACATTAGATAATTAGCGACACATTTAAAATTTATTTATTTAAATAATCAGGAATAATAAAGAGACATGAATTAATTAAATAATTAAAAAATATTTAATTAATAGATGAAAATGGACTGAATAACATAATTAAATATTTTAATTATGCTAGGATGAATGTGGTGAAAAATAGAGCTTGCAGGCCTAGGTCAATTTTTAGTGTCTACAGTCAGCTTTTATGAATGGTGAGTTAGAAGAACTATACATTGAATAGCCTGATGGATTTCAACTGACTGACAAAGAAGACATGGTTTTCTGATTGACGAGAGCTTTGTATGGACTCAAGCAAGCCCCCAAAGCCTAGTATGCTAGATTGGACAAATACTTACTGATGCTTGGATTCAATAAAGGTACTATTGATAGAAACTTATATTTCAAATTGGATCATGATAAAGAATTAATTATTGAGGCCTTTGTTGATGACATTATTTTTGGAGGAGATGACAATCTATGTATGAGGTTTGCTAATGAAATGAAGAGTGAATTTGAGATGAGTATGATTGGAGAGATGAATTTATTTCTAGGATTGCAAGTTACTTAGTTAGACAAGAGGACCTTCATATCTCAGTCCAAATATGTGAGAGAACTACTGAAGAAGTTTGGAATGGATGACTCAAAACCTATTGGTACTCCCATGGTAACTGGATGTAAGTTGACACAAAATGTTGATTCTCCTAAGGAAAATCAAACAAGATGCAGGTCAATGATTGGTGGAGTGCTCTATTTAACTAAGACCAAACCAGACATTATGAATGTTGTATGTATGGTTGCTAGATTTTAGGTTGGTCCAAAAGAGTCTCATGCGACTGTTGTTAAGAGAATATTTAGGTATCTAAAAGGAATAGTTAATTTTGGGCTTTGGTCTCTTAAGGATGATGATATTACTTTGAATGCATATATTAATGCAGATTGGGAAGGAGATGTAGATGAGAGGAAAAGTACTCGTGGTGGTGCCTTCTTCCTAGGGAAGAAGTCGGTGTCTTGGTTGAGAAAAAATTGGAATTCCATTTCTCTATCTACTACTGAAACAGAGTATATTGTTGCTGCAAACAATTGTACTCAAGTGATGTGGATGAAATAGATGCTGAAAGATATCAAAGTAGTATATGATGAACCTATTTCCATATGCTGTGACAACACAAGTGCAATTAACATATCAAATAATCTGGTGCTACACTCTAAGACCAAGCATATACCAATCAAGTTTCACTTTTTAAGATAAAAAGTGAGTGAGAAAGAAGTTAGACTAGAGTATGTGCCTACTAAAGAAAAAATTGCAGAAATTTTCACTAAATTGTGGCCAAACGATATTGTTCCCAATTTTTTGCTACATCTCAATTGGTGGAGCTGGTTAAATATTGTTATATCTGGAAGTGAAAGAATAGTTATTTCTGCATATGCTTAAGTGTTGTTTGCACTGCATTTATCAAGTATCAAGTACCAGTTGTACAAGTGTTTCAAGAAAACTGAGATTCAAAAGTATTGCTCAAATAATTGACAAATCAAATGAAGTAAAAAATTGATTATACAAATGATAAAGCATTTCTACTTTAATTTATTTCATGAAGTGATTCACATTACATGTTTTCATTTGATTGCAAGAATACAAATGATGGTACAAATTTGCATTTCAGTGCATTTCTTTCAGAATGGAAATGAAAGAATGAAATTAAATATCCACACAAGTCATGGTTTTAGCTATTTACATTCATGACAAGAAAGGAAATATACAACTGAAAGTGAAAAGTAGATAACATGGGACATATCTGTCATTGCCTAAGTTGGTCTTTGGTTGACGCCTTGTAGGTTGCTCCATTTTGTCTTAGCTCCCAAATGTACCTACAAAAGATTGAGAAGAACGTCAATTAAGAGCTTGGGATATGAACCATACTACATGCCATACTAACAAAGATATATTTCAATCCTTGCAATGCATAGAATCAACTAGAACAAGGAACAAAAGCATGAACTGAAAAGAGAGAACATCATCATCACATATTTTTTTTATGCTAACAACATTTGTTTCCTTGTGAAAGAATAGGAAAAGTCATGTAGTTGATTATCTTTTGAACACCAAGCATGTGGAGAAAAATGGGCTCCCACAAGGGTAGAGCTTGACATGCTGCCCTCATGCATTACATATGGGGCTGAGTGAAGGAATACAAATATCATGCTCATCTCAGCTATTCAACTAAAATAGTAAATCAAAGATTCATTCATCAAAGCCATTAGGTCGATTGTTCACTCATAACAATAAGGTGATATGCTTTTCTAAAATCTACAGGTGAACAATAGACTTAATGAGCTCAATCAATTCAACTGAAATGCATCAATTTCATACTTGCAAGTATTTGATATTGCCATATTGTTTGCATTTTTCTGCCATAAGTATTGTTATTCATTATGTTTCATGATATTATGAAAGCTTAAACAAGTTATACATGCTCATGATGGTGATAGTGAACAGGCATACATAATGCCTCAACAAAGAGCATTGTTCGATAAGAGGAAGATGTGATAAGTTTTAGATTTTCATTTGAGAAGAGAGAAAGTGCATGGAACATTTTTTATTAAATGGAACATAAAAATGCATGAAGAGTGCTGAGATAGATAAGAGTGATATCATCTAATCAATGCATGAACAGTACAGGTGAGAAGTATTTTTAGATTTCTTGCTTTATGCCATGTCAGAGAAGACCTTTGCATTAATTTCAAAACTGAAATGAGAAGACATCAATTAAGTGTCTCTCTTTGCAAACATTCATCTTTTAAGTGGTGGCTGAAGCAACATAGGTGAAATGAGAGGTCACAATAATGCAAAAGAGATTAGGGCAGAGAGATAATCTGCAGTTTCCAATCAAATTATGTGTGCAGGATGGTGTTTTTAGGAAGGAAATAGGTTCCATATGCTGTCTTGAGGGTTTTCAACAATACCCATGAAGGATTCACACACATTTTTTGCATTTTTCTAAATATTAAGTTTTGTTGTCCCAAGGAAAATATAGAAATTTCATAAAATGTAGGTATTTTAATGGTAAAAATAATATCATTCAGCCAAGTTTTAACCATGTGAGCAGCAAATGCCTTCATGAAATGCAACAAGGGTTTGGACCATATCTCGAGATTTTACTGAAGTTTGAAATTCATCTGGTTTTGTTTCTCATTTGAAGAAAAAAAAAATCTTGACCTCGTATGACTGGAGATGCCATATATATAAACACATAATTGGAAATACAAGGAGCATTCATTCTGTTATAGAAACAAGCTATTGAAAACTTTGATTTTGGCAAAAAAATAAAATAAAAGAAGGGTTTCTTCTATGGAGGCTAAGCTCTCTTCTAGCTTCTAAAGCATGGTCAAACAACGTTCATGGTGGCTCATACAGACAGAAAAATGCAACAATATAAATATAAGGGTTCAATAACCATCTCAAATACCCTAGCCATGGCCTGTTGGCCCATAATCTTCATAAAACGCTGAAACCCATCTGGGTTTTTTTATCAAAATCTGGGGTTTTCTATTTAAATATCCAATGCAAAGCAACAATGCCTGAAATTCAAAGTTTTCTGTGTAAGAAATTCATCAAGAAACCCATGTTCATGGCGCACTATGCAATGGATCTTCATTATCATTAAAAGTAGCAATCATTCTTTTTAGAAAGAGGCTTTTGTAAGCCTTGGAAAGAAGAAAATACAAAGATGGAAGATAAATCTTACCATTTGGGGCCTATAGAAGGGAAAATAACTGCGACCAAGCTTTCTTAGAGCTTCAACTCATAGCTTGAGCTCATACATGGTGGCCAGAGAGAAGGTAAATATATATAATACAAGGAGATGCATCAGAAAAATATGTTAATGGCCGTGGCCTGTGAGGCCATTTTCTCATCAAAAGACCCAATGAACAAAGAGAAAGGGTAGTCGAACTTACCATGAGTATAATGGAGGTTGGGAGATCAAAAGAGAAGAATCAAATATAAATCTTCCCATGGCCATGGTTTTTGAGCCAAAATATTTCAAAAGAATGGTGCGGAAAAAGCCATGAACGGCTTGAAGAATGACCTTACATTCCGATGGGAAGGTGAAGCACAAAGATTTGAAGAATCAAGCTTCAAGCTACAAGGCCAAACCCTAGCATGGTGGCGGTGGGATTTATGCCTTATACATGCCCTAGGTCGAGCATTATGGAGGTCTTCACATTTCTATTTTGCCTCAGTCTTTAGACTTATTTGATTTATGTTTTGGGTGGTGTAGAAGGTTTCAGACTTTAGGTCTTGTCAAATTTTATTGCCTTAGTCAAAATCAAGAATGACAAATGCCTTAGGTTTTAATTGATTTTGAGAAAAATCAATTTAAATATAATGGAGATTTTACTAATGCCTTAGTGAAAATTGGAGATTGATAGATATCCTAGGTTTTTATTGATTTTGAAAGAAATCAATTGAAATTCTAAATGATATTTTACTTAGGCTTTATTTTTCAATTGATTTTAAAGAAATCAATTAGGATATGGATAAGAGATATGCATTGTATTTTTATGATTTTTTAAGAAAGTCAAGCATTGTAATTGGAGAGATAAGATTGTTTTGGAAAAGATTTTCCTAAATCTTTAATTGGAAAAATAAAGCAAGTTGGGAAAATATAAAATCTACAAGCTATGTAAAGCAAGAATAAAACAAGTTGTTTTATCTCTTTGCTATTTTTAGTAGATTTGTGAGAGATATTTCCTTGGTCGGATTTGAGATTCTGGATGGAGAGATAAGGTGTTTTTTTTTACTTTAAAATCAGATTTGGCCTATTTTGAGAAGATTTTTAGTATGTACATGAAAAAGTGTGTTTTTTTTCCGCTTTTGTGTATTCTTTTGGGGCAGTTTTGATACCTTTCCTTGAGCTTTCTTCTTGAGCTCAAATTAGGGTTTTGGAGATATGTCTTGAAGAAAACTTAGTGTTTTCTCAGTTCAGATTTTAGTTTCTTGCTCTGACACATTTTGGAGCTTGTAAACTTCCTTGTACTTAGAACTTCAGATTTTGGGCATACTCCTATGGTTGAATAAAACAACATTCCTACTTCTCATTTTTATGTCTACTTGCAGTTTCAGTTTGATGTTATATTGTGATTTTTGTTTATAGAATCCTTGTTATGTCCTAAGACTGTAATTCTTGATGCAGAAAGTCCAAAGATGCAGGTTGCATGTTGTATTTAAAATCAAATCTTCATGAGAGGTTGTGAGATATTGTGTTTTCTAGAAGCTATTTGTGAAAAAATAGAATCATCATTAAGTTATTATCAAGTCCTAAAAATCATTTTAAGCCATAGATTTTAATTTCAATTATCCTTCTAACTATTTCCTTCAAGAATCACTTAAAATAGGATCCATCATTCGGAGAACCAACTCACTCTGGAGATTCTCTTTTCACATAGATTTCCCACATCTGAAAAGAGTTTCCATGTTTCAAAAAATAGTTTGATTTCTTGCAAATATGACAAAGGGTGCATATCTGATTGATAACAGTTTTTGGCACACTCGGTGGGACCCTAAAAATCAATTTTGGAGAGGTTTTCAATATTTTAAAGTTGTTGTTTGGTGTATGCAGTAATTTTATTCATCCTTTTGGAGGTTTTTACATATACCTGGCGACTCCATTCTCAGTTTTCGCATGCAAATTAAGTGTTGGTTTATTTGAAAAGCCTAACTTTTCTTTTCTTTTTCCAACTTATGAATGAATAAATATGTCAATATTTCATGGCCATGTGTCATATCAACCACCATATCATGAAAGCCTTGCTTGTCCACCTCCATATCAACCATACCAATATAATCATTCTATTGGATTTGATTCGTCAGCTTTTCAAAACCAACATGCAGTGTATAGTTGCCACCCACCCACCCCTACCCATTTTTCATCTCGGCCGTCTTATGCTCAAAATCATCCCCAAAATATTGAATATTTGAGTTTCAGAGATATTTTTTTGAGCTATGAAAGGAAAATGAGTGAATTAGATCAGCACCAGGAGGAGATCAAGAAGCAACATGTGTATAATTAGCACTAGGAGGAGCTAGCTTATCAAGCCTATCTTCATGAGAAGGAGTTAGAGTCCCAAAGAACACAGTTTGAGGAGGATTTGGAGAGGGAGGAAACTAAACAAACAAAGCTTTTGCTTACTCAGTTTAAAAGGCATGAAGCCCAAACAACTCCTTCCATTTTAGAACGTCCTATTCAAGAAGAGGTTCGTGAGTTTAAATTTCCAAGTTTTATGAAAAATGAGCCTCCTAACCCTCCTAAGATCAAAATCCCTAGCTTTAGAAATTCTTTACCTTTGCAAGAACCTAGGTTGGAGCATTCTGAACTTGTTATGCTTCAAAACTAGCCAATTGTAGATCCTTTTCCTCTTCAAGAAATTGGTCTTGAATGCAAACAGACTCCCAAGAAAATCAAAACCCCAAGTTTCAGAATTTTTGATTTTTATGAGGAGCCTATGAGCATTCAAGACCAGTCCATTAGGAAGCAGCCTCTTTTCCTCCAAGAAACTCCAGAGATTCCCCAAGTTTCCCAAGTAGATAAGTCTGATGTCTTGCCACTATTTTCCTTTATGAGAATAGATCTATTGTCTTGGAAAATGACTCATCATTCACCATGGAAGAAGCTAGAAGAGTAAATTTATTGCATATAGCTATGGAGGAATATCGGTTAGAACAACAAAATATTGAACAAGAGAAGCTTTCTCATAATGAATCTTTCCATGTTTCCATTAATGAGCTGCCCTGTCTTGTGGAAGACGATAATTTTTTTTCAAAAGAACAATTGTTAGGACATACGAAGCAGAAGGTTGTTGTTGACTGTACCATTTTCTCAGCTGAATCTAAGAATGTTGCATGTTTGGAAAAGGTCAATTCATTGGAGTAGCATAATATAGATGACTATTTCAAGGTATCCAGTTGGTACAATGAAGAAGAAGATGCAAATAATAAGGATCAATTGTTGCAAGAGATAGAGGAGGTTGTGTTTGAGGAACAACAAATTCCAGATCAAGAAATGGCTAATAGTTCTTAGGTTGTACCTGATTTGTTCAATGAATTACCATTTTTTGTGGATAATGAGAAAATCACATCTCAGATTACACCTACGCCCACTCCAAAATAGCAAGAAGAAGTTCAAAAATTTGATGTTTTGATACCTCAGAGGAGCTGCAGGAAGGTAGCAAATAGTCTTCCTCCACAAGAAACTCAAAGTGAGAGAGAAGACGACATGTTTTGGGATGACCGTGAGGCTTTTGTTTCAAACTTAGATGTCAAAAACTCATATTTTGAGGGAGGAGGTGCAGAGGAGTAGTTTGAGGAGACAACAAGGGGTGTCCAAACTCGAGGTGGGGATAGCATGGCTATCGAATGTCGAAACCCTGATAAGCATGATGCAATAGCTCAAATAGAACAAGATCAAGTTGAGAAAAATCTTGAAACTACTACCTGAGGTAAGGGTCTTAATATCTTTCCAATTTTTCAAGAAAGTAGTCAAGGAGACGCCTCAAAGCCTATTATGAATATAGAAGATAATGATGGGTCTAATGAGGATTTATACACTAATATAGTTGATGAGTTTTGCGCAAGGTTGGGTGATATGTTTTCAAATGATCTTCATCAGAAAGATGAGATTGAAGTAGTAGGTAACCAGCAAAGAACCAGTGGTACAAGTTCAGGCTTCATCCTTTTGAAAGGATGCCCCATCAGAGATCTAGCTAGTGATGTGGGCAAGATCTAAGGAGTTTTTGGCACACCTAAGAATGAGGTTGCAGTCGAGGAGCAAAAAATCTCACTTATTCATTCTAGGAAAACTAAAGGTATGCTTGATCAAATTCACATGATCTATGCCTTTGATTATAATTTACAAGTTGTAGTATGACAATGTGTGGGGAGTATATTCATTTTTCATCTCCTAGTGCAAATTTGTGAGCAAGCAAAGTATCCTCAGTTGATTAGGAGAGGCTGTTATTTTTCAAAACCCGTAAATGGTTTTGTTTGAGTACCTTTTCCACTAATTAATGTAGGATAGAGTAGTTTATGCACATAAGTGCATTTCACACATTTCTTTTTAGTAGTTTTCTTTCCCTAAGTGTTGTTGTGCATGTTCTGTTGGCCACCAGGGCCTATTAGTTTGCTTTATGCATTGTTTCGTTTTGTTTTGCTGCTGTTTGGAGTGTTGCTTCCCAAATTCTGAGTTTCATGAAGGGGCAGATTTGACTCTACACCCAATGGATTTTTAAAAGGAAACTAGTCTAATGCTTAGCTGGCAAGCATTTAGCGAAAATCCCCAAAATGTTACCTATTTTTCGCTACAACTCAATGGGTGGAGCTGGTTAAATATTTTTATATCTAGAAGTGAAAGAATAGTTATTTCTACATATGCTTAAGTGATGTTTGCACTGCATTTATCAAGTATCAAGTACTAGTTGTACAAGTGTTTCGAGAAAACTAAGTTTCAAAAGTATTTCTCAAATAATTTACAAATCAAATGAAGTACAAAACTGAGTATACAAATGATAAAGCATTTTTGCTTTCATTTATTTCATGAAGTGATTCACATTACATGTTTTCATTTGATTGCAAGAATACAAATGATGGTACAACTTTGCAATTTAGTGCATTTATTTTAGAATGGAAATGAAAGAATGAAATTAAATATCCACACAAGTCATGGTTTTAGCTATTTCCATTCATGACAAGAAAGGAAATATACAACTGAAAGTGAAAAGTAGATAACATGGGACATATCCATCATTTCCTAAGTTGGTCTTTGGTTGATGCCTTGTAGCTTGCTTAATTATGTCTCAGCTCCCGAATGTACCTACAAAAGATTGAGAAGAATGTCAATTAAGAGCTCGGGGTATGAACCATACTACATGCCATACTAACAGAGATATATTTCAATCCTTGCAATGCATAGAATCAACTAGAAAGAGAGAACATCATTATCACATTTTTTTTTCTGCTAACAACATTTGTTTCCTTATGTAGGTATAGGAAAAGTCATGTAGCTGATTATCTTTTGAAGACCAAGCATGTGGAGAAAAATGGGCTCCCACAAGGGTCGAGCTCAGCATGCTTCCCTCATGCATTACAGATGGGGCTGAGTGAAGGAATACAAATATCATGCTCATCTCAACTATTCCACTAAAAGAGAAAATCAGAGCTTCATTCATCAAAGCCATTAGGCCGATTGTTCATTCATAAAAATCAAGTGATATGCTTTTCTAAAAGCTACAGGTGAACAATAGACTTAATGAGCTCAAACAATTCAACTGAAATGCATCAATTTCATACTTGCAAGTATTTGATATTGCAATACTATTTTCATTTTTCTGCCATAAGTATTGTTATTCATTATGTTTCATGATATTATGAAAGCTTAAACAAGTTATACATGCTCATGATGGTGATAGTGAACAGGCATACATAATGCCTCAACAAAGAGCATTGTTTGATAAGAGGAACATGTGATAAGTTTTAGATTTTCATTTGAGAAGAGAGCAAGTGCATGGAACATTTTTTATTAAATGGAACATAAAAATGCATGAAGAGTGCCGAGATAGAGAAGAGTGATATCATCTAGTCAATGCATGAACAGTACATGTGAGAAGTATTTTTAGATTTCTTGTTTATGCCATGTCAGAGAAGACCTTTGCATTAATTTCAAAATGGAAATGAGAAGACATCAATTAAGTTTCTTTGTTTGCAAACATTCATCTTTTAAGTGGTGGTTGAAGCAACATAGGTGAAATGAGAGGTCACAATAATGCAAAAGAGAGTAGGGCAGATAGAAAATCTGTAGTTTCCAATCAAATTCCATGTGCACGATGGTGTTTTTAGGAGGGAAATGGGTTGCGTATGCTGTCTTGAGGGTTTTCAACAATACCCATGAAGGATTCACACACATTTTTTTCATTTCTCTAAATATTAAGTTTTGTTGTCCCAAGGAAAATACAAAAATTTCATAAAATGCAGGTATTTTAATGGTAAAAATAATAGCATTCAGCCAAGTTTTAACCCTGTGAGCAACAAATTCATTCATGAAATGCAACAAGGGTTTGGACCATATCTTGAGATTTTACTGAAGATTGAAAGTGATCTAGTTTTGTTTCTCATTTGAAGCAGAAAACAAATCTTGACCTCATATGAATGGAGATGCCATATATATAAACACAAAATTGGAAATACAAGGAGCATTCATTCTGTTGCAAAAACAAACTATTGAAAACTTTGATTTTGGTAAAAAAAAAAAGAAGGGTTTCTTCTATGGTAGCTAAGCTCTCTTCGAGATTCTAAAGCATGGTCAAACAACGTTCATGGCAGCTCTTATAGACAGAAAAATGAAAAAATAGAGATACAAGGGTTCAATAACCATCTCAAATACCCTAGCCATGGCCTGTTAGCCCATTATATTCATAAAAAGTTGAAAGCTAGATCTAGGGTTTGTAATCAAAATGTGGGGTTTGTTGTTTAAATATCTAGTGCAAAGCAACAATGCCTGAAATTCAAAGTTTTCTATGTAAAAAATTCATCAAGAAACCCATGTTCATGGCGTGGACTGCAATGTGTCTTCATTATCTTTTAAAAGTAGCAATCATTCTTTTCAGAAAAAGGCTTTTGTAAGCCTTGGAAAGAAGAAAATACAAAGCTGGAATATAAATCTTACCATTCGGGCTTGTAAAAGGGCAATGAGCCACAACCAATCTTTCTCAGATCTTCAACTCATAGCTCGAGCTCATACATGGTGGATAGAGAGAAGGTAAATACATAGAATACAAGGAGATGCATCAGAAAAATATGTTAATGGTCGCGGCCTGTGAGGCCATTTTCTCATCAAAAGACCCAATGAACAAAGTGAAAGGGTAGTCAAACTTACCATGAGTAGAATGGAGTTTTAGATATGAAAAGAGAAGCATCAGATATAAATCTTCCCATGGCCGTGGTTTTTGAGCCAAAATATTTCAAAAGAATGGTGCGGAAAAACACATGAACGAATTGAAGAATCACCTTACATTCCAATAGGAAGGTGAAGAAAAAAGATTTGAAGAATCGAGCTTCAAGCTGCAAGCCCAAACCCTAGCATGGTGGCGGCGGCATCTCCTCCCAGGAAGAGTTCTTCCAAAGTTGCAAGTGAGAAATGAAATGTGATTTTAGGGTTTGGTTTGAGTTTTGTCTATCCAATGGCCTAATTAAAAAATGGGCCTTATGCCTTATACATGCCCTAGGTCGAGCATTATGGAGGTCTTCACATTTTTATTTTTCCTAAGTCTTTAGGCTTATTTGATTTATGTTTTGGGTGGTGGGTATGTGCAGGATCATGATGGTCCAGAAAGTGGCAATATGATGGGTATGTGGCTGACGATTTTTTTCTTACCCAAAATTGATGAAACAAAAAGGGTTTTCAAAGGAGAATCTCAGCTTTCCACCAATATAAATTATGCTTTACTTTGAATTTAATGAGTAATTATTATTCATTTTCTATTCAAATTATGATTAAAGTCATGATTGATAGGTTGATTGAAAAACATCTATAGCTTTCAAATGGTATCATGTTTTTTTAATACAAAACATGTGTCACATTCTATGCTTCACATACTATGGAATTATAAATAAAAAAAAAAAAAAAGTGAATTTCATGAATTTTTGACCAAGTTAAGGTGGTCAGACATACGAGTTTTATATTTTTTAAAAGTTATAATAAAAATCCATAATTAATTATTTACTTGGAAAAATTACAAAAAAAATATACATCACATCGAAACATGAGTCCTCTAAATATATCTAAAATTTTATAAAAAAATATTATCATTTTATTATGATTAGGGTGGTCAAACAGACACCTACTTCTTATTTTTTACCTAAAATTTAAGTGTACTCCTGCATTGAAATTTCAAATTTTCTCCAAATAGATTTTTTTTTTAAACAAACCTAGTAGTTTAGAAAATACATTAAATTTGCTATAGATTCTATTCTTACATATTTTTGAAATAATATAGATAACTTATTCAAATTTTTACGTCAAGTTTCCTAACTCTAATTTTTCTAAAAATTTTGCCACTAAACGACCTGTTTTTTCCATGATGATCCTGCACATACCCTTGGTGTAGAACTTTTCAAACTTTAGGTCTTGTCAGATTTTATTGCCTTGGTCAAAATCAAGAATGACAAATGCCTTAGGTTTTAATTGATTTTGAGAAAAAACAATTAAAATATAATGGAGATTTTACTAATTCCTTGGTGAAAATTGGATATTGATAAATATCCTAGATTTTTATTGATTTTGAGAGAAATCAATTGAAATTATAAATGATATTTTACTTAGGCTTTATTTTTCAATTGATTTTAAAGAAATCAATTAGGATATGGATAAGAGATATGCATTGTATTTTTATGATTTTTTTAGAAAATCAAGCATTGTAATTGGAGAGATAAGATTGTTTTGCAAAAGATTTTTCTAAATCTGTAATTGCAAAAATAAAGCAAGTTGGGAAAATATAAAATCTGCAAGCTATGTAAACCAAGAATAAAACAAGTTGTTTTATCTCTTTGCTATTTTTAGCAGATTTGTGAGAGATATTTCCTTTGTCGGATTTGAGATTCCTAATGGAGAGATAAGGCGTCTTTTTTTGCTTTAAAAGCATATTTGGCCTATTTTGAGAAGCTTTTTAGTATGTACATGAAAAAGTGTGTTTTTTTCCACTTTTGTGCAGTCTTTTGGGGCAGTTTTGATACCTTTCCTTGAGCTTTCTTCTTGAGCTCGGATTAGGGTTTTGGAGATATATCTTGAAGAAAACTTAGTGTTTTCTTAGTTCAGATTTTAGTTTCTTGCTCTGATACATTTTGGAGCTTGTAAACTTCCTTGTACTTAGTTTCAGATTTCGGGCATACACCTACGGTTGAATAAAACAACATTCCTACTTCTCATTTTTATGCCTACATGCTATTTCAGTTTGATGTTATATTGTGATTTTTGTTTATAGAGTCCTTGTTATGTCTTAAGACTGTAATTATTGATGCAGAAAGTCCAAAGATGCAAGTTAAATGTTGTATTTAAAATCAAATCTTCATGCAAATTATTTATGTGTTAATTGTTCATGAGAGGTTGTGAGATATTGTGTTTTCTTAAAGTTGTTTGTGAAAAAAAACTAGAATCATCATTAAGTTATTATCAAGTCCTTAAAATCATTTTAAGCCATAGATTTTAATTTCAGTTATCCTTCTAACTCTTTCCTTTGAGAATCACTTAGAATAGGATCCATCATTCAGAGAACTAGCACACTCTGAAGATTCTCTTTTCACATAGATCACCCACATCTGAAAAGAGTTTCCATGTTTCAACAGATAGTTTGATTTCTTGCAAATATGACAAAGGGTGCATATCTGATTGATAACAGATACTTTTGAGTATCTCAGAGTGATGATAGGGGTGATTACCCCTCCTGATTTGAACTAAAGATGCATTTACTTGCATCAATCTATGTGCTTAATAGATATTTCCTAATCTGGATTGATGTTACCATGGCTGCTACTCAAGGGGACTAGTCAGATTTGTAGATATGTGGTTCAAAGCTTATATGTGGGAAGATAATGCTTACCTTTGCCATTGATTTCAAAGGGGGAGAAGAGTCATGTGAAAATTTGTTGCTTATCTGGAGTAAAGAGTCTTGTGGGGAGAAGATCATACAAAAGAAGTCAAGGAAGAAGAGTCAGAATCTAAGGGGGAGTAAGTGTTGATTGAGAGTTGAGTTGATGGTGTTTTTCACATCATGTGTTGCCATCAATTTGAAAGGTTGAGATTGTTGAATTTTTTGGTTGTGTTGTTGATATGTGGTTGTCATTGATTTCAACACTATTAGCATTATTGTACTGAAGGTTGTATATGTCGAGGATATTGAGAAAATTGTTAAAGAAAGAGTTCCAGGTTCCCAGTGGAACTGTGAAGGTCATGAAGGTATCTTGTTCTGTACGTTTAAGATCAACTAATATGGACTAAAGGGTTTATTGATGAGTGTATCTAGTCCATCCACCAAAAGTTTCAGAGGTCTGCGTGAAGATTTGTTCGAGTTATGAAGATCTATGTTCTGATAGTGTCTTTGTGTTCTTTATCAGTGTTCTTAATCAAAGTTGGTATAATTCTGGTAATTCTAGTTGTTGTGGATGTTTCTCTATTGTTTCTTGGTGCTCGTGGATGTTTCTAGATTATGCTCTATCTTTGTTGCATGTTCGCATTGATTGGTGTGCTCATGGTCAAAGATTTTTTTTTGGTATGTTCGGGTTTTCATGTTCTTGGCCAACATGATGGTTGTGGGGTGTTGCATATCCTTGAAGATTTAATTTTGAATGCTTGGTGTGCTTGAGGATATTGTTTTTGGTCACATCATGATATTAGCCAATGGTGTTTGATCCACATTGAAAGTTTATTTATAAAAGAAATGGGCTGACATTGAAAATATGTTTTATATTTTTGGCCGACTAGGTTGTTGATGTAATTCCTTGTTGAAGATATATAAGAGCGATTGTTTGAGAAATTTAGTGTGTGCATAAGAGTGAATGTATGCCAGGGAAAGTGCAGATGTGCGAATAGTGTCTAAATCATGCAATTACAGAGCAGAGTGAGAATATGTTTGAGCGAAGTGTGAAGAAGGTTTTTTTGTGCTTAACTGGAACTGTAATCAGGCTTTTGAAGAAGCTATTTCCTCAGTTCATACCCTACGGATCTAATCCGTAAGTGGTAAAAGCACAAATTTGTTTCACACTTAATAAAGGAAACGACCAACACATATCCAAGTTTTAAACTTGAATCACTAAAAAGTGGCATATATGTTTTGAATTTTGAAATGATGTAAACTAGTAAAATATGTATTTTTTAGCATATTTCATGTTTTTATTTTTTTTTTAATATTTTAAAAAATATTTTAAACTAGTTTTTAATAAATTAATACTACAATTTAGTTGTTGATAAGATGCTGAAAAATGAAGTTGCATGGGATGTCAAACTTTTTATAGTAAATTTTATTTTTTTCCTTTCAATTTTTTTTTGTGTATTTATAACTTGAAACTCTAGTGCATGGATATTTTTTATTTTTTTAATACATATTTTTAAATAAATATTAAAATGTGCATAAATAAAAAAACAATTGTTTCCATTGGACGTCAACTTTCATATTAAGTATTTATCTAAAATGGAAAAGAAATTATTCCATCTTGAAATAGATTCTTTTATCTAGTGCATGATATTTTTTAATATTTTTTAATAAGTTTTAGTATTTTTCCTTGGCATGGTAATCAACCTAATATTTTTTTTTGATAACCCACTTTTAGTAAAAATAAAAAATAAAATATAAATAATAATTAAACTATGAAAATAAATATATTTTTGAAAACTACACTTATGGATCTACAAAAGGGTATTTTTATATTTTTTTTAAAATGTTATTTACATTAGTAGGAGTTATTGAAACTTCAAGTTTTTAAAATAATTTTATTTTTTTGTTAAATTGGACTCAAACTGGTGCTCCATATATTTTTAGCCAACAATTTTAGTTGAAAAAGTTGTGAAATTATTTAACTTAGCTAAAATGAATCTTACTAGACCATATGTTTGACCAAAATTGATTTTTAGTTAGAAATAATTAAATTTAGATGTGTTGATAAGTTGGTTAAAAGTGTGACAAAACTTTGTGCTTTTACCCTATTGTTGTGTATTGTTGGGTAGTGAGCCCTCTTGTATTTGAGCAGTGAGCTCTAGGCAGTGTGCCTAAATGCATGTGCATTCCCATTATTTTTCTTATACTTTTAACAAGGTATAATATTGTGGACTAACATCCACCATGGTTTTTCCCCTAGCAGGGTTTCCATGTAAAAATATTTGTGTTCTTTGTGCTTTTGTTGTGTTGTTTGTTCATGGTTTATTGTTCATTCATCAGATCTGAGATTAAGTTAAGTAAAGTTTGAAAAATTTTAAATATTTTGTGACAACTTATTCACCCCCCCCTCCCAATTGTTTGTCCTTGTTTTTCCAACACCTTCCTTGTCCACAAATATCCTTTCTATTTATCAAACTACTCATGGGGTTCAAGGAAAAATAGTTGAGTTCACTCCTGATAGGGTGTACATAAGGGACTTGGAAACTAGGCATATTGTTGCTATCGGGATGATTGATCATTCATCTTGTGTGTATTCCTTTTCACATTTTTCTTTAGAAGGTGATAATGTTTCTTTGACTGCATCACACACTCCATTGAGTGTGAACCATGTTGGTGAGGAGAAGATTGGTCATCTGCACCTTGGTATTCTAGAGACCAGTGTTGAGCTTCCTACTCCTCCACCTCCTGCTTCTTCAGCTTGCAGTGCTTCTATTCAACAAGATGATCATATTTTTTTAGAACTTGATTTCTAGTATGAGTATTTGACATGTATTTCCAACTTGTTCATGGAGCCTCATACTGCAGATTTGGAGGACACACTTGAGGGGGTTTCTCTCCTCTTTGATGATAGTTTCAGCACAACTATTATTCCATCTACTTTTTATTTGTAGATTGACATTCATGGGTCTCCTCCTTCACTTTATTTTTCATGTTTCTTGGTTGAGTTTAACCATGATTATGTTGTGTCTCATTCAAGCTTGGATATTCCTATTTAGTTTTTAGGGGAATACATGTTGTGACATCAGTTGGACATGGAATGGCTTCTTCATCAACTTGTGGATTTGTTTCTTCCTAAGGGGAGATGTGTTGCTTATAGACATTGAATCATCTTTTGTTTTTAGGCATTCTTCATTGGCATTGGAGATTCTCCATTATGGGGGGGTCATTGATCATATATACATGATGCATGTAGTCCTTATGGGGTACCATTGATTCCTCCATAAATCATGTTTATTTTTTGTTTTCTCTTATTTTCTCTCTTTTGGAGAGTATTTTTGTCCCATTGTGTTTTCTCCTTTTCTCGATTTGTGATAGATTTATTTTATTGATTGCATTTTTATTTGTAAATGGGAACCTAACATGGCCTCGTAGCAGGGACCCATCTTCATCTTCATCTTTGCATAGTGTGCATAATAATCTTCTCGCTAAGTTGCACTTAAGATGGGGGTGTTGATGTGAATTAATGTCTTGTACCAAGTTAGTTCACTCACTAGGTAATTAGGGGACATATTCACATGTTAAGTTTACTTAGGATAAAAGATTCTTTCTAGAAGTCTTAGTTGGATTTTCTAGAACTTATCTTATCTAGCTAGTATTGCTTGATTCCTTGGTAGTTACTTTGTTAATTGTCTCATGATATAGGATTAAGACACTTGTCATGATCTTGTCTAATCCTATCTCTCTACCTTTCCTTTATAAGTAAGGCATCTCATGTACATTTGCATTCAAGAATATTCACCCATTATTCAATCTTGCATTGTTGAAGAAAGTTTTCTTGTTGTTCTCTCTCTTGTGGAAGATATTTTGGTCTAGCAATTGTTCCTAGGGGTGTTGGAGAGTCACCATTAACTCCCAGATCTAAAAGGAATGTGTAAATGTTCCCATTTTATTGCACAATGATATACTCTCTAGTAGGAGAGTTTTTAGGAGAGCTACAAACTAGATGTTCATGACATTCAATAGCTTCATCACTAGTAGGGGACTCATCAATGGTTGGATTGTCTTGTTTACCTTGTATCAAATCATCCTCACAAATAGGAGAAATAGGAAAAGTAGTATTAGGGGATGTGTTAATGATCTCATCCTTGTATCTAGTGATGTCTTCCCTAGTAGTAGAGGTAGGGGAAGTGAGACAAATAGGACTCTCATAACTCTCATTGGTTTGATCTTCTAACACTGAAATATCTTCGTCAGAAATAGGAGAGATATTAGGGGAAGACCAAATTTGATTATCATGATTATGGACACCATTGCATTCTCTATCACTAAAGCATCCGCATGAGGGTGAGGGAAGGACTATTTCTTTGCATGCTTAGAAAGGTAAGATACTAACATTGTTTGATCAAAAATGAAAATTACTTCTAACCATCTTATGCAATGCTTAAAGAATGTAAACAATATATACCCAAAGATGACAAGTAATTTTATCCAATTTATGCAAAGCTTAAAAAATACAAACAATGTATATCCAAAAATGAAAGGAACTTTTATCAAACTTATGCAAAGCTTCATGAATGTAAACATTGTGTATGCAAAAGTGAAAGTACTTTTATCCATATTATGCAAAGTTTCATAAATGTAAACATTTTTCAGATTTGATGGTTTTTACTACTGAAATTATTTTGGAAAAATTCAAAAATGACTACCCTTTAAATTGATGCGTTTTACTTAGATGCATAAAACATAAGTTCTTAAGACTTTCCAGACTGATACTATAGGTTACCAGCAAGCCTAGGAAGTACAAAAAATCACTAGAAAGCTCAGAAAAAGTGGTTTTTGTAGGCCTCCAGGGACTCATTCGCCTTTAGTGGGAAATGGGTCTTGGATGAGGATTTTTGAAATGTTTATACTAATTTTTAAGTGTTTTTCAGTGATTTTTAGACACCAAAAATTATAGGTCCATCCTGATTAGGGACTCATTCATCCTAAGTGGCGAATGGGTCCTAGATTAGGGATTTTTTAACTATTTTTGAATGATTTTTTAAGCTTTTTCCAATGTTTTTCAGTTCTAGGTTTGCAATAGTAACCTTTAGTTTCAGATTTTTTGGAAATGAAATATGAAAAAGTAATGAAATGATGAATGCAAAGAGCTAATTTGAAATGCAATTTTGTTTCGATTTTCAAATACAAATTCATGAGATCTAAATGGTATGCAAAATGAATGATTTGATTTTGTATTTAAATCATATTTAGAGAATCCAAAACAATGCAATTCTAAACCCTAAATGAGATGCAAGTTTGAATGCAAAGTAAGAAACCCTAAATGAGATATAATTCAATGCAAATGAAGTGCAAATGAATGCAATATCTAACCTAGGATGAGAAAGACTCCAAGATCAGAAAATTACCATATTCAATAGGCCAAGTTCACCAAAATGAAACAAAGAAAAATAGGGCTCACCAAAATGAATGAACAAGATGATAAGCCACTATTTTTTTCTAGGGGATGTTTTATTAAATTATGAGGGCTAAAATGCATAAATAACAATAAAAAATCAATCCTAACTATTATAGCAAAACAAAGGTAGGTTTTAAGAGGGTCAAATGATGTGTACCTTATTGAAAAAGTGTTGTTTCAAGGCCCACTGAGGACTCATTCACCTCTAGTGGTGAATGGGTCCCTACTAGGGTTTTTGGAAAGTGCTCTGTAGGTTTTGTTCCTCTTAGTCTATAAATCCAAATTTCATATGTTCACTACTTCAGGCCTCACTGAGGACTCATTCACCTTTAGTGGTGAATGGGTCCCTGTTAGGGTTTCAAAAAACTAAATTTTGGGTTATGTTCCTTGATGTTTGCACTTCTAGCTCCCCAGTTTTTAATTCTTGGAAGTCTGAAAAAAATCCTATAGCTTTTTTTCCATGTTCTTGCAATGTGGATGACAACTTTTCAACCTGACAACCTTGACAACTTTTCTCCAAATCTTGCTCTTCAACCTAAATCCTGCAAACACACATTCAAGAGGAGAAAAACTTGTTTATTGTTAGAGGATATGGGTTTTCCTAAGTCAAAGCCCCTTGAGGTAATTAAACCTTGTGATGAAATAATGATACCTTGGTTCAGTTGTCTTGGAATTTAAATCTACAAACTAACATGAAGTGGCCATGAAGAATGTAGATATTGATCTCAAATGAGATGTGAAACAATGATTGCCAATAGATCTTCAATGCTACATCAATAACATTAGCTCAACCACATGCTTGAATGAATTATGCTTTTGACATGATATGATCTTGAATTGTTGCAATAAAAATTCACTAATCTCCCCTTGAATGCCTTTGAAATGCTCTTGAAATGCTCTTGTGAAATCTTGTGTAAGTGCTCATGATTGCTTATGGAGCTCTAGGATTGCTTAGGATGAAACTATGTGAATAAACCTTATATTTATACTAAATCTAAGAATTAATACTGAAATTCAAATAATCCAAGATGACCTCAAATCTAGGATTGAAAATCATTAAAATCCTGCCACAAATAAGTTCAAAAAGGTGTGTCCTATGTGAGGAGGAACCATTCACCACCTTGGGCGAATGGGTCCTAGCACAATTTCCTAGGACCAAGCTTCGAGGTGATGAAACAACATCAAAAACCCATTTCAAATATGCCAAGAAAGGGGTGTCCTATGTGAGGACTCATTCACTCGTAAAGGCGAATGGGTCCTGTGTGTGTGTGTGAAATGTGGAAATTATTAGTAAATCAACACAAACCTTAATGAAATGAATTATATCAACGATTTGAAATAAGTAAACTACTCTATTTTGCAACTAAACAAAATCTCTTAAGAACATCTAATTGTCCTCTATTCCGAAGGATTTATTAAACCATTTGGCCCTCAAATTTCTTTGTGCACAATTGTTGTTAAAATGGCAACTTAGGAAATGAGATAATATTCAACATGAAAGCCAATTAAATTCCTTCATGAAATTATATGATAAAAATGATAATGGATACTATGATGAATAGATGATGATGCTAGATTAATCAAGGTAGATACTATGGTATTGAGATGGGATGATTCTACATATGCTCAAATGCTAACTATGAAAATGATAATCTAAAATACAACTATGATGCAAAGGATGACATAAAATGCAACTATGAAGCAAAGTGTTATTCTAATATTTAACTATGATGAAAAACATGATATAAAATGTAACTATAAGACTCCAAAATGCTCCCAAGCTCAAACGATATTCCCATATGATAGCTCTATTAAAAAGTGGATGCAAAATATAATGCCAAAGGGTTGTCTTTATAGCCTTTTCCAAGCATCCTGTGAGGTGGCAATGATCAACGATCCAAATTCAAACAAGAAGGATGAATGGTGGAGATGAAGAGAATCAAGAAGTTATCCCCTTGACCAAAGAAAACATGCCAAATGGATGGGAGACTCAAGTGTGGGAAGAAAAGACCGTGTGTTTGAAAATTGGTTCAAGAAGTGTGCGAAGAATAAGCCATGTGCTCAAAAATTGGTTGAAGATAATTCTAATTTAAAAATTAGAATTATTTAATTTCATGTGACCTTGGTGAGGTAGCACAAAAAGTTGTAGACATGTGCTTGAATTCCTAGAGAAATTTAATTAAATAAAACAAGCTTATGGAATTTTTTTTATTTAATTAAATTAGAAGAATATGATTTTAGATTTGGAGAATTAGAAAAGGGTGAACAATATAAATAAATTGAGAATTTATTTATACGTTGTCGAACTATTAATTAAATAACTCTAGAGTATTTAATTAATTAGATGTCATGACCGATTTTAGGTGTATACATTTTGCCCCTCTTTGAAGTAATGTGTTCACATGTTGCTTCAAAGAAAAATTTGATACTGATGCCGAGAAAAAAAAAATTCAATGCCCTAGATGTTGATTTTAAAATATTGATGGATATATGCCCCCTTGGGAGATAAATCGGTGAATTTTGGAATTTTTAGGATTTTTTGAATTTTTGAAAATTTTGATGATTTTTCAATGATTTGATGATCATCAGAAAATTTTATGCAAAAAAAACAATTTATCTCCTGAAAAATGATGTAGAAGCCAATAGATGATAATTTGATTAATTAAGGCCCCTTTGAAAAATAAAAAATAAAACAACCCCATAAAATGCCACTTAATTAACCTTTAAAAGGTTTAAAAAATTATTAGAAAGGTCATATGTGCATTTTGCAGTTTTGAAAAATTTATGAGTGAGAGTGATTGAGCATTTTGGAGCAGAATGATGATCCTCTACCACATGCACCGGTTTGAGTGAGTCAGGTGGCACAACCATCCAATAGCATACAGACCTCTGGTGAGTACCCCGAAGACCATCTCGTATTTCACGCATTTGATTTTCCCTCCATTTTTGGTTTGAATTCAGTTTTTAATTGTTTTAGGACATAGGAAAACCGAAATAGTGCATAGAACAATTGTTCTAGTGCATAGGGTGGGTTAGCGCATAGGGTTATGGATTTAGCATATAGGTTCAATGAATTAGTGTATAGGGTAAAGTAGCACATGAGGGACCCAAAGTAGCGTGCATTCATGAACTGTTGTAGAGCATAGAGTAGTCTAGTACATAGGGCCATTAGATTAGTGCATAGATTAAATAGAATAGCACATTAGGTAGTTTGGCGCATCGAGAATCTATTCTAGCACATCGATGAAATGTTCTAGTGCATAGAGTAGATTGGTGCATTGAAGGTATTTTTTAGCGCATTGATGAATTTCTCTAGTGTATTGGGTTTTTTAGCATATAGAAAGAATATTCTAGCACATTGGTGAAGTTTCATGATTTTCTTGATTAAACTCCTAGATGTCAATGATGTTTGATCATGTCATTCTATGATTTGATGATGTTTGATGATGTTGATAGGTTAGATGTCCATTGATCTCATTATAGGTGAGATTCAATGAGAGGATGATGATAATTGACCTCATGATAGGTGAGGATCAATTATAAGTTGATTGATTTGATAAACATCATGATAGACGAGGTTGAATTGATTGATGAACCTCATGATAGGTGAGGTGCATTGATTGATTTGATAAACCCGATGATAGGTGAGGCTAAGATTGATTGATCTAATAAACCTCATGATAGGTGAGGTTGAGTTGATTGATAATCCTCATGATAGGTGAGGTGCATTTATTGATTTGATAACCCTCATGATAGGCGAGGTTAAGATTGATTTTTAGATGCTCACGAGATTTGATCAAAGTCTCACCAAAGCTAATTAGATTGATAGGTTGATTGATTTTGATTGATGTTGATTGATTGATTGACTAATTTGTGATTTTTTGATGATAGGAGCCGCTCACTAGTTTACAGATCAAAGAGTAGTTCTCGAGGACATGGGATCTAATTCATCATTTGACACAACCCGAGGTAGCCATTATTGTACGGTGCAGTTTTTCATCACTCATCAATATGCCCCAAATCAGAATCAATAGGGGATTATTGATAGCCTTGGCCAAGCGGTGGCACAGTGAGCATAACACTTTCCATTTTCCCACTGGTGAGATCACGGTTACACCTAAGGATGTATATCATATTCTACGGATTCCAGTGGTGGGGGAGTTGGTTATATATGATGCACATGAGGAGGGTGGGAGTGATGCACTGCGGTGAGTGTTTTAGGATGATCACATATGCGGATATGAGATTTTGTGGAGGGACATGGTTGATGCATATGCCACATTTCCCTTTGTAAGTTAGCTAGTTTCATTGGAGGGTTCCTTTGTCCTGATTGTAGGTCAAAGGGGCTCTCAGTTGGATGGGGCAGAATCTTAGACAGTATGATCATTCATGGGACTAGATATGTGTGGGGTTGTTGTATGCTCACGCATCTATATCATGATTTGTACTAGGTGCTCTACCTTCGAGGGGCCAGTCTTTCAGCAGGAGTCACATTGCTCCAGGTTTGGGCCTAGGAGCACATAATGATCAGTCGATCGATAAGAGACAGACAAAGGCCAACCTTGAGGCCCTATGTTCATATCTATGTAGGTTGACTTGCTCGGCCTAAGATGGGAAAGTTGGAGTATTGGAGGATGCCTCTAGATGATCTTGAGTCTGTTGTATGGATGCCATATGTGAATTGCTAGTCATGGCCAAAGGATGATATGGAGATGCCCTTTTTATGTCAGTCGATTTATCTAATTAGCCAGACTCACTTTATTATCAACAGATTCATGCTGCTGAGAGTTTTGAGATAGTATGGTCGGGTTCGTCCCATGTCCTAAGGTGTAGTACATTATACATGGAGATGGAAGGATGTGATAGAGTGGGGGCCAGTTTTGTCCTATGGTGCAGTAGTACAACACTTTCATGGGTTGTCGACTGTGATTTGGGAGGTGCATTGGGAGATCACTAATGTGATGACATTAGTAGAGTATTCCCATTATATGTTTATGCATTGGTTCCCATGGACCATGATTCCAAATGAGCCAACGCCACTACTAGCAAAGGAGGAGGCGGGAGGTCATGGGCGGAGGCAACGGAGAGTGGAGGAGGAGGATCATGGGGGGAGGAGGAGAGCAATGATGGGGGAGATGGAGGTGGACTAGGGCCAAGTCCTGCTGTTGCAGAGTCGAGCGTGTCTCGCAAGAGGTGATCAATAGTGAGCTCATCACAATAGCAGGTAGAGATAAAATTGTCATCTCAGTAGTAGTGGGCGTAGATTTTTGTGTTACAGGTGTAGGTGCAAACTCTACAAGGATAGTTAGAGTAGGTACACACTCTTTTGACATAGGTACAGGGGCAAGTTCAGACTTTGACAGTAGAGTGGGATGCTGCTAGGAAGTAGGAACAGCAGGTGCAGGCCCAACTTGCATAGATACATGCCCAGGTGCAGGGACAAGGAAAGGTGAAGGGTTATATTTCTGTATTGACCACTAAGAGAGATTCCTTGAGATGGTATATAGGAAGAAGAGGCTGAGGCCATTACTGATAGGTTACAGTAGGTGGCAACAACTATGGGTACATCAGATTATCTTAGAGAGATTTGCCACACCACTTAGGAGGTTGAGTTCTACAGGGGCCGATATCATGAGGTAGTTGAGGTGGTTCCTCCCGAGTAGTGGGAGAGCTTTGCATAGTCTCGATCTAGCAGGTCATGGTCGTGAAATGTTAGTGTGGGTGTTACACAACCATTGCCTGGAGATGAGAGAGATCCTAAGGCAGGTCCATCGGGTGCGGGGGAGGCATTGATCCTAGTCATGTGATGCCAACACCATCTAGGGGGAGCATGATATAGCTCCAATTTATGATTTTTGGATGTATTTATGGACATATATGCACTCTTTATTCAATTTAGACATTGATGATTTTCTTCTTATTTTCAAACTTTATGATACACTGCCATTTTTTATATTGATGTATCTTGTCATACTTTTGGATATCCTTGTACACTTTGACATTATGATTTTTGACGTTATATGATATGCGGCAATGATTATGATCTATGTGTCTATATGTTGTTATATGATGATGGATGTTTATGATGCATTTAATTCCTATGTTTATTATGATTATCATGATTATGACATGCTATGGATGCATTTAATTCCTATTATTTATGCTATGTGATGTTCTATATGAAACTGATGATATGATATGAGATGGATGCATTTAATTTCGATGTTTATGATGGTGATATGCTATGGATGCAAATGATGTGTTATGATTCTATGATGATTTATGAATGATGCCTATATGATGCATGTGATGGATTTTATTTATGGTATGTGATGTATTTGATATTTTTGTACTTTTCTGATGCAAATAAATGACGTAATAAATGAATGAATGTGTATATGAAATGATTGTGTGATGGTACCTAATTCTATGAGGATGTATGCAATGATGATATGATATGATAATGCATGATGGATGATTTATATGGCAATTACGTGATATATGCAAGTATGATATGATATGATAATGCATGATGGATGATTCTATATGTTTTATGGATTTATGCAAATGATGTTTTATGCTATGTGAGGGTATGTGCAAGATCATGATGGGCCAAAAAGTGGCGATATGATGGTTTTTTGTAGGGTATGTGGCTAACGACTTTTCTTTTACCCAAAATTGATGAAACGAAAAAGGGTTTTTAAAGGAGATTCTCAGCTTTCCACCAATATAAATTATGTTTTACTATGAATTTAATAAATAATTATTATTTATTTTCTATTTGAATTACAACTCAAGTCCTGATTGATAGGCTGATTGAAAATCGTCTATAGCTTTCAAACGGTATCACATTTTTTGAATCCAAAACATGAGTCACATTCTATGCTTTGCATACTATAGGATTAAAAAAAATGAATTTCATAAAAATTTGACCAAGTTAAAGTGGTTAGACATACAATTTTTTTAGTTTTAAAAAAGTTGTAATAAAAATTAATAATTAATTATTTACTTGGAAAAAATTACAAAAAGATATGCATCACATCAAGACATGAGTCCTCTACTTATATCTAGAATCTTATAAAAAATATTATCATTTTATTGTGGTTAGGGTGGAGACAGCACACCTACTTCTTATGTTTTCCTAAAATTTAAGTACTATTGCATTGAAATTTCAAATTTTCACCAAATAGATTTTATTTTTTAAATAAACCTAGTAGTTTAGAAACTACATTAAATTTGCTACAAATTCTATTCTTACATATTTTTGAAATAATATAGATAACTTATTCAAATTTTTATGTCGAGTTGCCTAACTCTGATTTTTCTAATTTTTTTGCCACTTAAGGGCCTGTTTTTTCCATGATGATCCTGCACATACCAGTGAGATGGATTTGATTATGCAATAATGATATGTGATGAAATGGGATGTTCATATTGATTATGTATGGATGTAATGATAATGAGATATAATGATTATGTAAATGATGTTTATGATGCTTTGTGATGATGATATGAGTATGTGATGCAATGATTATGCTTAACTAAGTTTGCAAGACTTTGAGAGTCTTAAGCTTAAATGAGTTAATCTATCCAACTTCCAAGAGTTGTGGGAAGGTTGTCATCATTTGATTCTTTGTTAAATTAAGCTTCACAAAACCTAACATATTTCCCAATTCTTTTGGAAATCCTGAAGAGACTCACTCATTTAAGCTTAGTGAACGACTTTCCTAATGTCACTATATGAAATTATTTTGATTATGTAAATGAGATGTGATGCACGTCTTTTTTTGTGTGTTTTCTGATGCAAATATTATGATGTGATGCATGCATGGATGAATGATGTTGTAATGTGTTCTAATGTATGTGAATGATGATGTAACTCATATGCAACTAAATGAGAATGTTTTCTAATTTATGCAAATGATAATGCAAGTGATGTGTAAAAATGATGTGTTTTTGGCAATGTCAAGTGTACTCAATCCATTAATGCAAGAGATAACATTATTGCTGTAGATTTTGGAAATCTCATAATTATAGATGAAAACTAACATGGATGCAATCTACTCTAACCATATAGATCTCATATGAAAAAGTTGTCATTCGTAACTGTATACCTTGGAATTCCTACTGCTCTAAATGTGCAAAACTAACTAAGAATGCGAGAATAACAAAATACCAAGGACACCTCAAGATTAGCCAAAAGATTGATACAACGAAAAGGAATGCAAACAAGATAAAACACAAACAGTTTTACCTTCCTTGTTGTTGATACCTCTTTGATTGGCCCTTGCTTGGATTGGTTGTGTGCTCCTTAGATGATGGATTGAGTGACTAAAATGCAAGCTTCAATATGCAAAATGATGAACAAAGATGGTTGAATGATTGAAAAAGGCTTGAGGATTCAAATGGACAGCATGTAGTTATGAGAGTGCAAAGTGTTCTTGGAAATGCCCCTTGAGGAGGGGGTATTTATAGAGGATCTTGAATTCTCTAGAGAATTCAATGGTCAAGATTGCTCCAACAAGACCAAGATGAAGGGCTATGGTGGGTTAAGAACCCACAAGCCCTCACATCTTGACATGTGGAGGGTGAAGTGGACAAGAGGATATGAGGTGGAGATGAGTTGTCAAAAAGGTACATGAGGTGGAAAATGACATGCACCTTGGGGGATGAGAGGATTTCCACAAAAAGGGATTTCTTGTCCCCAAGTGGGAGTGAAAGGGACTTTTGAGGAATTTTAGAATTCCTCAAAAATCTACATGGGAAAAGGAAAGGTGGTTGGGAGGATAAATGTGAATTAAAAATTCACATTCTTAGGAAAGTCTAAAAGATAAAATATGGGTCAAAAGGTGGACTTGGTCACATGAGATTAGACAAGTCCAAGGTGGGTCACATGTGGAGATTAGACAAGTCCAAGGTTCTAGAAGCCTGAAGGATGGAATGTGAATTAAAATTCACATATATAAAGAGGGAATCTAGAAAATAAAAAGGAATTAAAAATTCCTTGGAGAATGATTAGGCTTAATTAATCAAGAAATTAGAGGATAATTAGGGGCTAATTAGGGATTAAAAGCCAACTTGCAAAAGTTGAGGATGTGACACATCCTAATCAAGGATTAGGCATGTGCACATCCTTAATGAAGAGATTAGAGATGGATTAGGATTAGATGAAAATGATATGTGAGGAATTAAATAAATGTAATATTTATTTAATTTATTTGATGAAAAGAGGATTAAGGAGGGTAAGGTATTTAATTATTAATTAAATACCTTAGGGATTTGGCAGAATTAAAGATATTAATTAAATAATACTAATATTACTTAATTAACTCGGATAAGAGGATGTTTGGATGAAAAGTGATAAATTTGGATAAATTAATTGTCCAAATTTAGATGTCTACATTTTGCCCCTCTTTGAGATGGTTTTACGAAGTAGCATCATTTCAAAGAATATTAAAATATAGAACCTAGAAGAAGATGGTTAGATTGGGAAAGATGCCCCAGTCATCCAAAGGAGTGACTAGGAAGGGAAAAAGGAAAATGATGAAAATTAGGGATGAAGGATGCCCCCTCGAGAGGACATGTGGGTTCAGGAGAACACGAGTGTGCTTTTGAAATGGACGAGATGATGCAAGGGGAGATGAAGAAGATGATGCAAGGTGAAGATGTTGTTGCCCCAGTCAAGGTACAAGCCAAAATGGGTTGATGATGGATGGAGTGTTGTCAATGAGGATAGGGAAGGATACATCCCAATGAGTGGTATTGATGAGGGAAGGATACATCCCAAAACACCACTAAAGGATAGGGAAGAATTGCCTCTCGATGATGATGAAAGAATTGTTGATGAGGGAAGGATACATCGCAAACAACACCAAAAGGGTGGGGAAGGATACTAATGGATGATGATGAGGATGAGGGGTCAAAGTTGGTAGCAAGACTGAGAAAAAGACCAAGGATATGATTAGATGATTTGGGCTAAATGGAATGGATGGGGGGGTTTAGAGATGTGAGATAAGGATGAATGATGAATGGATGGGGGATATATGCAAAATGATGGAATGGAGAATGAAATGCAATCCTAATGCAATTTGCCATCTTTGGAGCACTGATTTTTGCTATAGCATAAGACACAAGATGCCAGGGTATGAAGAACCAAGGCGGATTAGTGTCTAATGCATAAAACACACATAACAGACAAGAAGGCTATCCCAACACCCCAAAGTCACGATGACTTTGGTCGGGCCAGGTATTGGGATAACCAGAAGCACACAAGGATGCCCCATCGTAACACAAGACCTCGGGGGTCTTGGTGGGTACGTGGGACAACCAAGAAGACAAAAATAGACATAAAAAGATCAAGATATGCCCCTATGTTGACCAATCAAAACATGCCATAATATGATGGATCATGGCGGCCTTGACAAGTGATGATAGGGAGCTCAAATGATAAACAAAATCCAAAAGTATCAAAAGATCACAATTAATTTCAAATGTCCTTTGCCATAGGATCAGGGGATGGATGGATTGATGAGGTCTGTTAGGAAGGATGCATCCTGTTGAGACCGATGATGGATACTAAGCTAAAAGATCGATATGACGTAGGATATTCAAAACTGATTGGATTTGTTAATACAAGTGGGTCTTGTTTGTTAAGAACCAGCTAGATAAGGGCATAGCATGACGACACAACCTGAGAGACATGACACAAGACATGAGACTAACACATCCTAGCGACCTGGGGGCTCGGGGGTCGATCAAAGATTAGCCTTTCCTACGTGAAAGCGCAGAGCCCTCGTAGTTCGATAAAAGGTGGACGATTGACCATGATGGAGATTTCGATGGATGACCAAGATAGGATGGAGAATAGGAGAAAAGTGGACAATATAGATCAATGATGGATGGAACCTCGGGGGTGGATCAAATGATCGACCTTGCCTACGTGAAAGCGCAGGGGCCACGTAGTTCGACAAGAGGCCACAGACAACGGACCATGATGGAGATTTTGATGGATGACCAATTTAGGATGGAGAACAGGAGAAAAGTGGACAATATAGATTGATGATGGATGGAACCCTGGGGGCAGATCAAATGATCGACCTTGCCTACGTGAAAGCGCAGGGGCAACGTAGTTCAACGAAAGGCCATAGACAAGCGATGGATGAAAGATGATGAGATAACCCTAGATAAGGGGTTAAAATAATGGAACTGACACGACAGAACAAGATAGACCTGTTGGATTGGATTAGAGGATAGTGACGATATAAAGCTCAGGGATGGGATAGTTATCCAAGTTATCAAAGATGAAGTGGGTGAATGACATGCCATAGAGATGAATGATGAAATGATGAGCGATGAGATAGAAAAGATGTGCAAAAGAAGTAGAAGTGATGACGATAAGATAGAAAAGATGTGCAAAAGAAGTAGAAGTGATGACGATAAGATAGATGACATTGGATTGCATGGGGAAAAGCCTATAGCTAGATACCAATGGCAAGGGATTATGAGATGGGATGAGGGGAGAGGATGGGGGAGGAAATTTTTTGTTTGGGTGGATTGGATAGAGGGATAAGGATTTGGATGAGGAAAAGGTGACCAGATGGATAGATGAGTGATTCTTGGAACTAGAAGGTGAAGGATGGGAATAGGTGTAAGATTATGCAGAATGAGTAAACGATTGATCAAGATTATAGAATGAGAGTTTGAAATGATAGAAGGAGGTTTGATGAATGGGTGAATGGATTTATTAGAATAGATGAATAGGACAAAATTGAAGAAGATGGAGGGATCTTAAGACTTTGTTCGGTATCCAAAGACATTGACTACAGATGGATGAAAGCTCAGATTAGGGGTTTGGTTAAGCTCAGATGAGGATAAGATGAAAGCTCAAATGACGATTGGATTGGAGACTAGAATGATTGAAGGATATGATTGGATTGATTCTACACCGAGTTCCGGGGCTTAAAGGGCGTAAGGTGTTGACAAGCAGATTTTTCCCGATTTGGCAATTTTCAAAAATTATCAAATTTTGCCATTTTAGGAAACTTCATGGTCGTATGTTTGAGAGTCCCAATTTTTTCTAAGAAATACCCATTGGTGAGATAGGATGAATTGCCAACTAACATCCTAGATATGAGATATGCATTTTGAGTTGAGTGAACAATTTTTCAAAATGTTGGAGAAAAACACTAAATTGGGATTTTGAGGGTCAAGATGAAACTTTCAGGCCCCGAAAATGGGTCAAAACGGGGTCCAACAACTTTCAAAGAAACCAATTGGAAATCCACTCGTTGTCGCGTAACACAACTCCCCGTCAAATTTCAGCTCAAACAGACACCCGGGTAAAAAGTTATGGCCTCCGGAAGTGTCAATGTAAAAATCAAAAATCAATTGTGAAAATTCCAAAACATGGGTTTTGATGGCAGAGAAAAATTAGAAACTGGGTCGGGATCAGTTTTCTGAAAAGGCAGCAAAAATGTGATTTTTGGGCAAGATAAGGGGCGCGCCACAGTGGGGCGTGTGCGCCCCGGGAGGGAGGGCGCACACGCCCCGACGGGGCGGAGCCGCCCCAGGAGGGCGGTCCCGCCCCGACAGGGAGGACACGCCCCGCGACTAGGGACGGAGCCGCCCCAGGAGGGTGGTCCCGCCCCAATGGGGTGGACACGCCTTGCGATCGGGGGCGGAGCCGCCCCAAGAGGGCGGTCCCACCCCGAAGGGGCGGAGCTGCCCCGTGACGGGGGCGGATACGCCCCAGGAAGGCGGTCCTACCCCGACGGGGCGGATACGCCCCGCAAGGGTGGAGCCGCCCCGAAGGGACGAACACACCCCGAGGGGTGGAGTGGCTATGAAAAAGAAAAGAATAATGGGGGATGGGACAAGGTACATTTGAGAAAAGAGAAAAGATTGAAAAGATGTGTAGAAAAAGTAAAAGTGATGGCGATGAGATAAATGGCATTGGGTTGCACGGAAGGAGGCCTAGAGCCAAATACCAATGACAAGGGATTGTGAGATGGGATGAAAGAATGGATAGAGATATAGGGATGGGGGATGGGAGCAATTGTTTGGATGGATGGGAATATAAGGATTGGGAGATGAAGGGGATGCTATGATAGATGATGTCTCCAAGGACTATGTCACAAAGGAAGCAGATGCCCCCACTCTAGATGTCATATATAATGAGGCATGAGGGATGGGAGATGAGTGGATGGGAAGATAAAGGAGATAACTAGAGGCGGATAGGATGAGTGACCAAGGAATATGATAGAGCATGGAGGAAGGGAATGTATACCAAGAGGTGTCTAAAGCATGTATAGATAGGTCCCCCTGTTTTGATCAAGATCACAAGAAGGATGGAGGGATGGGAGATAAACGGGATATGATGGTAGGATGTAGAATATAGGTGGGATGGAGGGGTTTTATGAAGAGGACAGATAACAGGAAGACGGGTGTATAGCTAGAAGCATAGTGGAAGCATAGCGCATATCAGGAAGTTGCCCCCAAGTACAGATGGGGATTTACGCATGACGCCTGTTTGCCAGGTTTTCATCATGGTACTTATCCAAGGCGCTTGTTTGCCAAGTTTTCACCATTGGATGAATTATTTCTATTTACTATTATTATTTTTTTATTTGATTTTTTTGGATTTTTAGACTTTTTCTGAATTTTTGGATAGTAGGGGGATGAAAATGGATAAGGATATGGATATGGATGAAGGACTCAAGTATCAAGTTAAATACATGATAAGGATATGGATGAAGGACGCAAGCATCAAGTTCTATACAAGGTAGTAAGAGCCCATGTTCGAACCGACTATTGGATGTTGGTACAACCTTAGGATAAATGGATTATGTTAGAGGATGAATGAGAGGGATTTGATGGGGAAGATATATGGGATAATGGATGGGATGTTGCAAAGGGTATGGATGGAATGATGGGGTGGATATGTGATGGGGAGATGTGTTTAGGACCAACATTGGCACATGTGGTGGTGGATGTGAAAAGATAGGAGGATTACTGGATGGAGAATGTGTGGATAATGGAGGAGATGGGGCAGTGAACTTTGGAACATAAGGGCCCAAAATAGACTTAGGAGATGAAAGGGGTGTATGACTAGCTTTTGGATTAGCAACTTTGGATGTTCTTACAGATTTTTCATGTGATGGCATTGCATCTTTTTTCTTTGGGATCCACATGGTTTTGATCTTTGCTTTGTTGGCTCTTTGCGAGCTATAGTTTTGATTTTGATTTGGGATTTTGTTTTTCTTTTCTTTACCATGTCTTTTAGAGGGGACATGGGGAGCCTTAGATTCATGTGGATGCTTGGATTTATGCATTTTGTCTTTAACAACCAAAGTGCATTTAGTAGCCATCGGATGGGTGTGAAGAGATGGATGATGTGGAGCAAGGAAGGTAAGAGTATGTGGATTATGTGTAGACGGAGGACGTGCAGGTATGTGCCTTTGTTGATCCTGATTGGGGGACATGTGAGAGGGATGTTTATGATGGATGAGATGGATAGGTGATGAATGGATGAAGGGATAGATAGGATGAGATGGAGGAGGTGATTTTGGGATATACGGACCCAAAGTAAATGGAGTGGGTGGAGGGACATAAGGACCCAAGATGGATGGAGTAGATGAAGGATGGGATATGGTGGATGGAGGGATGTAAGGACCCAAGATGGAGGGAGCAGATGAAGGAGGAATATGGATGGTGGTTTTGAGGCGATACGATAGAGGAGGAGGGATGGCAACATATGATTTGGTGGAGCGATGGAAAGAGCCTATATTTATTTTGGAAGAGGCTCGTTGAGGACATCTAGAGGTTGTACCAACATCTTTAGATTGCGAGTCATGAGTAGTACATCCAAGACCTTGCAGAGACAAATGTTCTTTAGCTTGGATGGGCTCTATAATACCTTGCTCATGAAGGCCTAAACCTTTTCCTTGATAGTTCATTTTCTTGAGCATGCGATCCATGATAAGATTTGTGTTATTCAGAAAACATGATGCAAGGCCATTATTAGGTGGAGGATGATGGGCGGTAAATACACTATGCTTTTCTTCTGCGAGGAGGCCACCATGGAAGAATGTGGGAGTACCAAGGGGATATGCAAGCGGTGTAGGTATAGCAGTTTTAGGCGATGATGGGGGATCATGAGAGGGAGATGGTGGGATAGCAGCATGTGGATGGGTGATATCAGGAGAGGGATTAGGGGATATGATAGGATTTGGATTTGTGGTAGTGGGCTCATGCGGTGGAGATGAATATGGAGCGGTGGAGATAAGGGGATCATGGGGTGGAATGGATGGGGGACTGTGATCTTGAGGTGGACTAGATAGGATGGTAGGATCTTGATCTGGAGAAGGGGATATGTTGGCATGCTTTGGATTAGACTCTTGGCATGACCCATCTTGTGTGGATGGAAGGATGACAGAGTGTTGGAGAGACTCTTCAAGTTGGGGAGATGGAAGGATGGAGGATTCGATGCAGTCATCAGAATGGATTTAAGCATCATCGATGGGTTTGATGACTCTTGGAGTAGGAGGTGGATGTTCAATGGATTCAATGGATTTAAAGGATGTGATGGTAGGAGATGGGTGCTTGGTAGATTCAGAGGGTGTGATGGTAGGAGATGGGGGCCCAGTGGATTTAGAGGGTGTGATGGTAGGAGAAGTGGGTTCAATGGATTTAGAGGGTGTGATGGTAGGAGAAGTGGGTTCAATGGATTTAGAGGGTTCAATGGTTTCAATGGTTTGATCAGTGCTAGGGGTGGTAACAACAATGATAGGTGTGGTATGGAGAAGGCTCTCATCACTAGTTACCATGGATGATAGATTGGGATGGCATGGTTCCACGACTGTAATGTGTGGAGTTGGGGGTGGCTTCTTTGTTATAAGTCCTTGGAGAATTTCTTGAGTGAGGGACTTGAATGCTCTAGGTTGAGATGGCGTGGTAGGAGTGGATGATGGATTATGGATTGGTGGACTAGGGTTAGATGGAGGAACTCTTGGAGTAGGAGGTGGATGTTCAATGGATTCAATGGATTTAAAGGATGTGATGGTAGGAGATGGGGGCCCAGTGGATTTAGAGGGTGTGATGGTAGGAGAAGTGGGTTCAATGGATTTAGAGGGTGTGATGGTAGGAGATGTGGGTTCAATGGATTTAGTGGGTTCAATGGTTTCAATGGTTTGATCAGTGCTAGGGGTGGTAACAACAATGATAGGTGTGGTATGGAGAAGGCTCTCATCACTAGTTACCGTGGATGATAGATTGGGATGGCATGGTTCCATGACTTCAAGATGTGGAGTTGGGGGTGGCTTCTTTGTTATAAGTCCTTGGAGAATTTCTTGAGTGAGGGACTTGAATGCTCTAGGTTGAGATGGCGTGGTAGGAGTGGATGATGGATTATGGATTGGTGGACTAGGGTTAGATGGAGGAATGGGATTGAATGTAGGACTATGAGTAGATGGGGGATTAGGAGTGGGATGGAGGACTAGGAGTAGATGGATGAATGGGATTGGATGGAGGACTAGGAGTAGATGGAGGACTAGGATTGGATGGAGAGTTAAGGTAAGGATATTGGAGTGGTGAATTAAGATAGGGGGACATGGATTGTGGATTAGGACAAGAGGATATAGGTGGTGTAGTGGGACAAGGGGATGTGGGGGATGAATTATAATAAGGGTATTGGGATGGTGGATTAGGATGAGGATATGTGGATGTAGGATTAAGATGGGAAGGTACGAATGTAGGATTAGAGTGCATAGGTTGGCATGGAAGATTAGGGTAGTGGGTATATGTGGATGAAGAATTTAGATAGGAGGATGTGGATGGGGGATTAGGATAGGGGTATTGAGATGGTAGACTAGGATAAGATGATGCGGGTGTTGGATAGGAGGATGATGTAGATGAAGGGTATGATGGATATGATGGATATCCCTTGTCAAAGGTAGCAGAAGCAACATGATTAGGCATGGACGAAGATATAACGGGATAACGAGAGGGGGTGATTGGATTTTGGAAAGTGGGTGGAGAAAGCTTACTAGCAATGATAGTGTCAAGGGGATCTATGTCATATTCTTCTTGATCGACAAGACTTTCATTATCGTCGTCCACATAATTAGGGTTTCCCTTGACTACTATTGATGGAGGATGAGGATTCATGAGGGTGAAAGGATAAAGAGGATGAGTCAATGATTTGGGATGGAAGTGGACTAAAGCTCAAATCGGGATTTAGATTAAGCCCAAACTTGGATTGGATTGAAGCTCAGATTAGGATGATTGGCTGATGTGATGGGATTGATTTTGATTTTGATGGGATTCGGTAGATGGATGAATGGATAGGGATGTGATTGGATCAGATTTGGATTTGGATCAAATATATTGGATCGGATTGGAGTTCAATTGGATTGGATTTTGATTTGATTTGATTTGATTGTATTAAATTATGAAAGGTATGAGGGAAAGACCTTAAGCTTGATCACGTGAGATTACCCTTAGTAACCCTAGAGCTTTGATTGATTAATAGGATGATTACGGCACTGAATCCACCTTAAGCTAGGAATGGATTGATTGGGCCGAGGATGATAACTTACAACACCGAATTCACCTCAAGATGGAAGTGAATTGATTGGGTTTGAAGTTAAAGACTAATAATCAAGTTCAAGCACTATAGTCAATTCGGGTAACCACTTAGTAATACAAGGTTAGGACGGTTTGGCTATAGGTGGTGTTTGGAGATGCAAACGGTAAGAAATGATTGGTGGATTAGGAAGAAATTAGAATGAATAGGGGGTTAAGGATAATTGTGGAGAATGTATGGGGATTTAGAATGGTTGAACGAAAGTTTGGAATAATGAGATGGAGGTTTAAAAGGGATAAATGGAGGTTTTTGAAGGTTTAAAGTGACAAAATGAAGGTTTGGGATGATGAGGTAATGGTTGGGAATGGTGAAATGAAGGTTTAAAGGCTGAGTGAATCCAAATGGGGGGATTTCAGGTGTTCAGGAGGGCGTAATTGCACTTCTGCAACAAAACAGGGGCGTAGCCACCCTTCTGCAGCAAAACAGGGGCGTAGCCGCCCTTCTGCAGCAAAACAGGGGCGTAGCTGCCCTTCTGCAGCAAAACAGGGGCATAGCCGCCCTTCTGCAGCAAAACAGGGGCGTAGCCGCCCTTCTGCAGCAAAACAGAGGCTTGGTTTGATGCAAATGGCTATGGCAAGGACTTTAAAATGATAATGATAAGGCCAAATTGTTAGGAATTCACTGGTTTCTCACAAGAAAACACTCTCAAGCAAATACAACCCTATGATTAGTGTTGAGGGTATAGCAAAAGTGGTCTTAATCTAGGATGCACAAGGTATCTAGGGAGTCCTCGATATACTCTCGGTACGTGAGGCACAACCGTGAACACTAGCCCGTCACAAGCGTGAGTCGGGAACCCCAGCGAGATACTGAAGGGCTCGGACCAACTCTTCACGTCTATCTAGGTATCACCCTAGCTTCGACACTCCGCCAATTACGACGTGAATGGATTGGGGTACAACTTTCGCTCTCCCCCCTTTGTATACCCCGCCGGTACGCGTGGTTGGAATCGTCCCTTGGGGTGATGAAATCCCCAAGCAGGTCCCACTATGAAGAAAGCACTAACCGCTTCCAACTACTCCCCAGGCTCACACGAAGTGCAAGGGGAAAGCGGAAACAAGCTAATACTCCCTTAGGGTAACACAAAAAGACAAGAACAACAAGCAACGAATATTACTCCCCCTAATTAAGCTATGTTCTTAGATTAATGCAAACAGCAAGGATAATTTTAAAGAAGATTGAGCAAATGGATAGCCCTGCAAGCAAATATTAGATATTTTATCCCGCTTTCTCCATCAACTTCACAAGAATATGCTGCAAAAGGTTAGCACAAAACACATGTATCCTTGCAAGAACAACGTTAATGAGAAAAATAACAATTAAATCTGAAATCAAAACACCAATTTTACCTTCCAGGGCAATACCACCCTTCTACGTTGAAAATTACGAGTCGCGACTTCAAGAAGAAAATCGCGGGCTTTATTAAAACGGGGCGAGCTCTTCCAGAAAAAATGGGCGAGCTGCCTCTCGCAAAATGAGCCGAGCCGCCATTCCTCATGAAAATGGGGCGAGCCTTCAGGAAATGGGCGAGTCAGCCTCTTTTGTGAAAATGCATGTACGCTAAGAAATGGGCGACGCCTTTGTGAAAATGGGCGAGCCTTTAGAAAATACGCGGGTCACTCTTCACAAGAAATGGGCGAGTCACTTTAGAAAAATGGGGCGTAGCCGCCCTTCTGCGCAAAAATGGGGCGTAGCCACCCTTCTGCAGAAAATGGGGCGTAGCCGCCCTTCTGCGACGCGTTCCTGAAAAAACTTAAACAACAGCAAACGTGAAATATGGGAACCCGTTTGTGGGTCCCACCGGGCGTGCCAGAAATGTATACCCTAATATTTGCACTTTTCTAAATGAGCAAAACAACTAAGAAAGATGGAAAACAAAATATCAAGGACACCTCAAGATTAGCCAAAAGAGAGTGATAAAACAATAAGGAAAGTAGATAGCACAAGACAAATAGTTTTACCTTTCTTTGTTGTTGATACTCCTTTGATTGGCCCTTGCTTAAGACGGGATGTGTGCTCCTTGATGGCTCTTGATGTTGCTAAAATGGAGGAATTTACTATGTGTTTGGATGCAAATGCAAGTGGATGTAATTGAAAATTGGATGAGAAAGCAAAATGGCAGCATGTAGTTGCAAATTGACTAAGTGTTGTAAATGCTTATTGAGAGGGGGTATTTATAGAGGAACTTGAATTCTCTAGAGAATTCAAGGGTCAAGATTGATCCAACAAGGTCAAGATGAAGGGCTATGGTGGGTTGAGAACCCACAAGCCCTCACATCTTGACATGTGGAGGGTGAGGTGGCCAAGGGTGGATGAGATGGAAATGAGTTGTCAAAAAGGTACATGAGGTGGAAAAGGACATGCACCTTGGAGGATGAGAGGATTTCCACAAAAAGGGATTTCTTGTCCCCAAGTGGGAGTGAAAGGGACATTTGAGGAATTTTAGAATTCCTCAAAATCTACATGGGAAAAGGAAAGGTGGTTAGGATATAAAATGTGAATTAAAAATTCACATTCATAAGATGATCTAGAGGATAAAAAAAGGTGGGACTTGGTCACATGTGGAGATTGTGACAAGTCCAAGGTTCTAGAAGCCTTGGAAGGATGGAATGTGAATTAAAAATTCACATATAAAAAGGGGAATCTAGGAAGAATTAAAAAGAATTAAAAAATTCTTTTGGAGAATGATTAGGCTTAATTAATCAGTAATTAGAGGATAATTAGGGGCTAATTAGGATTAAAAGCCAACTTGCAAAAGTTGGAGGATGTGACACATCCTAATCAAGGATTAGGCATGTGCACATCCTTAATGAAGAGATTAGAGATGGATTAGATTAGATGAAAATGACATGTGAGGAATTAAATTAAATAATATTTATTTAATTTATTTGATGAAAAGGGGATTAAGGTATTTAATATTTAATTATTAATTAAATACCTTAGGGATTTGGCAGAATTAAGGATATTAATTAAATAATAGTAATATTATTTAATTAACTCAGATAAGAGGATGTTTAGATGAAAAATGATAAATTTGGATAAATTAATTGTCCAAATTTGGATGTCTACAGTAACAGCTGATTTGTCATACTTTTTATCATCATTGGTCCTTTAAAATGTTGAAAGTGAGTACAAGCATCGATGGTATATTTAGACCATGATGTTTGATAGTGCAAGTTAACACAAGAATCTAAGTACAATTAAACCGAGATGACCTGAGTATTTCTTGTGTAAATAGAAAAGAGTTAACCTTTTTCCTATGCAAATTCAGAATGTCATTAGTGATACTTTGTAGAGCACATCCCGCAAAAATTTGCACAGTAATAATGATCAACTCACAAACAATAGACAAAGAAAAATCATACTCCTTCCTAGCTCCTCTAGTTCAATACATCATCGAGGTGCTCCAGAGATATGATAACAAAAATCAAAGTATAACAATTGAACATTCCAGTTTAATGTGATAAACTCATGATTTAGAAGATCATCCATTTGAATTTTTCTTTTGATTTGATTGATTTGGCTATTTGATTTGGATGGTTGATGTGTTCATGTTTGTGTGATTTGATGTTCAATATTGAGTTGCACTATGATCATTGTTTTGGGTTGTGTTGCACTACTGTTGTTTTTCAATTGGTTCAAGCTCAAAGTCTATCTACCCCCACTGAATTAAGGATTTTTCCCCCAGTATAGGGTGAGACACGACTGCGATGTCGAGATATGTACATGGTGCTTTCTGAGGATAGGTAGATGGATGGTGAAAGTGAATGGTTGGCATGTTCAAATAGATGGAGAAGCTATCCTATCATAAAAAGTGCCTATTGTCAGGTTTTCACTACTTGTTTTTATTGCACTTTTTCATCTTTTATGATTTTTTTTTCACTTTTTTTGTTTTTTTTTTTGTATTTTTTTATCCATTTTTTTTGTTACCAAGATGTCTATTTACTAGGTTTTCATCAAGGAAACCACTTTTTCAGGACATTTTCTAATATTTTTGGTATTTTTCCAAGACCTTTTTCTAATGCACTGGATGATTTAGTTGTAGAACTTCTTGAGATGCAAGCTATTGAGGGGTTCATCAAACAAATCCCCTTATGGTGTGCACAACTGATATGGTCTTGATCTGAAGACTAAGACAATGACAAAGGGACCTAGCTAGTTTGGTTCAAATTTCCCCTTCTTCTCTCGATCTTGTTGATTACGGGGGTTCTCTTTCAAGACTAAATCACCAACCTGAAATGTTCTAGGCTTTATTTTGTGGTTGTATCTTCAGGATATCCTCTGTTGATATGCTTTCAAGTGATCCACTACATGTTAATGATGTTCATCCAAGAGTTCCAATTCTTGTAACCTAGACACTCTATAATCCTCATCTGAAATGATCCCTTTTAGAGACACATGGAGTCATGGTAGCTCAACCTCAATAGGCAGAATGGATTTTGATCCATAGAATAGAGTGTATGGTGTAGCTCCTGTCGAGGTGTGGATGTTGGTTCGATAAGCCCACAAAGCAGGGTTCAGTTGAACATGCTAGTCATGTCCAGCATCGTTGATGGTTTTCTTCAAGATTTTCAAGATAGTTTTGTTTGAGGCCTCTACTTGGTTGTTCCCTTGAGGATAATATGGTGTAGAAAACTGATGTTGGATGTTAAACCTTTCACAAAGTTCATCAATGTCCTGATTTTTGAAAGGTCTGCCATTGTCGGTGATAATGGATTAAGGGATGTCATACTGATAGATGATGTAGTTCAAGATGAAGGACGAGATTTGTTTTCCTATGATGGTGATTAGAGGGATAACTTTGATCCACTTCATGAAATACTCAGTGGTTGTGATAATGAACTTGTGTCCATTTGATGAAGATGGATGAATCTTGCCTACAAGGTCCAATCCCCACTAAAAAAAGGGCCATGTTGATGTAAAAGGTTTAAGTTCCTACATTGGTGCATGGATGAGATTGCCATGAATTTGAAAATTTTGGCATTTCTTGATGAACTGAAAAGAATCCCTCTCCATAGTCCGTTAGTAATATCCCAAAAGGAGAAGTTTCTTAGCTAAGGTTAAACCACTTGAATGATTTCCACAAACACCTTCATGTACTTCCTATAAATTCATTTCATACTCATCATGTTCCAAAAATTGGAGGAGAGTTTCGTCAAGACTTCATCGATAAAGGACATCCGCGATAAAGGTGTGTTGGACGGTTTGGCAAATGAAGTTTCATTTTTTATTGCAGGATAGGTCCGGGGGGAGGGTGTTATCTTTTAGGTACATATAGATTTTCCCATAGAGGGAAGTGTCAGCCTCAGCTAGATGGTAGATAATTTGGGACTCAAGGTTGTCATAAGATGGGTTGAACAGTTGTTCCACCATGAATTCGTAATGTGCTCGTTTCTCCAAAATTTGTAAGAGAGAAGCAATGGTCACCATGGAATCAACATCTTTGTTGTCACTTTGAGGAATCTTCTCAAATCTTATTTCCACAAAGTAATTTTTGAAATCATCAACCATTCTTTTGTAGGGCATCAACTTTTCATCCTTTGTTTGATAGCCATCATTTACCTGATTGATGACTAGTTGTGAATCCCCATAGACATGTAACTCTGTGATCTTCCACTCAACTGCTACTTTGATTCCAATGATCAAAGATTCATATTTGATTGTGTTGTTGATGCAAGGGAACATCAATCTATAGGACTTGGGAATGGTATGTCCTTGTGGCGAGATAAACAAGATTTTGGCTCCTGATCCACGTTGTCTATAAGATCCATCAAAGTACAAGACCCATTGTTGTGTGGACACTATTAGGACATCAACATCTCAAAACTCAATGTTCATTGGATGATTGTCTTGTAATGGTGCTTCAGCTAACTAATCTATGATTTCTTGTCCTTTGATTGCCTTCCTATCAACATATTGGATATCAAATTCACTCAACATCATGACCCACTTAGCTAATCTTCCAATTAGATTATCTTTTCTAGGAAGGTATTTCAATGGATCTATCTTGGCTATTAACTTGATGGCATGAGTGAGCATATAGTGTCACAATTTTTGGGTAGCGAACACTACTTCTAGACAAGCCTTTTCAATGAAGGTGTAATTGATCTCATATCCATTTAAGGTTCTACTAATGTAATATATTGACCTTTATTTTCATGTTGAATCCTCTTGCGCTAACAAGGCTCCCAATGATATTTCAGTTGTTGCTATGTAAAATAAAAGTGGCTTTCCTTTTGTTGGTGGTATAAAGATAGGTGGACTCATCAAATATTGTTTTAATTGGTTGAAGGCTCCTTCGCATTTCTCATCCCATTAGAAAGATACATTCTTATGTAGCAAGTGAGTGAAAGGATGGATCTTGCCTGCCAGTTGTGAGATAAATCTTTGGATTGATTAGAATCTCCCTTGCAAAAATCATAGTTGACTGATGTTCCTAGGTGGCGGAATCTCCATGATGGATTTTACTTTTGTGGGATCTACCTCAATGCCATTTTCTGAAACTATGTATCCCAAAAGTTTAGCTGAAGTCACTCCAAACACACATTTCTTTGGATTCAGTCGCACATTGAACTTTTCCAGTCTAGTGAATATTTTATCTAAGATTTCTAGGTGTCCTTCTCTAGTATATGATTTGGCTAACAGATCATCCACATAGTCTTCCATGAATGTGTGCATCATATCATGAAAGATTGTTGTCGTAGCATGTTGATAAGTTTCTCTTGCATTCTTCAATCTGAATGGCATGACGTTCCAACAAAAAGTTCCCCACAGACATGTGAAGGCTATCTTATCTTGATCCTCAGGTGTAATTTTGATTTGATTATAACTAGAAAAACCATCCATGAGTGGCAACATGCCATGCCCTGCCATTAGGTTCATAATGATGTCAATGTTCGGTAGGGGAAAGTCATCTTTCGGGTAAGCCTTGTTGATATCCCTAAAATATGTGCATATTTTGATGCTCTTGTCTGGATTTGAAATAGGAACAAGGTTTGATATCCATTCAGCATATTATGAACCCAACATCCAATAACTTCTTCAATTCTGCTTTTACCAATATGGCAATATGCGGATGCATTTTCCTTAACTTTTTCTTGACCGGTTTTACCCCTGTTGGTAGTGATAAGTCATGCATGATGAGTTCTGGATCAATCCATGGCATGTCAGCATATGACCAAAAAAAATTGACTTTCCTTTCTATGAAGAATTTGATGAAGTTCGGTTTTTCTTGATCTATCAAGGATTATGCTAGATGGACAGTTTTCACTATATCTTCATTGCCAATGTTGATAGACTGAGTGGGTTCAACCAATACTTTAGATTGTTCCTGAAATTGTTCAGGGAGTGTGTCAAATCTTCCATCCTTCAATGCCTTGGAGAGGTTTTCACTATTGGATACGCCCTTTATTTTTACTTTTTGTAGATATGATACTACCATTGAATGGTTTTCACCATCAGATCTATTCCCTGTATTATTCATTTTGCAGGTGGAATATTTGACACTCTCCTAGTTAGAAGCTTCGTTATGATGTTCAATGGTGGAATCTGTTTTGGGATTGGTGGAACAGAGGAATTTGACAATGGCTTCATCATTTGAAAAGAGGGGGATATCAAATGGCTTAGTTTGATCCCAGTCTATGAGTTCAAGATGTACCAGGGGTAAAGAGTCGTTGGATTGGTTAAATTCAAATGTAGTAAAGGTTTTCTCGATGGTAATTTCTATAAGGTAACTCTCCTTTGAATTATTCATTTCACTTTGAGTCTAATCATCTTTGTTGGAGTCATCAATATGTTGTGATCCTATTTCAAGTGGTCTATAACTTGAACTTTGACCCTCCTCACGTATGGGCATATAATTTTGTACTGCATCAATTTCCTTATCATGACAAGACTCTTTACATAGAAAATACCATTCGTACTCATTGGAATTTGTTTCATGATTATCACTAGCTTGTAGTTGTAGGATTATTTCAACAACTTGTTGTCTAGTTTCTTCTCTTGATTCTTCTTTATACCTCAATCATGTTTTATCCTTGGCTTGCATTTTGATAGGTTCTATCAGTTCTATGATGCCTTCTTTCCTTTTACCGATAGGACCTTTTCCCTTGTATGCCATCTTTTCCATGATTGTCTTTCCATTTCCATACTACTCTATCTGTACACTTAAGGTGGATGCTTGTGATGATTCTTTGTCTTTGTATAACTAGTTTAAAACCTCTTTATCATCTGACTCATCCATAATGTTCCTTCTCTCACAAAGGTTCAATCAAATAGGGTGGTTGATTGCGATGATTGTTGTCTCGATGTTGATGGCTATCCATATGATTTTTGAGAAGATGAAAGTTGTGATAAACATAGAGATTTCTGAAATGAGTATTCCCCCATGCCTTTTTCTTTCAATTGTATCTTGGAAACTTGTTTTGATAAGGACTCAAGTTGAATTTCCTAACTTTGTGGAGTAGGATTTGATGTACTTTATTTACTTGAGGGATTGGCATCACTAATGTCCTTATGCTTTGATTGGTCCTTTTTCTCAACCCACTTTGACAAGGCATTTAGTTGTTTCCAATCATTTGATAAACCCTAAGTTTGAGCTTCCATGTTGTGTGGTACAAAATTATCTTGGGTAGTCTTGAGGCTGTTACAATATTGGAGGTTGTTTGAGTCAGCTGCAATAGTGATTTACTGCCCATTGAAAGGGAACTTCAAACATTGGTGGTATGTGGATGGTACTGCTTGCTTGTCATGAATCCAAGGTCTTACCAAGAGTATGTTGTAGGTTAACTCTTTGTCTAACACTTGGCATACTATATCTTTGACAACTGGTCCCACTTGAATGGGTAGAACTATCAAGCCTTTTGAAGATCTCTCCTCATCATCATATGCTTTTCTTGTGATTTTCCTTCTAGGATCAATAAAATTTTCTAAATAGCCTAGTGCACGAACAAGTTTCAAGTACAAATATTCAGGCCAAATCCCCCATCTATCAGGACACGTTTAATGCAGTGTTTATGAGTTAAGATGTCAATGTGTAGGGCAGCATTGTGGGGATGATTGATAGATACATCATCATGTTCAGAAAAGGATAAGCAGTGTGGTGTAGTCAAATGTCCCACCATAGTGTGAAATTGGAAAACCTCTAGATTATTCAGTACCATGGTGACAACTAGAGCTTGTTCCAAGATTTCCTTGTGAGTAGGTGAAATCTTGAGAAGTTCTAATATGGATATTTGTGCAGGTATCTTCTGCAACTGATCCACTATGTTATATTGGGTGGTAGGAATAGCAACTGATTTGGACATGGAAGGGGTAGCTCCATTCAATGTTACCTTGGCTTGTCCTCATGTGATTACATTTAGAGGTGTGTTGTTGTGTTGCTCTCTGATTTTGATAACATTGATTTGATGTGAGGTGGTGTCGACATCATGGTGATGATTTTCAATTTCAATGATGTTTTTTTCATGTTCAATGGTTTTATCGTTGGTTGAGTTATCATTTGCAATAAGATTTGATTTGTCATGGGTTGGATCATCAACCACCTCAATATGCAGAATGGTGGTGTCATAGACATAGTTTATGTTTTTTCCATTATTGCTTGATGATGAGGACTCTCCTTTCTCATAGTTTGGTAGAGGGTTCTCAAACACCCCATGATCATTGTTTGTTTGGGGTTCTTTTGAAAATATCATCTTGTTGTCAATTAGATCTTGTATCAAGTGCTTCAACTACATGTATCCATTGGTTTTATGTCCTTTGTTGCAATGAAAGTCATAGAAATGAGCATCATTCCACCATGGAGGCTTAACTTGTGGTTCCAAATTTCTTGCCTCTGGTAACATTATGACTTTAACTTTGATAAGCTCCTTTAATGTTGATTATGACAATTGTCCCGAAGGGGTGAACCTCCTTCAATTTGAGGATGTTCAATATGATGATGTTCTAGATCTAGCATTACCTTGATTGTTGCTTTGGTTGACATTTTGGTTGTTGTTTTGGTTGTTTTTATTGTTGGGGGGATTGCTATTCTAATTAGTTTTGGCAGCAGCTGCAATTAAGTTGAATACAAGTTTTTCATTTTGCATTTCAACTACACCATCGTTGTTTCCAATGTTCTTGTTTCATTGCCAAAACTTGGATTTGTCACCTCTATTGTAATTTTTGGAGGAGTTTGACAAAAAAAAATTCATTGTATATCTTGATGACTCCTCTCTTGACTAAAGCCTCTTCATTTTTTTAATCCCATTTTCAATCAATTTTTTGAAGGTTGGGGGACATTGCAATTCCAATCTATAACTCATCTCATCATTGAGGTTGTCAATAAATATTTCTATCTTTTCCTTTTCAGGTACGAAACGAGAATATCATGCAAATAACCTTCTCCATTTTTGCAAGAATACAAGGAATGATTCACCCTTCTTTTGTTTCAAGTTACGAAGATCTTTTCATGGTGATGTCATGTTGAATGTTGTAAGAATATTGGGTGATGAACTTATTGACTAATTCCTCAAAGGTGTCAATTGGTGGGGTGAGTTTGGAGAACCATTCAAAGCATTGTCCACCCAAGCTTCTTGGGAATAATCTCATCAAATATATTTCCTCATATGAAAATTCAAGACTCATGGTCCTAAATTCCCTCACATGATCTATCGGATCAGTTTTTCCATTGTATTTTCCATGCTTGGGGAATTCTCAATGTTTGGGAAAGGGTATTATGTGGATACTTTGATCAAATGGATATGGAAAAATCTCTTGGATCAAGTATTGTTTGGAGTTTCCCCCTTGTATATCAAGAACTTGTTGTTGAAGGTTCTTCATTTGGTGAGTTAGAGAAACCACTTGTTTGATATCATTTTCGGGTTTTTTGGGAGTTGCTTTCAATTGATTCACATCAAAGTCATTGGGAAATTTGGCACCTTGTTTAGCTAGCATAAGGAGGTATTTTTCCCCATTTCTCTCAAAAATATTTTCTAAACATTTGTGGAAGTTGGGGTCTTGTTCGACATGTTGAATATCTTCCTCGTTTATTTCTTCCCCTTCAGTGTTTTTGAGTCCTTAGAAAGGATTCTCTTCAGCCTCCACCATGGTGTTTTGTGCTTCACTATTTTTAGTTTCAATGTTTTGATTCTCAATGATTGGAGTTTCAATGGTTGGAATTTCAATGGTTGGAGTTTCAATGTTTGGCTCTTGAATGTTTTTATTTTCAAGTCCTTTTTCCTTGAGTTTTTTTTGCAACCTTGTTTGAACGGGCATAAAAGTGTTATAGTTTAGACTAAACTTTGATCTAAGTTTGGAAGAATACAAAGGATTATAACTAAGTCCAATAGAATGACAAATTCTAATGAGACTAAGTCTAATTTGAGTATCTAGCTTTGTTTCATGATGAGAGGATGATAAATCATGATGATGAAAATAGGCTTAATAATCAAAGGTGTAATAAATTTGATAATTTTGGTACTTTGAGATTTTAGATCTTGGTTTAGGTTGGAAAATGCCACTTGTAGAGGTCAATTTTAACAAATTTAGATTCTAAGGTACCTAGAGAATGATTTTGGACTTGAGAAAACTCTAAAATTTTAGTACAAACTGTGAAACTAGAGACAAATTTTCTTCCTATACGAGATACTCAAATCTTTGGAAAAGTCTTGGATTTTGACAATAGTAAAATGAGTACAAGTTGGGATTGTTCTTTAAGCTCTTTTGTAGAAATTGAAGAACAATCTCTCTCTAAATTCGTAGAGTGTTGAGAGGCATTTTTGATGAGCTTTCGGACTTTGGTTTTTAGATTTGAATCTTTCATAAAATCATTTGATAAAGCATATGTTTAGACTCTATTGTACCTGAGGAATGATTTTGGCTTGAAAAGGATTCTGAATTTTGGCTCAAACTATGAGATAGAAGACAAGTTTAACTCTCAGGTTTTTCATTTAATGGATGCACTAAAACAGAGCCTAGATGCACTAAAATACTTGATAGATGCACTAAAACAAAGGTCAAATGCGCTAGAGTTGCACAGATATGCTATAAGATTGGCTAAATGTGCTGTAAAAATGCACAGATGTGCTATAAGATTGCTTGTATGTGCTAGAACATAGGATAGATGCACCATATTTTTGCACAAATGTGCTATACCAGCAGTTGGATGTGCTAAAAGAACACACAAATACGTTATAAGATGCAAAAAATGCGTTGAATTGGGAAAATGACAAATTTTTGGAATTTTGTTTGATTTTTTAGATTTTCCAATTAGAGATTTGGTTGTTTCAATGAATTTTTTTCTGAATCAAGGTTTTCACTTTCAACATGTGATGTTTGTGATTGAAGTTGGTTCAAAAACACATCAATTGGTAAAGACACATCAAACATGTACAACTTAGGTTGTGTAGGACTATATTTGTTGAATTCCCACTTAGATTTTACTCGAGCTGCGCTTACTTCTAGTGGATGATTAGATTCTTGACCCCACTGGCTCCCCTCCATGACACTCACTTCTACGGGGCAGCCAAGTATCGATACCCATGAATCTCCCATGGAATATTTTTCATCTCTACTAAAAGTCGCAAGAATATGGGATGGATTCAGAATGATTGATCTTGCACCAACAAATAGATTAAAAGAATTTTGGCATGGGTTTTAATATAGGAATTCCATTCGTGGGGGATCATCCATGTGGTAAGAGACCATTGTTGCCCTTCTTGTCGAAACAATCCTCGTGATACTTGAAATTTCCCTAAGTACCCACATTTATATCTCGGTTGGAAGTCGCTTGGCTTTAGCATGTTACTGGTTGGGTCATTCCCTTGGGTGATTAGTTTTACCCACAAGGCAGGCCCTCTATGGATAAACAAAAGCGAGCAAGTACATCCATAGTTTGATCAATCTTTGTTTTTGTGTGAACAAAGAGAGAACACATGTGATATACTCAACTCATACTTGCAAACAAAAAGTGAATGGGTCTAGATTTTTGGTCACCCAGTTAAGGGGAGAGCATATGCCTACCATTCATCAAGCATGAAAGACATGGTGTTCTTTATCCCTCTTAATTAGGCTAGATGCCTATTTTAAGAAAAATAAATAATTTAAATAGCTCTTTCCCCTACATAAATCATTAGTAGTTTGATAAATTTGTCTTGGACCAATGTATAAAAGTACCTGCAAGCAAAAAACACAAATTAGTTGTCAAATTTTGCAATTTTTACCCAATGCACTAAAACAGTCATCGGATGCGCTACAAGAACTAACCAATGCACCAAAAAAACTACTCAATGTGATAAAAGAACTAAGGTATGCACTAAAACAAATACTACATGTGCTATAAGAACTGATGAATGCGCTAAAACAAAGGTTAGATGCACTATAGAAAATACTAAATGCACTGAAATACTCCATGTATGTGCTAAAAGAACTAAGGTATGCACTAAAACAAATACTACATGTGCTATAAGAACTGATGAATGCGCTAAAACAAAGGTTAGATGCACTATAGAAAATACTAAATGCACTGAAATACTCCATGTATGTACTAGAATATTTGTTGGATGCACTGAAATAAAGGTTGGATGCGCCATAACAGACACCGAATGCACTGGAAGATCCATCGAATGCACCGAAATAGATGTCGTATGTGCCAGAAGATTTGTTAAATGCACCAAAAGAAACCACGGTTGCTATAAAATGTCACGTCCAACTTGATTAAATGAACTTTTTCAGCAAACTATTAGAAATGGGATCTGGCCCCACAATGGGTGCCATTTTCTATCTGTGTTAAATGTGGAAATTATTAGTAAATCAACACCAACCTTAATGAAATGAATTATATCAAAGATTCAAAATAAGTAAACTACTCTATTTTGCAGCTAAACAAAATCTTTTAAGAATGTCTCATTATCCTCTATTCCCAAGGATTTATTAAACCATTTGGCCCTCAAATTTCTTTGTGCATAATGGTTGTTAAAATGACAACTTAGGAAATGAGATAATATTCAACATGCAAGCCAATTAAATTCCTACATGAAACTATATGATAAAAATGATAATGGATACTATGACGAATGGATGATGATGTTAGACTATTCGAGGTAGATACTATGGTATTGAGATGGGAGAATTCTACAAATGTTCAAATGCTAACTATGAAAATGCTAATCTAAAATGAAAATATGATGCAAAGGATGGAAAAAAATGTAACTATGAAGCAAATTTTTATTCTAAGATTTAACCATGATGCAAAACATGATATAAAATGTAACTATAAGACTCCAAAATGCTCCCAATCTCAAACGATATTCTTGAATAATAAATTTATTAAAAAGTGGATGCAAAATACAATGCCAAAGGGTTGCATTTATAGCCTTTTCCAAGCATCTTGTGAGGTGGCAATGATCGACGGTCTATATTCAAACAAGGATGAACGATGGACATGAAGAGGATCAAGAAGTTGTCCCCTTGACCAAAGACAACATGCCAAGTGGATGGAGGAATCTCTTGACCAGTAGGCAACATGCCAAATGGATGGGAGACTCACGTGTGGGAAGAAAATACCATGTGTTTAAAAATTGGTTGAAGATAATTCTAATTTAAAAATTAGAATTATTTAATTTCATGTGACCTTGGTGAGGTGGCACAAAAAGTTGTAGACATATACTTGAATTCCTAATCAAGATTAGTGAAACTTAATTAAATAAAACAAGCTTATGGAAATTTGTTTATTTAATCAAATTAGAAGAATATGATTTTAGATTTGGAGAATTAGAAAAGGGTGAACAATACAAATAAATTGAGAATTTATTTATAAGTAGTCGAAATATTAATTAAATAACTAGTATTTAATTAATTAGGTGTCATGAACAATTTTAGGTGTATATAGGTCCTAGCACATATTTATAGGACAACAATTTTTCCAAGTTAAATGTCATGCAATATCATCAATGGGTGTCGAGAGAGATCCTTGAAAAATACAATTAATAAGGCTTAGATTTGAATTAAAGGGTCAATTAAGCTAAATTAACCATAATTAATTAATGAAATCCCTAGATAAGTGTGAAAGTATAATGAAACACTTTACAACACCCTAAATAAGGTACAATTTAAGTACATTTTATTAAAAAGGGCCCTAGATTCAATTTGAATGTGTACAACACATTACAACACTAAATCAAGGCATTATTAGGTTAATTAATTATTAATTATTCCTAAATGTAGAAAAGAGGGATACTTTTTCCATTAATATAGGTGAGAAAAATGAGAAAGAAAAATATGAAGGTGAATGTGCTTGGTATGTTATTGAAGTAAAGCAATGTATTTATACAAAATTTTAGCAAATGATTGATGCAGTTGGTTGGTAAGCAATTTGGTTATATGTATACACAGTCACCTCTACCACTGTAATGTAATATACCAACAAAATATAAGTGTATAAGAGTGAATTTGCACCCCATTCGCAAATTCCCCTTTTTTCCTTTACCCACCTTAGAAAACCAAGTTCGGACACTTAATTCCACCTAATCCCATTCCTTGCATCCCACTTGGCACTTGTTTTGAGTGTCGATGGAGGCGTTTTTGTCAAGGATGCTTGTACGACGCACTTACATCCCTGACAGATTCCTGCGGCTAAACCTACAGAGGTGTTACTCTTCTCATTGGAGATGAAATTGCAACACCCCCTTTGGCCAACCAACCTGAATATGGTCATTTTTCTCCATACCTTCTTCAAATTCATTCTTCCAATTGGCATTCCAACTCTTCACAACTTCAAGCTTCCATTCTCACACTCTCACATTCACTTTTGAGCATTCTAAGCATTCCATTGCAGCAAAGGAACACTCCATCACTTTGACAAAGCACTTTTGGGACCACACCATTGTAGTAGAGGCTTGAGTACTCTCATTTTCTCCCCCAAGTAGCCTTGAGTGCTCTTGGTGGAGGTGGTAAGATTCCCTCTCCTCTCTTCTATCACTTGGTTGAGTAGCATAACACTATTTTGTAGTTCTTACTTGCTCTTTACTATACTATTTCTTTATCTCATTTCCTTGGCTATCCTTGGAGGTGGAAACACCTAAACGAGAGTCTAACTGAGGTAGGCCCCTATACAGCCACCCAACATTTTCCCTCTTTCTGTGTATAGGTGTGCGTGCTTCTCGAGGAACCAGCTAGTGAATGATTTCCTTGGTGAGATTCTCCTTATTTTCATCACTCTTGCATATTTGCTTTACAATATTAGAGAGTATTTAATTTATCTAGTTGTATCATTATGTCCCTTTAGTTAGTCAACTAGGACATTAGCTATTTTTTTTGGCCTAACCTTGTCTTAATTATTGTCTAGCCACACTCACGATGACGCACTTTTGAGACACCAACACGCCGCACTGATGCCCAGAGACCATGCTTCTGTCCTCAAATAGAGAGCTTTCCAAGACGTAGTGTTAAACCTAGAAACCGACTAGCCTAGCCTTTTCCTATATTTCAGGTCTACAGAGTAACTAAGAGGCCCCGTGGTCCTCATTACTCTTGCCTTGTATCTCCTAAAAATTACACTTAGCTGAGGCAAGTTATGGCATCCTCTCACATCTTGACCCTCCGTGACCTAGGGTCTTGCATGCAATGTTCCCCCTCTCTTACATTTTTAGTGAACCTAACATGAACCAACGTTTGTTCATCTTTTGGTGTTGAAGCTTCCCTTGGTTACTTTGTGATCATTGTGTTATTGAGCATTGTGAAGGTTTATGAGTATCACAACCCAATCCACAACTTCTGGGTATATCATTAGGAGAAGTGTACAACACCTTCTGATGGAAAGGACAAAGGTCTCGATTGGTCTCTCTACAGCCCTTTTCTCTGGTCTCGTCATTAGTCTGGCTGCACAAGAGCAGTTATCAGGGAACGAGATGGGATTCATTGATGAAACAAATCACATTCCTACTCCCCTTGCGTCTCCTACACCATCATCAGTGGATGAGCATGAGGCCATTCAGATCCTTGTAGAATATGTGTCCAAAGATGGCTAGAGCCGCTTAGGTTGTTAGTGAATTAAAACATATGATGGGTAAAGATATAACAGACATAGAGCTTCTAAGTAGTCTCCTCGGTCTTACCGAAGCATGTGCTCCTTTGAGCAACCCTTATTTTTCACAAGGAGTCACTTTCAAAGAGTGTGAGGGATAGTTAGGGGTATCGATGCCTCCCACTTTTGTTTACATGGCCGACACAGTCCCTTCTATCAGTATCCCTTATGCCTCTAAGCAACCAAAAACTATCAAAGTGAATAAGGTCCCTTTTGGATTTAGCTTTATCCCTTTTGTCACCTCTATTGGTGGAGGCTTTGGCAGTGGTGGTGGATTCAACAGTGGACATGGTGTTGGCGGAGGTGGCTCCGGTGGAGGTCATGGCAGTGGTTTTGATGAAGACCCTACTGTCGGCGGTGGCTCTAGTGGTGGCTCTGGCAGAAGTCATACTACTGGCAATTCTAGAGGTGGACTTGAGGGTGGTTCTGGGGGAGGTTCCTCTGGCCCTTTATCTTCTAATGACCCTATTTTGAACACTCTTCTTCAGAATATGGATAAGATGCAAAGCCAAATGGAAAGCCTTTCCCAAGCCTCTGCCCATCCTATCTTCTAGCCTTTCTTCTGACATAGCCCATTGTTGGTTGCAATATTGAACACTCCTTTCCCTCAAGGAATGGAGATCCCTAAGTTTGAGAAGTATGGTGGTAAGGGAGATCCACAGACACACGTTTCTACCTTTAATGCCCTATGCATCAACTTCTTCTATCACAATGCGTTGATGGCTAAACTATTTTTTCAATCTTTCAAGGACACATCACTCGAGTGGTACTGTTCCTTTCTTGAAAATTTTATTTTCTCATTCAACCAATTTGTTAATCAATTCCTTAGATAGTTCCAAGCACACATCAAGCCAAATATGACCTTTTTGGATCTCCTCCAATGTAAACAAGAAGATAATGAAAAGATTAGTGATTTCATAGCATGCTACCAAGCGCTCCTTTCACAAATCTCATATCATCTGCCCGATTCTGACGTGTAGAAGGTTTTCATATGAAACTTACAAAGGCTTTTGCAAGAGAAGTTCGCCTTGATGAAATAACCTTCTTTCGTGCATTTGTGTGCAGCTTTATGAGAGTACCAGTAAACAATTGTGCAATTTGGGGGTTCTTCCTCACACTCCCATTCTGAGGGAAATTCCATCGTATCAATCTCTCAGAAAGGAAAAGTTGTTACAAATGTAGTAGCCACTGTTGATGATAATGGCTTCAAACACAACCAAAAGTTCACAAAGTTGTCAAAATCCTATACTTTCATCTTACAAAAGTTGTTGAAGGATAATATCATAACTTTACTGACACCTAAGCCTGCTAGGGAACACTAACCTAAATAGTATGATGGGAGCGCTTATTGCCAATACCATCATGTTAATGGATGTGATACCAAACGTTGTATGTGGCAGCATCATGAGATACAAGACCACATCAAGGACGGTACCATTTGTCTCAATGGGAATAAATAGAACACTAAAAAATTATAGGCGAAAGCTAATAGTGAACTGTAGATATACACAAACCTATTTCCATCGCATTTTGCTAACATGATTATCGATCCCACTGATTTTGTCACTCAACCTGAGGCCTATGTTAATATGGTCATGGTAACTTCCACTATTCCACACACACCTAGTTTGTTGGACATTACATTCACCTCATAAGATTTACCCTTAAATAGCAAACCTTCACCTCTCTACATTCCTGCTCGTGTCAATGGTAACATTGTAATAGGAGTCTTGATTGACCCTGCGAGCCATGTGAATGTTTTACTAAAGCAACATTAGTATTAAATTAATTGCAAAAGGAAAAATATGAGGAAACAAAATCTACCATTCATGCACATGATGGTATGAGTCTTAAACCCTATGGCTCGATAACCCTGTCCATTCTCGTTGGACCCAGAACTATTGACACAACTTTTGATGTTATCCCAGAATTAGATTTGTTTAGAGTGAAACTAAGCATTCCTTGGCTAGCTTCCATGAATGGGATCACCTCCATTATCTACAAGTGTTTAAAGTTTTCCCACGAAGGTGTTGTGCATGTAGTACATGACACCAGATACCAACCCTTGGTGTCCCGTGGTGGATGCTCACTGGATCACTTTTGGCCCTCCCTAGTTGGTTCACTTCCTACAAGAATGGACCTACTTTACAAGAATTATGTAAAGTATAAAATTGGAGGCATAGGATAGCTGAAACTGACCCTTCCTGCAATACAACAGTTGGTCACCTCCTCCTCCCTAAAAGAGAAGAATAAGCCTACACCAGCCACCCCCTCTTCTCCAAAGAAAATGGAGAAGCCCATGTCAGCTCCCTCTCCTCCTCGCAAAGGCAAAGAGAAGGTGAATTTTCCCTAGACTACCTCATCCTCTCCCCCTTCTTGGGAAGAGTACTAGATGAGTAAGCCTAATGGCTACCCACTGATTCTGATGATTCCTTCTTAGGATAGGCCCAAGATCAGGATCGCAGAACTCCCTAATGAATACCTCAGACTGTGGTAATATTTATATGGAAAAAAGAAAGGTTCTCATAGATAATTTGACCCATCATTGCTCATCTTCCCAAGTTTGGAGAGTCAAAGATTCCAAGCTATCAACTAATCCATCTTTTATCCCTAAACACACTCCATCCATGCCTCCACGCATGATATCCAATTCTCACATTGACCATGTATTAGCAATGACCCTTCATCATAAGGATTTTGAAGGCACTCTATCGCAATGTGCACACAGAGACAAAGTTAACTCTGGTATCGACAAAGCAAATCAGGAATCCCAAAAGTTGCATTCAAGTGCATGTATCTTAGCAAAGAAACTTCTTCAAGAAGGATATCGATGGAACATTATGAAAAAAACATATACATCAACACCACCAGGGGGTCAGCATGAATCTTACAAAAAAAACCAAAAATATCAAAAAATATGAAAATCCAAAAAAAAAATCAGAATTTTTTTTGAAAACAATAAAGAGAAAAAAATCATCCTCTAGTGAAAACCACTACGGTGGCACTTTCGGAAAGACCATGATGAAAACCTAGCAAACAGGCATCATGAGTAGAATCAAGCATCTATGTGCGCCAGTTCAAATGAAAGCATCTTATCCCATCCATAATAAAACCAACATTCCATCCATCTTATCCATAATAAATCCATTCATCCATGAACCATTTATCCAATCCATCTTTATCCATAATCCAAGTTATCTTGATCCTGGAAAAATTTTGGTGTACACTTTACATTTACGTACGATAAACATCTTTACATGGGTCATTTTCATTGATCCTATCTTATCCAACATTATCTAAGCCATGAAGCATCATCCAATGAAAAATTCCTTTATTTGAGCACTTTATCTTATTGCAAGATAATCCTTGGCATCCTTTGCATGCTTGCCATATCCATCCATTCATACACCTATCCGAGCATCCACCCATTGTAGTCCTTACATTTCTAGACACTGGGGGCAGACATTTACATCTTGCTTTGAGAATAAATTTTGATCTATATCCTCCAACTTATGTGGTCATCCGAACATTGGAAAATGTGAAATCACATTGGTCAAAGCATTTGTGAGCCAAAATCCAAATCACTAGCCCATGGCATATTTTGACAAGAAAATGTTCCTTATCAAGCTTCATCTTTCATTGAACATCAATCAATATCAGTTGCATCTAAGTTTCCTTTCAAACGTTACATGAAATCATTCAAACAACTTTTGTTCCAAATCAAGCTTCATCAATCATGATCAATCAAATCCAATCAATCCATCATCATCTCGAGATATCCATCCTAATCCTTATGTTTCTTAACACTATCCTTGCATTGTTGTGCATCCTCGACAATGTTAGCATCATCAATCCCATCAACATCTCAATCCTTGTGTTGCTTAACACTATCCTTGCATTATTGTGCATCCTCAACAATGTTATCATCATCAATCCATTGATCTAACCAATCAACCTTAGCTTGGTTTTCAACAAAATCCCAAAATAGATCACTAATATCGTCACGCATGTCCATATCCAAAATGTCAAAATCATGTGAAAATCCAAAACATACAAAAAGTCAAGAAAATCCAAAAACACTCAAAAAATTGAAAAATGTTAAAAACATTGGAATCCGAACTACGTCGTCTCTGAGCTTAAATTTAGGAAAGGCTAATCTTTGATTAGCCCCCAAGACACAAAATCCAAAAACATTTGAAAAAACATCAAAATCCAAAAACATTCATAAAATCTCAGAAAACCCCAAAACATCAAAAAATCAAAAATCAAAACATTTGAAAATATTGAAAAATACCAAAAATAGCCTCAAAACATTGCAAAACATCAAAAACATCCAAATATTTGAAAAAATTCATCTATCTCATCTCGCTTTCACTCAAAATAATCAATCATCGATAATAAACTGATCGCCACCTTCATCCTTTGGCAACACAAATAGAAACAACCGCAACAATCAGTAAAAGAATACTTCAAACACAAGATCAAAATCAAAGCAACAAACCTCTAAAACGCAAAATCAAACTCTTGATCAATCGCAAATGTGACAATCAACTTTATATCAACAACATATCAATCAACGTATCGAACCATCATCATCCTATACAATGCATGTCCTAGGATATATCATTCCGACAATGGGCATCATTTTGGATATCACCTTGGATTCTTATCCTATCAAAACAAATCCCTTTGGTTGAAGGTATGAAGAACATTGGCTTGTTTGTGTACTTGATCTCTTCTTTTGATTTATCGTATTGCACTCATTCCAAGGACCTCTCGATGATATCCAAATGAAGGATTTAGAGAGACAGGAATGGGGCAATGATCATTATCCTTTTGTCTGCTATGCTTGTTCGACATTCTTGTAATATAACTTGGCGAATACTTTCTTTGTTAAGTACATCCTAGCAAGGTTTTTGTATGTCAAGTGTGAACAAGAATACTCCTATCTATTTGTCGAGTCAAATTCCATCACACTAGGTGCAACGCCATTCTGGTTCTTTATACCTTGATGCATAGTACCTATGTGTGTTATCAAAAATAAGGTAAGTAGCCCTTTTAAAATCCCAATCCTTGATAAGTGAATCATCATCTATCATCATCATCATCTCTAATAAAGTCTCGTTAGATCATGGACTTCTTGGATCCTCTTGTCATCATCTCATTTCTTCTTTCTTCTCTCTGCACTAACATAACATCACCAATGCATCCATCATGCATCCATCCTGCATCCACAAACCGTCAGCATACCACATATCATTCACATCATACATAATATGAAACATCGATCATTTCACATGCATTGCATTTGCATCATCATCATAATATAGATCTATTAGTCTAAGCATCTGCATAAATCATACATTTGCATAATCATAGCATATCACATCTTCCATCTCATCCATCCCACATTACATCATCATTTTAAGTTGTTTAAGATAATATAGATTGGTTATTCTAAGCATCTTAAAATCATCTCATTTGCATCATCATCATAACCATCCATTTTGAACCTCTTTATCGTGAGATCAACCCTCAAATCGAATCTTTTCACTCGATCTCTCAAGGGGGAAATGTACTAGTGTACTTCCTTCTGCTGGGGCATCCGAAAAAATCAGAAATTTTTTGAATTCTGATCACGGCAAGTTTATTCTTTGAACCAACACAACAAGTACATTGCTTCAAAGAGGGGGAAAAAGTAGACACGTGAAATTGACATCATGCATTTAATTAGTTCATATTCACCCATGAATTAAATAAACCAAGTTTAATTGATTTAATCTCTAAGGATCGTCCATCTAAAATTAAATAAATTAAATTTATTTAATTTGATCCTATCATTATTCCCCTTAGCTAAATAAATCAAATATTTATTTAACTAAATATTTATCACCTTTCATCTCCCTTTGATTTGATTTAAATCCCTAAATCTAAGTCAAATGGGTCAAAAACATCTAACATCATCTTAGTTAATCTAATCCTGATTAACCTAATCTAACCACCCATCACATCCTCTAGCTTTTCCCACTTGCACAAATAAATCAATTTATTGATTTATTAAAGTTCATCATTTTCCCTCAACAAAGCATCTTTTGAGAATATTCGTCAAGTTTGAATATGAAGACAAGTTGACTTGTCCCTTCCAACATAGCAATAACTTCTCTCTTTCATGTCCCCCTCTCAACATTTAATTCACAATTTCAAATTTGAATCTCCCCCTCTTTGGCACATTGGCCAAAACTTGCACATTCCTCAACCTATCATAATGTGACAAGTGGCTTCATCTCATTGGCCAAATCATTATCCCACATTGCTCTATTTTGAGCTCACTTCCAACTTGAAAATCTATAAATGAAAGGCCTCATTCTTCATCTAGAAGATACACAATCCTCATGCAAAGTCACTCTCTTCAATTGAGAACTGATTTTTCCCACCTCATATCATCTTCAAAGCAGTTTCATATCAACATATCATGGATTTTAGCAAAAGGGTTTCTTTCCATAGAAGCACTAATCCACTATGAGGTAAAGTTTTGATCATGTTTTTATATGCTTGCAATTAGCTGTTTTTGTTCTCCTTAGTTTTGCATATTTTAGCATGGTTAAATATTTCATAGGGATGTTTAATCTAATGTGTTTCAAATGACTAGCATAATGATATTATGTTAAGGTTTAACCATTTGCAAATTTGGAATCCACAGTAAGATCTCATTTGTGAGTAGAATTCATGGTTAACATATTTTCAAAAGAATACAGAACAATTATATTTTTATAAAGTTATTATGTTTTAATATAATCGAATTCCAAATTTGAATGAGAAGGAATAAGCTCCATGCAGTGGAGTTAAATACATTGAATGAGTAGTACTGTGAAGTTAGTTTGGAGATAAACTCCAATGAACTTCTCAAGGGGCACCACTTCAGTTGTAATGAAATAGAGTGAAAAGTAAATTCAAGGAGGAATTTTAGGGTTTTCATTTCCCATAATAAAAAAAAAGGAAAAGAAAGAAGGAAATGGTGGGTGGTATAAAAGAGGAATAAGAGAGCTCTACAAGTTTTGGGAGATTATTGTGGTGCTTTGTTATGTTCTACTAATTATTTTTTAAATTTTATTAAGTAATATACTTCATCAATCTTAGACAACAAGATGAACTTTGGTTTCATGGATCTAATCAATTTTTACATAAAACATTGAGGGAATTGTGGTTAGGTTTATGTATGTTTTTGTAGAAACTTGTGTGTTTTTATATTAGTTTTTCAATGAATTTTGGAATCAACTTATATATTGGATTTTTTAAAATGTTGAAAATTTGAGACAATAATAGGTCTACAAACTATATTACTTTGATTTCATGGATCTAATCAATTTTTACATAAAACATCGAGGGAATTGTAGATAGGTTTATCTATGTTTCTTTGTAAAAACTGATGCATTTTTATATTATTTTTTCAATGAATTTTGGAATCGACTTATATATTAGATTTTTTTAAATGTTGAAAATTTGAGACCATAATAGGTCTACAAACTATATTATTGGTTTGTGAACAAAATTATTCTTTAAAATTATGTGCATTGTATGCATATGATAAGATCATATTAGAAATGGTGTATTATTGTTTATGTATTATATACTAGCCATACATAGGCTTAACACCACCAAATATTGTAAAAATCTTCACTATCTTACACTTTGAAAACATGTAAAATAAGGTAAGTTTTGTTTTACCTATTATGACCCAATTGCATGTTATTTGACCTCATATAGGTTTGTAATCATAAGGAATCTTGGTTAGTGTTATTTTACCTCATATAGGTAAGCAAACATAAGGAACTTCTATTTAGTGATTACGAAATCCTACAAACAAAAGGGAATATAGGTTTAGTGTTATTAGAGTATATAGAGGTTTGTATACTATTTGAGTTTAAATTATATGTCTCAATCATTTATAGGTCAGTATTTTGAGGAGGTTTAGGTAATATTGAATAATTGTTTTATTAATATTGATTTGGGTTTAAACCTATACAACCATTATATATATATATATATATATATATAATATATTAAAGTGGATTATTTTATACGATCATATCTTGGCCTACATGTATTTGACAGAAAACAAGGGAATGATTTTTTTTGTCTCATAGCCTTATTTAAGCTGATTGCTTGTGGATCTCTTCATTTCCTTATGATTTTCTTCATTTAATCATATATGTAATTATATAGTTACTCATCCAAGTCTTTAATTTGTCATTATGCCTTCCTATTTCCTTATGTTTCTCTTCAACATTTTTCATTCTTGCTATCATATTAGCATAACAATTGTATTATCAATCATTAGTTTTAGTTTTAGCATAAATCAAACTTTGAATTATACCCTTAGGCCTTTACTATTTGAACATGTTCTAATAGTATGTGTGATACCACAAACAAGATTACCAACAAAAGTCAACGTTTTTGAATTGTAGATAGTATACTAACTAATCTTTTATCCATAATATCTATGGTAATGCAACATGATTATACAACATAAATGATTTAATTTCATAATTTTTGGGTAAGACCTTAGTTTTTTCTTCTTAGAAATTTGAATCTAACATTATTACCAAGATCAAACATTTATAACTATATTTCCATAATTCATCATCTTATTCATACCATTGGATCGTCATTATGAAAGAGTTATCAAAAATTTCTAACTTCAACTATATGCCATCTTTAGGAGGAGATAATATGATTCCATGTAGTTGTAAGAGGACAAGTATGCATGTCACTTCCTAAATTCACATGATAATATGATTCCATGAGTGATCTTTCAGCCCAGCCCGATTCACTTGCAATGGGTGGAAGCCATTGTAGGTATGCTCTCCAGGTTGATGATCACAAATTCGAGGCCAACTACAGCTATCCATCTTTCTATATAGAAAATACCCAATTCCCTCAAACTAACAACACTCTCTCGCTTCATTTCGCGTCTGCATTTCAGCAAAATAGTGGAGGCACAGAAAAGAATCAAACTCTAAACTAGTTGAATGGGGGGCGTTCACAATGCTGAGTAATGCAATCCCAAGGTTTCATCTTTGACTCACCTAGAACAAAATGATTATACTAATTCTTCAAGCGCATATCTGGACACCAAATCAACATGTCACGAGTTTGAATTGGGAGCAAGAAATCTAGAGGCAGTACAGTGCTTTTGGTGTTGATTGTAGTGATGAACCTTCAATAGAGATCAACAAAAGAGCTTTACACAGTGGGATGTAGCCAAGAAATGCGAGGGCAGAAGTACTAGTCCTTTGCTGCTCTTTAATGGATTGGGTGGGAGATACGACGAGAGATGCAAATTCAAAATTGAATTTCAAATCTAAACATAGCAGTGACTGCTACCATGGACAGCCAGGAGCAGGCAATAGAGAACAGAACGAAAACAAAAAGTTAAGAGGGGCCCATAATTGCCACCTAAGCGGTCAAAAGCTTAGTGTGTGATCTTTAAGCTGGGCCTGCGTGTGGTAATATTATCTGTAACTAGCTTGAATCCTTCATGTGCATCAACTATCTCAAATATAGTCATGGCACCAAGCAAGAAGAACACAATCTGACTCACTTTTGCAAATGTTTCACTCAATTCATGGACTGCTACATCAACTGATGGAGCCTGGCATGCTAAACAAATTTGACAATAAGGATAAATTTGAAGTTAGATAATGCTAGACTTGCCATTTAGAACACAACCATACAAATTAAAGAACATTATCTTAAATACATAAGTAAATGTATCTGATGTCTTAATACTAGCATTTCCTATTCTTAAGACCACTTGAAATTAAGAACATAATTGTGCAAGATGACGAGCCTTATCTTAAACATAAGGGAATATGAATTGATTTCTCATTATTATTCTTTCTTTATTTAACAGTTTGAATAAACTAACAACTGAATTAAGACTGAGGGCGTATTAACAGGATAGATGAATTGTCAAATGACTGAAATTGGTGTTAATTTTGGAGTCTTGCAAACAAATACTAGAATGAGGACTTGGTGTTACTTTTGGAGTCTTTCAAACAAATACTAGAAAAAGCAGTCCTCAAAGACCAACTCCAAAATACTCATAACACTATTTTCCCTACACCCAGACCTGCTTAAGGTAGGGACTCCAGCTCACACAGAGGGCCTGTTGTATGAAGACTTTTAATTTAATTTTGAGTTTTCCACCAATTTATTTTGATTTTGACAGAACGGAAATAGAAATTTAAGAGGGGCCCATAATCGCCACCTAAGCAGTCAAAAGCTTAGTGTGTGATCTTTAAGCTGGGCCTGCGTGTGGTAATATTATCTATAACCAGCTTGAATCCTTCATGTGCATCAACTATCTCAACTATAGTAATGGCACCAAGCAAGAAGAACACAATCTGACTCACTTTTGCAAATGTTTCACTCAATTCATGGATTGCTACATCAACTAATGGAGCCTGGCATGCCAAACAAATTTGACAATAAGGATAAATTTGAAGTTAGATAATGCTAGACTTGTGATTTAGAACACAACCATACAAATTAAAAAACATTATCTTAAATACATAAGTAAATGTATCTGATGTCTTAATACTAGCATTTCCTATTCTTAAGACCACTTGAAATTAAGAACATAATTGTGCAAGATGACGAGCCTTATCTTAAACATAAGGGAATATGAATTGATTTCTCATTATTATTCTTTCTTTATTTAACATTTTGAATAAACTAACAACTGAATTAAGACTGAGGGCGTATTAACAGGATAGATGAATTGTCAAATGACTGAAATTGGTGTTAATTTTGGAGTCTTGCAAACAAATACTAGAATGAGGACTTGGTGTTACTTTTGGAGTCTTGCAAACAAATACTAGAAAAAGCAGTCCTTAAAGACCAACTCCAAAATACTCATAACATTGTTTTCCCTACACCCAGACCTGCTTAAGGCAGGGACTCCAGCTCACGCAGAGGGCCTGTTGTATGAAGACTTTTAATTTAATTTTGATTTTTCCATTGATTTATTTTGATTTTGACAGAACGGAAATAGAAAGTTAAGAGGGGCCCATAATCGCCACCTAAGTGGTCAAAAGCTTAGTGTGTGATCTTTAAGCTGGGCCTGCGAGTGGTAATATTATGTGTAACCAGCTTGAATCCTTCATGTGCATCAACTATCTCAACTATAGTCATGGCACCAAGCAAGAAGAACACAATCTAACTCACTTTTGTAGATGTTTCACTCAATTTATGGACTGCTACATCAATTGATGGAGCCTGGCATGCCAAAAAAATTTTACAATAAGGATAAATTTAAAGTTAGATAATGCTAGACTTGTGATTTAGAACACAACCATACAAATTAAAGAACATTATCTTAAATACATAAGTAAATGTATCTGATTTCTTAATACTAGCATTTCCTATTCTTAAGACCACTTGAAATTAAGAACATAATTGTGCAAGATGACGAGCCTTATCTTAAACATAAGGGAATATGAATTGATTTCTCATTATTATTCTTTCTTTATTTAACAGAACTTTGAATAAACTAACAACTGAATTAAGACTGAGGGTGTATTAACAGGACAAATGAATTGTCAAATGACTGAAATTGGTGTTACTTTTGGATTCTTGCAAACAAATACTAGAATGAGGACTTGGTGTTACTTTTGGAGTCTTGCAAACAAATACTAGAAAAAGCAGTCCTCAAAGACCAACTCCAAAATACTCATAACACTATTTTCCCTACACCCAGACCTGCTTAAGGCAGGGTCTCCAACTCATGCAGAGGGCCTGTTGTATGAAGACTTTTAATTTAATTTTGATTTTTCCACTAATTTATTTTGATTTTGACAAAACGGAAATAGAAAGTTAAGAGGGGCCCATAATCACCACCTAAGCAGTCAAAAGTTTAGTGTGTGATCTTTAAGCTAGGCCTGCGAGTGGTAATATTATCTATAACAAGCTTGAATCCTTCATGTGCATCAACTATCTCAACTATAGTCATGGCACCAAGCAAGAAGAACACAATCTAACTCACTTTTGCAGATGTTTCACTCAATTTATGGACTGCTACATCAACTGATGAAGCCTGGCCTGCCAAAAAAATTTGACAATAAGGATAAATTTGAAGTTAGATAATGCTAGACTTGAGATTTAGAACACAACCATACAAATTAAAGAACATTATCTTAAATACATAAGTAAATGTATCTGATGTTTTAATACTAGCATTTCCTATTCTTAAGACCACTTGGAATTAAGAACATAATTGTGCAAGATGATGAGCCTTATTTTAAACATAAGGGAATATGAATTGATTTCTCATTATTATTCTTTCTTTATTTAACAGTTTGAATAAACTAACAACTGAATTAAGACTGAGGGCGTATTAACAGGACAGATGAATTGTCAAATGACTGAAATTGGTGTTACTTTTGGAGTCTTGCAAACAAATACTAGAATGAGGACTTGGTGTTACTTTTGGAGTCTTGCAAACAAATACTAGAAAAAACAGTCCTCAATGACCAACTCTAAAATACTCATAACATTATTTTCCCTACACTGAGACCTTCTTAAGGCAGGGACTCCAGCTCATGCAGAGGGCCTGTTGTATGAAGACTTTTAATTTAATTTTGAGTTTTCCACTGATTTCTTTCAATTTTGACAAAACGGAAACAAAAAGTTAAGAGGGGCCCATAATTGCCACCTAAGCGATCAAAATCTTAGTGTGTGATCTTTAAGCTGGGCCTACGAGTGGTAATATTATCTATAACCAGCTTGAATCCTTCATGTGCATCAACTATCTCAACTATAGTCATGGCACCAAGCAAGAAGAACACAATCTGACTCACTTTTGCAGATGTTTCAATCAATTCATGGACTACTACATCAACTGATGGAGCCTGACATGCCAAAAAAATTTGACAATAAGGATAAATTTGAAGTTAGATAATGCTAGACTTGCAATTTAGAACACAACCATACAAATTAAAGAACATTATCTTAAATACATAAGTAAATGTATCTGATGTCTTAATACTAGCATTTCCTATTCTTAAGACCACTTGAAATTAAGAACATAATTGTGCAAGATGACGAGCCTTATCTTAAACATAAGGGAATATGAATTGGTTTCTCATTATTATTCTTTCTTTATTTAATAGTTTGAATAAACTAACAACTTAATTAAGACTGAGGGTGTATTAACAGGATAGATGAATTGTCAAATGACTGAAATTGGTGTTAATTTTGGAGTCTTGCAAACAAATACTAGAATGAGGACTTGGTGTTACTTTTGGAGTCTTGCAAACACATACTAGAAAAAGCAGTCCTCAAAGACCAACTCCAAAATACTCATAACACTGTTTTCCCTACACCCAGACCTGCTTAAGGTAGGGACTCCAGCTCACACAGAGGGCCTATTGTATGAGGACTTTTAATTTAATTTTGAGTTTTCCACCAATTTATTTTGATTTTGATTTGATTTACATCTCTCAAGACTTGGCATTCTTTAGATGCCATCTCTGTAACTTAGGCCAAAGCTACCACTTGGACTTGTCAACTTTATTCAAACGAAAGTAGTGGGTAATGGGTCCTACGTCGTACTATATCTGTTCAAAGAAAATCTTTTAAAATAGGTCAGCTTTGATTCTGCTATTGAAGGCTATGATTTCTTCATGAAATTGGCCACTCGTTTGGATTTCCAGGTAATGCATTTATCCACTTGTCCAGATGCTTGTATATTGTTCATGTTTTAAGGATGAGATTGAAAGAGCGAGTGGAGTGGTATCAGAGTGCCATTGGGTGAACATGCTAGATGATGAGAGATGGCTCTTCTCCCCTAAACTTTGAGCTTTGATAAGTTTAAGAAAATCTATGAAGTTAACAACTTCGATCAATTATTCTAGATTTATTTTAATGATCGATATGTTTAGAAAATTTGAGTAATTTCAATAAATTATTTAAAATATAAATAAATTATAAACTAGGTACTTTAAACATAATGAGAAACCCATTTTTTCTTGTCGCTAACCCACATTATGTTAGTTTAGAGATTTAAATATTATTAGATCTCAATTATTTTTAAAGTAGCATTCATAGGTGGGATGTTCAAAGTGAAGCAAAAACAAGGGTTTTTGTTGTATGTTTAAACTAGTTCTGAATGAAAAATTAAAGATAATTACATTTTATGATAATGTTCATTTTAAATGTAAAGTGTTTGTGTGTGTGGTTAGAAAGACTTATAGATTAATTTCATAGTATAATGTAGAAAATTGCATACCCTCACAACTTCACATTGTGTTTTGAACTTACTTTAATATTCACTCTTGTAGCATATTATAGGTCTAATTAAGCATGAACCTTTGCCTATTTTGCTTTCACCAAGGTTTCCCTAGATTTTGGACTCTAATATCATTCTCACCTATGTTCAAGGAACATGTGTTATTAAGCATGAACCTTGGGCTATTTTTCCTTCACCAAGGTTTCCCTAGATTTCAGACTATAATATCATTCTCACCTATGTTCAAGGAACATGTGTCAAATTCTAAACAATTTCCTTAGGATGTGAGTGTGATGCACAAATGTTTGTGTGACACATAGATGTAGCAATTTTTTTTTAGTTTTAAATGTTTTTTTCTTTCTTAACTATCCATTGCCACCTTTGTAAGACTCACCTAGAAATTTAGCACTTTACATTCACATAATAAACTAGATAAAACTCTAATTCCCTCATGGTAAAATAATCTTTCAAAAAATGTCATCCCCCTCTCTCTTTGAAACTATATTAAAATTTCCATTGAAGGCTAAAGGACTCAATAATTTACTATATACTCTTTCTTTACCTGATTGATTGAAGATTCAATAGGATTGCTTGGGTTGCACATCTTTCAAATCATTATGGAGATTATTATTCTAGGTAATAGTGTTCTTGTTACATGAACAGCATTACTTTCTTGATATTGTGTCTTTCATTAAATCTATTGAGAGAATTTCTTTAGTTTATACCACCACCTAATTAATTGAATCTGCACACTATGGTAGTCATCCTCATAGACAATATTATATATATATGTATATATATATATGTGTGTGTGTGTGTGTGTGTGTGTGTGTGTGTGTGTGTGTGTATGTATGTATGTATGTATGTATGTATATATATATATATATATATGTATGTATGTATGTATGTATATATATATACATATATATACATATATATATATATATGTATATATATATATATATATATATATATATATGTATATATATATATATATATATATATGTATATATATATATATATATATATATATATATATGTATATATACATATATATATATATATATATACATATATATATATGTATATATATATATATATATATATACATATCTATATATATATGTATATATATATATATATATATATATATATATATATACCTAGATACACATAGGATAAGAAAACACACATTTTATCATAGCATAAGAGCACACAGAAATTTAATTCTAGGAAGTGAGTTATCACATATGGTGCTAGGTTCCTATCTTCATCCTACTTTCTACTATATAATCCATGTGTGTAAATTTTCCCTCACTTCCTAGTAAACAATAATTTACTTATCTCTTTCATGCTTTAATTGAATTAAAAATTATCCATTTATAAATTTAAAAATATTTATGAGATTATCCAAATTATTTTTCTCTTTTGGTATTCGGTAAAGGTAGAATGTGTTTTATTCAAAGTTATATAATCCTAGATGAAGTAAAAATAAGAAATTATTTGGTTAGAGAAAAAGTATCTTTTAGCTAAAATAGATTTATTCTTTTATAGTTAGATCCTATATAACAAAGTCATATATGAGCTTCTCAAAGGAATAAAATATGCTCCCAATATTTTCACAAAGACACAATAGCCTATGATTTTTTTAAAAGCTTAAGCCATCAAATAGATATGTTGGTTATTCCAACTGATTGCTTGAAATCCTCTAATAAGTAGCCAATTCTTATGCTTAAAGATTTGAAGTAGTTGTCCAATGAATAGGAGATAGCTATGATATTGTTCTCCTCTGCACTTCAAGTTCTACAAGACCTACTAGGGTGGTCCTCAACAATATCAAATATAATAGTACTCAATTCATACCAATATCTATTATTTCAATAAGAAAAATTCTCATGAAATATGCCAAGAATTGCTTAGAAATATTTCTAAATTCTAGGTTAAATTATTGGAGACATACATATTGACATATTTGAGAACATAAAAAAATATTAAACAAAAAAATAAAGAAACATAACTCAAATTTTCTTTATCACGAATGGCCTGGGACTTCTAACCAACATTCTTACTTAGATTGGTTCCTTGAATCCTTTACAACAAATTCAAGAGATTATGCAAATATCTTTTGAACAATAAACTAAGAATAAATTCAATAAAATCCTACACATTAATGTCTTACAATAATGTTATCTAAATTTAGATTCAAATCTAATTGTTCTTAACAATCCATAGAAATATAATAACTCTCAATATTTTAGATATAGTAATTTAATCCATTACTTTAACATAAGTTGTACAAGAAACATTCAATTGGATCAAAAATACAAATATGAACATCAAAATATCCTTGATCAATTTTATTCACAAGAGGAACAAAATTTACATTAGAGAAAATTGTCTCTGAATCCTTTGCAATGTATTCATATATTTTTTAAAAATTTATGATAATATATAAAATCTTTACATTTTCATTTTATTTCTTCCCTAAAAAACCTAGACAAAACTATAACAAGCTAAAATAGAACTCTCTTGCTTACAAAAATCCAAGATCCTTTCAAAATGGCTTGAGATTCCCTTTTATAGAGACAAGGGAGGAACAAGCTTAAAGCCATAGATAGATGTCACATTTTCATTTGACAACTTATTTAAAGGATCAAATCAAAATTAATACAACTGCTTTGCAAAATTCAAAAGGTATAACACTCGAAGATAAAATAGTTGTAGAAGTCATTGCAATAGATACTACTCTAATTTTTATGATGAGACAAAGTGGGGGTCCATGGATTTTCAGTTACATTTCTCCATCTATTTTACAAAATACAAATGCATATTTTGAAGGACACAAGGATGCTAGAATTATTCTAACATGATTCAAATGAGAAGAATATCCCTCCTCAGTCCACTTCGCCTCATCAAAAAAATTAACAAGACCTGCCTCTAAATTTATCAAGCTATCTATAGAAGCATTTAACTTGTCCATATCTGTATTACTTTCTATAAAAATAGAAAATAATATGGGAGATAAAATATTATTGAATTCAGTCCTCCACACCTTATAATCCTTTATCTTTCCATCCTTAGAAAAAATTCTACGCATAAGGCCTTTCTCAAGATCATAAAAAAGCTCAAAGGAATGTTTGAAAACAAGTTGTTAGCTCTCATGCATAACCATGATGTCCTAAATAGTATTTGAATTCTCCAAAATGATACTTAAAGTTTACTAGGATAATCAACATTAAAATTTTCTCTTTCTATCATCTTTTCAACTAATTGCTTTCTTGGGTACCAAATATCTTAGACGCTCTTGATCCTATTCTTAATTGGGACATGAATGGTATGAGTAGTAGCAATATAGTTGTACCTATTCCAATAATTCTCTAGATAACCTAAAATGAATGATAGCCTATGACCAAATAGGCTATCAACAACCTCTAAAAGCTTTTCTTTTTTTTCCACCCTTGTCTTCTTCTCTATTTATTTTCTCTTTGCCAACTCCTTCAATTTGTTTAACTCCAAAGTAAGGTTATCTTCTCTTGAATTTACTTATCCCTTACATAGCTTGAAGTGGTGAGAGTAGTCTACTGCCCAATGTCCAATTTGAATATGAACAGTTGATCTTTGAGAGATTAGTTGTTATTTTGGACTTTTGAATCTACTTGTACAAAACTAGATATAAATCTTCAATACTACACCACTAGACACATGTCACCATTTTAAGGCTTCACAAAGACAGAAAGAAGAAGAAATTCACTCCTATGAAAATATAATCCCATAAATCTTTGTCTATGAGCATATCCTCAATTTTCATCTTCAAAAGTTCAAATTTTTCACCATTAAACTTCTCCATCTCAATTCTTTTGGATGTGCTTGCCATATTTTTCCTGAAACAAGGTCACAAAATACCCTTTTACAAAACTCCCACTAAAACAAAGATCAACTCAAAAAACCCTCCAAACCCAAAAAAGGAATCAAAGTTGGCTAGTCTTTGATAACAACTAAAAGGAAGTCGACTAAGCAGAAGCAACTTCCTATGTACTAATCTAAGTAGGTGAGAGTTACAAAAAAATATTTTTAACACCTTTATAGTTACATATTTAGAAGATGTGCATTCAAAAACTTAAACAACATAAAGAAAAATGCAAACCATAAGACAATGTTTACATGGGAAAACCCTTTTAGGAAAAAAACCACACTCTAAATCACACAGCTCAACTTGTATTATCAACAACAATGTTACCATTTATAATACAATATCGAGAACAATGCTCAAGAGTCTTCACACTATGACAAGAATCTAGAGTAATTTTGGCAACATAATGACATGTAAGCTTCTTTAAACCCTATCACCATAAAAATGTACAAATTTTGCAAGTATTGATAACCTCTAAACATGAAACAAGGCACCCAAAAAATTTCAAAACTAAAATCCATGGAAAAGGTGTGAACATGAGTTCATTATGACATGTTGTCTAACACAAAGTAGGGAGGAGAATCATCCAACAATCACAATATGATTGATCAGGTTCAAACAACCTTCAATCACCAATGTCTCAATTAGGAATTCCACTCACCAATGACTCACAATTCCTTGTAGGGTTCCAAACTAGCTTTTCGTTCTACAACCTGCAGACAAATCTCAAACCCACAAACCAATTGTCATTTAAAATACCCTTTACCTTCTTACAAAACATATCTCAAAGATGAAAAGAAGGGAGTAAAATCATCCAACAATCATAATAGGATCAAATTCAAACAACTGTCAATCACCAATGTCTCAATTAGGAATTCCACTCACCAATGACTCACAATTCCTTGTAGGGTTCCAAACTAGCTTTTCCTTCTACAACTTGCAGAAAAAATCTCAAAACCACAAACCAATGGTCATTTCAAATACCCTTTACCTTCTTACAAATCATATCTCAAAAACACATTAGGTCACTTTGGATCAACACCTCCAAAACAATACTGCTACGCTACCCTCATAGGCCAATTAGGCCACTTTTACAAAGCATCCACCATGAAATATTGTCTCTGGCCACAAAACCTAATTTCCAGACCTTGAACATGTTTCAAGAACACTAAATCAACAATTCCAAACAAGACAAACAACCATTAGATTGCCTAAACACCAAACCCTTGATTTAGGCCAAACTAGGCTTGCACAATGAGGGTTTAAAGAAACTATGCACTCTAAGCCTCCAACCACTCTTCCAACACTTCAATCACATTAAAATATATCTTCCTATGCTTAATCCACCATTACCTATCCTTTAACAATGCATTTTATATGCAAACTCCATCACTTAACCATCAACTTTGAGCCAAAAACACATGAGAATCACCTAGGGCAGTAATCAAAATCTATCCAAACGCCTTCCCTACTCCTAAAATTCATTCTAACATCTAAATATAACCTATTGAACCCATTCCACCAAGTCTTACATTATTCTACAGGCGGAATGGGTGTTTATTACATTTTGAGTGCCTTCAAACCCTTAAAATACGGTTTTCTGACCGTTTGCAGAAGAATGCTTATAAAAACCTTCAATCACAATGAGAATATATTAAATCACCAACAAAATGAATTTAACACATATATGTACTAATTTCAATAGCTTTTAGAACATTATACTCCTATATAGACCGTATAGATCTGAAGAGCAGCAGATTACCAGTTTAACACACAAAAAAGTAAGAGTTTTTGATTGATTTCTTCTCCAAAATGAACAACAAAACCATTACATTGAATGTTTTGAGCATATTTAAAATTTTCCCACTGAAAAACTACCAAAACCAACTGACTCTAACTGATGTTTTAACTTGTAACTGTTGGACTTCTCCAATTTTGCATTTTTTGTAATTTTGCATGACAACATTTGACAATATTTACATAAATTGCAACTTTTACACAATGAACCCCCTAAAGACTCAAATCACAACTCCAATGGTCTATTATGACTTTATTTGAATGAAAAATGACTCAAACTCCTAAAAGCCAACTTAAGACCCTACTTGACCAAACTTGCAAAATTGAACCAACATGGTGCCCCTGCACCATACTCCCAGCCCGAAAAAGTTCTCAAGTCCCTTGAGAAATTAATTTGCAGCTTGTCCACACCATCTCTTGGATCTCCAATGACATTGACATATGGTACTCTTTTCCAATGATTAATAATTGCAAGCATGCATCATCTCTACCCCTTGACTTCTTCATTCTTTGAATTTGTTGTCCTACACTTGATATGTGATTCTTCCTCTATGCTGCAACTAGAAATACTATCAACATGGTTCCTTTGTTTGCTACTACAACTTCTTGCACCTTGTAAATCTCTACCTTCTACTTCACTCTTGTTCCACCCTTGAATTAACCTACATATCCTTACTTTTCTCCTTGAATCTCTTTACCTTTTCCCTTCATTTCCTCTTTTTGTTTCTCTGCCTCTAATACCTCTATGTTATTAGGTTTGTAGATGGTGTATGATGATTCCCAAGGTTGCTTGCACAACTCCTAGAAGACCTTTCTCACTGTCTCCTTCTTGGAACCTGACTCCAATGGGTTCTTTTTGAGCTTGGGTGATTCACCAAACCCTGCTCCAACTCTTCTCAAAGAGTTTCCTACCTTGTGCTTTACCTTGGGTAGACAAACACCACTTGAACTTGCAATCTTTCTCACTACACCTAGAAGGGTCTAGATGCCAACTTCATCAACCAACTAGAACTGCTTGCAGGGGAGCTAGAAACATTGTTTTCTTTCAATTCACATTCACTTGAATGCATCTTAAAAGTTCTCTCACTTTCAACATACCCGATCTCAAGATCTTTCCTTGGTGAGGCCTATCTTCTTGTAGCCCTTACCAGTCGGTTTTTGACTTTTCTTGCCCAAATTCTCCACATAACCTAGCAAAAAAATCACATTTCTTGAAACCCTTTTTAGGCTTTTAAATCTTGCATAGGTTTTCAAGCCTCTGCCAGTACCGTACAGGTGATTCCTATAATCAAGGAGAAGTAGGCCTAATTGACCTAATTCTTAGGGTTTCTCTATTGTTTGTTTCAAATCTCCTTCCAAAGGATTGTTTGAAGCCTCAACCCTTTCAACCTATTAAAATGTGACTAAAACCTCCCTGACACCATACAGATTCTATACCAAAGTCCCTTCCCCTACCTAGGTTCTTTAATTTTCACTCCCAATTCCCTAACCGGGCAATCCTAGCTCGCCTAGGGTTTGGGTTTACAAATGCTTGTTCCATTCTCTAAAATACCTACTGCTAAATATTTACAATGGTTTGGCTCCCCTTCCATATTCACCTATTCTTAGGGAAATATCGTGCTAAGTGTTTATGGGGGAGCCATTTAAAAGCTAACTGTTCAAAATAGAGAAAATAAACCTCTACAATCTAATCTATGAACTCAAAACAATATCTCTGCTCTAAGCTACCTAATTACCAAATGAAATATGCTCCACACTATCAAATGATCATAAAAACAATGTTGAAATAGTAAAAATAATGCCTTGATATCACTGTCACCACAAAACACACGGGGTGTTCAATGAACACAGAAATCTGCTCAAAACTGTCTTCTATTCCACACCCAGAAACTTTGATTACAATATCCTCTAACTGCTAACTACGAGTCACACACCTATTTTGATGCCTTCTCCATCATTCAAGGGCAGTTGATCGAGCATTTACCCTGATTTCAAGGGATTCCCAATGCCAAGTAAGTTACATGCAACTCCACAACTGCGGTCATGCAACTTTTACCAACATTTTGTAACTTATCAATATGTTATGATCCTAAAGTTTAGGACCTCAATCTCCTTACTCTGAACCATCAACTCCTTAACTATCCTTTGGCATCTTTTTAACAATGACCATGTGTTTAGAACACATTTAACACCTTCATTCTAATATAAGCTGCCTCAAGCTAATTAAAGCAAAAATTTAACAACATTTATCAACAATGATTAACTAGGATAAAATTAGTCCTAATGACTAACTCTCCACACACACAATACCTTCTAAGGTCCAACACAACCTACTAACACTCTGATTTGGCTAAGATCAGGTACAAGCCAAAATTGAAGACAAACAAAGTGGAGTTAAGCCAAGGTGCCCCTGCACCAGTAGACCTCTATCTAGACATAATATGACTGCCCCTTAACCTCTTTTGAAACTACAACACAAAATACTATCCATATCACAATCTCATCATTCCTTTCAAAGAAATCTTTCCTTTCCACCATCAATTCGTCCTTGACCTTCTCTTGAATTGATTTTGTCATCATTTCATCTTCTCTTTCTTCCAACATTGCATCATTCCTCACATTTGTTGTCTTGACACTTTCAAGCCTTAAAATAGTTGCACACTCTTCTTTTTTGTCTTTCACCAATTTCACAAACTCTTTCTTACCAAACATGATCACTTTTTCTTCCTTACCTTGTTCCTTGACATCCTCAACCAATGGAGTCCATGTGAATGTATTTCCATATTTATCAATAGTGTAAGTATTATTTCTACCATCATAAATGACATGTCTATCAAACTGCCATGGTCTTCCAAGTAATAAATGACAACAATCCATAGGCAATACATCACAAAGAAGCTTGTCCTTATATCCACCAATGTTAAACTCAACAAAAGCTTGTTCACTCACCAAAATTTATTAATCATCATTTAGACAAGACACTTTATATGGTGTTTCATGAAGTACTTTTTCCAATTTCAACTTATCTACCATTTCAGTAGATACTAAATTATCAATACCTCATGAATCCACAACAAATTTACATACCTTTCCATTAAATTTGCAAGTTGTCCTGAATAGTGTCCTTCTTTGAGTTGTCTCCTTCTCCTAGGATGCTTGAAGTAGTGTTCTTCTCACTATCAAAATTTCTTCAACTTCTGGAGTAGCAAGATGACTAGAAGAGTTTTCATCTTCACAATCATCATCTTACACCAATTGAATTCTTTTGTCTCCACCGCTTGATGTAGAACCTTGTTTTTTTTTACACTTCCAAGCTAGATGCCCAAACTAATTGTAATTGTAGCACCTTCCTAAAAATGAGCTTGATCATCTACCTTCACCAAATCTTCCTCTAAAACCTCTAAAATCACCTCTTTGATTAGCCACTTGGTCTTTGTTTTTGTTTGCATCTTCTTCCTCCTCATAGGTTTTCCTTGTACCTCTTCATCTATTACTGTTACCTCTACCTCTTAATTGTCTTTCTTTCCTTCATTTTATCCTTTCCTCTACCTTGACAGCCAACTAAAAACATTCCCCAACTAATCTAGGTGTTGTAAGACCAATTTCATCTTGGATATTAAGTCTAAGTCCATTTAAGTACCTTTCAACCTTTTCTACCTCATCGGGATATGTCCTACTCTAATACTCAACCTATAGAACTCATTAGTGTATGCCATCACATCTAACTCCTTTTTCCATAAATTTTCCAGCTTCCTAAAAGTTTGTATTGCATAATCTACAGGTAGGAATTGCGGTTTCACTTTGGCTACCATTCGGTCCCATGAATTTATCTTTTCTTTGCCCTTCTTGACTCTTTCTCCTTGGAAATAGTTCCACCATGTTAGGGTAGTGCCCTTCAATTTGGTTTTTTAAAAAATCACCTTCTTATCCTCTTGTACCTCCTCAAATTCAAAGAAGTTGTCCAAAGCATCTATCCAAGCCAAAACTTCTTCACTGTCCATCTTACCACCATACATAGGCACTTCAACTTTCACCTTTGAAGTACCATCCCCCTTGATAGCCTTTAGCATCCTAACCATTCTCATTTCTTAAAGGTCCAATTCTTCCTCATCATGGACTCCTACTGGAGGGTTCTCACTCTCACACTCATCCTCTTATCACTTTGGTCACCACTGACCATTCCTCTTCTCTAATTCTTCTCCAGGGTTGCTTCTTGAGACCCCTTATAGAGCCTCTCCTTCTAGAGCAACTGTTATTTTAGTTCTTTAACCTCTTTGTCTGTCGGATTGTTCTTTGGAGAAATCTTGCCTTTCAACCTTCACCCTTTGATTGCTTCAAACTACAAATTTCTCCTTCAAAAGATCTACTTCATAAGCTCTGATACCACTTGATGTAGAGTAGGGAGGAAAATCATCCAACAATCACAATATGATCAGATTAAGACAACCTTCAATCACCAATGTCTCAATTTCGAATTGCACTTACTAATGATTCAATTCCTTGTAGGGTTCCAAACTAGCTTTTCCTTCTACAACTTGCAGAAAAAATCTCAAACCCACAAACCAATGGTCATTTCAAATACCCTTTACCTTCTTACAAAAAATATCTCAAAAACACATAAGGTCACTTTGAGCCAACACCTCCAAAACAATGTTGCTATGTTACCCTCATAGGCTAATTAGGCCACTTTTACAAAGCATACACCTTGAAATATTGTCTCTAGCCACAAACCTCATTCCCTAACCTTGACCAAGCTTCAAGAACACTGAATCAACAATTCCCAACAAGAGAAACAACCATTAGATTGCCTAAACACCAAATCCTTTCCTTAGGCCAAACTACGCTTGCACAATGAGGGTTTAATGAAACTATGCACTCCAAGCCTCCAACCACTCTTCCAATGCTTCAAACGCATTCAAATATGTCTACCTATGCTTAATCCACCATTACACAACCTTTAACAATGCATTGTATGCAAACTCCATCACTTAACCATCAACTTTGAGCCAAAAACACATGAGAATCACCTAGGGCAATAATCAAAATCTATCCAAACACCTTCCCTACTCCTCAAATCCATTCTAACATATAAATATAACCTATTTCACCCATTCCACCAAGCCTTACATTATTCTACAGGTGGAATGGGTGTTTATTACATTTGAGTGCCTTCAAACCCTTAAAATAGGGTTTTCTGACCGTTTGCAGAAGAATGCTTGTGAAAACCTTCAATCAGAATGAAAATCTATCAAATCACCACCAAAAGGAAGTTAACATGTATATTTGTACTAATTTCAATAGCTTTTAGAATATTATACTCCTATACGTAACCATATAGATCTGAAGAGCAGAAAATTACCAGTTTAACACAGAAAAGAAAGAGTTTTTGATTGATTTCTTCTCCAAGATGAACAAAAGAACCCCTACATCAAATTTTTTGAGCATATTTAAAATTTTCCCACCAAAAACTACCAAAACCAACTAACTCTAATTGATGTTTGAATTTTTAACACTTGGACTTCTCCAATTTTGCATGACAACATTTGACAATATTTACATAAATTACAACTTTTACACAATGAACCCCCTAAAGACTCAAATCAAAACTCCAATGGTCTATTAAGACCTTATTTGAATTAAAAATGACTCAAACTCCTAAAAAATAACTTAATACCCTACTTGACCAAACTTGCAAAATTGAACCAATATGGTGCCCTTGCACCATATTCCCGACCTGAAAAAGTTCTCAAGTCCCTTGAGAAATTAAATTGTAGCTTGTCCACACCATCTATTGGATCTCCAATAACCTTAAAATCTGGTACTCCTTTCTAATGAGTTAATAATTGGACACATGCATCATCTCTGCTTCTTGACTGGTTCATTCTTTGAATTTTCTATCCTACACTTGATATGTGATTCTTCCTCTATGTTGCAAATGGAAATACTGTCAAAGTGGTTCCTTTGTCCACTACTACACCTTCTTGCACCTTGTAAAGATTTTCCTTCTTCTTCACTCTTGTTCCACCCTTGAATTCACCTACATATCCTTGCTTTTCACATTGAATCACCTTACCTTTTCCCTTCATTTCCTCTCTCAATTTCTCTACCTCTAATACCTCTATGTTATCAAGTTTGCAAAATATGACCACCCCTTAACCTCTTTTGAAACTACAAGACAAACTATTGTCCCTATCACAATCTCAACATGCCTTTCTAAGCAATCTTTCCTTTCCACCATCAATTCATCTGTTGGTTCTTTTTCGAGTGCACCTAAAGGAACTTCTAAGCAGAAGCCAATTCCTATGTTCAAAACTCCTGAAAATGATTGGCCAATGAACAAGACCTAGTCAAAGACTAAGATCTTCTACACTTTAGGCTCTGTGGAGCCAAGGAGGGTATTCCTATTGGCATTCATTTGAATTGTACATGATAGAACACATCATTTTAGCAGATCCACTTGAATGAAGGATAATTGTGCAACAATTACTATGAAATTGGCTTGTTTCTAAGTAACTTGCTACTCATTCATCAAATGGTACTCTTCATGGAAATTGACACAAAATTTCTATAAAGATTTATGAAATTTGAAGTGAATTTCAACTTTGACTTTAGGTCGGTCATCATAAAACTATTTGAGTAACCCATTAGGTGAATCATTAAGGAATAGACTAGTGCCTTACTAAATTGGGTGATGGAGTCACATATACAAGAACTAGTAATGCAGGAAATGACTTTTGAAATTTATGGGGTGGACTACCCTCATGATAGCTTTGCATTATGGAGCTCACTATTTCTGATAAACAACTACTTGTCCAATCCTTTGCAAATAATTGTAAATCTATGACTCTATTTAAGCATTTAATTGATTATTTGAATCAAAGCATAAAAAAGAGACACACATTTGAACAGAGGTTCAAAGAAGAACGAAAATATTATTAACATTCCACTCAAATCCACACAAGGAGAGAAGATATACCAAAATTATACTTTCATTCATACTTATCAGTCAAATTTGCATACAATTTAAGATAGTTCATGCATATGTTTCTCCTAGAAAACTCAAAACAAACTAGCGACTATATTCCTATCATTCTATTCATATACTCCTGACCTAACCAGAAAAGTTTTTATATTTTATCAAAATTTTCATCCTCTCACCCTACTCACAAGTGAGCCCTAAATTCCCTTTTATATAATAAGGGAGTCACAAGCTTTAGGCACAAATGCAAGTCAAATACAACATTTTGATTTCATTCAAAATTTCATCTGCATTTGCTTTGCATTTCAAAATCCCCATGTGTTGAATCTGCAAAAACATGGTGTAAATGGGGAAAGCCAAAATTGTAACCACCATTAGAAAGGCGAAACACAAAGTGCCAACAAAATCCCCTTGTCGTCGTCTACACTGCAACGAACCAAGCAGCCATATTGCCATGAGGGCACCAAGTCAACGTTCAGCATCAAAAAGTGTCATGCACTTAAAAAATGAAACCACCACCGTAGAAAACACTTCATTACAAAATCTTCACACCCCACACACATTGACACTTCATTTACTAGAAACCCCACCTTTACTAGTGCCTAGATCGTGATATACGCGCCCACTATAGGTCATCACAAGAGGAGGAGATGAAACTTTGGCTTCCACCTCATCCTTTTCTACCCAACACAGTAATATTCTACCCGCTTGGAGTTTTGGCTACCAATGGCAAGACAAATATCACCTCCTGACCAGGAGGTAGACCATGACTTAGGAGCATGAGGTACCAGTAGTAGTTGGAATCGGTCTCTATTTCACTAGTAGATGAGCTGTTGTAAGGTCAATGGGTGAGTGCTAGCATCCAAAGGATCCAAGCCCATACCTTATTTTCCTCTCTGCTCTAGTAGTAGACCACATTGGCTGCTTTCCCTTATCGTCCACTTTTTCTGCAGTCACACTTCGGAATTGTAATCTACGACTGCACCTTGTAGGTGCAAGCTTAAACTTGCCAGCAGGAATGGTGGCCTCCATGGCCGAGCAAGCTTCAAACACACTAGAACCAGGCTTTTGGGGGCTCAAATGAGTAGACCTCCTCACTGGTGCACTCATCTTATCTTTCCATTGCTCAAAACTACCTTTCCTTAATCAACAACACAACTATATGCTAAGTGTGAATGAAATGAATAGCAATTGCTCCTTCTATATTTATTGTTTGGAGAGATGGCATTCAAAATCAATATTTAGCACACATGTGTAACCCAAGAAACTCATTGGAAGATGTACTATCACCTTTTAATTACCTATTTGCATGGAAATCCATAGAGCATTCCTCATGATTACCAGCATTTGTATCTCCACATGAATTGAGATCAACTCAATTGCTCTACATAATTTTTGTCATTAATGCAAGTTGGTTGCACAGAGTAGAATAACCATCACATGTTGCTCGCCAACTTCAAATATTACCCGTCGATCCTTTGCCTCAATGTCTGATTAGATGGCTAGCCTTCGTTTGACTACCTTCGACTTCCAGCAGTGCTTCGCTGAAGTGTTCACGACCAATAATCTTCCTCCATGTTGGATGACATTTTCGTAGTGTGGGGGGCTCCACAAATTGAATAGACCGGGATAGGTGTCGAGATCTCGCTGATCTCGATTATTTTATCCATCATTTGTTTTCATCCAATGAGCCAGTAGGGAATGGCGAGGATCGTTCCACACATTTAATCTCAATCGTTCATTGATGATGCCTGGTCATAGGCGCAGTAGTGATGAGTGGGTCCCACAGTTGCACTAGGACATGCGTCTACTTTTCGCCAACCTCACTGCATTTATCCTGCTAGCACTTAATTCCCATGAGTTGGCGGGATATAGTTCAGATCTCCTAAATCCTCGAATCTTTGAGACTTGCACTTCACATAATGTTAGCATTTAATTGATGGGACTTGTTTTATCCAATGGTGATATGACCACTAGGGTTAATGACTTAATCTTAATTCATCATGGAAAAATTAAAACTCAACTTAGGGGATAGACCAAGTGCTTTGGGAAAATAGGGCTGGTAAACTAACATGCAATGGGGCTCAAGTGATGACTTAAAAGACCGATGACCGACAGGGTAGGTCAACTTGAAATTATAATGTTTGCATGCTTGTGTGAATAAAACCCTACTCATTCATGGGGACAAGGGTTTAAAATGGATATCAATCCCAATGGGGAAATGAGAAAATTCTCAAAATCCCATAACCTCCATCAGCAACTCATGCTCAGGGACGCATACCCCTGGTGGGTATGGCAAGAACTGAATCTCTAGTTGAAGCAGACCAAGGTACAAGGAAAAAAACCAAGGAACTCACCCAGACTAGGTAAGCAGACCCAACAGGAAGTAAAAAAACCAAACTAGTATATATACAATACATACAAAATACATATTGTGAATTATTTTACAAGGTGGAGGCCCCAGGCCCCCAAACTTCAGGGACACTTTTTCCTCTATCAAAAACTTTAGCCTATTTACCCTGTAGTGAATGCACATGAGTAGTATATAACTTCAAATCATTAGTATCACTATGATCAACACTGCTTATGTCACTTAGAGAAACATTGCCAACTTTGTCCCTTTCCATTATAGCTTCCTCAAACTGAACCAAGAAAGTGAATCATTCATATTCCACATTGTTATGAGGTGAATAATCTTCTTCAATTTGTTCATCAAACTTGAAAACCTCATAGACATTCTGGTTCAAATTAGACCAATCCTTGGTGAGTTCAGGAAAGAAAACATGATCAGGCTTACTATCAACTTGCTTTCCATAAGTGCTAGTATCATGGGATGAAAGAAGTTCCATAATCAAATCCATCAGATAAGGGGCATCTGCAAAGAACTCCATGGCAACTTCATACTGCCCTGTACTAATTTCATGGTTACCCATGTCTTTGGACTATTCCTCACATGATTGAACAAATGCTAGAATATTGGCATACTCTGTAAAATCATCAAGTGATTCCTTCTTTTCATCACAGGGAAAAGTTGTTGGAATATCCATGCTATCAAGTGGGGCTTGAAAAACTAACATTTCAGTACCCTTTTCAAGTGCACAATCCTTCACCATGGGGAGGACAATGCAATCATTTACACCCTTTTGGATATCTATATTGTTTTCAGAGCTGACACCATGTTCAATAGCTTCTTTATTGATATTTGCATTTCCACATCCTTCATGTGGTTTGGAACCAAGCAAGTCAGAAGTGACACCTTCACTGACAAATGACATATATCACCATCACTTTGATCTTTATACGGACTATCCATAACACATCCATTGGTAATGCTTGTCAAATAATCATTATATGTCTCCTCAAAAACAAGTTTACTCCTACACCAATCAGGATTATCATTTGCAACCTCATTATCCAAGTTATCTTCATTAAAAAAAAGATTATGCCATACATTAATTGGATGTATCTCATCATCTTTAAAATAAGGATGCCAACCATTCATGTTATCAGTGTATTCAAAATAAATGAATTCATTGGAAGAACACAGAGAAACGATCTCACTATTCTCTTCATTATTTATGTCAGCAACAATTGATCCGCATTCAGATAATTCTTCACAAGAGGAGAACTATTCACTGCCTAGGAAACATATACCTTCAAGGCTATTAACATACCCTCTACTAGAAGCAAGGGATTCCATCTCCACTTCGTATGAGGAATCATACTCAATTGTGGACTTCCCAACTCCATTCTCTTCATGTTGGTTCCTCATTTGTATCATATCACTAAGAATAGGTGTATTCCCTTCATTAACTAGTGCATGATGGCTGCTAGCTAAATCAATTTGTGAAGTTTCACCTTGTTCTTGTGTTTTCTCACAACTTATGACATCCCAAGGAAGATAGTTAGGCACCACCTCCTTGTTTCCATATTTTGTCTCTGCATCCTCATCATCACTACATGCATCTACTTTTATATTGCTAGTGAAGTGGCAGCACTCAATAGTCAATTTCTCTTACTATGATGCTTCTCTTTCATCTAACAGCCTTAGCCTTTGACCTCCTTCAACATGGCAACTATTTCCCATACTTTGAGAAATGGACAAGGGCATGTGACCATGTTCCATGTTTTCTACAACATATATCCAATCCACTACTTGGCTTAGGCTTTGAGGTTTCTGGTCCTCAAACCATTGGCTTGCTCCTTATACGTATGCTTCATAAAATAAATTGATACATGCCAAGTCGTTAGGCCTGAAGCTCTTGGGTATCTCCATAAAAACATCCAAGAATCTTGAAAATAAGTCATATGGAGACTCATTTACACGTCTCCTTATCTCATGTAACTTCTTGATGGAAAAGGTTATATCAAACCTTCCCATCCTTGGTTGATGTGAAGTTGATGCTTGCTCACATTCTACATTTCTTGGGAGTACAGTGGATATGAAATCTATGAGATCCCCTCCTTGATAAACCCTTAAATTACCTTCTGGTATACTTGATTCATAATTTTGAACATTGCTAGAATTACTTCTAGCAACTACAAGCCCTTTCATCATTGAGTATCTCAAATTGTTTTCAATATCAATAGCAATTTGGTATGCCTAGTGTAGGGTTGTAGGCTCCTTGTCTCTCAATAAGAAACTCATCTTCTTGTCAAATTCTCCTAGATATACAATCAAACACTCTGCATCACTTGGCCTTATTTCTCCTAGAATTTCTCTGATTTCCTTTGCAAATTGGAGATTGAATACAGGGACTAACTCCCCTTCACTTATATGGATTTCCATGAAATTCTTCCTTACCATACTTGGATTCACCCTTTCACTGAATTGTTCAACAAAACTTGTCATGAACTAACTCCATGAGGCTATGGAACTTGCTGGTAAATATGAGAACCAATCCTTGGCATCATCCTTTAAGGATTGAACAAAGAGCTTCATGACAACATCCTCATGATTCACTTCATAATCCCCCATTACATCCATGAATCTTTGCAAATGTTTAGAGGCTGATTCTGAACTTTTCCCTATGAATTTGGAAAAATATTTCCTAAAATTCTGAGGAATAAGGTTTGGGAAACCTCTAATTCCATCAAATACCAATGGAATATACCTTTCAATAACGAAATCCCTTTGAGGGCATGACATGGTTTCTTCACCTTGCATACTTTGATTAATTCCTTACAAGGAAATTCTCTAAAAGGTAGTGCTCAAAAGAATAGCATACTTCTCAAATCATTACAAATATTACACATCAGAAGTATGAAAAGAACTACTATTGTTCCCTTTCTGAATGAAAATTCATCTAGTAGGGAACCATTTATGATCTCTAGTCTTGAAAGTTCTTATAAACTCCTTTCAAACAGAATAATATTTACTCTAGATTTATGAGAATACCTTGAAATTCATAGCAGTTGTCATCATTTCTTCCGGACTACAAATTCTACATATCTAGAAGCCTTCTTCATAATTGGACTAGTTCTTTGTGTAGAGTCACCACCTCTTCTCACAAAGTAATAAACTTCAAAAGCATGAAGTCTTTTCAAGAATAAATCTCATTCTAGGTCTTCTCCAACAGCGGAGTCACACTCATATCCTTTGATCTTTTTTGCAACAAATATTTTCCAGCTTCAAGAACTCCTCAATTATCTGAATAGAGGTGTTCAGATATACTAAATTTAGAATGGTAAATACTATAACTCTATGTAATGACTCTTAGGGCTTGATTCTTCAAGATCTGAATAACTCTATGACAACGCAATTTGCAATTGGACCTCTGAGTGCATTCCCCAACAGAGTCACCATTTTGTTGGTTCTTTTTCCATTGCACCTAAAGGAAATTCTAAGGAGAAGCCAATTCCTATGTTCAAAACTCCTAAAAATGACCAGCCAATGAACAAGATCTAGATAAAGACTGAGATCTTTTGCACTTTACGCTCTATGGGGCCAAGGAGGGTATTCCTATTGGTGTTCATTTGAATTGTACATGATAGAACACATCATTTTCACATATCCACTTGAATGAAGGATAATTGTGCAACAATTACTATGAAATTGGCTTGTTTCTAAGTAACCTACCACCCATTCATCAAACAGGTACTCTTCATGGTAATTGACACAAAATTTGTATAAAGATTTATGAAATTTGAAGTGAATTTCAACTTTGACTTTAGGCCGGTCATCATACAACTATTTGATTAACCCATTAGGTGAATCATTAAAGAACAAACTAGTGCCTTACTAAATTGGGTGATGGAGTCACATATACAAGAACTAGTAATGTAGGAAATGACTTTTAAAATTTATGGGGTGGACTACCCTCATAACAACTTTGTATTATGGAGCTCACTATTTTTGATATACAGTTGCTTGTCCAATCCTTTGCAAATAATTGTAATTCTATGACTCTATTTAAGTGTTTAATTGATCATTTGAATCAAAGCGTAAAATAGAGACATACATTTGAACAGAGGTTCAAAGAAGAACGAAAATATTATTAATATTCCACTCAAATCCACACAAGGAGAGAAGAGATATCAAAATTATACTTTCATTCATACTTATCGATCAAATTTGCATACAATTTAAGATAACATGAATATGTTTCTCCCAAAAAACTCAAAATAGACTAGCGACTATATTCCTATCATTCTATTCATATACTCCTAACCTAACCAGAATTTTTTTCTATTTTATCAAAATTTTCATCCTCTCACCCTACTCGCAAGTGAGCCCTAAATTCCCTTTTATAGAGTAAGGGAGCCACAAGCTTCAGGCACAAATGCAGGTCAAATACAATGTTTTCATTTCATGCAAAATTTTATTTGCATTTTCTTTGCATTTCAAAATCCCCATGTGTCAAATACGCAAAAACATGGTATAAACGGGGAAAGCCAAAATTGTAATCACCATTAGAAAGGGGAAACAAAAAGTGCCACCAAAATCCCCTTGTCATCATCTACGCTACAACAAACCAAGTAGCCATATTGCCATGAGGGCATCGAGTCAACGTTCAGCATCAAAAAGTTTCATGGACGCAAAAATTGAAACCACCACCCTAGCAAACACTTCATTACAGAAAATTCACACCCCACACACAGCGACACTTCATTTACTAGCCACCCCACCTTTACAAGTTCCCAGACTGCGATATATGCACCCACTCCGATTCGTCACAAGGGGAGGAGATGAAACTTTGGCTTCCACCTCATCCTTTTCTTTACCCAACACAATAATATTCCACCTGCTTGGATTTTTGGTTGTCGACGGCGAGACACATATCACCTCTTGACCAAGAGGTAGACCATGAATTAGGAGTGCGAGGTACTGATAGTAGTCGAAATTGTTCTATGTTTCACTAGTAGACGAGCTACTTGTAAGGTCAATGGATGAGTGTTGGCATCCAAAGGAGCCACACCCATACCTTATTTTCCTCTCTACTCCAGTAGTAGACCATACTGGTTGCTTGCCCTTGTTGTCCACTTTTTTTGCAGTCACACTATGGAATTTTAATCTACGACTACAATTTGTAGGTGTGAGCTTAGACTTTCCAGCATGAATGGTGGCCTCCATGGTCAAGGGAGCTTCAGACACACTAGAACTAGGCTTTTGGGAGCTCAAACGAGCAGACCTCCTCACTGGTGCACTCATCTTATATGTCCATTGCTCAAAACTACCTTGCTTTAATCAAGAACAAGCCTATCTGCTAAGTGTGAATGACACGAATAGCAACTGTTCCTTTTATATTTATCATGTGGAGAGATGATGTTCACAATGAATATTTAGCACACATGCGTAACCCAAGAAGCTCGTTGACAGATGTACTATCACCGTTTAATTCCCTATTTGCATGGAAATCCATATAGCATTCCTCATGATTACCAGCATTTGTGTCTCCACATGAATTGAGATCAACTTGATCAATCTACAGAATTTTGGCCATTAATGCAAGCGGGTTGCACAAAGTAAAACAACCATCACATGTTGCTCTCCAACTTCAAATATTACCCATCGATCCTCTACATCAGTGGTTGATCAAATGGCCATCCTTCATTTGACTACCTTCAACTTCCATCGATGCTTCAGTAAAGTGTTCGTGACCAATAATCTTCCTCCATGTCAGATGAAATTTTCATAGTGTGGGGGGCTCCACAAACTGAATAGACCAGGACAAGTGTCGAGATCTCGCTGATCTTGCTTGTTTTATCCATCATTTTTTTCATCCAGCGAACCAGCGAAGAATGGTGAGGATCATTATGCATATTTAATCTTGGCCATTCATTGAAGATGCTTGGTCATAGGTGTGGTAGTGGGGAGTGGGTCATGCAGTGGCACTGGGACATGCATCTGCTTTTAACCAACCTCACTGCATTTATCATGTTGGCACTTAATTCCCACAGGTTGGTGAGGTACGGTTCAAATCGAGCTCCCGGATGCTTGAATCTTTGAGACCTCACTTCACATAATGTTAGCATTTAATTTAAGGGACGTGGTCTTGCCGATGGCGATATGACCACTGGGGTTAATGACTTAAGCTTAATTCATCATGGAAAAATTAAAACCCGACTTAGGGGATAAGCTAAACCCGATGAAATAAATGATGACAAGTGCTTTGAGAAAATAGGGTCACTAAACTAATGTGCAATGGGGCTCAAGTGATGACTTAAAAGATGGGTGATTGACGAGGCAGGTCAACTTGAAATTATAACGTTTGCATGCTCATGTGAAGAAAACCTTACTCATTCATGGGGACAAGGGTTTAAAATGGATACCAAGCCCAATGGGGAAATGAGAAAATTCTCAAAATCCCATAAGCTCCATCATCATCCTTGACCTTATCTTGAATCGCTTTTGTCATCATTTCATCTTCTCTTTCTTTCAATATTGCATCATTCCTCACATTTGTTGTCTTGACACATTCAAGCCTTGAAGTGGCTACACACTCTTCTTTTTTGTCTTCTACCAACTTCACAAACTCTTTCTTACCAAACATGATCACTTTTGTTCCCTTACCTTGTTCTTTGACATCCTCAACCAATGGATTCAATGTGAATGTATTTCCATCTTGAGCTCAACAGTGTAAGTATTATGTCTACCATCATAAATGGCATGTCTATCAAACTACCATGGTCTTCGAAGTAATAAATGATAACAATCCATAGGCAATACGTCACAAAGAAGCTTGTCCTTATATCCACCAATTTTAAGCTCAAAAAAATCTCATTCACTCATCAAAATTGATTGATCATCATTTAGCCACAACACTTTATATGGTGTTTCATGAGGCACTCTTTCCAATTTCAACTTATCAACTATTTTGGTAGATACTACATTATCATTACTTCCTAAATCAACAACTTTACATACCTTTCCATTACATTTTCAAGTTGTCCTAAATAGTGTCCTTTGAGTTTTCTCCTTCTCATTGGATGCTTGAAGTAGTGTTCTTCTCACCATCGAAAATTCTCCAACTTCTGGAGCAGCAAGCTGACTAGAAGAGTTTTCATCTTCACAATCATCCTCTTGCACCAATTGAACCCTTTTGTCTCCACCACTTTATGTAGAACCTTTTTTTTCTAGACACTTCCAAGTTGGATGCCCAAATTGATTTCAATTATAGCACCTTCCTAAAAATGATCTTGATCCTCTACCTTCACCAAATCTTCCTATAAAACCTCTAAAACCACCTCTTTGATCAACCACTTGGTCTTTATTTTTTTTTGCATCTTCTTGCTCCTCATAGGTCTACCTTGTACCTCTTCCTCTATTAGTGTTGCCTATTCCTCTTCCTTATCCTTATTTCCTTTCATTTATCCTTTCCTTTACCTTAACAACCAATTGAAAACATTCCCCAACTAATCTAGGTGTTGTAAGACCAATTTCATCTTGGATATTGAGTCTAAGGCCATTTAAGTACCTTGCAACCTTTTCTACCTCATCCTCTATATGTACTACTCTAATACTCAACCTATGGAACTCTTCAGTGTATACCATCACATCTACATCCTTTTGACTTAAATTTTGCAGCTTCCTAAAGTTTTTTATTGCATAATTTGCAGGTAGGAATTGTGCTTTCACTTTAGCTACCATTTTGTCCCATGAATTTATCTTTGACTTTCCCTTCTTGACTCTTTGTCCTTGGACATAGTTCCACCATGTTAGGGAAGTTCCCTTCAATTTTTTTTTTGCAAACTTCACCTTCTTATCCTCTTGTACCTACTCAAATTCAAAGAAGTTTTCTAAAGCATCTATCCAAGCCAAAACTTCCTCATTGTCCATCTTACCACCATACATAGGCACTTCAACCTTCACCTTTGGAGTACCATCCCCCTTGATAGCCTTTAGCATCTTGACTATTATCAATTCTTCAGGGTCCAATTCTTCCTCATCATGGACTCCTACTAGAGAGTTCTCACTGTCACCCTCATCCTCCTTATCACTTTGGTCACCACTAACCATTCCTCTTCTCTAATTCTTCTCCAGAGCTGCTATTCTGGCTAGGTTTTCTTCTTGAGACTCCTTATAGAGCCTCTCCTTCTATATAAACTACCATTTCAATTCTTTAACCTCTTTGGCCATTGGAATGTTCTTTGGAGGCATCTTTCCTTTCAACCTTCACCCTTTCACTACTTCAAACTACAACTTTCTCCTTCAAAAAATATACTTCCTAAGATTTGATACCACTTGATGTAGAGCAAGGAGAAAAAGCATGCAACAATCACAATATGATCAAATTCAAACAACCTTCAATCACCAATGTCTCAATTAGGAATTCCACTCACCAATGACTCACAATTCTTTATAGGGTTCCAAACTAGCTTTTCCTTCTACAACCTGTAGAAAAAATATCAAACCCAAAAACCAATGGTCATTTCAAATACCCTTTACCTTCTTACAATAAATATCTCAAAAATACATTAGGTAACTTTGGACGAACACCTCCAAAACAATGCTACTGCACTGCCCTCATAGGCCAATTAGGCCACTTTTACAAAGCATCCACCATGAAATCTTGTCTCTAGCCAAAAAATCTCATTCCTTGACCTTGACTAGGATTCAAGAACATTAAATCAACAATTTCCAACAAGAGAAACAACCATTAGATTTCCTAAACACCAAACCCTTGCTTTAGGCCAAATTAGGCTTGCACAATGAGTGTTTAATAAAACTATGCACACTCCAAGCCTCAAACCACTTTTCCAACGTTTAAAACACATTCAAATATGTCTTCATATGCTTAATCCACCATTATCTAACCTTTAACAATGCAATTTATGCAAACTCCATCACTTATCCATCAACTTTGAGCCCAAAAACACATGAGAATCACCTAAGGCAGCAATCAAAATCTATCCAAATTCCTTCCCTACTCCTAAAATCCATTCTAACATCTAAATATAACCTATTTCACCCATTCCACCAAGTATTACATTATTTTACAGGTGGAATGGGTATTTATTACATTTTGAGTGCCTTCAAACACTTAAAATAGGGTTTTCTGACTGTCTGCAGAAGAATGCTTATAAAAACCTTCAATCACAATGAAAATATATCAAATCACCACCAAAATGAATTTAACACATATATGTACTAATTTCAATATATTTTAGAACATTATACTCTTGTACGAAACTTTACAGATCTAAAGAGTAGTAGATTACCAGTTTAACACACATAAAAGTAAGAGTTTTTGATTGATTGCTTCTCCAAAATGAAAAAAAAAACCCTTACATCGAATATTTTGAGAATATTTAAACTTTTCCCACCAAAAACTACTAAAACCAACCAACTCTAATGGGTTTTTTAACTTTTAACCATTGGACTTCTCCAATTTTGTATTTTTTGCAATTTACATGACAACATTTGACAATATTTACATAAATTGCAACTTTTACACAATGAACCCCCTAAAGAATCAAGTCACAACTCCAATGGTTTATTATGAAATTATTTGAATGAAAAGTAACTCAAACTCCTAAAAACTAACTTAAGACCCTACTTGACCAAACTTGCAAAATTGAACCAACATGGTGCCTCTGCACCATTGTCGTAATCAGAACTCATAATTACGACAATCTTCCATAATCAGCCCCTATTCCATAAAATTAGCCACCATTGCACATGCAATGAGTCTGCATGCATGCAAATACCTTCCATGTGTAGGTTCCCTCATCACATGGGTCCCACTTATCATAGTTAATTGGAAATCTATCATTCTTGACTCTTCCATTGTTATAACTAGTTATAAATTAACATAGCAAGTTTTCATGGCCCGTTACATAGTAACTTATGAAAAATGCCACCAATTTAGGCACAAAACTAGGTCCTCCAAAGTGGATGGCTCCCTCCACTAATTTAGCTTACAAATTGTGCATGTCACTTGCCATGTATAATGCCACATCATTGGCAGGTCCCACAATGTGACAACTTAGGTAGGAAAATAAACATTATAAAATAAGTAAATACATCATAAAATAATAAATAAATGTTAGGAATCAAAGGTTGAGACACCCTAATCCCAACGTAAATGATAAAAGACACTTTTTTTCTCATTGTAATGGAGTTCTTCTTGGGTTCTTCCATAGTTTCTTTAACAAACACTATAGTTCTACGCATTCTGTAACTAATAACAAGATTATGTATTTGTATTAATGATAATTATCATTTACCCATTCTCCTCTTTTCATTTATTGTTTATATCTCTCTTAACTTCATATTTAAATATATTTTAACCATTTTTTATGCTTATATGTTGTATTAATCATGTTTATAGGTGTTGATTGTGAATATTTCTTTCCTTTTGGTATCTTGTCAAAACCTAGCCTTCATATGCATACCCCTACAAATTAGTGGAATAGAGAACTATGTAAGTCATTTTATTATTTTCATTGCATGGGGTCATTTTTTAAAAGTTTTCCTTCCTCAATCAAATTGTAAACCACTTTTGTGGGTTTACCCTGTATTACATTGTTCTAAGAAAGAAGAACCAACTTTATTTTAGGTGTATTACCTTCCCTTCCCCTTTTGTGCAATTATTTCTCTCTATTTTCCTTTGTGAGCTGGTATATTAGGACTAGTGATAGGATTTCATATGTTGGCTTGGACCAACATCTACACCTAGTTTAGAAAATATTATTTGAAGATCTAACCTCAACTACAAGGTCCCATATGTTTAGGTTATTTTTATTGTGTTATTAGAATGTTGGGCCTTTATTAAACAAGGTGTGATTTCATGTGACAACAAAATCCTCATTTGTGCATTGGTGATTATGTGTATGACTCATATGGGTCTATGTTGCACAAAATAATATGATGTTATAATATACTAATAATTGGCAGGTGTCATAGGCCCCTTAATTATATTCTTTATGTAGAAGCATTGTAAGGGTCAAGTAATCTTGCATCATTTATAATATTTCTGTAGACCCTTTATTTTATTTTTTAAAGCATTTTAGAGTGTCTCATCCATTTTGATGTCACAACAAAAGTATAATTGTAATTGCAATATCATTTCTAGATACTATCATAGTTTAGCACCATAGTGTCAAATAATCTTTCTACTACATGGTATCACATATTGGTAATGTATAAATTCCACATTAGATATTTATTATACTAATGGGATTCTTCAAATTTTTTTGTTCATCAAAATTGTAATTAGCTCTCTTATTATAAATTGCAATATTCTTTAGGGCCTAGGGACCTATTTTAGGAATTATTAATAATATTTGAGTTGTATGTCAAATTTTATGAATTAATTGGTCCACTAGTATTTTACACCAATAAATTATATAGAAAGTTAACTAATCCTTAAAAAGTGTAAAGTACATAGAAAGAAAATGGAATATATAGTAAGTCTACAATTCTAACTATTATAATCAACTAATAGTTTGATGACATGCAATATTGTGATAGGCACTAATGTTCCTATTTTTTTGTAATTTTATATCATGTCAAAGGATATAGTGAAGTACTAATTTTGCATCATTTTCTTACATATACTCCATGATCTAAATGTTTTAAATTTGTTGTGCACTCTTATGTTTAATTTTCTATTGTGTTTGGTCTATATGAATATTTTATATTTCATTAGACCCTTTATCCATGATAGCATCAACTAGTATTAGAGTCTAGTTTGTTGCTACAATAGAGGAAGGGTGAGAAGTAAAACCCATATTAGAATTTTTGCATGTGTTTCACTACATATTATTCATAGGAGATTATTATTAACATAAGATCTAAGATGAAAAGTTTAGGAATCATGAGAAGATGAAGCTTATAGTTTATGAGAGGAACTAAGTGTAGAAGATATGTTTACTACACAATGATGAAGGTAGGAAGTAAGCTAAGTTTTTATCTCCCTTGTTCTTTAGGAGGTTTAAAATTAGGGTATCTAATTGATTGTTTGTCACTTAGAAATGTAATTTGAGTTTAGGTTTATTAACGCACCTAAACAATTCGAGTATGATACAAATAAATTGAAGGGGTGTGTTGCAAAGATGGTTGTCATTGCACCAAAATATTGACCTATTAACGCTTGATACAATCGCTAGAGTTAATGAATCCACAAGAGGTGGTTAAGCCATGACACGAACCCGAGCATTACACTACATAGAATAAGGAGACCAAGGGAACATACATTATAACAATTCCCCCAATGCAAGTGAGGGTTTTGAACCTATGACCTAGGCTCTAATACCAATTGTTGCAAAGATAGTTGTTGTTGCAACAAAAGATCGACCTATTAATGTCTACTACAAATTCCAGAGTCAATGAATCCATGAGAAGCAGTTAAGCCATGTCATGAACATGAGCGCTATGCTACACATCATAAGGAGACCAAGGGTGCACACCTTGCAACAAGGCATGAACCAATATCATTATCTCTAGAACTTGATGTGGTGAATAAGAATTATTTAAAGATCTATCAAGTATAGCTATGGATATGGTATTAAAATGTATTTAGGTGGATGGAAATGTTAACATATGGCACATATCCCTTATGCCAATTATATTGGGTCATGTGTGAATGTACATAATTATAACTAATTATGTGATGACTAAGCCTTCATTAGGATTGCCCCTCCATTATATGTTATTAGAAGGTAGTATTGAAACATAGAAAATTAGGGGATTAAAGGTGTGTGTTATAAGGGGTTCACAAAATATAGACCCATTTTCCTTTATTTCATTATGAAATGAGATTCACACAAATAATTGAGTTACAACCCTTAGTCAAGTCAACTCAATGAGGGAATCTATTGATTTCCTTATGATTGAGGAGGGGTGTATCAACATAAACAACACTGTTGGGAGAAAAACTAAAAATATTAAATCAACTCAATTATGCTCATTCAAACTTGAAACATCAATTTAAACATCAATACAAATAGAAACAGTAAATTTTTTGTAAATCTAAGAAGGGTTAAACATTGTGTACCAGTCACTAGAATTTAGTTTTGGGAGGCTGATTGGGACTCATTCACCCATAGGAAAATGTGTCTCTGTCTAGAGGTTTCAAACAAATTTTTGGATCCTCTGGTGTTAGTCGGTAGCTTATGTTTGATCTAGGTTTTAGTGTTAGAAGTTAAGAAATAAATCCTGTAGGTGAGTTTTTGTGGCTTGACGACAACTTTGACAACTTTCCCAATTTTGCGCTTCAAGAGATATTCAATCTTCCTTCAACCTAAGATTTGTAATACAAACATAAGAGGGAAAAAATATTTTTTTTGGTGAATGGGGGTTTTCCTTGGTCAAACCTCGTTTGGGTAATTAAACCTTGAATTGAAATAATGAAATATGAAAGGAATGATGAATGAAAAATGCTATGTTGTGACTCAAAAAACCCTTGAATAAATATTTGGAGGGATGAAATATTGATCTTGATCTTGCATGAAATGGATTCAATGGATGTGGATCTTGATACTTGAAATATGACTTGAATACTTTGACTTGATCTTTGAAACCCAAATCACAATGTTAGCTCCAAAACCATGCATGATTGCAAGAGACTTTGATATGATGCTTGAGATCTTGATTGCTGCAATAAATCACTGATAATTTTTCTCTTAAATACCCTTGATCAATCATAAAATTTTCTCTTTTGAATGCTTGAATGAAAAACTCTAGCTTGTTAGGATTTGAATTAATGAAATAACCTTGTATTTATAGGTATGTATCCTTAATTTCATGAAAATTAAACATTACAAGCTAAAATTTAAATTTGAATTCGGAGAAACTAAAATACTACCAAAAACATATTTTAAATTTAGGTTCAAAGGCCTAGGGAGGACCCATTTTCCCATGGGTGAATGGGTCCCAAGTCCCTATTCTTGGAACACACATTGCCCAAGGTTAACTGCTATGTGTTGGCATTAATTGTTGTCAGGTTTCCCCTTTGGAAAATGTAATTTATTAGGCTTTTAGATGTAAAATAGGGATTATAAAGGCATAATTAAGTCCAATTTAATTGAGGGGACCCAAAAAAAGTGTGAAACTGTAGAGGAGTACATTTTTCTACACCATATTTAGCCCCCACTTTAGTAAGAGGATGATCCTGTGTCAAACTCACACTAAAGTAGACAATCAAGAGAGGTCTAAATGTACAACTATTGGAAAGATAAGATGACAAAGTTCAAGGGGGGTGATCAATCTCCCCCAAGATCTAAGATCTCATGTCAAATCAACAAAGGAAGAAAGAGACACATACCTTTGTTAAATATGCAACAAAAATGACAAAGATACTCAATCATACAATGTCAAAGACTTAAAGAAAGGAAAAGAAAAAGAAAAAGAAAAAATGGTGCATCAAACCTCAACTATTTTTCCAACTCAATTTGGATCAATCCTTATCTATTTTTCCAAAAAAATTACAAGTGAAACCCAATGTCCACTATGCAAACAACAATGTGCTCACATGGGCTAGTGAAATATGTTGTCCACTAGGTGTTAGAAATCTGAAATAGATTGAATAACCCAAGGAAATTTTTAAGAGAAAATCAAAGCTACATAAATTGGAAAAGAATAAAGAATGCACAACAGAACTTTGAGACATTATGCAATGTCAATATGGAAGAATGCATTAAGAGCTTCCAAGATTGACTAATACAATGTAGAGATGCAAAATAATGACTACATGCATCAAGGTGCATGTATGCCAAAGTATGCAACAATGCAAGAGAATGAATGGATTCAAAATACAATCTAGGTAGTGGGTTTATATAGAACTTAGGAGAGGATGGAGGTGGAAAATCAACCAATGAGAATTGACCACCAAAACCACCAACATAAAATAAAGTGATGAAAAAGTAAATACTCCACCTTAAAAGGTGGATAACTCATCACTTTATCTCTCAGTTATTAAATAATTTAAACCCACTTTAGTATCCTAAGAAAGCTTAATAAAAGTGTAGGAAAAAACTATAACTAAGGGACAATAAATTAACCCACTAGGAAATAAAAACCTACACTAACCCCCCTTTGTTGGATATTTCTGATATGGTTGTCATTCATGTCAACACTATTGGCATTAATGTCTTTAAGGTTGTATATGTCGAGGATATTGAGAAAATTGTAATAAAATAAGTTGCAGGTTGTCAGTGGTTCAGTGAAGTTCAACATGTGGTTAGCTCAGTATATTGATGATAAGAGGTTGTGGATTAAAGGGTTTGTTGATAAGTATATCTAGTTTATCCACATGAAGTTTTAGAGGTTCACATGAATATTTGATTGAGTTATGAGTAACTGTGTTTTGTCAGTTTTTTTGTTGCTTTAGTTGGTGTTCCTAAAAGAAGATGATGTGATTCTAGTAATTTTATTTGTTTCGGATGTTTCTATGGTGATTCATGATGCTTGTGGATTTTTATAGATCGTGCTTTATCTATGTTGTTGGTCTGCATTGATCATTATGTTCATGATTGGTGATTTTATTTTGTGAGTTCATGGTTTTCATGATCATGGCCGACAGGGTGATTGTAGTGTGTTGCAGATCTTTGAGGCATAATTGTTTAAGTTATTTCATTTTTGAGATATGTTATTTTGGGTCCTTACTATGTTTTGGTTGACATTGTTTGGTGCACATTGATAATTGTTTATTGATTTGGGCCGACAGTTTGTACACATTTTATATTTTGTTGGGCCAACATATAGTTGATATTATCCTTAGTTGTGGATATATATGATCGATTGTTTATACCATTTGAAGGCATGGTGTGCAATGTATGTTGAGTGTTTTGTGTGAATAATGTTCTAATATTTTGAAGGTAGAAGTAAAGTATGAAGAAGAGTGAGTAGAAGAAAGTGTTTATGTACTTAACCGAAATTGTAATCAGGCATTAGAAGATGCTATTTTCTTAGTTCAAAATCTTCTAGATGTAATCTGAATGTGACTGTAAGATAGTGAGTCTTCCTTTTGGCAATAAACCTTTTGTATTTAAGCAATGAGCTCTAGACTGTGTGCCTTAATGCATGTGCATTCCCCATTTATAATAATTGTATACTTTTAATAGAGTATAATCTTGTGGACTAACCTCCATCATGTTTTTTCCCCTAACATGATTTCCACATAAAAAATATTTTTGTTATGTGTGTTTTTGATGTGGCGATTGTTTATGGTTTCATGTTTATATATCAAATCTAAGAATAAGTTTAATAAGTTTAATTTGTATAATTTTTGTCACAAATTTTTTACCCCCCCTCTTAGTTGTATTCCCTTTTGTTTCCAACAATTGGTATTAGAGTAGGTTCCTCGGAAGAAGTTCAATAGCTTGAGGTGATCTGGGATGGCAACATATAAGAAGGATAGTCTGAGATTTGATGGAACTAATTATTCTCTGTGGAAGACTCGAATGGAGTGTCATCTGAGATGCATTGGTGAACCTTACTGGACAATTACAAAGAATAGGTATATCATCCCACATAATGGTCCTTCTACTACAAGTGAGATTAAGGAAGTCAAGTATAATATCAGGGCTAAGGAAGCATTGTTGAGTGCTCTGACTGATTCTGAGATGAAAAATTTAATGGAGCTAAAGACTGCTTATGAGATCTGGAAAAAATTGGAAACTTTCTATGAAGGTGATACCCATGTGAATATTGCTAAGTTGCAAAGCCTAAAAGGGAAATATGAAATGTTGAGAATGGGTGAAGATGAGAACATCACTTCTTTTATGCAGAGAGTGAATGAACTTGTGTGTAGTATTAGATGTGTTGGTGGAACATTGGAAAAACCAAAGATTGTTGCTAAAGTACTCAAATCCTTTCCTATTGCATACAAACAAAAAGCTACTACTATTGAGGAGATCTGGACTATGAAAAATGTAACCAGAGACATGTTGATTGGTAAGCTTACTGCTTTTGAGTTAAGTGGGTTTGGTGAATCTCTTCCTAAGATAGAATCTGCATTCAAAGCTACTATCTCTAGAAAAGACAAGAAGATATATGATCTAAGAGAAATTTCTTCTAGAAAAATGTCCAAGTATGAGTAGGAAATGAGAGAGATTAAAGAAGAAGAGAGAAAACTAGACGAGCTTGAAGCACTTATTGTCAAGAGGGTAGCTAGAGGAGAAGGTAAGTATAAAGGGAAATTTCCTCTTAAATTTTTTTCTTGCAATAAGATAGCTCATTTTGCCTCAAGGTGTCTGGAAAGAGTTCCTAAGCCAAGACCTAACAAGCCTAGATTCCAAAGAAAGTGTTATTATGTTGTTAATGAAGGTGTGACATATGATGAATCTGATAAAGGGAATTTAAGTGAGCATGAATGGGTATTTATTTCTATCAAGGAAAATGATCCAGTACCTATTGAATCTACTAGTTGCACAAATGTAGAGAAAGCTCTAGCTGCCAGAGTTGAAGAGATAGATGAATGGGTGATTGACAGTGGATGCTCACATCACATGACAAGTGATAAAAGTAAATTTGTGAGATTGGAAAAGTATGGTGGTGGTGTTGTAAGATTTGGTGATGACAAAGCTGGTGTAATTTGTGGTAGAGGATCCATTTCTCTTGATGGTAAGGATAATACTGATGATGTTCTATATGTGGAAGGTTTGAAGTATAATCTCTTAAGTGTTGGATAGATGGTTGACAAGGGATACAATCTTCAATTCAAGAATGGAAAGTGTAGAATATTTGGGAGTTCCAAAAATGTGATTGCAACTGGTACAAAAACAAAAGGTAATATCTTTCACGTAAATGCTATTGGTAAAAGTTTCCTGATTGATCAAGTTGATGAAAGTTGGTTGTGGCATAGGAGAATGTGTCATGTAAACTTTGATAATATTATCAAGATAAGTTCTACTTAGGAAGTGAGAGATCTTCCTAAGTTGATAAAACCTACTAATACTATATGTAAGGAATGTCAGTTAGGGAAGCAAACTAGAGTTCCATCCTGAAGCAAACAACATTATTCAAATGAAGTGTTGGAGCTTGTGCATACTAACTTGTGTGGTCCTTATAGATTTATAGTTTTAAAAGGAGATAGGTATTTCATGTTACTTATTGATGATTAGGGTGAAGCCACAATAGTGGTTTACAATTTGATGGAGGAAGAAAAACTCATAAAAAATGAGCCCATGGAAAAAAAATTGATTTTGGGGGTTCAAATGAACTTTTTGGTTCGAACAAACCAAAAAAGAATTTAGTTGAACTAACGTTCAATCAAACCAAATTAATGCATGCACAGACAAAAAAAAATTGAAAACCCCTTTTGGGAAGGGGGTTTGGGTAAACCCCTAGGGGTTCGACCGAACTCCCCTTTGCCCTCATTCTCCCCCTCAAGCACTTTCAAAACCTAAATTTTTTACGCTTTGAAGCTCAGGTTGAGGATGAAAATGGAGGAGTCTTCACAAACCCAACTAGACTCAGGTAGTCCTCAGAACGAGCTATCCAATGGATATAATTTGAATATGTTTTGGTTTTATTATGTATTTGTTTTTTTAGTTTTATTAAACCTAGGTTTTTTCATCAAAAATGAAGTTCTATGTTCTGCACATGTGGAAAAATAGCAGATTATCAAAAAAAATTGAAAAATATGAGTGCACTAGATATTGAGGTCCTTGATCCAATAACAAAAAAATGAATTTTGATATATACAAAAAAAGTTACGCATTATACGGTCGCACATGTCTGAATTGTAATTGGTTTGACTTCGAAACTTGATCAAAGAAAAAATATTCAATAAAAGACTATCTAACCAAGTGGAAGCACTAGATATTGGAGATAAAAATCTAAATTCAAAAGAATTATAATTTTATCCTTAATGGAAAAAAAGTTATGCATTATACAGTGTGCATCACTTTTTAAAAATGTTGTTTTCTGAAAAAACTAGTTTTCGTGGAAGATGGAAAAAGAAGTGTAATCTGATTCCAGAAAATTTGAAAAAAATATTTTTAGAATCTACAGAAAAAATGTGACGAGACTCTAATTTGCATCATCTTCAAATTCCTCGCGGTTTAGCCGCTATAGGTGCTCGAATGTGAAGATTTAGTTAAAAATAATAATTTTAGTGTCGAATTTGGCCAAAAATTGTAAACCACTATTGTGGGATCACCCATTATTCTAGATTGATGTGGGTTACTTTCTTAAGGGAAAAATCTGAAGCTCTAGAGAAATTCAAGTTTTTTAAGGCTATGGTTAAGACAGAGATAGGTCTAAAGATTAAATGTCTGAGATCAAATAGAAGTGGTGAATTCACTTCTGGTGAGTTTAATTCTTTTTGTGAAGAACATGGGATAAATAGGCAATTATCTACCCTACAGAGCCCTCAACAAAATGGAGTTGTGGAAAGGAAGATCATGAAAATTAAAGAAGTTGTTAGGACTATGATGTTGGAAGGAAATGTTATGCATATCTACTGGAGAGAAGTTGTGAGTATTGTCGTTTACACTCTCAACCAAATACATGTCAAAGGTGATACTGGTAAGACTCCTTATGAGCTATAGTATGGTCATAAGTCTACTATTAGATACTTCAAAATATTTGGGAGTAAATGCTATATCAAAAAAGATGAAGATATAGGAAATCTTGATGCTAGAAGTGATGAAGGAATCTTTCTTGATTATTCTACTAAAAGTAAAGCCTATCGGTGCTACAATAAGAGATTGAGGAAAGTAATTGAAGGTGATAATGTCAAGGTTGATGAAGACACAGTTAGACCATCTAGAGCCTATGGATATGATTCAGACAATCAGAATGATAGTTTATACAAAGGAAAGAAAGTTCAGACTCTAAATCAAGTTCAAATCATTCCGATGAATCAAGAAAATCAAGAGGAAGGAACTAGTGAAAGTGTAGAAGTGAGATCACAAGAGCCTGAAGTTCAAGAACACCCTAAGACTCCAAGGTATGTAAGAATAAATCATTCAAAAGAGAAAATTATTGGTGATAAGAAAAAATGTGTTCAAACTAGGAGAAGAATTGCAAAAGAATAATGTTTGATCTCAAAGACTGGGCCTAATAGTGTCAATGAAGCATGCAAAGATGAACATTGGGTGGAAGAAATGAAAGAAGAACTACTACAAATTGAGAAGAATGATACATGGATTGTTGTTCCTAGACCTAAGGACAAAAATGTAATAGGAACTAAATGGGTCTTTCAAAAAAAATTGAATGAGCAAGGTGAAGTTGTTAGAAACAAAGCAAGACTTGTGTGTAAAGGATATTCTCAAATGGAATGAATTGACTTTGAAGAAAATTTTGCTCCTGTTGCTAGGATTGATGTTGTGAAACTATTTCTTGCTTATGTTGTTTACAAAAACTTCAAGGTTTATCAAATGGATGTCAAGTCAGCATTTCTAAATGGTGAATTGGAAGAAGAACTGTATATTGAGCAACCTGATGGATTTCAATTGAATGATCAAGGAGATATGGTTTTCCGATTGAAGAAAGAATTGTATGGAATTAAGCAAGCCCCAAAATCATGGTATGCCATATTGGATAAGTATTTGTTGAAGCTTGGATTTAATAAAGGTACTGCTGATAGTAATTTGTGTTTCAAGATTGATAATGATAAAGATTTGATTGTTGAAGTCTTTGTTGATGATATCATTTTTGGAGAAGATAATAGTTTGTGCATGAAGTTTGTTGATGAGATATAGAGTGAGTTTGAGATGTCTATGATTGGAGAAATGAAATTCTTTTTGGGATTGTAGAATACTTAGCTAGATAGAGGGATCTTTATATCTCAGTCCAAGTATGTGAAAGAATTGCTAAATAAGTTTGGTATGGGAGATTCAAAGCCAGTTGGTACACCTATGGTGATTGGATGTAATTTAACACAAGATGATGATTCTCCTAAAACAAATTAGACTAGATACAGATCCATGATTGGTGGATTTCTCTATTTGACTCAAACTAGACCTGATATCATGAATGTCAAATGCATTGTTGCAAGATTTCAAGTTGATCCTAAGGAATCTCATGTGACAGCTGTGAAGAGGATTTTCAGGTACTTGAAGGGGACAATTGATTTTGGCCTATGGTATCCTGGAGAAGATGACCTTACTTTGAGTGTTTTTACTAATGCTAATTGGGTAGGAGATGTAAATGATAGAAAGAGTACTAGTGGTGGTGCATTTTTCTTGGGAAAGAAGCTGATTTCATGGTTAAGCAAGAAGTAAAATGCCATTTATTTATCTACTGTAGAGGCATAATACATTGTTGTTGCTAACAATTGTACTCAAGTATTGTGGATGAAGTAGATGCTAAAAGATATCAAAGTTTTGTATGATGAACCTATTGCTATATTTTGTGATAATTCAGGTGCAATTAACATTTCTAAGAATCTTGTGATGCATTCAAAAACCAAGCATATATCTATCAAGTTTTAATTTTTAAGAGAGAAGGTGAGTGAAAAGGAAGTCAGATTGGATTGTGTGCCCACTAAGGAACAAATTGCAAATATCTTTACCAAGCCCTTGCCTAAGGATAATTTTGAGTATCTAAGAGGGAAGCTAGGGGTGATTACCCCTCCTAATCAGAATTAAGATGCATTGACTTGCATTAGTCTGATAGTCATATTTTGTGATCTAGATTGATGTTGTGGTGGTTGCTACTCAAGGGGAGTAGTCAGATTCTCAGAAATGTCATTCAGAGCTTGTGTGTAGAAAGATAATGTGTATCTTTTTCATTGATGTCAAAGGGGGAGAAGAGTCATGTGAAAAAAATGTGAAAGAGTTAAGGAGAAAAGATTCAAAATCTAAGGGGGAGAAAGTGGTAAGAGAAAGTTGTGTTGATGGTGTTTTTCACGTCATGTATTACCATCAATGCCAAAGGGGGAGATTGTTGGATATTGCTTATATGTGGCTACCATTGATGTCAACACTATTTTTATTAATGTCTTCAAGGTTGTATATGTCGAGGATATTGAGAAAATTGTAATAAAATAAGTTGCAGGTTGTCAATGGTGCAGTGTGCTAGAGTAAAGGTTTTAACTTAATTATGTTAATTAAGTTACCTTTATTCCTCTCTTAAGATTTCACTTTAGAATGCATATTGTGACATTTAATAATTATATTAATTATTAAATGTCTACCTATTAGGGTTACTTTTAGGTTTTGCATGATCTCCTTTTAAGGATTGATCTTTGTAATTATTTCATCAATTCAGATAATGCAATCTCTCTTGAAGCTTGCAGAGCACCCTTGCTTTTTTGTCTCCATCTCTTCCTTTCTATGACAGGTTATTTGTATGCAGTGATCTTTGAGGTCTGTGAAGTTAGCTTTCTCAACTTCTACATGGTATCAGAGCAAAATATGCCATCTCATGCAAACAGATCCTTTCCAGGTGCCAAAACATCCAAGTAATTGACAAAATTGTGAAAACACAAAATACTGAATAAAATGTACCTGGGATAGATTCTAGAAAAATAAATGACAGATCTGGAAATATCATAGAACCATCTTTCCAATGCCTATTCATTTATAAAAAATGGAGTTCAAACGCAAAAGTTACGCCCCCCAAAGTGCAAAAACCATGATCTAACTTTGACTAAGAAAAAAAAGCATCAAAATGGAAAAATATAGAAACCACACCCACACCATTACATTGGTGCTGAAACCAGCTTTCCGACGATATCTTTTTTTCGAAAAACTGACACCGTATGCTCAAAATATGACCATTTTACTAAACATGCTCATTTAGGCTTTAAACCAAACATTTTATTAATTTAAAGATTAAAAAATTAATAAAATATTCAACTAAATGACACGAAAATCGAGGTAGTTAGGGCACGGAAATTGATGCACAATGGCACAAAAATTGAGGCAGCTTAAAGTTGATGTAGACACCAAAAAAATGGCACGAAAATCGATGCATTTGTACGGATCCATACAGATTTGTCTGGCAACTATTTTGAGATTCCCCAAAAACTCTAAAAAATCAATTTTTAGAAAACCCTATCATATTTTATGTGAAAATAGGGGTTTTTGGGCCTTCTGAGCGCATCCATGACATTTTTTTTTCACTAGCATGCACTGTTTGATAGATCAAGGTGAAAATTTCTCAAAAAAAGATGGAAAACCCCTCTGATCTGGCAAAAAATACTAGGAATGAAACCTTTGCTCAGAAAAAAAACTCTATAAGCTGAAATATTCAAAAGATGACATAAATTTGCAGATCTGGAGCTCTAATACCATGTAAAATTTCTTGCAGATCTAGGAAGACAATTATCAAGCACACAGAAAACAAGAACATGCACAATCTGATTTCATTCTTATTCACTATCAAATGATGCATAGATTTACAGATTTATACCCATCGTAGGAGAAGACTCCAAGGAGAAAAAATAAGGGAAATCATTAGTTAGCTTATAATTAGTAAGAGTTAACTGATGAAGAGCAGTTGGAAACTGGCGGTTGCATGCAATACATTTCTCCACTTTATAGAGATTTGGTTGTATTCAGGTACCTCATCAGGCCTAGTTGTCAAGACCCTTGTTTGCTTTCATGCATTATAGTTACCTTTGATTTCTTTCACATGTTTGTAGCTGCACTCTTGCTCATCTTAAGGGGGGGTGTTAGAGTAAAGGTTTTAACTTAATTATGTTAATTAAGTTACCTTTATTCCTCTCTTAAGATTTCACTTTGGTTTGCATATTGTGACATTTAATAATTATATTAATTATTAAATGTCTACCTATTAGGGTTACTTTTAGTTTTTGCATGATCTCCTTTTAAGGATTGATCTTTGTAATTATTTCGTCAATTTAGCTAATGCAATCTCTCTTGAAGCTTGCATAGCACCCTTGCTTTTTTGTCTCCATCTCTTCCTTTTTGTGACAGGCTATTTGGATGCAGTGATCTTCGGGGTCTATGAAGTCAGCTTTCTCAACTTCTACACAGTGAAGCTCAACATGGTGACTAGCTCAATATATTGATGATAAGAGGTTGTGGATTAAAGGGTTTGTTTACAAGTATATCTATTTTATCCACATGAAGTTTTAGAGGTTCGCATGAAGATTTGATTGAGTTATGAGTATCTGTGTTCTGTCAGTTGTTCTGTTGCTTTAGCTGGTGTTCCTGAAAGAAGATGTGATTCTAGTAATTTGATTTGTTGTAGATGTTTCTATGGTGATTCATGATGCTTGTGGTTGTTTCTATATCATGCTCTATTTGTGTTGTTGGTCTGCATTGATCATTGTGTTCGCGATTGGTGATTTTCTTTTGTGAGTTCATGTTTTTCATGATCATGGTTGACAAGGTGATTGTAGCGTGTTACGGATCTTTGAGGAATAATTTTTTAAGGTGTTTTGTGTTTGAGATATGTTATTTTTGGTCCTTACTATGTTTTGGATGACATTGTTTGGTGCACATTGATAATTGTTTATTGATTTGGGTTGATAGTTTGTACACATTTTATATTTTGTTGGGCCGACATATAGTTGATGTTATCCTTAGTTGCAAATATATATGATCAATTATTTATACCATTTGAAGGCATGCTGTGCGATGTATGCTGAGTATTGTGTTTGACTAATGTTATAATATTTTGAAGGTAGAAATAAAGTGTGAAGAAGAGTGAGCAAAAGAAAGTGTTTATGTGCTTAACCAAAACTATAATCAAGCATTAGAAGATGCTATTTTCTCAATTCAAAATCTTCTAGATGTAATTGTTACCAGTTTTCACTACAACTCAATTGGCAGAGCTGATTAGTTGGATTTATCTTAAAGTGGAAGTTCAGTTAATTTTTGCATGTGTTGAAATTATGTTTGCACTAGATTTATGGAATTCCAGTTATGCAAGTTGTTTCAGTGAACAAAGTTTTCAAGAGTTATTGATCAATGCTTTGCAACATAAGTGAAATACAAGAAAGAGTACACAAATGATAAAGCATAACAATTGCTTTTATTTTACTCACAATGCTTATATATCATAGTTTTTTTATGGTACAAGTTTGCATTTTCAATGCATTTTCTTTTAGAATGAAGATGAAAGAAGAAACTAAATGATCCACACAAGCTGTGGAGATAGTCGATTCCATTCATTGCAAAAAAATAAATTCTACAACCGAAGGTGGAAAAGAAATAAGAAGCAAATAACATAAGACATCCATCATTGCATGTGTTTTGATCTTCGACCGAGGTGTTTGCAGCTTGCTTCATCCTGCTTCTAATCCCGAGTGTACCTACAAAACATTGGGAAAGTCCTGTTAGAGCTCCAGATATGAGTTATACTACATGCTCTACCAATAGAAATATAATTCATTACTCAAAATGCATGGAATAAACTAAGAGAAAAGTGCAGAAATAAGAGCCTAAAAATGGAATGTCACATCATTATTTTTATGCTAACATCATTGTTTGTTTCCTGTGCAAGTATAGGAAAAGTCATGTAGTTGATCATCTCATGAAGACATAAAAGCATGTGGAGTAAAATAGGCTCCCACAAGGGTAGAGCTCGACATGTTTCCCCTTAAACATGAAAGCGGGATGAGTAAGGAAATACAGTGTCATGCTCATCTGAGCCATTCATGAAGGAGTAAAATAGATTTCAGTTATCAAAGCAATCAAGTACATTGTTCATTCATAACAATCAAGTATGAATAATGAAATGAGAATTACCAGTGAACAATGAACTTAATGAACTCAATTCAACTAAAATGCATCTTTTAATATTGTCAAAGTGATGGCATCTTTGCTACCATATCTAGTGTTTTGGTCATTTTTATTCATGTTTTCCAGGATATTCTTTTCTAGTGCAACATTTGTTTCATGCTCATAATGTGATAGTGAATAGGCATACATAATGCCTTGTTTGAAAATAATAACTACAACTGAAGCAATTGGGACAACTCCAGGTTGTCATGATCAACTGTTTCTATTTCAAAGTATGCTATGTAAGGTAAGTTTCACATCATCATGATGCTATTTGAAGAACAAAAGGTGTGACTGGTAAATGTGATCAAGAGAATTTAAACCATTGAAATTATAATGACTAAATGCAAATTTTGCATTAAATGGAGTAAATGCATCAATTTAAAATTGTGTTTGGAGGAGAGCAGGTGTTCGGAGAAGTCATATTTTAAGAGGGCATAAAAATGCATGAAGAGTGCCAATGATAGGAACATTGACATTATCAAGGCCATTGAATGCATAATATAATTTTGAGTATGTCTATTGCATTGTTACATGGCAATGTAAAGTGTAAGTGTGAGCTTCTTTCTAAGAGACAAACAATGGAAAGAATCTAATTTGTTTTGTTAAGAGCATGTAAAGTATAAGGGAATGTTTTCTTTCTGAGAACAAACAAAGGATTGTCACATCAGTGTAAACTATAGGGATCAAGATTTTTTTCCTCTTAGAAACACAATACCCATGTAGGGAATTCATCTTGTAAAAGCATATTTATTTTCAAAACACAGAATGCTCATGCTAGAGTTTATATTCAAAATGAAAAATGCAACCATGAAGTCTTGCAATGAAGGAAATGAATGTTATTCATTATGGGTCGAGTCCAAAAGTTTAAGAAGCTTTTTCTTCCTTTTTTACAAATACCTATATGAGCGCTTCAGTCTAAAATACAGATTCTTCATATCATAGTTTACCCATTTCAGGGTTTTAACGGAAAACAAAAAATGTATGGGTTTCTTCAAGAGTACAGAATACCCCTGTGGGGTTTCAGATGGAAATACAATGCTTTCAAGAAAATGTATTGAAAGTGATGCAAAATATCAAAACCCATTTGGGTTTTCTTCATTTTAAGAAGAGTTTTCTTTTGAGTTCATACATTATACAATGGGAAATTCCATCATGGGTCGAGCCCATAAATGTTTCAGAATGCTTAGATCAAGCATGTAATAGCTGCGGCCTAGAGGAGTTCATTTATTCATAAAATGTTTATCAACTCACAAAAAGGTAAAAACCCATTTGAGTTTTCCATCAGATCTCAAAAATTAGAATAAACAATGTGTAGGTGGGAGTTTTTCTTCATGAAGATTCATCAAGGAACATATCAAAGCTCACGGCCTATACAATGGCCTGCAAATTTTCAAATGGAAATCATCTTTCTACAGAGACAAGCTTTTATAAGCTTTGTTTGAGTGAAAATTAAAAACAAAAATAAATCTTACCATTATGCACCTATAGAAGAGCAAGCAAGCCCTCAGTTGAGCTCTGTTAGAGATTCTACAATGCCTCAAACAATGTCTCTCATGGCAGTTAAAGTGGAAGAATAAGGTAGGAAAAATACATAATACCAAAACACATAAGGAAATAAGGTTATGGCTGTAGCCTTTGAGGCCTTAATTCTCATCAAAAAGAGCCAAAGATTGAATAAAATTGCAGTCAAATCTTACCATGAGGAAAGAGGAGCCCAATACATCAAATATTTGAAGAAAGAAGGCTCGAATGGAGGCTCAAACCATCAAACCCTAATCTTCCCAATGGCAGCACATTTCTTTCTTGCAGAGCATTCTCTCCAAAACACAAAATGAAATGAATGTGAAATCTTAGAGATTGCGGCTTTTTGGTCATTAGGGTTTCCTTATCTTCCCCTAATTCGAAATTAGGATTTTTTGCAATATTTTTTAATATTAATTCCCTAAGTCAAATATCATGTGGCCAAATGCATTGCTTTAGGTCAAGCCCTTGCAAACTCCATTTGGCATTATTTTTCCTAAGTTTTTTAGGGTTAGGCATTTAGATGTGTTTCAAAGTCTAGAAAAACCTTAGGGTTTTTAATTTATCCAATGCTTATTCCTTATATAAAACTTTTTGGACTTAGTTTTTATTTTCAATGATTTTTTAGAAATCAATCAATATTTAGTAATAAGAAAAAATCAAATTGTAATGGAGATTGAAGTTTGTATTTTTGCAAATATTTCCAAAAGTATTAATTGAAAAAATAGGTCAAATTGAGAAGATCAAAAAGCTACAAATTATTGTAAAGAAAAAGATAAAACAATATCCTATAAATTTTTTTAATCTTTTTTCTATTTTTAGCATGTGTGAGATTATTTTTTTCTCTCGGGCGAATTTGAGAATCATGGGATAAGGATAAGTTATTCTTTTTCATTTTAAAGCAGAATAGACCTATTCTTAGGTGCTTTTTAGGATGGACATGCAAAAAGTGCAAGTTTTCCACTTTTGTTACACATTATGGGGCAATTTTAGATGCTTTTTTTCTGAGCTTTCTTCCTAAGCTCGGATTAGGGTTTTGGAGATATATATTGAATAGAAAAGTTAGAGTTTTCTTAGTCCATATTATTGTTTCTTGCTCTGACAAACATTCTGAGATCTTGTAAACATTTTGTACTCGTTCATACAGATACACTCTTTTAGTTTCAATAAAGTAGTAGATTCATTCTTTTCATTTCTTGTCTTAGTTTTGTAATGGCAATCTGATGCCTTTGTGTTTCGAATTTGAATCCTTATATATCTTGTTGTTATGAATCTTTTTCTAGAATTACATGGTTTTAGGTTGCATGTTGTATTTAGTTCTTTTAAATCTTTATGCAAAATATTGATGAAATCATGTGCCAATGAGATTGTGAGGGCTATTGTGATAGAGAAACTGTTGTGAGTGATAAAGTCTAAATTTCATAAGTTCTAGTGAATCATCTGTTGGTCTTAAGTTTTACTTTTAGTTATCATTCTTACTTTTACCTCATAATCATTTAGAATAGGATTATCATTTAGAGAACCAGCTCACTTTGGATATTCCTTCTTCGTTCAAATCACTCACATCTAAATAAGGTTTCCATGTGTCAACAAATAGTTAAGTTTCTAGAAATTTAACACAAGGTGCATATTTGATTGATAACAGTAATTTGAATGTGACTATAAGACAGTGAGTCTTCCTTTGGGTAGTAAGTCTTTTTTATTTGAGTAGTAAGCTCTAGGAAGTGTGTTTGATTGCATGTGCATTCCCCATTTATAATTTACTTTTATACTTTTAACAAAGTATAATCTTGTGGACTAACCTCCACCATGGTTTTTCCCCTAACAGGGTTTCCACGTAAAAAATATTGGTGTTATGTATGTTTTTGATGTGGTGATTGTTTATGGTTTCATGTTTATATATCAGATCTAAGAATAAGTTTAATAATTTTAAGTTGTATAATTTTTGTGACAACTGATTTACCCCCACTCTCATTTTTTTGCCCTTGTGTTGCCAACACACTTAAGCACAAATTAGGAGGATGCAAAAGATGATGGGTCCCAACAAATGAAGCCATGTTAGGTACCCATGTACATATAAAATCCACCCCAAACAAGATGAAGCCCCATCCCATAGAAAGGAAGTACGCCCCCCATAATAGAGAGAGAAATGAAGTGGAAGGACAAAGAAGCCCCCTAGAAGAGCCAATGGTAGATGCTCGAAACTCGATGTAGAAGATGGTCCTTGATCATCAAACAACATTCATCCCTTAAGAAGTGTACCATAGAAAAATGGATCTTTGGACATTTTCATGGTCATTTAGGTCATTTTCCTATGATGCTTGGCTTATTTTGCTTAGATTTAATGTTGTAATGTGATTTATACATTCACATTAGGTCTTGAATATTAAAATTATTAAGACTTTATGATGTCTTGTGAAGTTTTTGTGAAGTGTTGTAACACATTTAAATACACTTTTCTAGATTCTTCTTATTATAATTCATCTAAATATCCCCTTTTTGTCACTTACCAAGTCTTATTAAATTAAAGTGTTGTAAAGTCTTGTAACAAACATTCACACTTTTCTAGACTTGTCATCGCTAATTACACCTTTTTTATGCTTTGTTTTTCCCCTTTATGCACTTACATGCCTTAATTAAGTGTGTTCTTGAATATAAACCTTAAAAACATCATTAAATAAAACTTAATTCCCAACACCCACTTGCTTGCCTTGAGTGGGACCCATTCACCATGGGTGGCGAATGAGTCCCTCTTGTCACAAATTTCAAAATAAATTCAAATTTCTTTTAGTTTTTTATTCATTAAGACCTTAGTTCGGCCTATGATGTTGTATTTTCAGAAAATTAGGGCATAAGTGTGTATAAATAAGTGTTTTTCTATCCATTTTAACCTCCCATTCACCTATTCATTCTTGCATCCACTTGAGCATCATAGCATCATTTAATCAAGAAATTATCAAGCATCTTGGAGCAACCATTGACATATCTTCAAACATTAACAATAAGGGTTTGGTGAGTTTATGACACCTACATGTTATTTGTTCATCATTCCTTTCTTATTTCATTTCTTTATCAAGGGTTTGATTACCAAAGTGGGGTTTGAGCAAGGCAAACCCCTATACTCTAACCCTTAACCATTTCCCCCCTCTTTGCATGTGTGTTTGCAAGTATTGTAGGAAGATTTCTCAAAGACATAGGTGTTGAAAAGTGGTCAACAAGCCATCAAAGCTATTCAAGTCAACAATGACCTAATTCAAGCTTGGAGACATCATTCAACCCATTTTTCAACATATTTGGATTCGTCAACCTGACAAGAAGAGAAGTACAAATCTGGACCCACAAAGATTACTTCAAAATTTGTAGATTTTTGTAGGTGGATTTATTTGCCATTAGTGGTGATTGAGTCCCACTACCAGGCTAGAGAAAGTGTTTTCTAAGGTTTTCAGTTCCCGGCATCCCAAAACCCGTTTCAATAGAATTTACCAAAACCTAGATTGATTCACCATCAATGGTGAATGAGTCCCAATGGTCATCAACATTAATTTCTAAAACATTTCAAAACCTTCCAGTATCAACATTCCACCTCTAGGTGCACTCCATTCAATTTCATTAAGTTATGTTTTCATTTGTGCATGTTTCTAATTCATTTATGCATACAACACTGTGATTTAAACACTTCATATTTCTTGGGTTTTGCATAAATAATCAATCCATTTCATCAGTTTGTTGCATTTAGATAATTGCATTTATACATAATTTCATTGTACTTGTGTTAGTTTGAGTGAACCACCTAGATTTTGTGTAGGGTCTATCTCTCTCTCCTTTAGATGAAAAACCTTAATTGAGTAAGAGAGTCATAACACCCTAAACCACAAAAATCAATTGTTCATTTTGGTGAACCTGCATATTGAACATTATCTTTCTGATTTACATATGCACTTACATCCTAGGACTCATTGCATTAGCTTTTGCATTGTTTGGCATCCTGGGCTTTTCAACATTACATTAGTGAATATCTCATATAGATTTCATTTTTGCACTTCAAAACATTAAAAATACTAAAAAAATTCATTTGCATACTAGTTTTGCATCAAAAAAAGCATAACAATCACTTTAAATTTTCTTAAAAATCACAAAAAAAATCACCCCTGGACTCATTCGCCACCCTAGGTGAATCAGTCCAGTTGCATTTTCTGCATAGCAATTTATGTCATTTTCACAATGTTTTCTACATTTTTGTTTTCTGTTACTACATTCTTGTTTCAGTTTACAAATTTTTTGTTATTTACATTTTATTATTCCTAGTTTCCATTGCATTTGCATCCACCCTACCTTTTGTGGTATTTGTATGAGTGTTTGGTGCCCTATTGATAATACTTTAGTGAGACAAAGTTCCCGACTCATGGATTTCCATGATAGCACATTCATTGTGGACCTTGGGTTATCTAGAGCTCGTACTCCCAGTATTGACAATGGTGCGTTAGGCATGGATACTACCACTAGTACACATTTTCCTTCCCCTACAATGTAGGTTGACACAAACATTAATTCTTTTTCACAAGAAAAATTAGTTAACATTCATGAGGACTTAGCACATCTCCATCATAACTTGTGTCTTGAAAATGTTTCAACCACTACCATTCCCGCTATAGAAAACATACATTGAATGATTGAAAGTGATGAAGGCTTAGATGTTTATGAAACAAATTGTTGAGATATATCAAAAACATGCTTCTCCCCCCTCTAGCACATCTCAACCAGTAAACACTACGATTAGCCAAGGAGGATCTCATATTCCTCCTTCAACCATAGCATCCATACCCACCTATACCACCCCTCAAGTTACAAGAACCATGCAATAGGTTAGTCATGTGACTCTTTCTTTTCATATTCCAACTAGCATTCCTAGTTCTTTTGTGGCATCGAACGTTCCATCCTCCACCACCTTCACCCCTATTAGTATCCCCTTCACTTTTCCTAACACTACCTACACTCCATCACCATTCTCTCTTCCACCTCATACCACTTACACTGACCCTCTTATAACACAACTTTTCCACACTGTTTCTTCCATGCAACAACAAATATCCACCATAAACCAAAGCCAAAATGCACCACCCACGTACTATGTCCATAGTAGCCCACTATCTTTAGAAATATTAAGAACACCGATGCCACAAGGAATTGAGATGCCTAGGTTTGAGAAGTATAGAGGGAAAGGAGACCCTAGGAATCATGTCAATGTCTATACTACCTTATGCAGTGATTTTTTCTTTGACAATAAATTGTTAGCTAAACTCTTTCCTAGGACTTTAAAGGATACTACCTTGGATTGCTTTTCCTCTCTACCCAATCATTCAATTTGTTCATTTAATGATCTTTTTGATGCCTTTATAAGTCATTTCCAAGTCCATATGACTCCCAAGAAGACAATGGCTGATTTAATGAGGTGTAAACAAAATATGGATGAAAAAGTAACTGACTTCATTTCACACTATCAATCATTGTATGGTCAAATAGATGTCAAGGTTCTTGATTCACATCTCCAAAAGATGTTTATTGAAATCTTGCAAACTCACATTCAAGATAAATTGACCATGATGAAATTTCCTTCTTTCATGCATTTATGCACAACTCAGTTACTAATCGTGATGCAAAATCCACTTCTAGCCAAGCTAAGAAGTCTGAACAAAGCAACTGAAACAACTCACAACACTTTAGAAAACCAAACAAAGTATTCGTATAATTCAATCCCCCTCCTCCATAGCCAAATCAACCCGTTAATAATCAAGTGGCAGTCACTAAAGCAGTTGTGCCCTTTACCTATGGCGACACGAAGAGATAGTTTACCCTTTTACCTGATACTCTCCATAACACAATGAATCAAATGCTACAACAACAAATGATCACTTTTCCTATAGTCAAACCACTTGATCCTACTAAGCATTTACCCCCGACCTTTAAACCAAATGCTTATTGTCATTTTCATCGCCAAAATGGACATGACACAGAACAATGTAAATGTCTTAAACACCTTGTGCAGGACCTCATTGATTATGGCCATCTATCCATTGTAGGTGTCAATGATCAAGGAAATAAGTTTGTTGCCCCGCCCAATTAGAATTTGCAAATTTTTAGAGACCCAATGCCTAAACACAATGTTTCATTTGTCAAGGCTAGTGAACCTTCAAACAATGATGTGATGAATGTCAATACAAATGATGAACAACATGATATTACTCCAAATCTTACCCATGTTAATCCTATGGATAAATTGGTGGGTACAATAGACGTTATCCCTCGCAAGCGCCCAACTAAGAAATCTCTTGATATTACTTTTTCTTCTCACAATATACTTAAAAACCTTCCTGATGGTCCTCTTTACATAGTCAGCCACATCTATGATAATCCCACCAATGGGATATTAATAGATCCCTCCTGTGGTGAGAACGTGATCACAAAGGAATTTTTGGTATTACATGATCTTTATCATGATGATTATGACAAACCAACAACACAGATTAAAACACATCATGGTTTCACATGCCCTATGATCGTATTGATCGTACTTCCATTATATATAGGACCTAAAACATTGGATGTAATATTCTCTATCATTCCACAATCAGATCAATTTCATCTGTGACTAGGTTATCCTTGGCTTTGCTTGATGAAAGTTGTCGCTTTAGTCCTTCACAAATGTTTGAAGTTTTTTCTTAACAATGAGATATTTATTGTACACCATAGTGGCTTTAATACATTTTCTTCTAAAACTAATTTTTCCTTGGAAGCCTTCTTGCCCAAACCTATGGAACCCATCATCCTCGTAGAGATTTCTTTTTCATTGCCTATCAAAAGTTCAAAGCCAAGCTCGAATAGCCAAAGTGTCTCTTCGCCACATGTCCCCATCAACTTCAAACACTCTTATCTTAGATGAGACAATGCTTCAACCTGAATATGAACCTGAACAAACATTAAAACCTTTCAAGCAACCAACAATAAACACTTCACCTTCATCATATAAATGCCCAAGAGATAATGAAACCAACCACGTCATTCCTCCCTACATTAAACAAGTTTATAAAGCGAAAGAGAAAGTGATTGACCCACCTCCTTCAGTTCCTTATGCTCCTCCCCCTCAAGATGAAAAGGAGCCTATTGTGGATCAACCCACTCTTACTCCTAAACAACTTTAAAATAGAATTAAAAGAAACCAAGGTGCTAGAGTGTGTAGGTGTCGTCGTAGTCTCCTTGCTTGGCAGTTACATGTGCCAGAAGAAAACAAAGAAAATAAAAATCCACATTTGACAGAAGAAATACCCGACCACCCTCCTCCTCCTGAACCACCATAAAATCTTACAACACAACCATCACAATAAAATGATCCGATACAACAACTACAACTCCTGATACACCATTGGAAATTACCATTCATCCTCCTGTTGTGATCAACTTAGATGACGATGAGGAAACAACAAAGATTGATGATGAAATACATGATGAATTAAATACATTTTTTTCCTCATCTATGAGCTTCACTGAGATATTCCCATTCTAGAGTGATGAGCTTGGTACTTCCCCTAGTTCGGTACTTTCAATTGTCCCTTTAGACAATCAACCTCCCTCACAATACACTAAACATGATTGGGATGAGGATGACTTATTAGATGGTTGACTTGCATTTTCCTTACTAGCCTTTTTACATTTTCATTTTTCTTTTTCTTTTCTTTGGTGTGATTGCATGACATGTGTAATGTGTTCCCCCGTAATATATGTTTATTGATCTCTCTCTCTTTGTGCACTTCATCTATATGTGCCCTCATTCTTCTATATATCGTACATCACTTTCACTTTTTCCCTTTTCACTTTTGTCTTTTCTTTTCCTTCTGGGGATGAAAAAGCATTGAGACACCCTATGTCTCTTCCATGTTGACCCAAATGGTCCCTCTTCCTTTTAATTTTTCTTTTCTTGTGTTTTCCTTTTGGGGATGATGCAAGGCATTGAGACTGAAATGTCTCCTTCGTGTTGACCCAAAAGCTTTTCATTTTCTTTTCACTTTTTTTTTCCTTTTGGGGATGATGCAAAGTGTTGAGACCGCAATGTCTCTTCCATGTTGACCCAAAAGGTCCCTTTTCCTTTTACTTATTTTCTTGTGTTTTCCTTTTGGGTATAATGCAAGGCATTGAGATCGAAATGTCTCCTTCATGTTGACCCAAAATCTTTTTCCGATTTCATTTTCCTTTTCCTTTTCCTTTTCCTTTTCCTTTTCCCTTTCTTGTGTTTTCCTTTTGAGGATGATGCAAAGTGTTGAGACCGCAATGTCTCTTCCATGTTGACCTAAAGGTTTCCTTTTTCTTTTTCTTTTTTATCTTTATTTGTGTCATTCTTCCAATTCTATGTATTTGGGGAATGATGACAATTCTAAGCTCTTTCGTAAAAACATTGCAGCAATGAACATACTAACCCCAACTCCATAGATCCCATATGTGTTTGGTGTGTTCCTTTTTTGGGAAACCCCTCTTTCTTTTGTTCCTTTTTCCTTCACATGAAGCAACCTTACTTGGAAATGTATGACTTGGCATAAGGGCTTTCCAAGTTGGCTCTCATGTCTTGTTTCTTTTTGCATAATTTTTCATTTGCTACTTTAAAGTAATTGGTCACAGAATGGTGTGTAGCAATTCCTTTAAAGTAGGGGCATACATTGGCATTTTTCATTTTGCATCTTTCTTGGTTCTTAGTGTAGCCTTCTTGTTCCATATGATGTATTTGTCACTTTGTGGATGACATTGGGTGTGATGACCTTCATAAGTGTGATCTATCATAGCATATTGCATTCCTCTTGGTGGCCTGATGTAATGCACTGCATTCCTAAGTTGTGAATATTCTATTATTTTATTGGTCCTCTCTTGGAGACATTAGACACAATGTTCCCTAAGTGATAGACCTTGCATGGAGTAAACAAGACTCATTTGAACATTTCTTTTGCATTTTTACTTTTTATATTTTACATTCATATGGCCATCTTGCATAACACAACTTGTGTGCTTGTCGTACCATCCTTCTTGTTCATGAGTTTTGAGCATACAAAGCTTTGCTTGTCTCATGAAGCACAAACTGAAATTTTCCTTTATGGTGCTTTATTAAAGTTATCAGGAGGTATAAATTTGATATGGTTGAGTAGGAAGCCCATTCTGAGGCACGAATTTCCCCATAGACACCTGTGTGTTTGTGGGTACATACCAGTTGAGTGTATGTTTCTCACCTTTTTGGATTTCTTACCCGATGGATAGCCATGAGTTATGTCACCCCAGAATGAGTATGCATTTTTCTTTTTCAGACAAACAACCTAGGTCTAATCCACAACTAGTTGGAAAAATGATCAAAGCTTGATCTAACTTTTCCCTTTTCTTTTTCTTTTTCTCTTTCTCATGTGTGTTCCTTTGTTCTTATGTTTAGTTTTCCATGGTATCTCCATCCTCTGGGATTTATCATCCCTCTTCATCGTTGTTGCCTCATCTTGCTAGCATAAGTGCATTTGGATCCTCCTCGATGTGCATGGCTACTTTAGTGTGAGTCTGAAGCAAGTTCATCCTCTCGCTAAAGTGGGAGCTAAATGTACCATAGAAAAATGGATCTTTGGACATTTGCATGGTCATTTAGGTCTTTTTCCTATGATTCTTGTCTTATTTTTCTTAGATTTAATGTTGTAATGTGACTTATACATTCACATTAGGTCTTGAGTATTCAAATTATTAAGACTTTATGATGTCTTATGAAGGTGTTGTGAAGTGTTATAACACATTTCTACACTTTTATAGATTATTCTTATTATAATTAATCTAAATATCCCCTTTTTATCACTTACCAAGACTTATTTTAAAGTGTTGTAAAGTCTTGTAACAAACTTTCATGCTTTTCTAGACTTGTCATCGCTTTCTTGTGCTTTTTTTGGCCCCTTTGTGCACTTACAAGCCTTAATTAAGTGTGTTCTTGAATATAAACCCTACTAACATCATTAAATACAACTTAATTTTCAACATACACTTGCTTTCCTTGATTAGAACCCATTCGCCATGGGTGGCAAATGAGTCCCTCTTGGCACAAAATTCAAAATAAATTCAATTTTCTTTTAGTTTTTTATTCATTAAGACCTTAGGTCAGCCTGTGATGTTGTATTTTTGGGAAATTAGGGCATAAATGTGTATAAATGAGTGTTTTTCTATCCATTTTAACCCCCATTCACCTATTCATTCAAGTATTCATTCTTGTATCCATTTGAGCATCATAACATCATTCAATCAAGAAATTATCAAGCATCTTGGAGTAGCCATTGACATATCTTCAAACTTTAACAACAAGGGTTTGGTGAGTTTATGACACTTGCATGTTATTTGTAGGTAGATTTGCCAAAGCGGGGTTTGACCAAGGAAAACCCCTATACTTTAACCCTTAACAAATTTCCCCCTCTTTTCATGAGTATTTGCAAGTCTTGTAGGAAGATTTTTCAAAGACATAGGTGTTGAAAAGTGGTCAACAAGTCATCAAATCTATTTAAGTCAACAAATACCTAATTCAATCTTGGAGACATCATTCAACCCATTGTTTTGTAAATTTGGATCCGTCAACCCGACAAGAAAACAAGTACAGATCTTGACCCATAGAGTTGACTTCAGAATTTGTAGATTTTTGTAGGTGGAATGATTCGCCATCAATAGAAAATGAGTCCCACTGCTAGGCTGGAGAAAGTGTTTTTTGAGGTTTTCAGTTCCCGACATCTCAAAACCTGTTTCAACATAATGTGCCAGAACCTAGACTAGTTTTCCATCAATGGCGAATGAGTCCCACTAGTCATCAAAAACAATTTTTGCAACACTCTAGAACCTTCCATCATCATATTTCCACCTTCAGGTGCACTCTATTCAGTTTCATTAAGTTTTGTTTTCATTTGTGCATGTTTCTAATTCATTTCTGCATACAACATTGTGTTTTCAAACACTTCATATTTCTTAGGTTTTAAATAAATACTCAATCCATTTCATCAGTTTGTTGAATTTAGACATAATTTCATTATAAAAGTGCATTAGTTTGAGCGAACCACCTAGATTTTGTGTAGGGTCTATCTCTCTCCTTTAGGTGAAAAACCCTAATTGAGCAAGAGAATCATAACACCCTAAACCACAAAATCGTTCAGGAAGAAAAAAATGAATGGAATATGCAAGCTATCTCCCCAATCCTGAAGGGAATATGTAGGAAGAAAACTCAAGATGTATGGAATCTTTGAACTTAGCTCAAGTGTCGCCATGTTGATGTTGAAAGCTCCCTTAATAAAATCAGGTGTTCTAGGCCATACTAATGAAAACAAAAACTCAAAATCTTCTAGAGACTAATGTATAACACCATCCAAAGATTCAAGTATCTCCTTTGAAGATTTATCCTCCAAATGATGATCCAAAGTATCCACACTCATGTCAAAATGTGATGAATGATCATGTAGAGAGTGAACAAGAGGATCAAAGTATTCCCTCAAAACAACTGAAGAAGAATTAACTTCATCAAAGAGAAGATGAACACTCAATAGTGTCTCCCAAATCAACAATATGTGTCTCCATAAACAAGTCTAAAATACCTATTAAGAGATCATCCCAAGCTAAATCTGAAAGAGAATGAATGTTCTACTACAAAGAACCACTGGAAACTTTCAAAGAAGCAACACTGGAATCTAAAGTACCAAGAGTATATGGTGATGGGGTATCAATAAATTAATCATATTGTGTTTCCAAAAAGTGTATACTTTGCTTGATATGGGAATAATTGATGATAAATTGAACTTAATGAGGCCTTGATTTAGTGTTGTGAGGTGGAACACCCTTGAAAATTGAATAAAATACATTTATTGATGTCTTGTAAAGGTGTTGTAAGGTGTTGTAACACATCCTCATGATTTTCTAGGACCATAATGTTATAATTCACTTAAATAACCTTACCAAGACCTATTTCAAAGTGTTGTAAAGTCTTGCAACAAAATTTCACACTTTCCTAGGCTTGTCATCAATATTTACACCTTTATTATGCTTTAAATGACCCCTTTATGCACTTACAGGCCTTAATTGTCTTGTTGAAGAACTTGATAAATAAAATTTAATATATCTTAATCTCTGACATCCACTCAAAATTGGGCCCAGGTGGACTAAGTCGCCACCTTGGGAAACTTAGTCCCATGTGGCACAAAAATAAAAATTAATTTAAATTTCTTTTGGGTTTTTATTCCTTAAGACCTAAGGTTGGTCTGTGATGAGGTATTTTCGGGAATTAATGCATAATTGTGTATGAATATAGGGTTTTCCCTCTTATTTTACCTAATTCATTCACTCCTCTTTATTTCATCATTCATCTTCATTATTCTTCTCAACCAAGCTAGGGTTTTGTCATTCCAAGTCATCAAGATAGCTTCCTAAGACATTCAAGGGTAGATTCTTCAACTATTGCTGCAAAAAAAAAGATCAATCATCATGGAAAGGTAATAACTCCATTTTTGCATGCTACATTACATTCTTTCTTCATTTTTTTTAATTACCTAAAAAAGGGTTTGACCAAGGAAAACCCCCATGCCCTAACAATCAACACTTTCTCCTTCTATCTTTGTGTGTTTGCAGATTTAGGAACTTTAAACGTTTGAAGATCATTCAAGATAAGGTTGAAGACTTGTTAAAGACCACTCCTTGTTGACCAAGCCAAAAATATCCACTAAAATCCACCTCTAGGCCTGAAATTGAGAGTTTCTGAAGCAAAGACCTATGGGAAACTAGAGTGCAGACCTAGGGCTTCCATTTTCACTTTTGAATTTTCAGAAATTCAAAAGTGGACTAAGTTGCCACTAGTGGAAAATTAGTACCACTAAACCTATTTTTTGGATTTTTTTATACATTTGGATACACATTTTCCCGAAATGGGCTTCGGTGCAGTTTTCCATAATTTTTTTGAAAGTGGACTGTCGCCCAGACTGGCCTAAGTGTCCTACTAGGCTTAAAAATCAAAATTTCTAGAATTTCAGAGTTGCTTCAAGTCTACAACACACTTCCAAGTGCACACCTTTTGTCTTACAACTTTCTATTTGGTTTTATTTTCATTTCTAGGTCATTTAATTCATGTTTGCATATCACAATGTGTTTTCTGGCACTCTGTATTGCTTGGGTTTTACATTAATAATCATCTTTCTTTTTCAGTTTATTACACTTAGGACATTACATTTAGACACATTTCATCCCTCATTACATCAATCTTGAGTGTAGACATTAGCATTTTGGCCCATCTCTCTCCTTTTAGCTGAAAAACCCTAGAAGAGTTAGAGAGCATTTGGTTTGCCAAAATATTCATTTACACATACACACAAGATGTGTCCATACAAGATGGGGAAATATAAGTCTCAGTATTATCCATAAAATATTGGATCTCCAAGGAAACTTCACATCAGATAAAGATCCAATGTCTCCATACAACTGTTGAATGATAGTTCAAGTAGTGAAAGGGCACTCAATATGCTCTATGTGATGTAGAATATCCCCAAGAATAGTAAGAAATATTAGTCCATAGACCATGTCAATATTGTTAAACCATGAATTCTTCTAATTATAGTCACTTGGCTCAGGAACAAGTCCAGGGATAGGGCAATAGATCCTACTCAAGGAAACAATTATTTATCCCTTGTTTCCAAGACAAATAGTTCTCTGAAGTTAGCTTGACAATGAAGGATGGAAATTTTTTTTAAGAGACATTCTTAACCCCCCATATATGGAACCTTATCTTAGTTTGTGATTAAAACTTATTTGTATAATCCCCCCAAGATTGATATAAAGAAATCACTTTAAGTGGATGCAAAAAGAGACATCAAGAGACACCCCCCTTTCCACTAGTCTCAAAAATCACCTCTCAAAGATATTACAATGTTGGCACTTTATAATTAGCGGATTTACAAAGCCTTTTCCAAGATACAATGCTCAATAGGCCCATAATGACCAAAATTTTAAATTCTTTAAATATAAAATGAACCTAAGATAAAATATGGAAAATTTAGCTCTATAGCTATATAGTTCTTTCCAATACCTTTCCAATGCCTATTTGTGTCCAAAAATGGAGTTCTAAGGTGAAAGTTATGTCCTGTTGAAGAAAAATGTAATAATAGATTCAACCTACAATATTTGGAAAAAAAATATGAAAATTTATTTTCAAAACCTTTGTAGATGGAAAGCTCTCATCTCCAACTTTCCAATGATATCTTATTTGCTAAAATCCAACGCTTGAAGAAAAAGTTATGAATTTTTGAAAAACTGGGTGAATTTAGCCTATAGGAAACAGGTTTTCTAGCAAAAAAGGTTTACATCTGATTTGATTTTTGAAAAATATATTCACTGTGAGTAGACAATAACAGAGACCTAGAAATATTTTGATGTGAAGAAAAAAACCTAGAAATGTTTTCTTTGATCAACAAGCAGAAGATGTGAAAATGAATTTTATTTAACCTTTAGCTTGTAGAAAAAATGGCATGTGACACTTTTTGGACATCAATTTTCTTCAAATCTGTTCAATATATGCAAAATCTAAAGGATACCAAGATGAGATTTCAACCCTGGCTCCAATAAAAAGTGATTTTTTTTCAAACCCCCATCTACTAGTATGGCAAATGATCTTCAATTTAGATGAAACAAGCCAAATCTGACTTTCTTGTGCCTTCTGGACGCATTGGAACAATAATTTTTTTTCCAGTATAACTAGAAATGTTGTAATCATCTGGATCTCACAAAATACATATGAAATGTAAAGAGGTTATTATATCTTTTCAAATCCTTTCTAATTCTCTATCACTTAAAAATGCAAGAGAAGAGCATACAAGAATTTATAAGAAACTCAATCTCTCAATTGAGAATCTAATAACTTAGATTTCTCAAAACAAAAGCTTTGATGCCATGTTAGAAATTTGAAATAGATTGAATAACCCAAGGAACATTTTAAGAGAAAATCAAAGCTATATAAGCTGGAAAAACATAAAGAATGCACGCCAGAACTCTGAGAGATAATCCAATGTCAATATGACAGAATGTATTAAGAGGTTCCAAGATTGATTGATACAATGAAAAGATGCAAAATAATGATTGCATGCATCAAGGTGCATGTATTCCAAAGTATGCAACAATGCAAGAGAATTAATGGATGCAAAATACAAGCTAGGTAGTGGGTTTATATAGAACTTAGGAGAGGATGGAGATGGAAAATCAACTAATGATAATTGACCACCAAAACCACCAACATTAAATAAAGTAATGAAAATGTAAATACTCCACCCTTACAAGGTGGAGGAAAACTCATCACTTTATCTCCTAGTTATTAAATATTTAACTCACTTTATTATCCTAAGAAAGCTTAATACAAGTGTAGGAAAAACCTATAACTAAGGGAAAATAAATTAACACAATAGGAAATAAAAACCTACACTAACACTAGGTGAGCTCCTAGGAAGTGATTAACTAACCATACCAAAGTTATACCTCCTAATAACTTTGATAATGTGCCACACAATATGAACTTCGAGCTTTACAAGGCTAGGAAGTTGTATTATACTAAGAACTTGTGAACAAACTTGGCTCCACTGGCAAGCAAGGTGTGTTATACTTGGTGGCCATGAAAAAGGTTGTAACTTTGAGCTTCACAAGGCTAGCAAGTTGCATTATTCTAGGTAGTCATAAACAAACATGGATCCACTAGCAAGCAAGGTGTGTTATGCTTGGTGGCCATGAAAAACATAAAGGGTCCACTGGTAAGCAAGTTGTGTTATGCTTCCAGTGGCCTTGATACATGCAATAGGATATTCAAAGGGGTTTTTCTTAGTTCATGAAAGGTACTCTCATCTTAAGGAACATCATGCCTAATGTCTCCAAGAGAGGACTAGTCAAGGATAAAAGATTCACAACTTAGGGAATGCAATCAGTAGCATTACCACTAAGAGGAATGTCATGTGCTTAGAATGGTTGCAATCTTGAAGGACATCAAACCCAGTGGCACCATCAAGAAGAAGACACATCACAAGAAGTAAGAAGACCACGTGCTAAGAAACATAAGTTATAGTCAAAATGTCAAAATGATAAATTTCAATGTATGCCCCTAGTTTAAAGAAATTGCTAAACACCATATTGTGAGAAATTACTTTAAACTAGAAGGGTCAGTGTAGGATCATGGGGGTCCAAACTAGGCCCTTAAGTGGAAATGAAAGCTCGAAAAAATAGAATTATGCAACTTGACATAAAATTTTGAATAGGCTATTAACATAATTTGAAAAATATGTAAAAACATAATTTGTAGAAAACTGAATATAACTTTTAAGCTATTAGTCCTTTTTTAGAAAAAGTAAATCCATTTGGTGAAAATTTGAAATTTCAATGCAGTAGTACTAAATTTTTCAGGGAATAAATAAAAATAAAGTGTTTTTCTAGTTACCCTATTGGGGAGAAAAAATAAATATTTTATTTTAAATATTTAAATATAAGTAGAGGACACATGTTCCAAGATGTGATGCATATTTTTTTGTAATTTATTTGCAAGTAAATATTTAGTTATGAATTTTCTAGTAGGAATTTTTTTAAATATTAAAAAAACATTTGTCTGACCAGCCTAACTTGGTCCAATAACTATGAAATTTATTTTTTCTTTTTCTTAAACTATAGTTTGTGAAGCATAGTGTGTGATGCATTTTTTGGATTAATTTTTTTTAACTATTTAAAAGTTATAGATGTTTTTCAATCAGCCTATCAATCGGGACTTTAGTCAGAATGTATGTAGAAAATCAATAATAATTATCTATTTAATTCCAAATAATACATATCTAATATTTTTGGAAAGTTGACAATATTCTCTATAAACCCTTTATGTTTCATCAAATTTGGATAAAACAATGTCGTCAACCACTTTTAAGTCATATCTCCACTTTTTAGATCCCTATGATCCTGCACTCACCTATAAAATGATAAATGCTAAATAATAAAGAAGATGTGAGAGCTTATTTGGAAAGCCCTATGTCAATCATATGTTTCCAAATGAAGTTGCATCATGAAGAGGGGTTGCCTCCAAATAAAATTCAAAAATAACACAAAGGAATCCATGGATTTGGGTTCAGTGTATGTCTTTGCTACAATGTTATTATAGAGCTTGGAAATGTTAGCATTCCCCAAATAGTCATAGAACTGGAAGAATGATACATAGAGAGAAAAAGAAAAAAGAAAATCTTTTGGTCAACATGGAAGAGACCTAAATGTCTCGACACCTTGCGTCATCCCCAAAAGTAAACACAAGACAAGAGAAAAGATAAAGGTTAAATATGACATATAGAAGAATGTAGGTACAAATAGAGGAATGAACATAAAGATATGTCAAACAAAATGATACGGGGGATCACATTATGCACATGCAATCACACATAAAGAACATGAAAATAAGACAAATAAAATACTAGTAGGGCATGTGTGAGTCAACCTATAGTAGGTCATTTGCATCCCAATCTTGGTCATCATATGTGAAAGGTGGATAACTAGCCAAAGGGACAACGATTTAAGTGTCGTACTAGGACAAGTCTTACTAACTCCTTTTCCCCACTAGCTGTAGGATAAGGATGAGTCGAGGTAATTAATGAGAATGTGCTCCTTGCAATATAGAAATGATTTGTAATAAGCATAAAACATGTAATAATGTGCATTCTATGATTCTACAACTATCACATGGCAAGGAGAAAAGTGCATGTAATTGCTAAGGGATTATAACCTCAAAGGAAGTGTTAAGAGGATTAAATCCACTCAATATCTTCTTTAAAGCATGACGCTCATTGGTAAGATGGCCAAGTGTTCAATGAAATGCACAATAATTCATGTTTGTACTCCTACCTTTTTTTTTTCTTTGATAGGTGTCAACTAAATCAATCCTAGACGAAGATGTTCCATTTTTTGTTCAATTTCAATTTTAGTGTGCAAAAATGGAAATTCTTTGACTTTGTAAGGCTTGGATTTCTTGCTTGATTGGGTAACTTGTTGAAGTGGATTTGGAGGAGGAGGACCTAAGAGGATTCTATCATCCTTGTGAGGTATTGGTTGATCATTATGAAGGAGGACACTTATGTCCTTGGAAGATGTGGGGGGAGGAGGATCTTGATATCCTAATCCTTTGGTATCTTCATTTGGGATTTTTTCTAGTAAGTTTTGGACTTCATGCTCATTGGTTATGTCACGTCCTTGTTTTCTTAAGATCTTAAAACTTTGGCCATAACTCTCTTCTAAGTTAATGGGTGTATTAGTATCTCAGTTGGTATATGATGGAAGAGTATCATTATTGCTCTTGATAACAAGTTCATTTAATGATTGATGGTTGAGGCTTGCTTTGTGTGTCAATTTTAGGATGTAAATTTTTTAACATATCAAGTGATGGAATTATAGGTGGTATTGATTGTTGCATGGATGGGTAAAAGGATGCATTGTTCTCAAGATTGTGTAAGGAGTCTTATATGAATTGCTACATGTTATCTTTATCTTGACCTACTTAGATCTCCACCTAATATTTCCACCTCATGGAGATTCATTAGGATTTGATTGAGCATGATTAGGTTCTAGTGCATTAGGTTCATTACTAAACACACAACTTGAGACATCTACCAAAGACATTAAGGACTTCCATATATTACCCATACACATGTCCATGATGCAAGAATGAATTGAAATGCAAGGAGATAACAAATTTTTAGATTTTAAGCAAGATAATTTTCTGATTATACTATGCAAAAACCTAAAAAATGATGTGTTGTAATTCCAATTTTGTTTGAAATGCACTTGAATTGATCAATTAACCTTATTATAAAAGTTTGCAGAAAAAAAAATTATGGAAACTGAAATAGAAATTTGAATGCAGAAACATAGAATGCAGATAGAGGGTTTTTAGTGCCCAAAAATTTAGAAATAGTTCTCATCAAGGACTCATTCGCCCATGGGAAAATGGGTATTCTATCAGGGCTTTAAAAAATTAAATTACAGATTTCTAAGTTGATGTTTATGTTTTTAAATTCTAGTTGCAAACATGTACTTATAGTTTTAGATTTTTGGAAAATTAGGTCTAAATGCAAGTGTGAAATAATGCTAAATGACAAAAAAAAAGACCTAATTTGAGATGCAATTTTGATTCAATTTTTTGATTGATCATGCAATGTTATGTAAGCACTATGCAAAATTGATGGAGTTTTTAAAATTTTCATAGTTTAAATAATGCAAAATGCAAACCTAAAACCCTAAATGAGATGTAAACCAATGCAAGTTAAGAACCCTAAATGAGATGCAAATCAATGCAATGCAATGCAAAGTAATGCAAATCCTAGATCTAGGGTTTGAATGGACTCCAAATTTAAAAAGTGTATAGTGTAAGAGTATCAGGTTCACCAAAATGAAACATAGAAAAATAGGAGGTTAAAGGTGTGTGTTATAAGGGTTTCACCAAATATGGTCCTATTTTCCTTTATTTCATTAGAAAATGAGATCCACACAAATAATTGACTTACAACCCTTAGGTGAGTCAACTTGATGAGGGAATCTACTGATTTCCTTATGATTGAGGGCGAGGGTATTAGCCTAAACAATACTTTTGGAAGAAAAACTAAAAATAGTAAATCAACTCAATTATGCTCATTCAAACTTGAAACATCAATTTAAAGCTCAATAAAAATAGAAATAGTAAACTTTCTACATATCTTAGAAGGATTAAGCAATGTGTACTAGTCACCAAAATGTAGTTTCAAGAGGCTAACTGGGACTCATTCACCCATAGCCAAATGGGTCTCTATGTAGAGGTTTCAAACAGCTTTCAAGATCCTCTGGTGTTAGTCTATAGTTTATGTTTGATTTGGGTTTGAGTGTTGGAAGTTTAGAAATAAATCCTATAGGTGAGTTTTTTTTGGCTTGATGACAACTTTGATAACTTTTTGCAACTTTGACAACTTTCCCAATTTTGCACTTCAAGAGGTCTTCTATCTTCCTTCAACCTAAGATCTGCAACACAAATGCAAGAGGGAAAAATTGTTTGTTTTTGGTGAATGGGGGTTTGCCTTGGTCAAACCCCATTCGTGGTAATTAAACCTTTAATTGAAATAATGAAATATGAAAGGAATGATGAATGAACAATGCTATGTTGCAACTCACCAAACCCTTGAATAAATCTTTGGAGGGCTGAAATCTTGATCTTGATCTTGCATGAAATGGCTTCAATGGATGTGGATCTTAATACTTGAAATATGACTTGAATGCTTTGACTTGATTTTTGAAACCTACATCACAATGTTGGCTCCAAAAACATGCATGATTGCAAGATACTTTGACATGATGTTTGAGATCTTGATTGCTGCAATAAATCACTGATAAATCTTCTCTTAAATGCCCTTGATCATAAAATTTTCTCTTGTAAATGCTTGAATGAAAATATTTAGCTTCTTAGGATTTGAATTGATGAAATAACCTTGTATTTATAGGTATGTATCATTAATTTCTCAAAAATTAAGCATTACAAGCTAACATTGAAATTTGAATTTGAGGATATTAAAATACCGCCAAAAACATATTTTAAATTTAGGTTCAAAGGCATAGGGAGGACCCCTATTCCCATCCAAGTCCCTATTCCTAGAACTTGCACATTGCTCAAGGTAAAGTGTTATGTGTTGGCATTAATTATTGTCTAGTTTCCCCTTCGAAAAATATGATTTATTAAGCTTGTAGATGTAAAATAGGGATTATTAAGGCATAATTAAGTCCAATTTAATTGAGGGGACCCAAACAAAGTGTGAAAATGTAATGGAGTACATTTTTCTATACTACAAGTATATATAAATAAATTCAATGCAATTGTAAGGGTGTGTGTGGAGTATGATATTTTTTAATCTCTTTGAGATATAGCATGGACTGTCTTCTTCCATAAGGAGTACTATATGGCATTACCCCACCTCAAGGGTTTATTGAATTTCTACATATATTGGATATGAAGTCATCTTGGCCTACAAACATATCTTTTGGTATGTGTGATATCTATTATACATTGCATGGTTATAATAATTATTATATGTGGATCTTACTAGGTGGTATCATAGCTATGATTTGGGAAAATGTGAGGACGAAACCCTAATCTTTGAGGATTCACCAATACTTTCCAAATGATTGAGTTTTTATATTTATATTGCTAAAGTTGTCAGATAATATAAGGGATCTATAATTCAAAAAGAAGACTTTTGTCAACAATTGATTGAGTGGATTATTAGAGCTTTATGTTTTACATAAATTTACTCTCTAGTGTGTGAATTATTGAAATTTTAAAGTATTTTTTTATTTCTAGAAATTTCCTAAAAAATCATTAGGAGTCTATTTGTCACATTTTGGCATTTGAGGTTGGCTACATTATGAATTGATTGGGTCAAGATTGGGTCAAGGATATATGGTAGAAAAGTAGATTCAATGAATTATTTTGGTTTCTAATGCCCTAGTTTCAATATATTCCCGAATTTGATGGAAGTGGAGATGCACTAGGATGGTGGAACCAATATAAGAGAATTTATGGTTGAAAATTTGATCTTGTTCTATTCTTAAGTGTTGAAGCTAGTCAATGGTATATACCATTATACAACGGTTTTTCTTATTTGGATGAATTAGAACACGCATTTCATATATATGAGCTCTAAAGAAGAAAATAGAAGTAGAATATAAAGAGGAAGGACAAAAAAGAACAAGAAGATAGAAAAGAAAAAAAAAGGAAAGAAAAGAAAGAAAAAAAGAATATGACAGATACACTTACATGTATTTTAATTCTAATAAAAGAAGATTTAATGTATTTAAAAATAAAAAATTATTATTTCTGCATCAAATATAACTTCAAAATATAGATACAAATAAAATACATTTTCAAACTTTTGAAGATATAAAACTCTTCATAGATAAATGTCAAATTATATAATTTTTATTTTTAAGATAGCCTAATATTGAGATTGGAGCAACGAAGGTCAAGTCTTCTAAACACGACTGTGAAAATGATTTTGTGGCGAGAGAAAGGAAAAGGGGTTTTCCCCCTCTTCACGGATTTCGAGGCACTGTGGAAAGAGGACAAAATCTAATCAAAATAATGCAGTAGGTGTGTGAATGTGATCAAGATAAAGTAGCACAAACGTTAAATTGTTTGTTGACTCGGAATCTTGCTAAACTACAGTGTTTCCCTGAAAACGACGGCTTCGATTTTTTGCTCTAAAATAATATTAGACGGCTTACAATACATTGAAATATTTTTCGAATAAAAACCTTATTAATCCAAATTATTGTAATAGATGCAGCAGAAGAGTTTGTGGATGGTGAAATAGGGAGAGATTTTGGGATTATGTTTGTAGCATAAGTGTTACAGTGAACAGTAGAATATGTAGAATCTATAATTAGTTATTTATATAATGTGCAATATTTTTTATTGCACAAGTTATAAGCAGATTGTGTGTTTGGCATGATTTATAATGAATTGTTAAAAATGGCCATAAAGGGGGCAATATATAACTCCAACTGATTCTTCCTTGGAAAACTAACTTGGCCATGGAAAAGTACCAGATTTGAGGCTGACTGTAACAAAAAGACCAAGTTGAATACTTGCTTGAAGAGAAAAAGTTGAACCTTGAACTCGAGTTTGGGTCTATAGTTGCACAAAAGATTACAAATGATGTGCATGCAAATAAGACCATTTCTAAAGCTATCATTAAAGGAATCATTACTCCAACCAAAATTACAAGACTCATGAATATAGTTTTAATTCATTCACATTGAAATTCTTACTACATTTCACTTTTAACTACAAATTTCAATTTTATGTAATATTAAACAAAGCTGCATGGTTTATTGTAAATATAAAAGTTAAATTTAGTGAAGATAGAAAAAAAAAATTCAAAATAAATAATTTGATTAATGTTAATGAAGATAGAAAAAATGAAATTCAAAATAAATATTTTTGTAATATTGTAACAATGTAATTATTTAGTAATAAAATTAATTTAAAATATAAATTTTATTTTCAACTTTATGTATTTCAATTATGGTTTGGCATAACTTATGGTCATTGGTTATGAACAACTGCATCTCTTTAGTGTGATTTTAGAAACTATGGCATTTCCACAGTTGGGTATTAGTGATGGTTAAGTCTAACAAACATTTGAACTATTACAGGTTGTAGAAATTATTTGTAAGTGTATTATTTAAAAAAATATTTGAACTGTTTACAATTAATTGCGTTCCTCTAAATGAGCAGTTTAAAAACAACAAAAACTACATAGACACAAATGGTTTTTTTTTTTTTTTAAAACAGCAAGAGATGGTTTTTAGTGGATCTCCCAAAGATATAAAAGTTGCATATGTGCCAAAGAGCAAGGGTTGTGTATATACATACAGCCAAAAGAAATTCTACATAGCTCAATTAAAAACCAGTAGCAACAGAATTTGGAAGGCTATTAGATTGTGAGGTTATTAAAAACAAAAATAGATTTGATTCCATACATTTTTTTGAAATCATTGATGAATGAAAACAACACATGCATATCATAGATTTTGTAGTATCTAAATGCTAATGCCAAGCAAGAAGGATGCTAAAAAAGAAGAGAACGAAACAAATGACGATAATTAAATATGTATTTTACTGAGCATTAAAATTATATAGAGGTTCTGTCGGATTCTTCATCATCCATTTGTAAAGTTATTCAAAAATCCTATAACTGTTATCGAATATAGAAAAAAATAGTGTTATGATACAAGAGTAGTATCTATAATTGAGCTTAATATTTAAAAAATATATAAAACAGTAGACATTACTTAAGGTGAAGATTGCAAATATATAGAAAGTGTAATTTCCACAGTACATTAATAAAATAAGAGATTGTAAACCAGTTTTTGTAATAAAGAAGGTTAGTAAAATATAATTCACTTAGATGATAGATAAAGTGATGGTAGAACATGTTTTTCATTTTGTTTTCGAAGAAGCTGCTGTAGTGTTTTATGTTTGTGAGCTAATGTCAATATAAATGGAAACATAGTATAAGACATTTATTTAACAGGTTAATTAAAATATACAAATAGGAAATAAGCTTTTGAGTAATTAGTAAAGTATAATATCAAAGTTTGGAAATTGAGGAACACCAGGTACTTGCAAATTAAAGAAATACATAGTTAGAATTGTTTTGTTGGAGAAAGTATATACAATGATTATGTTGGGAGGACGTAGTAAAGACCAAAATAGATAGAGTAACCAATTTCTTTACATTGTAGACATGTATTTGATATAGTATGTGCGCAACAAAAAAAAACTAATAATAGGCTAATGCATATCAAGGTAAATCTGGAAGTCAGCGATTATTGCAGGTGCAACATTATTATTATAGAGCTGATCATATTTATATTTAAGCTCTCTTAGGAAGTTGCATAAGCCCTCAAGTTTTGTGCAGCTGGATTGGTAAGTTGACACTGAGATCTGGAGATTCTCGAAATCCAATTCTTCAATAGGATCTGTAATTTGAGATGCAAGTTTGAGTTTGTTGACAATGTCGATGCAACTATTAGATATAGTTGCAGAAAGGTGTTGAATGGTTGTATGCAAAGAGTCAGGTTTATTAACTGTTGACGATGACTTTGATTCTGCTGGTGGTGGATGCACTGGAATGGAGGGGCTTGATTGTATAGGAGTATTTGATTGTGTAGCCATGACTTGGTATGTGTTAGTGGAATGAGCAAACAAATTAGTAGAAGTATATTACATGAAACAAGCATTACGTAAAAAGAATGTTTGAATTATATAAATAGAAAAGATAAAAAATAAATGTAATCTATATTTGAATAAACAAGATAATATAGTATGTGGAAAATCTTCTTTTGTTTGTATTTTTTTTTTGGAAAAAAGGTTAAAGGTTAGGGAATTGCGTGATCAATATTCATTAGACATAGTAGTAAGCTTTGAAGGAGTTTGGAGAGTCTAACCTGTAGTTATTTGCAACCCGTGTGCTATCTCAAGAGCTTATTTCAGACAAAGCCAATAAGCGTTTCTCCTCTTCCTTCCGGTGTGCTACATATGTACTTTGTGTCATGCATGCATATCTTTGGAAGGTGAAGGGTGGCTTGATATGTAATCTTGCAAGTGCACGAACTCTAGAAATAGCTGAGAATGTTAGCCCTTGTCGGTCGACGTTGCCAATGTCGATTGTTGCCTTTTCTAGTGTAAGGCCTTGTGACTTGTGTATTGTTAGAGCCCATGCCATTTGAAGGGGGATTTGACGATGAAGTCCACGAATCACAGGGGAAATAGGGACATACTTTGGGTTATTGACATCCCAAGCAGGGCCTATGTATTTATTGAAATGAACTACAAAAAACAGTGGAAGTGAAGGTGGCTTTTCATCGGCCTTGTAGACTATATCTTTGACTTGGCCAAGTGCACCATTAACAAGGCTTGTTTCTACCCATAGGTTTGAACATAACATTACCTCCTCTTGTATACACAAAAGGACCTTAGATTTTAGTTGTTCTTCATCAGGATTGGAGCATGGTGACCCCCTTAGCTGCTTTGCAGTTGATATGGCAATAGGTGTTGCCAAAGATAGTAACATGCATTGATTATGAAGTGAGGCCATTTCATTTGTTGCAAAAAGGTGTGTTGAGGACAGGAATTTTGTTTGCTCTGTAGAGGCCAATGATGAGCTTGACCGAGTCATTAATACTTTCCAATCTTCAACTGTAGGTTCTACATTGCGTAGATTGGACAGAATAGTACGAAAGGTGACTTGTGCTAGTTCCTCGCCGATCTGCCAAAAAATTTTGCTTAGTGTGACAACTTTGGTGAAGTTGCACCATAGTGAACCCCCATATGATTTGGAGGCGTACATGGGAATGTCCTTGACTGGTGGAAGTTGGCCAAGGTCACCAAAGAGCATGATTGATCATCCTCCAAATGGAAGTTGATTGTGGTTGGGGAATGCTTCGCGTAGCCTCATGTCAATGCTTTGAATTAATTTGGGACCAATGAAGCTCATTTCATCTATTACTATATAGCGAATGAAGTAAATTTTTTCTTGAAAGCTTGCTAGTGTTTGGCCTTGCAGGGGGACAATATCTTTGATAGGTATGCATAGGGCTGAGTGGATTGTTGATGCTTGGATGTTGAATGTTGCTACACCTGTAGGTGCAAGAAGTAGTAATGGCGAGGGGCTATTTTGGGATGAATTATGGATTGTAGTTTGGATGGCTTTTATTAGGTGCGATTTACCTATTCCAGCAGTTCCTTGAACAATCATTTTCAAAGGAGTTTGGTAGGTACTTGCATTTAGATGTGAGCAAACTATATCTAATGCTTTTTTTTGTTCGATAGAGAGGTCATATTGGGTAGGCATAGTGGGAAGATAGGTGGATACAAATGTTGGACGATTGGATTCTATGTAGGTAGTAGCGTAGAATTGTTCATGGGGAGTGAGTTGGGAAGAACCCCAATCATGGTGCAAGTCAATGTCTCGGCGACCAAGCATATCGAGTTCATTGAAGTGGAAAGGAAGGCTTGGGTATAGGCTTGATAATACTTTCCATTCAGATGGGTTGTTTTCTTGCATTATTCCTTCTTGACTGGAAGAGGATGTAGAGTTGGTTTCTTCAGAAGGCTCTAATGGTGTGCGGAGCACATGCCAAGGATGGTAACTGGTTGAAAAACTCTCCCATTGTTGTGTAATAGGAGTGGTTGACAAAGTGAATTCATTGCAAATGCTACGGAAAGGTTTGCATAGTAGTAGTTTTGACCAACAAAATGCTTCAAAGCGATTGGTGTCTCTTGTAGGAATGGAGGTGAAGTGCGGCGAGATGCGAAAAATGGCTTGGATGGACCGTTCCTTCCATTGGTTGTGTTTTCGAGATGCCTTATAGGTCCACTTTTGGGTAACCTCAAGAAGTGACGTAGCCTCTAATTGTATTGGACGAACCATGTAAGCATCAATGTTGTTTGGGGAGGTGGAGGTTGATTCAGATGACAGACAGATCTGTTGAATTTTTTTTTGGTTGACATTTAAAGAGACAAATTTTTGGCTAGATAGGGAGAGTGGAATTTTAAGTAGGAGGTGGCAAGTTTCTTGGGCTCCAATATCACGGTCCACTAGTGTATCAGCAAGCATTTTTTTGAAAGTTGTTGGGGCAGGTTTGTCAGACTCTATATTGGATGAAATACGTGATAGCATTGCATGGTATGTTTTTGATTTGTTTTCAGCTTTGGTTGCATATTTTGCAATATACTTGAGGACTGCATGGATAGATATAATAGGTTGGCAATCCACATTAGCTCTCCAAATGGAGAGAATGGAAGGGTTGTGTAGATTTAAGTAGTCGTCATTGCGAGCAGCAGTGAATTTTGGCTGGACAACTTCATCAATTGACAGGGTGGAAAGTTCTTGAGTGGGCCAAGGGGCTTTGTAACGACAATGTAGGGTTTGGCCCTTTTTCCTAAGGCAGGTTTGCAAGGTACACTTTGTATGACATTGAACACAGTTGACCAATTCAGTGTAGTCAGTGAGAGGGTCGACTTGCAAAATCATTCTACTATCCATCAAACATGGGTCATCGCCAAGAGATCGATGAATTGTTTGGTTCCTTGAAAGTAGCGGTCGGGGGTTCCATGCAGAGACATGCCTTTCAATGTATTCAAGGGCATTTTGCACAGATTGAAGGTTATTCCATTGTAGTTTCTCAATATTTGGTGCTTCTGCTAGCCAAAGGAAACCATGAATATGTGCAGAGCCTCTGTGTTGCCACTCATACCTGGTAGATTTGTTTTGTTTAGAAAGTATTTGAATGTTATCGATTGGAAATGAACGAGGCTAGAATAAAATATACCTGTACCAGTAGTCGGTTGCGCCAAGTAGTTTTACCAAAACCTCTATATGGAATGCAGTGAATCTCTGGTGCATATAGTGTGCAGCTAGGTGTGGATTTTGTACAATATTTTGTATCCTCCATTTATAAGTGGCTTGCAAGTTTGAAGGTGCATTTGACGGTATGATCTTGTGTAGGTCTGGCCATTTTGTATCAGTCGCACTGAGCGTGAAGAATAGTGATGGACAACCAACTTGGATAACCATATCAGAGAGCTCCCCTCTACAACGGTTCCAAAAAGGGCGTGTTCCTCGAATTGATGATCCAAAGCGCATGAGTTGTTCAACAAGTTGTTCATCTGGAAGGTCCTTTAAGCGTTGACGAAGATCAGAAATTGTTGCTGGCAAGGATGTATCAATGTGCTTATGGACAAATACAGATCCTGTGGCTTGGCTACGATGACGCATAAGAATATTGAGTATGAAGTACCTAAAGCGAGGGTGTTGGCCAAACCTATCATCAAAGTACCTAAGCAAGTGCAGACCATATTCATGTAACTTAACTTCTTGCATGCGTTGTTGTTTGAATGCGGCTTGGCCATTTGGGAACAAAGTGGGGAAAGCCATAACAAACAATCCTTCAGTGGTGTACTCATTGATGGGGGATGGGGAAATGGGTGGCCAATCCATAGACAAGGTTGGACGACCTTGACCGAGTTGCAATATAGAATGCAATTCTTCTACTTCTCGACGTGCTGGTGGAAGGCTAGCTACAAAGGAAGTCGAGTGGTGTGTACCTTCTTTAGGAGGGTCGAAGGTTGTAGCATCTATATGTGCAGAGCTTGTTGATGTTGGGCTACAAAATGTGGTTGTTGCAGAGAGGAGGTTAATAATGTTAGTGGAAGCAATTGGTAGACATGCTAGTGCAACCTCATCTAAGTGGACATTTTGGTAATATGGGTCATGCAAGGTTTTATATTGCAGTGCCTTATGAACATGACTTCTACTCACGTAGAAGCTATAGTCCTGTTGGCCAATATTTTTCCTATTAACTAATAGGATGTCTAATTCATCTATACGTCTAGGCAAGTGGGTGGCGATTAAAGAAATATCTTGAGGAAAGGAAATAGTGTGTCCACTATATTTTAGTTGGCCTCCCTTTGCATAGGTAACTTGAAGGATAGGGCTGACCCTAGCTATTAGCATCTCTTCAACTTGGGTGAGTTCTTTTAAACATAGGGGTTGCTCACCAGGGTCCATGTTATTCCATGCGGAGAAGCGGTGGCCATTTTTTTCAGATGCACATCTGTAACAAGTAGGAATTCCATGTACTTGTTTTATCCTTATACTTGGATATTTTTCCATGCATACTAGACAAGTTGACATTCTTGCTAGCTTATCAAGTGTAGAACGGAAAGAATTTCTTGCAACAATAAAGCTTTGACCAAAGATCAGATGCGGGTGGATCTGAATAGGGGAAGTGGATGAGGGGAGTGTAGATGTGGAGGTGCTAGCAAGGGTGTTGTGTGCAAGTTCCCGTCTTCTTCTATTGACAATGTCTTTTCGTGCATGGTAGCGAGTGCGTTGTTGTTGGTTACGATGGGCTCATCTAACTTGAGAGCTTGAATTTTCCATATCCCTTTACTATCTTTCGTGCATTTACAAAAAATGCAAAAATAAGCAATGGAATGTAAACAAAGTATATCGAGCAATATGCAATTGCATTGAAACCAGGAAAGAACAAGATTGTATGTCATTCAAAGTTTGCATAGAAGGTGCAACATTAATGGGGATAATGTAATAAAAGATGGGAGTAATAAATGTTCTTAAAAGGAAATATCAAATAAGCAAGATAATGTGTAAACTAAAAACATCAAGCACACGAAAATAGCATTGAATAGATGTGAAGCATTGTGAATCCAAACATAATATAAAAGTGAGCAATAATAAAATGTTTGTTTTAGGTTTGTTTTGGTATTACATGTGTGAAATTGCAAATAG
>VDFB02193867.1:188217964-188288483 GCA_007258455.2 Sequoia sempervirens | reverse complement strand
CTCACATTCAAGATAAATTGACCATGATGAAATTTCCTTCTTTCATGCATTTATGCACAACTCAGTTACTAATCGTGATGCAAAATCCACTTCTAGCCAAGCTAAGAAGTCTGAACAAAGCAACTGAAACAACTCACAACACTTTAGAAAACCAAACAAAGTATTCGTATAATTCAATCCCCCTCCTCCATAGCCAAATCAACCCGTTAATAATCAAGTGGCAGTCACTAAAGCAGTTGTGCCCTTTACCTATGGCGACACGAAGAGATAGTTTACCCTTTTACCTGATACTCTCCATAACACAATGAATCAAATGCTACAACAACAAATGATCACTTTTCCTATAGTCAAACCACTTGATCCTACTAAGCATTTACCCCCGACCTTTAAACCAAATGCTTATTGTCATTTTCATCGCCAAAATGGACATGACACAGAACAATGTAAATGTCTTAAACACCTTGTGCAGGACCTCATTGATTATGGCCATCTATCCATTGTAGGTGTCAATGATCAAGGAAATAAGTTTGTTGCCCCGCCCAATTAGAATTTGCAAATTTTTAGAGACCCAATGCCTAAACACAATGTTTCATTTGTCAAGGCTAGTGAACCTTCAAACAATGATGTGATGAATGTCAATACAAATGATGAACAACATGATATTACTCCAAATCTTACCCATGTTAATCCTATGGATAAATTGGTGGGTACAATAGACGTTATCCCTCGCAAGCGCCCAACTAAGAAATCTCTTGATATTACTTTTTCTTCTCACAATATACTTAAAAACCTTCCTGATGGTCCTCTTTACATAGTCAGCCACATCTATGATAATCCCACCAATGGGATATTAATAGATCCCTCCTGTGGTGAGAACGTGATCACAAAGGAATTTTTGGTATTACATGATCTTTATCATGATGATTATGACAAACCAACAACACAGATTAAAACACATCATGGTTTCACATGCCCTATGATCGTATTGATCGTACTTCCATTATATATAGGACCTAAAACATTGGATGTAATATTCTCTATCATTCCACAATCAGATCAATTTCATCTGTGACTAGGTTATCCTTGGCTTTGCTTGATGAAAGTTGTCGCTTTAGTCCTTCACAAATGTTTGAAGTTTTTTCTTAACAATGAGATATTTATTGTACACCATAGTGGCTTTAATACATTTTCTTCTAAAACTAATTTTTCCTTGGAAGCCTTCTTGCCCAAACCTATGGAACCCATCATCCTCGTAGAGATTTCTTTTTCATTGCCTATCAAAAGTTCAAAGCCAAGCTCGAATAGCCAAAGTGTCTCTTCGCCACATGTCCCCATCAACTTCAAACACTCTTATCTTAGATGAGACAATGCTTCAACCTGAATATGAACCTGAACAAACATTAAAACCTTTCAAGCAACCAACAATAAACACTTCACCTTCATCATATAAATGCCCAAGAGATAATGAAACCAACCACGTCATTCCTCCCTACATTAAACAAGTTTATAAAGCGAAAGAGAAAGTGATTGACCCACCTCCTTCAGTTCCTTATGCTCCTCCCCCTCAAGATGAAAAGGAGCCTATTGTGGATCAACCCACTCTTACTCCTAAACAACTTTAAAATAGAATTAAAAGAAACCAAGGTGCTAGAGTGTGTAGGTGTCGTCGTAGTCTCCTTGCTTGGCAGTTACATGTGCCAGAAGAAAACAAAGAAAATAAAAATCCACATTTGACAGAAGAAATACCCGACCACCCTCCTCCTCCTGAACCACCATAAAATCTTACAACACAACCATCACAATAAAATGATCCGATACAACAACTACAACTCCTGATACACCATTGGAAATTACCATTCATCCTCCTGTTGTGATCAACTTAGATGACGATGAGGAAACAACAAAGATTGATGATGAAATACATGATGAATTAAATACATTTTTTTCCTCATCTATGAGCTTCACTGAGATATTCCCATTCTAGAGTGATGAGCTTGGTACTTCCCCTAGTTCGGTACTTTCAATTGTCCCTTTAGACAATCAACCTCCCTCACAATACACTAAACATGATTGGGATGAGGATGACTTATTAGATGGTTGACTTGCATTTTCCTTACTAGCCTTTTTACATTTTCATTTTTCTTTTTCTTTTCTTTGGTGTGATTGCATGACATGTGTAATGTGTTCCCCCGTAATATATGTTTATTGATCTCTCTCTCTTTGTGCACTTCATCTATATGTGCCCTCATTCTTCTATATATCGTACATCACTTTCACTTTTTCCCTTTTCACTTTTGTCTTTTCTTTTCCTTCTGGGGATGAAAAAGCATTGAGACACCCTATGTCTCTTCCATGTTGACCCAAATGGTCCCTCTTCCTTTTAATTTTTCTTTTCTTGTGTTTTCCTTTTGGGGATGATGCAAGGCATTGAGACTGAAATGTCTCCTTCGTGTTGACCCAAAAGCTTTTCATTTTCTTTTCACTTTTTTTTTCCTTTTGGGGATGATGCAAAGTGTTGGGGCCATAATCTCTTCCATGTTGACCCAAAGGTCCTTTTCCTTTTACTTTGTATTTTCTTGTGTTTTCCTTTTGGGTATAATGCAAGGCATTGAGATCGAAATGTCTCCTTCATGTTGACCCAAAATCTTTTTCCGATTTCATTTTCCTTTTCCTTTTCCTTTTCCTTTTCCTTTTCCCTTTCTTGTGTTTTCCTTTTGAGGATGATGCAAAGTGTTGAGACCGCAATGTCTCTTCCATGTTGACCTAAAGGTTTCCTTTTTCTTTTTCTTTTTTATCTTTATTTGTGTCATTCTTCCAATTCTATGTATTTGGGGAATGATGACAATTCTAAGCTCTTTCGTAAAAACATTGCAGCAATGAACATACTAACCCCAACTCCATAGATCCCATATGTGTTTGGTGTGTTCCTTTTTTGGGAAACCCCTCTTTCTTTTGTTCCTTTTTCCTTCACATGAAGCAACCTTACTTGGAAATGTATGACTTGGCATAAGGGCTTTCCAAGTTGGCTCTCATGTCTTGTTTCTTTTTGCATAATTTTTCATTTGCTACTTTAAAGTAATTGGTCACAGAATGGTGTGTAGCAATTCCTTTAAAGTAGGGGCATACATTGGCATTTTTCATTTTGCATCTTTCTTGGTTCTTAGTGTAGCCTTCTTGTTCCATATGATGTATTTGTCACTTTGTGGATGACATTGGGTGTGATGACCTTCATAAGTGTGATCTATCATAGCATATTGCATTCCTCTTGGTGGCCTGATGTAATGCACTGCATTCCTAAGTTGTGAATATTCTATTATTTTATTGGTCCTCTCTTGGAGACATTAGACACAATGTTCCCTAAGTGATAGACCTTGCATGGAGTAAACAAGACTCATTTGAACATTTCTTTTGCATTTTTACTTTTTATATTTTACATTCATATGGCCATCTTGCATAACACAACTTGTGTGCTTGTCGTACCATCCTTCTTGTTCATGAGTTTTGAGCATACAAAGCTTTGCTTGTCTCATGAAGCACAAACTGAAATTTTCCTTTATGGTGCTTTATTAAAGTTATCAGGAGGTATAAATTTGATATGGTTGAGTAGGAAGCCCATTCTGAGGCACGAATTTCCCCATAGACACCTGTGTGTTTGTGGGTACATACCAGTTGAGTGTATGTTTCTCACCTTTTTGGATTTCTTACCCGATGGATAGCCATGAGTTATGTCACCCCAGAATGAGTATGCATTTTTCTTTTTCAGACAAACAACCTAGGTCTAATCCACAACTAGTTGGAAAAATGATCAAAGCTTGATCTAACTTTTCCCTTTTCTTTTTCTTTTTCTCTTTCTCATGTGTGTTCCTTTGTTCTTATGTTTAGTTTTCCATGGTATCTCCATCCTCTGGGATTTATCATCCCTCTTCATCGTTGTTGCCTCATCTTGCTAGCATAAGTGCATTTGGATCCTCCTCGATGTGCATGGCTACTTTAGTGTGAGTCTGAAGCAAGTTCATCCTCTCGCTAAAGTGGGAGCTAAATGTACCATAGAAAAATGGATCTTTGGACATTTGCATGGTCATTTAGGTCTTTTTCCTATGATTCTTGTCTTATTTTTCTTAGATTTAATGTTGTAATGTGACTTATACATTCACATTAGGTCTTGAGTATTCAAATTATTAAGACTTTATGATGTCTTATGAAGGTGTTGTGAAGTGTTATAACACATTTCTACACTTTTATAGATTATTCTTATTATAATTAATCTAAATATCCCCTTTTTATCACTTACCAAGACTTATTTTAAAGTGTTGTAAAGTCTTGTAACAAACTTTCATGCTTTTCTAGACTTGTCATCGCTTTCTTGTGCTTTTTTTGGCCCCTTTGTGCACTTACAAGCCTTAATTAAGTGTGTTCTTGAATATAAACCCTACTAACATCATTAAATACAACTTAATTTTCAACATACACTTGCTTTCCTTGATTAGAACCCATTCGCCATGGGTGGCAAATGAGTCCCTCTTGGCACAAAATTCAAAATAAATTCAATTTTCTTTTAGTTTTTTATTCATTAAGACCTTAGGTCAGCCTGTGATGTTGTATTTTTGGGAAATTAGGGCATAAATGTGTATAAATGAGTGTTTTTCTATCCATTTTAACCCCCATTCACCTATTCATTCAAGTATTCATTCTTGTATCCATTTGAGCATCATAACATCATTCAATCAAGAAATTATCAAGCATCTTGGAGTAGCCATTGACATATCTTCAAACTTTAACAACAAGGGTTTGGTGAGTTTATGACACTTGCATGTTATTTGTAGGTAGATTTGCCAAAGCGGGGTTTGACCAAGGAAAACCCCTATACTTTAACCCTTAACAAATTTCCCCCTCTTTTCATGAGTATTTGCAAGTCTTGTAGGAAGATTTTTCAAAGACATAGGTGTTGAAAAGTGGTCAACAAGTCATCAAATCTATTTAAGTCAACAAATACCTAATTCAATCTTGGAGACATCATTCAACCCATTGTTTTGTAAATTTGGATCCGTCAACCCGACAAGAAAACAAGTACAGATCTTGACCCATAGAGTTGACTTCAGAATTTGTAGATTTTTGTAGGTGGAATGATTCGCCATCAATAGAAAATGAGTCCCACTGCTAGGCTGGAGAAAGTGTTTTTTGAGGTTTTCAGTTCCCGACATCTCAAAACCTGTTTCAACATAATGTGCCAGAACCTAGACTAGTTTTCCATCAATGGCGAATGAGTCCCACTAGTCATCAAAAACAATTTTTGCAACACTCTAGAACCTTCCATCATCATATTTCCACCTTCAGGTGCACTCTATTCAGTTTCATTAAGTTTTGTTTTCATTTGTGCATGTTTCTAATTCATTTCTGCATACAACATTGTGTTTTCAAACACTTCATATTTCTTAGGTTTTAAATAAATACTCAATCCATTTCATCAGTTTGTTGAATTTAGACATAATTTCATTATAAAAGTGCATTAGTTTGAGCGAACCACCTAGATTTTGTGTAGGGTCTATCTCTCTCCTTTAGGTGAAAAACCCTAATTGAGCAAGAGAATCATAACACCCTAAACCACAAAATCGTTCAGGAAGAAAAAAATGAATGGAATATGCAAGCTATCTCCCCAATCCTGAAGGGAATATGTAGGAAGAAAACTCAAGATGTATGGAATCTTTGAACTTAGCTCAAGTGTCGCCATGTTGATGTTGAAAGCTCCCTTAATAAAATCAGGTGTTCTAGGCCATACTAATGAAAACAAAAACTCAAAATCTTCTAGAGACTAATGTATAACACCATCCAAAGATTCAAGTATCTCCTTTGAAGATTTATCCTCCAAATGATGATCCAAAGTATCCACACTCATGTCAAAATGTGATGAATGATCATGTAGAGAGTGAACAAGAGGATCAAAGTATTCCCTCAAAACAACTGAAGAAGAATTAACTTCATCAAAGAGAAGATGAACACTCAATAGTGTCTCCCAAATCAACAATATGTGTCTCCATAAACAAGTCTAAAATACCTATTAAGAGATCATCCCAAGCTAAATCTGAAAGAGAATGAATGTTCTACTACAAAGAACCACTGGAAACTTTCAAAGAAGCAACACTGGAATCTAAAGTACCAAGAGTATATGGTGATGGGGTATCAATAAATTAATCATATTGTGTTTCCAAAAAGTGTATACTTTGCTTGATATGGGAATAATTGATGATAAATTGAACTTAATGAGGCCTTGATTTAGTGTTGTGAGGTGGAACACCCTTGAAAATTGAATAAAATACATTTATTGATGTCTTGTAAAGGTGTTGTAAGGTGTTGTAACACATCCTCATGATTTTCTAGGACCATAATGTTATAATTCACTTAAATAACCTTACCAAGACCTATTTCAAAGTGTTGTAAAGTCTTGCAACAAAATTTCACACTTTCCTAGGCTTGTCATCAATATTTACACCTTTATTATGCTTTAAATGACCCCTTTATGCACTTACAGGCCTTAATTGTCTTGTTGAAGAACTTGATAAATAAAATTTAATATATCTTAATCTCTGACATCCACTCAAAATTGGGCCCAGGTGGACTAAGTCGCCACCTTGGGAAACTTAGTCCCATGTGGCACAAAAATAAAAATTAATTTAAATTTCTTTTGGGTTTTTATTCCTTAAGACCTAAGGTTGGTCTGTGATGAGGTATTTTCGGGAATTAATGCATAATTGTGTATGAATATAGGGTTTTCCCTCTTATTTTACCTAATTCATTCACTCCTCTTTATTTCATCATTCATCTTCATTATTCTTCTCAACCAAGCTAGGGTTTTGTCATTCCAAGTCATCAAGATAGCTTCCTAAGACATTCAAGGGTAGATTCTTCAACTATTGCTGCAAAAAAAAAGATCAATCATCATGGAAAGGTAATAACTCCATTTTTGCATGCTACATTACATTCTTTCTTCATTTTTTTTAATTACCTAAAAAAGGGTTTGACCAAGGAAAACCCCCATGCCCTAACAATCAACACTTTCTCCTTCTATCTTTGTGTGTTTGCAGATTTAGGAACTTTAAACGTTTGAAGATCATTCAAGATAAGGTTGAAGACTTGTTAAAGACCACTCCTTGTTGACCAAGCCAAAAATATCCACTAAAATCCACCTCTAGGCCTGAAATTGAGAGTTTCTGAAGCAAAGACCTATGGGAAACTAGAGTGCAGACCTAGGGCTTCCATTTTCACTTTTGAATTTTCAGAAATTCAAAAGTGGACTAAGTTGCCACTAGTGGAAAATTAGTACCACTAAACCTATTTTTTGGATTTTTTTATACATTTGGATACACATTTTCCCGAAATGGGCTTCGGTGCAGTTTTCCATAATTTTTTTGAAAGTGGACTGTCGCCCAGACTGGCCTAAGTGTCCTACTAGGCTTAAAAATCAAAATTTCTAGAATTTCAGAGTTGCTTCAAGTCTACAACACACTTCCAAGTGCACACCTTTTGTCTTACAACTTTCTATTTGGTTTTATTTTCATTTCTAGGTCATTTAATTCATGTTTGCATATCACAATGTGTTTTCTGGCACTCTGTATTGCTTGGGTTTTACATTAATAATCATCTTTCTTTTTCAGTTTATTACACTTAGGACATTACATTTAGACACATTTCATCCCTCATTACATCAATCTTGAGTGTAGACATTAGCATTTTGGCCCATCTCTCTCCTTTTAGCTGAAAAACCCTAGAAGAGTTAGAGAGCATTTGGTTTGCCAAAATATTCATTTACACATACACACAAGATGTGTCCATACAAGATGGGGAAATATAAGTCTCAGTATTATCCATAAAATATTGGATCTCCAAGGAAACTTCACATCAGATAAAGATCCAATGTCTCCATACAACTGTTGAATGATAGTTCAAGTAGTGAAAGGGCACTCAATATGCTCTATGTGATGTAGAATATCCCCAAGAATAGTAAGAAATATTAGTCCATAGACCATGTCAATATTGTTAAACCATGAATTCTTCTAATTATAGTCACTTGGCTCAGGAACAAGTCCAGGGATAGGGCAATAGATCCTACTCAAGGAAACAATTATTTATCCCTTGTTTCCAAGACAAATAGTTCTCTGAAGTTAGCTTGACAATGAAGGATGGAAATTTTTTTTAAGAGACATTCTTAACCCCCCATATATGGAACCTTATCTTAGTTTGTGATTAAAACTTATTTGTATAATCCCCCCAAGATTGATATAAAGAAATCACTTTAAGTGGATGCAAAAAGAGACATCAAGAGACACCCCCCTTTCCACTAGTCTCAAAAATCACCTCTCAAAGATATTACAATGTTGGCACTTTATAATTAGCGGATTTACAAAGCCTTTTCCAAGATACAATGCTCAATAGGCCCATAATGACCAAAATTTTAAATTCTTTAAATATAAAATGAACCTAAGATAAAATATGGAAAATTTAGCTCTATAGCTATATAGTTCTTTCCAATACCTTTCCAATGCCTATTTGTGTCCAAAAATGGAGTTCTAAGGTGAAAGTTATGTCCTGTTGAAGAAAAATGTAATAATAGATTCAACCTACAATATTTGGAAAAAAAATATGAAAATTTATTTTCAAAACCTTTGTAGATGGAAAGCTCTCATCTCCAACTTTCCAATGATATCTTATTTGCTAAAATCCAACGCTTGAAGAAAAAGTTATGAATTTTTGAAAAACTGGGTGAATTTAGCCTATAGGAAACAGGTTTTCTAGCAAAAAAGGTTTACATCTGATTTGATTTTTGAAAAATATATTCACTGTGAGTAGACAATAACAGAGACCTAGAAATATTTTGATGTGAAGAAAAAAACCTAGAAATGTTTTCTTTGATCAACAAGCAGAAGATGTGAAAATGAATTTTATTTAACCTTTAGCTTGTAGAAAAAATGGCATGTGACACTTTTTGGACATCAATTTTCTTCAAATCTGTTCAATATATGCAAAATCTAAAGGATACCAAGATGAGATTTCAACCCTGGCTCCAATAAAAAGTGATTTTTTTTCAAACCCCCATCTACTAGTATGGCAAATGATCTTCAATTTAGATGAAACAAGCCAAATCTGACTTTCTTGTGCCTTCTGGACGCATTGGAACAATAATTTTTTTTCCAGTATAACTAGAAATGTTGTAATCATCTGGATCTCACAAAATACATATGAAATGTAAAGAGGTTATTATATCTTTTCAAATCCTTTCTAATTCTCTATCACTTAAAAATGCAAGAGAAGAGCATACAAGAATTTATAAGAAACTCAATCTCTCAATTGAGAATCTAATAACTTAGATTTCTCAAAACAAAAGCTTTGATGCCATGTTAGAAATTTGAAATAGATTGAATAACCCAAGGAACATTTTAAGAGAAAATCAAAGCTATATAAGCTGGAAAAACATAAAGAATGCACGCCAGAACTCTGAGAGATAATCCAATGTCAATATGACAGAATGTATTAAGAGGTTCCAAGATTGATTGATACAATGAAAAGATGCAAAATAATGATTGCATGCATCAAGGTGCATGTATTCCAAAGTATGCAACAATGCAAGAGAATTAATGGATGCAAAATACAAGCTAGGTAGTGGGTTTATATAGAACTTAGGAGAGGATGGAGATGGAAAATCAACTAATGATAATTGACCACCAAAACCACCAACATTAAATAAAGTAATGAAAATGTAAATACTCCACCCTTACAAGGTGGAGGAAAACTCATCACTTTATCTCCTAGTTATTAAATATTTAACTCACTTTATTATCCTAAGAAAGCTTAATACAAGTGTAGGAAAAACCTATAACTAAGGGAAAATAAATTAACACAATAGGAAATAAAAACCTACACTAACACTAGGTGAGCTCCTAGGAAGTGATTAACTAACCATACCAAAGTTATACCTCCTAATAACTTTGATAATGTGCCACACAATATGAACTTCGAGCTTTACAAGGCTAGGAAGTTGTATTATACTAAGAACTTGTGAACAAACTTGGCTCCACTGGCAAGCAAGGTGTGTTATACTTGGTGGCCATGAAAAAGGTTGTAACTTTGAGCTTCACAAGGCTAGCAAGTTGCATTATTCTAGGTAGTCATAAACAAACATGGATCCACTAGCAAGCAAGGTGTGTTATGCTTGGTGGCCATGAAAAACATAAAGGGTCCACTGGTAAGCAAGTTGTGTTATGCTTCCAGTGGCCTTGATACATGCAATAGGATATTCAAAGGGGTTTTTCTTAGTTCATGAAAGGTACTCTCATCTTAAGGAACATCATGCCTAATGTCTCCAAGAGAGGACTAGTCAAGGATAAAAGATTCACAACTTAGGGAATGCAATCAGTAGCATTACCACTAAGAGGAATGTCATGTGCTTAGAATGGTTGCAATCTTGAAGGACATCAAACCCAGTGGCACCATCAAGAAGAAGACACATCACAAGAAGTAAGAAGACCACGTGCTAAGAAACATAAGTTATAGTCAAAATGTCAAAATGATAAATTTCAATGTATGCCCCTAGTTTAAAGAAATTGCTAAACACCATATTGTGAGAAATTACTTTAAACTAGAAGGGTCAGTGTAGGATCATGGGGGTCCAAACTAGGCCCTTAAGTGGAAATGAAAGCTCGAAAAAATAGAATTATGCAACTTGACATAAAATTTTGAATAGGCTATTAACATAATTTGAAAAATATGTAAAAACATAATTTGTAGAAAACTGAATATAACTTTTAAGCTATTAGTCCTTTTTTAGAAAAAGTAAATCCATTTGGTGAAAATTTGAAATTTCAATGCAGTAGTACTAAATTTTTCAGGGAATAAATAAAAATAAAGTGTTTTTCTAGTTACCCTATTGGGGAGAAAAAATAAATATTTTATTTTAAATATTTAAATATAAGTAGAGGACACATGTTCCAAGATGTGATGCATATTTTTTTGTAATTTATTTGCAAGTAAATATTTAGTTATGAATTTTCTAGTAGGAATTTTTTTAAATATTAAAAAAACATTTGTCTGACCAGCCTAACTTGGTCCAATAACTATGAAATTTATTTTTTCTTTTTCTTAAACTATAGTTTGTGAAGCATAGTGTGTGATGCATTTTTTGGATTAATTTTTTTTAACTATTTAAAAGTTATAGATGTTTTTCAATCAGCCTATCAATCGGGACTTTAGTCAGAATGTATGTAGAAAATCAATAATAATTATCTATTTAATTCCAAATAATACATATCTAATATTTTTGGAAAGTTGACAATATTCTCTATAAACCCTTTATGTTTCATCAAATTTGGATAAAACAATGTCGTCAACCACTTTTAAGTCATATCTCCACTTTTTAGATCCCTATGATCCTGCACTCACCTATAAAATGATAAATGCTAAATAATAAAGAAGATGTGAGAGCTTATTTGGAAAGCCCTATGTCAATCATATGTTTCCAAATGAAGTTGCATCATGAAGAGGGGTTGCCTCCAAATAAAATTCAAAAATAACACAAAGGAATCCATGGATTTGGGTTCAGTGTATGTCTTTGCTACAATGTTATTATAGAGCTTGGAAATGTTAGCATTCCCCAAATAGTCATAGAACTGGAAGAATGATACATAGAGAGAAAAAGAAAAAAGAAAATCTTTTGGTCAACATGGAAGAGACCTAAATGTCTCGACACCTTGCGTCATCCCCAAAAGTAAACACAAGACAAGAGAAAAGATAAAGGTTAAATATGACATATAGAAGAATGTAGGTACAAATAGAGGAATGAACATAAAGATATGTCAAACAAAATGATACGGGGGATCACATTATGCACATGCAATCACACATAAAGAACATGAAAATAAGACAAATAAAATACTAGTAGGGCATGTGTGAGTCAACCTATAGTAGGTCATTTGCATCCCAATCTTGGTCATCATATGTGAAAGGTGGATAACTAGCCAAAGGGACAACGATTTAAGTGTCGTACTAGGACAAGTCTTACTAACTCCTTTTCCCCACTAGCTGTAGGATAAGGATGAGTCGAGGTAATTAATGAGAATGTGCTCCTTGCAATATAGAAATGATTTGTAATAAGCATAAAACATGTAATAATGTGCATTCTATGATTCTACAACTATCACATGGCAAGGAGAAAAGTGCATGTAATTGCTAAGGGATTATAACCTCAAAGGAAGTGTTAAGAGGATTAAATCCACTCAATATCTTCTTTAAAGCATGACGCTCATTGGTAAGATGGCCAAGTGTTCAATGAAATGCACAATAATTCATGTTTGTACTCCTACCTTTTTTTTTTCTTTGATAGGTGTCAACTAAATCAATCCTAGACGAAGATGTTCCATTTTTTGTTCAATTTCAATTTTAGTGTGCAAAAATGGAAATTCTTTGACTTTGTAAGGCTTGGATTTCTTGCTTGATTGGGTAACTTGTTGAAGTGGATTTGGAGGAGGAGGACCTAAGAGGATTCTATCATCCTTGTGAGGTATTGGTTGATCATTATGAAGGAGGACACTTATGTCCTTGGAAGATGTGGGGGGAGGAGGATCTTGATATCCTAATCCTTTGGTATCTTCATTTGGGATTTTTTCTAGTAAGTTTTGGACTTCATGCTCATTGGTTATGTCACGTCCTTGTTTTCTTAAGATCTTAAAACTTTGGCCATAACTCTCTTCTAAGTTAATGGGTGTATTAGTATCTCAGTTGGTATATGATGGAAGAGTATCATTATTGCTCTTGATAACAAGTTCATTTAATGATTGATGGTTGAGGCTTGCTTTGTGTGTCAATTTTAGGATGTAAATTTTTTAACATATCAAGTGATGGAATTATAGGTGGTATTGATTGTTGCATGGATGGGTAAAAGGATGCATTGTTCTCAAGATTGTGTAAGGAGTCTTATATGAATTGCTACATGTTATCTTTATCTTGACCTACTTAGATCTCCACCTAATATTTCCACCTCATGGAGATTCATTAGGATTTGATTGAGCATGATTAGGTTCTAGTGCATTAGGTTCATTACTAAACACACAACTTGAGACATCTACCAAAGACATTAAGGACTTCCATATATTACCCATACACATGTCCATGATGCAAGAATGAATTGAAATGCAAGGAGATAACAAATTTTTAGATTTTAAGCAAGATAATTTTCTGATTATACTATGCAAAAACCTAAAAAATGATGTGTTGTAATTCCAATTTTGTTTGAAATGCACTTGAATTGATCAATTAACCTTATTATAAAAGTTTGCAGAAAAAAAAATTATGGAAACTGAAATAGAAATTTGAATGCAGAAACATAGAATGCAGATAGAGGGTTTTTAGTGCCCAAAAATTTAGAAATAGTTCTCATCAAGGACTCATTCGCCCATGGGAAAATGGGTATTCTATCAGGGCTTTAAAAAATTAAATTACAGATTTCTAAGTTGATGTTTATGTTTTTAAATTCTAGTTGCAAACATGTACTTATAGTTTTAGATTTTTGGAAAATTAGGTCTAAATGCAAGTGTGAAATAATGCTAAATGACAAAAAAAAAGACCTAATTTGAGATGCAATTTTGATTCAATTTTTTGATTGATCATGCAATGTTATGTAAGCACTATGCAAAATTGATGGAGTTTTTAAAATTTTCATAGTTTAAATAATGCAAAATGCAAACCTAAAACCCTAAATGAGATGTAAACCAATGCAAGTTAAGAACCCTAAATGAGATGCAAATCAATGCAATGCAATGCAAAGTAATGCAAATCCTAGATCTAGGGTTTGAATGGACTCCAAATTTAAAAAGTGTATAGTGTAAGAGTATCAGGTTCACCAAAATGAAACATAGAAAAATAGGAGGTTAAAGGTGTGTGTTATAAGGGTTTCACCAAATATGGTCCTATTTTCCTTTATTTCATTAGAAAATGAGATCCACACAAATAATTGACTTACAACCCTTAGGTGAGTCAACTTGATGAGGGAATCTACTGATTTCCTTATGATTGAGGGCGAGGGTATTAGCCTAAACAATACTTTTGGAAGAAAAACTAAAAATAGTAAATCAACTCAATTATGCTCATTCAAACTTGAAACATCAATTTAAAGCTCAATAAAAATAGAAATAGTAAACTTTCTACATATCTTAGAAGGATTAAGCAATGTGTACTAGTCACCAAAATGTAGTTTCAAGAGGCTAACTGGGACTCATTCACCCATAGCCAAATGGGTCTCTATGTAGAGGTTTCAAACAGCTTTCAAGATCCTCTGGTGTTAGTCTATAGTTTATGTTTGATTTGGGTTTGAGTGTTGGAAGTTTAGAAATAAATCCTATAGGTGAGTTTTTTTTGGCTTGATGACAACTTTGATAACTTTTTGCAACTTTGACAACTTTCCCAATTTTGCACTTCAAGAGGTCTTCTATCTTCCTTCAACCTAAGATCTGCAACACAAATGCAAGAGGGAAAAATTGTTTGTTTTTGGTGAATGGGGGTTTGCCTTGGTCAAACCCCATTCGTGGTAATTAAACCTTTAATTGAAATAATGAAATATGAAAGGAATGATGAATGAACAATGCTATGTTGCAACTCACCAAACCCTTGAATAAATCTTTGGAGGGCTGAAATCTTGATCTTGATCTTGCATGAAATGGCTTCAATGGATGTGGATCTTAATACTTGAAATATGACTTGAATGCTTTGACTTGATTTTTGAAACCTACATCACAATGTTGGCTCCAAAAACATGCATGATTGCAAGATACTTTGACATGATGTTTGAGATCTTGATTGCTGCAATAAATCACTGATAAATCTTCTCTTAAATGCCCTTGATCATAAAATTTTCTCTTGTAAATGCTTGAATGAAAATATTTAGCTTCTTAGGATTTGAATTGATGAAATAACCTTGTATTTATAGGTATGTATCATTAATTTCTCAAAAATTAAGCATTACAAGCTAACATTGAAATTTGAATTTGAGGATATTAAAATACCGCCAAAAACATATTTTAAATTTAGGTTCAAAGGCATAGGGAGGACCCCTATTCCCATCCAAGTCCCTATTCCTAGAACTTGCACATTGCTCAAGGTAAAGTGTTATGTGTTGGCATTAATTATTGTCTAGTTTCCCCTTCGAAAAATATGATTTATTAAGCTTGTAGATGTAAAATAGGGATTATTAAGGCATAATTAAGTCCAATTTAATTGAGGGGACCCAAACAAAGTGTGAAAATGTAATGGAGTACATTTTTCTATACTACAAGTATATATAAATAAATTCAATGCAATTGTAAGGGTGTGTGTGGAGTATGATATTTTTTAATCTCTTTGAGATATAGCATGGACTGTCTTCTTCCATAAGGAGTACTATATGGCATTACCCCACCTCAAGGGTTTATTGAATTTCTACATATATTGGATATGAAGTCATCTTGGCCTACAAACATATCTTTTGGTATGTGTGATATCTATTATACATTGCATGGTTATAATAATTATTATATGTGGATCTTACTAGGTGGTATCATAGCTATGATTTGGGAAAATGTGAGGACGAAACCCTAATCTTTGAGGATTCACCAATACTTTCCAAATGATTGAGTTTTTATATTTATATTGCTAAAGTTGTCAGATAATATAAGGGATCTATAATTCAAAAAGAAGACTTTTGTCAACAATTGATTGAGTGGATTATTAGAGCTTTATGTTTTACATAAATTTACTCTCTAGTGTGTGAATTATTGAAATTTTAAAGTATTTTTTTATTTCTAGAAATTTCCTAAAAAATCATTAGGAGTCTATTTGTCACATTTTGGCATTTGAGGTTGGCTACATTATGAATTGATTGGGTCAAGATTGGGTCAAGGATATATGGTAGAAAAGTAGATTCAATGAATTATTTTGGTTTCTAATGCCCTAGTTTCAATATATTCCCGAATTTGATGGAAGTGGAGATGCACTAGGATGGTGGAACCAATATAAGAGAATTTATGGTTGAAAATTTGATCTTGTTCTATTCTTAAGTGTTGAAGCTAGTCAATGGTATATACCATTATACAACGGTTTTTCTTATTTGGATGAATTAGAACACGCATTTCATATATATGAGCTCTAAAGAAGAAAATAGAAGTAGAATATAAAGAGGAAGGACAAAAAAGAACAAGAAGATAGAAAAGAAAAAAAAAGGAAAGAAAAGAAAGAAAAAAAGAATATGACAGATACACTTACATGTATTTTAATTCTAATAAAAGAAGATTTAATGTATTTAAAAATAAAAAATTATTATTTCTGCATCAAATATAACTTCAAAATATAGATACAAATAAAATACATTTTCAAACTTTTGAAGATATAAAACTCTTCATAGATAAATGTCAAATTATATAATTTTTATTTTTAAGATAGCCTAATATTGAGATTGGAGCAACGAAGGTCAAGTCTTCTAAACACGACTGTGAAAATGATTTTGTGGCGAGAGAAAGGAAAAGGGGTTTTCCCCCTCTTCACGGATTTCGAGGCACTGTGGAAAGAGGACAAAATCTAATCAAAATAATGCAGTAGGTGTGTGAATGTGATCAAGATAAAGTAGCACAAACGTTAAATTGTTTGTTGACTCGGAATCTTGCTAAACTACAGTGTTTCCCTGAAAACGACGGCTTCGATTTTTTGCTCTAAAATAATATTAGACGGCTTACAATACATTGAAATATTTTTCGAATAAAAAATAAAAAACATTGAAATTTTCAGTTACACTAAAGAACATCCAAAGATAATGACGACATGCCTTCATTATTTTATTTTCATTATTTTTCATGTGGTTGACTATGTAACACGTGGCACCTAGGTTCTCTTTACACAGACCCTTATCCAACCAGCAGGCTATTGCTCAAAATGTCAGAGATTTAGGCATCACAAATGCTGGCTGAAGTTTTTCCATCGCAAAATTGTAAATAGAGTCCGTGGGAATTGGGCAAGGAGAAGGGGATGGATAAAGAAGACGGTAAGAGGGAAACAGTGTGTGTAACAGGGGCGGCAGGATTCATCGGATCGTGCCTCGTCAAAAATCTGCTGCAAGGGGGTTATTCAGTTCACGCTACCTTAAGAGATCCTGGTACCTCCCTCTTTCCTTCATCTCGCATCTCTTCTTCATTCATACACTATATTCACTATTTGTTTTTTAATCTCCTGTAGAAAACCCAGCAAAAAATAGTCATCTGCTATCCCTTCCGGGAGCCAAAGAAAGACTCCAACTGTTCAAAGCAGATCTCTTGCAACATGGCAGCTTTGATTCTGCTGTTGAAAGCTGCGATTTCGTCATCAATTTGGCCACTTCTCTGGATTTCCAGGTAATTCATTTATCCACTTACCCAGATCATACTATATTATCTATGTTTTGAGGATGAGATTGAGACAGCGAATGGAGTGGTATCAGGGAGATATTGTCCAGCCTACCGTTGACGGGACGGTAGACATTCTAAGAGCTTGCAGAAAAGCAAAAACTGTGAAACGAGTAATCCATACATCTTCCGTGGCTGCAGCTCTCCCTTTAAATGAAGACGGACAACTTAAGGAGGTTCTTGATGAATCCTGTTGGACTCCTGTCGATTATATCAAAGGAAAAGACGCTGTTTTTGGAGTAAGTGTTAGCAAATTTTTTCTTCAATAATGATAACTAGAATTGATGGCCTATCTTGGAATTGATGTTATCTTCAGATGTATTCAGTATCGAAGACTTTGGCGGAGCAAGCAGCTCTGCGATACGGAGCGGGGGAGCAGATTGAAGTGGCAACAGTGTTGGTAGGGATGGTGGGAGGTCCTTCTCTAACCCCCACTATTCCAGGGAGCGTTTCATTAATGTTGGCCTCACTCACAGGTAGATTTCCCACTTCAGTTATAACACGGAAGCATTCGTTTAGTGTTTATCCATCTGCAATTATGGTTGCTTCTCTTTGTATGTATAAATGCCCTGAGAATTGGAACCTTGAAATTTCTCAGGAAACAGATTACTTTATGAAGGCACAGTTTCGAGTAAATATTCGATAGGATCTTTGCCATTGGTCCACGTGGAAGATGTATGCAGTGCCCACATTTTTTTGATGGAGCACCCATCCGCAGTAGGTCGATATGTGTGTTGTTCTGATCCCGTTACCGTTGCCGACATGCTAAACTTCTTTCGCAAGCGATATCCAGACATCCCCTTGGCTTTTGGGTAAGCAATTTAATGCTCAGCACTTGATATTTCCTTCCCAGTCAGGGGAAGTGTTTAATAATTGATTTTCTTTGTTATGTGAAAAAGGAATGAAGAGGAAGAAGATGAGTGGAAGAAAGTTGTACCAGTTTCTTCCAAGAAACTGATAGATCTGGGATTCTCGTACAAGTATCATATGGAGGAAATACTCAGCGACAGCGTCGAATGTGCAAAGCAATTGAAGGTCTTGTGAGGGATGTCTTTCATAGTTATATCAATAAAGGAGGAGAAACCATTTCTAATTATTTTTGCAATTAAAATCTTTACAGATTTTGCAACAATCTCTTTGATCAGCATTGCAACGTTCTAGTCTTTTTTATCAACGATCTTTATGATCAATGCTACAATTTTGTGGGTTTACCTATCATCTTTGTGGTCAACGTTCGAAATTTTTAGATTCAACAATGATCTTTCTGATCAATGCTACAAAATTTTAGATTCAAGAATGATATATGCAATCGATTCTACACTTTTTTAGATTTAGTAATGATTTTTGCGATTAATGCTACAACACTATTATATTTATCAATGATCTATGTGATCAATGCTCCAAAATTTTAGATTTAGTAATAATCTTTGCAATCAATGCTACTTATTTCACATATAAAATGTTCCAAATACATATCTCATGCCTCTACATGCATGGAATTCAAGTGGTCCATATAGTGGTTAAAAATCTATAGATTCAATTGAAGCCAATTGATTTTTAGATCTATAAAAAATTAATCTAGAAGTATGCTTCCTACAAACTTACTCCTTGTTTTCCGATTTGCATAATGTCTTTCAAGGCAGTGAGTTGTTTTTATTTAAAACATCTATCATCCTACTCAAATATCCGAAGTAGGTCGATATGTGTGTAGCTACAAAAGCAAATGCAAAACACTCAAATTAGGGCCTAAGGATGAATCTCAACCTAAAAATGAAAGTAAACATAAATTGTTAACTTGTTGAACTTGATGGATTTGTTTTCCCCTTTTGATAGCTTGATATGTGTGCTCTATGTTGACTTCGGTAGCATAACGACTTGTCTTTACTTGATTTGAATGCAAATATGGATGCAAATGGTTATGGTTGCAAGGTTAGCTATGGAGGTTGAATGAAGGCTTGAAAGATTGAGATGATGAATGTGTTGAATGAATGTGATGGAATGAAAAAATGATTAAGTGTTAGTCATTTAGCTAAGGGAGATGGGTATGGAAAATGGAGATTGAAAGAGAAGAGGAGATCAAGGGTTGAGATTCCTTGAGGTATCCCAACCCACAAGATAATGACACTTGTCATCATGTGGATGCATGAGACAAGAGGGTTGACCAAAGGAACTAAAAATTCCTTTTTTAATGTGCATGGGAAGGATAAAAGAAATTAAAAATTCCTTAGGGACTTGGGGAGAATCAAAAGGAATTTAATATTCCTCAAGGAAAGGGAAGATGAATTAAAAAATCCTCTAAAAACCTTGGATAAATAAATGGAATTTAAAATTCCATTGGGAAGAACATGGGGATTGTAAAATGGAATTAAAAATTCTATGAGGGGTGTTGGAGGAATAAAATGAATTAAAAATTCCATTGGGTAATGAGGGTTAAGTAGCCACTTACATATTATGGAGGATGTGATACCTTCCTAATTAATGATTAGGAATGTGCACGTCATTAATCAAGGATTAAGCAAGGGGGGTTAAGATTAGGAGTGGATTAAGGAGTATGGGATATGTGAGGAATTAAATAAATAGGTTATTTATTTAATTCCTTGAGGAAAAGGATAAAGGGTAGGTGGTGTTACACCCCAAGTGATATTACCTATTTACTATTATCTTGTTTGGTTAAATTGATTGAATAAATGAATACATTTTATGGATCTCTACATGAATGTGTTTTTATTAATCTTTATATGAATATGTTTAATGAATCTTGAATGGAAATATGATGAATGAATGATTGATGCACTTTGATATTTTATAATGTTTCTAACTATGAAATGTATGATGCATATGATTATGTTGTGTACGGCTAAATACGGTTATGATGTGCCAAGTTGAGTGCAGGAATAGGTTTGATCCTCTAGAAGAGAGGGGAAGTATCACTCAGGAGAAGAACTTGGTCTAGTAACCCTTAACAAGCCTAACTGAGCATTCACACACTCACGTCTTAAGTTGGTCATAGAGAGTCAAGCCAGTTTTGGGAAAAGGTAAGTAATCTTTGATTGAGAATTGTGATTAATTTTTGATGTCTTATGTCAGTCTTTCCTTGTATTCTTATTGTGGTATCGATGAGATATATGCATAAGATGTATGTATATATATATATGTACATGTCTACAGTAGACTCATACATGTGAGTGAATACATATATGAGTATAAGTAGGTAGATGTACCTACAAATAGTTTATTCTAGATACTATCACAATTTAGCACCATAGTGTCAAATAATCTTATACTACATGGTATCACATACTGGTAATGTATAAAATTCCACATTAGATATTTACTATACTAATGGAATTCTTGAAACTTTTAGGTTCATCAAAATTATAATTAGTTCCCTTATTATAAATTGCAGCATTCTTTAGGGCCTAGGGACCTATTTTAGGACTTATGTAACAACCCTCTTCTAAATACTCAAGTAATCTCAAGAATTTACTAGAAGGTAAGTAAATTTAGTAAACATGAGAGAGATTTTTTTTAAAAAAAAATAAAATCATTTGCATAAGCACAAGAATGAAGTATAACTTTTCCAAATAAAATTCAAACTTGAATTCACATGTAATCATAACTAGAATCAAGATAAATCCTTACAATATTCATTTACATCACATAAGATACACTTAGCATAAGGAATAGTTTTACCTCATAAGTTGATTGCCATAAACCATAACATGGGGTTCACTTCATTTGGAATGTCGATCTCTATCTTCACAAGCCTCAAAGAGTTTACTGCTACAGAGGGAGAGCATCATCTGAGTGATTTTCCTCCAACCACGGACTCAAGTGGTCCCCGCGCACTTCCAAACTTGAAGTGACCCGGCCCTTCTCGAAGAGTATAGATATAAGGAACTGTCAAGTTTCACCATCTGAGTCCTAGTGATGTGTCCTACAAAACTCAATCGACCATACAACTCTAGATCCCTTCTAGCTAAGTATGATCACTCTGATTAGTCATGCCATCTAGACACACACCTCTGACTCGTCTTAGAACTATCACAATATGAATTTTTAATTACTCTATGGGTACTCTAGACACAACTAGTCTATTAAGAAAACCATTCTAGTCAATTTGACTTAGAACTAATCCTTAATCTAGGATATTCATTCAAAGTAAAAATTTAGGTATTTCAAACCTTTTAAAAGTCCCTTTATTGCATCCTTGCAATACCTAGGGTTTATGACTTCCTGACATTTTACTCTCAATATTCAATACCCAACATCTTGATGTGTTAAATCGAGTTTTGACATTATCGTAGAACCTTTTAAGGTATAATAAAAACTTCTTGCCTTGTTCTATGGTTCTCAACCTTTCATAGTCAATCAATATACATATATATATATATACAATGTCATATCTGACATAAGCATTACATATTTCCTATATCCTTCTTGTTTCAATACTAGGGTTTAGCTTCTCTAACCCAACGCATGGAAATATCAACATCCTTGATTTTCCAAGGGAAATAACATAAGTGTAACAAATCATAAGGACCAAATGCTTTTAATCTTTCCTAGACCACTTGGCATTGCTTAGTTCACACTATACGTACATGAACAAACATAGTTTCCAAGGTATACCCTCACCAATAAAATATCAAGAGAATACTAACATTTCATATCAATGATCTTGATCTAATTTAATCTTTCAAGCCTTAAAAAGATTTGACTTATAAAAGATAATGATCTATTTTCGACCCCTTGGTCTAATTTAATCTTTCAAGCCTTAAAAAGATTTGACTTATAAAAGATAATGATCTATTTTTGACCCCTTGGTCTATTTGAGTCTAATAACTTTCTACATAGGTTAAGTTATGAACTCATATCTAACTTCCTTTATTACTTAAACATTTATCAATCACTATAGTTTACCACCATCATATTGAATTAAGTTATGAATCTCTCCTTTTGTCTCACCTTGAGGTAAAGCGTTCCAGTGATACCCAATCTTGGGCTATCTTTGTCTTTTGTGCACTTAGCACTAACATGAGTTCTATTGAACAAGAACTATGATATTTTCATCCTTGCATTGCCTAGTTTACTCCCTCTCTCAAGATAACATAACATAAGTGATAGTCATTAATTGAAAGGCTATTTAAATGTCCACATCCTTGGCTCGCCTATTCTGCTGGTTTAATTTACAAAAGACATGCAAGACTCAATTTCGCATGAGGAACATATCAAGAAGATAACACTCCTCTACTTCATTATACAGTAAGCTTTCTCAAGCTTGGTTAAATGTCCAAACTCGACTATGCCAAGGAGGGTTTGAGGTATCATAATAGATCTACCTTTAAGCATCTAAATCATTCCAAGGCAATCAAGAATTAAACTTTCTCATCATGGAGATTTAAAGAAATCTAATAATGATTCATGAATGAGTTGGGTTAAGGCATAACTATCACATTACCGGTTTTAATAAACCATTATCTACACAGCGTATATATGCATATGTACAACGAAAAGACTATTCCCATACTAAAGAGAAGAAAGACTACTTACCTTTAAGATGGCTATTTGGATATTTAGCTTACATGGCTAGATCTTTGCCAATTGCCTGAAGGATATTTTCCATTTTCTGAACTAGCTGTTCTTATCCTCTTAGTCTCCCTCCAAGATAAATCACCTCATAGAACTAGCGCCATAGCAAGATTACAATGGATCAAATCATTTAAGATGTATTTCTTGCTTCCGGATTTGATATTTACTATCATGATGCCAACTGCCAAAAGAGAAAAGATGTAGAGGTTCTTTGAGCTCATAATAGAGGTTTATGTTAATGAAGGTCATAGTATATTTACTGAATGATGCTTGAAAGATATAGGCCTTCATAAAGACCAGCAACGGCCACTCCAGGCTCCGAGTGGATCCAAATAATATTTAGAGCATGAGGATTTACTTCTCTATACCGCCTCACACCTCACACTTATTAGTTTCAGACGTTAACTCATGTATTGAGATGTAGATATGGACGCCATGCTTTCCGCACCTACTGTGCTTCATATCTCCTAAAATGCTTCCCTCCCTAAAGTTACCACACTCCTGGCGTTTCCCAAAGCCAGCCACTGATTACCAACGCCGTTCCGTGGGTGAGAGTGATGTTTCTCCCCCCCCGAGATAGTTCTTCCTGGTCCTCCCTATACTCTGTGGTTGCACTCGTTCTCCCTTCATTCCCCCGTAAATTGGGATGTTTCCCATTTTTATACTCACCAAGATTGTGAAACAGAGGATAGACCATCCTGTCAAATTTAGCACCCCAGTGCATAAAAGTTACCTCCCCCCACTCCCCTGTCGCTTCCAAAACTACCCTCCTTAATTAGCCAGAAACCGTTGAAGAAACGGTTGCCAAGAATTTTATCTCCCACACGAGGAAGAGGTTACCACAACGTGGGACCAATGATCTTTCCATCATAAATGGGTGCGCCATCATTGGAGAAAGATAAGTTCGGTCAAATATGCTCCCCCACCATAAAGAATTGAAAACAAAGCCAAAATTCGCTACTGCCATAACATTATATCACTGATATTATCATAAAGGTATTAACTATATATATATATATAACTGTCACCCCTTAATGCCATGCCACGGCCTATGGAGTTTGCATAAGGTATATAAACTATGCAATACACATAAACATAAAAGTTAAAGCCATTACTAAAGATTCTACGAGTTGAACCATTTCATCAAAGCAATATTGCTCTTTTTTAAATAAAAGTTGGATCCTATCATTTAACTCTCGACTTGTGCAGTCGTTGCCAATTTTCAACATATAATTTAACATAATAATACTTTAAGAAATAATAACATCATGGGAAATGTTGACGACATAGATCGTTACATCGTCTAACCAGTATATTCGTCAAATGAATGAATTCAATGATGATCATAAATGATCAACGTCCATATGTAATATCATAAAGAGAGTCATTAGTTAAAGCATTTAAAGATTGAACATATATAGATGACAATCATTTAGAAATTAAGAGTTGGTAATACAATCTTACACGATTGAAGACGTTGATCTTTTCTTGTCTCTCGGGTGTATTCACCCCATAAAACGAACTCAAGGATGATCATCAAAATGACTTCCTTTTACAAGGAATCAGGCTACAATAATAGTTCCACGACCTAATAAGCTAATTCAAACTATTATAAAGAATAGACAATAATGAACGACCAATTTCACAATTGATGTCATGACATAAACTCGTTACGACATAAGAAACATCATGCTCGATAGAAAATTGTCTCAGTCGTAAAACAACTAATATTCAACCTTGACGACATCACTATCCCCAAAATGACTAGGTTGACGTTAAGCAACTAGAAATAGACTTAAGACTGTGGCAACCTATTCTACTCCTTATATCTATTCCCTTCTCTCTAATGATGCTCTCCCTCCCTTTCTCAGAGGGTGGAAACCTGATTCCAAAATGCAACTTTCCTTCACCAACTAAATATTAGTGTATTAATAATCATTTCATCATCCTCATGAAGTCATCACATCTTGACGACTTTTAAACACATGACAATTTTAGTCAAATAAACATAACTCATGAAAACATTTATTTTTCTAGACATTATTACTAAACATCAAATCATTGAATCATGTGTAATAATCTACTAATTACTTCAAAAGTAAAAAGTAAAAAATAGTTAAAGTTAGGGATGTAACAACTTAGTAGCAATATTTTAATTGTATGTCAAATATTATGAATTGATTGACACTATTTCTTTACACCAAGAATTTATATAGAAAGTTAACCAATCCTTAAAAATTATAGAGTATGTAGCAATAAAATGGATTATACAATAGATCTAAAATTCTAACTATTATAATCAACTAATAGTTTAATGGTATGTAATATTATGATAGGCACTCATGTTCCTAATTTTTCGTAATTTTATGCTAGGTCAAAGGATATAGTAAAGTACTAATTTTGAGCCATTTTTCTTACATATACTCTAGCTAAATATTTTGCATTTATTTTCCACTCTTGTGTTGAATTTTCTATTATGTGTGAACTACATGAATAAATTGTATTTCATTAGACACTTTATCCATGATAGCATCAACTAGTATTAGAGTCTAGTTTGTTGCTAGGATAGAGCAAGGGTGAGAAGTAACCCCATATTAAGAGTCTGTGCATGTGTTCCACTACATGTTATCCATAAGAGAATATTTTTAACATGAGATGACTTAACAAGTTTAGGAATCATGAGATGATGAAGATTCTAGTTAATGAGAGTAACTAAGTGTAAAAGATATGTTTACTACACAATGATGAAGGTAGGAAGTAAGCTAAGATTTTATCTTCCTTGTTCTTTATGAGGTTTAAAATTTGGAGATCTAATTTATTAGTTGTCATCTAGAAATATAATTTGAGTAAATAGTTTTATTAAAGAGCCTAAGAGAGTAAAGTATGATACAAATAAATTGAAGCCTAGTACAACTATCATTATGTGTAGAACTTGACATGGTGAATAAGAATGATTTAAAGATCTATCAAGTGGGATATAGTAGTAAAATGTATTTAGGTGGATGACAATGCTAACATGTGGCACATATTCCTTATGTCAATTATATTGGGTCATGTCTAAATGCGTAATTAATTATATTAAGTGATGACTAGGCTTTCATTAGGATTACCCATCCATTATGTTATTAGAAGATAGTATATATAAATAAATTGAATTTATTTGTAAGGGTGTGTGTGGAGTAAGATATTATATTTTATATCTCTTTGGCATATAACATGGAGTGTATTCTTCCATAAGGAGTATTATATGACATTACCCTACCTCAAGGGTTTATTGAATTTCTACATATATTGGATATGAAGTCATCTTGGCCTACAAACATATCTTTTTCTATGTGTGATATCTATTATACATTACATGGTTATAATAATCATTGTATGTGGATCTTACCAAGTGATATCATAGCTATGATTTGGGAAAAGGTGGGGATGAAACCATAATTTTTGAAGATTCACCACTACTTTCCAAATGATTGAGCTTTTATATGTTTATTGGTAAAGTTACCAGATAATATAATGGATCTATAATTCAAAACAAATAATTTTATGAATAATTAATTGAGTGGATTATTAGAATTTTATGTTTTACATAAATTTACTTTCTAGGGTGTGAATCATGGAATTTTTAAAATACTTTTTAATTTCTAAAAATATCTTGAATATTCATCAGGGGTTTATTGGTCATATTTTTGGATTTCAAGTTGGCTACATTATGAATTGATTGGGTCAAGATTGGTTCGAGGATATGTGGTAGAAAAGTAAATTCAATGAAAAAAAATTGTTTCTAAATACCCTAGTTTCAATACATATTCTTGAATTTGATGGAAGTGGAGATGCACTAAAATGGTGGAACCAATAGAAGAGAATTTATAGTTAAAAAATAGGTCTAATTCTTTTCATAAGTGTTCAAGCTATTTAATGGTATAGGCCATAACATAATAGTTTTTCTTATTTGGATGAATTAGAACAAGCATTCCAAATAGATGGGCTCTAAAGAAGAAAATAGAAGAAGTAGAAAATAAAGAAGGAGAAAAAAAAAGAACAAGAAGATGAAAGAAATGAAGAGAAAAAAGGAACAAGAAGAAAATAAAATATGACATGTACTTTAATTCTAAAGAAGGAAGATTCAATGTATTCAAAAATCAAAAGTTGTTATTTCTATATGTTTATGCACCTAGTAGCTTGTGCTGAAAGCCAAAATAGCCAAACAATGAGAAGCAACCAAAAAAGCTATTTCACCATTCGATGTGAATGAGATGATCAGAAATGTACAAAGTGCCTTGTATAAATAAGCAGGGAAGGATGCAAGAAACATGTGGAAAAATTGGAGAAGATATCATGGGAAACATGCCTGCTATAGGTGACCGCCCTCCATCAATGCACAGACCAAAAAAAAATTAAATGCAACTACTTTAATAAATGCTAAGTTGGACTTAAGCATATGCAGGTAAGAAACGTGCATTCCAACACCCCCCCTTAAGTGAAACTTAGAGAGAGATAAGTATGCAAGAGATGCAACTAATGAATAAAAAAAATGTAATATGAGATGCATTATGGGTCCCGGAAATAAAGCCTTGTTAGGTACCCATGTATAACTACAATGCAAGTCTCTCACAACCAAAGAAAAAGGAGAAAAACCCTATGGGAGAAAACTCCTCTCCAAAAGAGAGATCAAACGAAAAAGGAAAGGAAGGAGGACTTCCTCAAGACCCCCCAAGGACAACTTCCTTCACCCCTAACATTGATCGCAACTGAAGATAGCGAGGAGATGCCAAAGGTTTAGTGAAGATTTCAGCAACTTGTTGCTCCGTAGGTAAATACTCCAAAGTAAGAACACCATCCTGAATGAGCTGCCGAATGAAGTGCATGTGGATTTCAATATGCTTAGTGCGTTGATGCTCCACTGGGTTGCAAGAAATATGAATGGCACTTTGGTTATCACACCAAAGAATAGTGGGATGATCAAGAGGAAATCCAAACTCAGCCATCAACTATCGAAGCCAAAGAACCTCTTGACTAGCCAAGATAGCTCCTCGATACTCAGCCTCAGTTGATGATAATGCAATAGCAGTTTGCTTCTTGCAAGACCAAAAAACCAGACCAGAACCAAGACAGAAAATAAAGCCAGAAGTAGATTTTCTATCATCAACATCACCAGCCCAATCTGAGTCAGTGAAACCCACAATCTTAGTAGCACCTGATGTGTAGTGAATTCCAAATTGTGTAGTGCCCTGAATGTACCGTAAGATCCACTTGGCGGCCTTCCAATGACTCTCATGAGGATCTTGAGAGAAACGGGAGACAAGACCGACTGCAAAGGAAATATCAGGATGACAATGTGTTAAGTACAAAAGGCTACCAACCAACTACCGATACAAAGTAGCATCAACAGCTGGAGTAGTGCAATTGGTTGAAAAAACAACACCTGACTAAAAGGAGTAGGGGTTGGATTGCAATTAGCCATTCCAAACCTTTGAAGCAAATCAAGAGCATACTTCTGCTAGAAGATAGAAATACCAATAGAAGACTGATGGATTTGAAGACCAAGGAAGTAATGCAACAAACCAAGATCTGTCATATCAAAATGCTCCATCAAAGCTTGCTTAGTATCCTCAATCATGTCAGGAGAAGTCCCCGTGAGAATCAAGTCATCCACATAAAGAACAAGAATGAGAAGATCCCCCCATGCCTTTGAATGTAAACTGTAGGATCGGAGTGACATCTAGTGAATCCAGAAACAAGCAAGAAACTATCCATCTTCTCATACCAAGCTCTAGGAGCTTGTTTGAGACCATACAATGAACGTCGGAGCTTGCAAACAAGTGAAGGGTCTTGCACAAAACCAGGTGGCTACTCCATATAGATCTCCTCATGAAGATCACCATGCAAGAAAGCACTCTTCACATCCATCTGATACACTGACCAACCTTGAGATGCAGCAATAGAAAGCACAAGGTGTATGGAATCCATCTTTGCGACAGGAGCAAAGGTCTTAGAATAGTCAATACCCTCAACCTGTGAAAAGCCCTTAGCCACTAGACAAGCCTTATACTTATCAATAGAACCATTGGATGCAAACTTGGTACGATACACCCACTTGCATCGAACCAACTTTCTTCCTTTAGGAAGAGGAACCAAATCCCAAGTATGATTCTTCATCAAAGAAGAATACTCCTCTATCATAGCACTATCCCATTCTGGAACACCCAAAGCATCTAAAAACTTCTAAGGATCAGTAGAAACTGCATGACTCAAAAGACTGATACCTGAAGTGCGAGAATGAGTGGAATGTGTAGCTATGGGATCACCTACAAGAGAACCAGCATCCTCAAGAAGTGTACGAGCCCATAAAGGTCGATGGGGTGCAGGTGGAGGAGAAGGAGAAGATGGAGTAATATCAACAACAAGATCGATACCAACATCAGGAACAACATCATTACAAGCATCATCATCATCATCTGGAAGCACAACATCCTCTGAAGAAGAACTAGGAAGAAGAGAGGGAGAGGCTTGTGATGGAGAATCCTTCAAAGTGAAAGACTCATCAAATTGAACATCACGACAAAAATGGACCTCTCGAGTGATAGGATCAAACAATCGATAACCCTTCACATCCTCACAATAGCCAACAAAAATGAACCGTTGACTTTTCTTCTCCATTGCCTTGCGCCTACCATCTGGAATGAATGCCCATGCATCACTCCCAAATACTCAAAAGTAGGAAACCTTGGGCTTGACATGAGACCAAGCCTCCTCGGGAGTCATATTCTGCACTGCCTTATGGGGCATACGATTCTGAATGTAGTTGGCACAATTGACAGCCTCTGCCCAAAATGCGGGAGCCATGGATCTAGATTGGAGCATACAATTGGCCATCTCCCGTAAAGTTCTATTCTTCCGCTCGGCTACACCATTCTGTTGAGGAGTGTATGGCACTGTGTGTTGATGAAGAATACCCTTAGTACAACAAAATTCTTGAAACGCCTGATTGACATACTCCCCCCCATTATCTGTGCGAATCTTCTGAAGGGAATGTCCTGACTGCTTCTCCACAAATGCAAGGAAGGTCATGAAATGTCGAAGAACCTCATCCTTGTACTTCAAAAAATACACCCAAGTGTGCCTAGAAAAATCATCAATGAAGGTGAGCACATACTTGGCCCCTGAAAAAGAAGGAGTGGGGAATGACATGAGGTCACTATGCACCAACTCAAGGGGTGCCGAAGCACGTGTGGCCATACCCTTAGGAAAAGGATCCCTATGATGCTTGCCAAGCACACAACCTTGACAAACTCCATCTGAACAAGAGATCTGAGGTAGACCAATTACCAAATTTTGTGTGCTCATCTGCTGAAGATATCTATAATTCAGGTGCCTAAATCATTCGTGCCAAAGCTTGCTTGTAGAATCTGCATGAGCAATAAGGGATGATCCTGATAAAGACTCAAATCCATCAAACCTATACAAATAGGCCACACGGTCAACTGTTCCTGTAGCAATGACCTTCTCAGGATCCTGCATCTCTCGAATAGTCACATCAGTAGGGGAGAACTCAACAAGCCTTCCATCACCATGATTACAAATTTGATAGACAAAAAGCATATTCTGGGAAATATCAGGAACAAGAAGAACATCATCAATGCTACCATCCTACATATGAACTGAGCCTGTTCCCAAAACTGGAATTTGAGAAGAGTTCCCAACAGCAATATGTGAAGTAAGACTATCAGAAAGAGAATCGAGAAGATCCTCAGTATGAGTCATGTGATGAGAAGCACCAGAATCAAGAATCCAACTAGAACTGGTAGAGGACAAAGCTGTAGCTGAGAGGGCTTGCCCTTTTCAAGAAGAAGACTTGGGCATGGCAAGATTATGCTTCCTCATAGCTTCCTCTAATGCTGCTAGCCTTGCAAAACAATGTGCATCATTATGCCCATATTTTCCACAGAACGAACAGTTCTCCTTCTTCTTAGACTTGGAAGTTGACTCGACGGAGTTAGAAGGAGGAGGTGGTGAAGGATTATGCTTCTAATCAGTCTTCACCTTAGGCTTGGGGGGAGACTCGCCACCTGAAGATGAATCTATCTTGGGCTTCTTCTTATTCTTACCCTTGCCCTTGGAAGATTGAGCCATTAAAGCATGACTCTTAGGAAGAGAATCCATCTAAATCAACTTGGCCTGCTCCCTAGTCAATCGATCACAAAACTCCTCAAAAGTAGGCATCTTATGATCATCCCCCATAGCATCCATAGTAGAATAGAAAGTAGAGGAAAACACTTGAAAGGGACCTCTAAGCTTAGATAGGATCAAAAAAATACACTCCTTATCTTCTTTGGCATGACCACATCCTTTTAATTGAGACAAAATCAACTTGAATTGTGCAAGGAAATCTTGAATGGAAGGAAAAGATTCAGGAGAGAGAGAAGTGAGATCTGCTTCAAGTTGCAATATCCTAAACTGATTGACCTTACCATACAACTCTGCAAGCTTATCCCACACCTCTTTAGGTGTTTTACACTCAACAATATGAAACAACAAATTATTAGACACATGAAGACCTATGAGTCCTTTAGCCTCATCCATTTTGTTTCTATGAACAAATAGCTCAAATGTTTTTGTGAATTCAGGTTGGTCGGCATCCAACAATTGCCATAGACCCCGAGATTGCAACAATTGTGACATTTTGAGCTTCCATGTGTGATATTTGTGCGGAGTGAGCAATTCAATCCTAGGGTCTGACATGATATGCAAAGGGACACAAAGGAATAAAAAGCAAGATACACGATAACACCTCCCTCCCTTCCCAAATAATAGATACAAATTGATTTTACAAGTCTCAAATACCAAATTTTCCAAGAGATACAATAATAACAACTTGCAACTTCAAGCTAGTAAAAAAGGCATAAAATGACAGAATTTCAAAAAAACACCTCGTCCATAGTGAAGGTCATTGAAGCAGCTTTCCGACAGTTGCTCGTTTACTGAAAACAGACTCCGTTTGCAAAAGTTGTGCAAATTTGAAAAAAGTGTCTATTTTAGGCACTTTTGAAGCTCTCGGTCACGGTCACACCATATGATCACAAAGTGCTCCGGCGCCCTCACAAGCCGTGCCAAACTCCATTGAGTGCGTGCCAAGGAACCAAGGAGAAAACTCCATTGAGTGCGTGCCAAGGAACCAGGAACCAAGGAGAACGAGCCACACAGTCGAGGTACTGCCAAGTCACCAAAGATGGAAGTGCCACATCAGCAAAGAGAATGTGCTACACACAGCAAAAATGCCGAGACTCGCAGGAATAAAGCAAGGGAAAAACATGCCAGGTAGCTTGATGATAGAGTGATAGGACAATGGGCTATTTAAAGCCTTAAGAGAACATCGATCTGCCCAATGTGGTACTAAGGCATTCCTCTATAGAGAACACATACGAGCCCATAGCAAACCCTAACACCAAAGAGACTTTGGAAACTTTAGGAAAAAACTAAAGTTATTTATCATGGCAGAAAGCGAAAAATGCAGAGTCAAGGAGACAGTGCGCATGCTGTAGGAGATGAGTTCTGGCAAGAGGTAGAAGCCCAAATTCGACACTTCTTCAAAAGAAGAACACTCACAGTGGCGTATAGATCTTCCTTTTTTACTTTCACCGCCTCCCAGAAAGCCACCACATGCAAGAACCGCCGCCAGATATCCTTGCCACAACGCGAGTTGAATATGCATAGCTCGGTTCGTAATTTAAAGAGCCTGTCAGTGAAGAACGACCAGACAGGAACAAGAAGGGAATTCACCACTAGCGAACTCCAAAAATGTTCAGGATATGAAAATGGAAGAGAACCCACTCGAGCAACAGGTGAGACGCCTTGGAAGACAAAATGAAAAAATGGCTAAATAATCGCTTGAAAAAATGTCCACGCAGGAAGGAATATGGATCTCAGACCTGGTGAAAACTCAATGGGCAGAAAGGGCTTCAGTCACAGTAGCTCTAATACCATGTTTATGCACCCAGGAGCCTATGCTGAAAGCCAAAACAGCCAAACAATGAGAAGCAACCAAAAAATCTATTTCACCATTCGATGTGAATGAGATGATCAGAAATGTACAAAGTGCCCTGTATAAATAAGCAGGGAAGGATGCAAGAAACATGTGGAGAAACTGGAGAAGATATCACGGGAAACATGCCTGCAGCAGGTGACCGCCCTCCATCAATGCATAGACCAAAAAAAAATTAAATGCAACTACTTTAATAAATGCTAAGTTGGACTTAAGCATATGCAGGTAAGAAACGTGCATTCCAACACTATATATCAAAACATCAAACATAACTTCAAAAATATGAAATTAATGAAGAAACAATAAACAATAGATACAAATAATATAGATTCAAATAGATAAGAAGATTCAAAAATTTTGAAGATTTAAAACTCTCCACAAATAAATGTCAAATTATGTAATTTTCATGATAGCCTATTTTTAATTCAGTTTGTGATTGCATAATATTGGAGATAGGGAAAACTTTAAGAAACCCCCCCTCGACGAAGGTGTAAAATCCTAGCAAATCTTGTATACTTCTCGATAAAAATATTAATTTTAGTGGCAAATTTTTCATTTTTTGTGAAAAAAAAAGTCCATTGGCGAATCTTTTCTAATCGCTAGAAGTCTATGGAAAATCTTGGCAAAATGCAATTTTTTTAAAACCACTAAAATTTTTCCATTGGCGATTAAAATCTATTTTTAAACCAATAAAATATTTTGATTAGTAAATTAAACCTATTTTCAACCTAGAAAAAATAATTTTGTTGCCGATTAAAACTTTTTTTCAAACTAAAAAATAAAATTCATTGGAAAATTAAACCTATTTTCAAATGATTAAGAAAAAAACATTGGCGAAGTGTCAGTGCAAATCAATTTAACTACGACTATTCGATGAATTGTCAATGGACAGTTGTAGTTGCATTCCAAAAGTAAATCTTTGGAGTAGTAGACTTGTGAATTGAAAACTACAGAATAATACTAGAACCATTAGATTTAATTTTTTCATCAACCATCCAAAACTCACCTATAGCTATAACAGTTTTTTCAAAAAAGCATCTTAACATGCTTCATAACAGAAAAAGTAACGTGCTTAATAAAAAATTAGTGGCATTAATTTGGAAAAAAATTCTTCAATGCATTTAATGCAAGAAGAAATGATTGTTTAGTAAGCAAAGGAGGTGTGAAAGTTCCCATAAGAAGTGAAGCATTGATGAAGGTATTTTGTCGGCACTGGATGTACATTTGGGAATCAACATTAATGGAGATGGCTAGCAAATTGAGATGATGGCTACATCCACTTTAAGAGATTATATCTTTTATTAATTCTTAATTAAAATACATATTCAACCAGCATTTGTATTTATAAAAACAGTCTCAACTCCAATAATTGGAAAAATCCATCGAAACAGACAACTTCTAAATTTGCATTACAAGGAAGGCAACTGTTTCAAATTTGTGAGAGAAACTTGCTAATTTGGACTTCACCGAACATAACATTAAAGACACACATCTCATGTAGCTGGTTGACGGTGGGTGGTTGTCTGGAAGCCAGTGAACTAGAGAAACAATGGAGGCCAGTTTCACCTTGACATTGCAGAGGAAGCTGGACCCTTTTGTTGGAAAAGTAGATGTGAAGTGGTTGTGGGGTTTATTTCTCTTCAAGGATGTACAGGTGGCACAAGCAGTTCAATTTATTTCAAATGGGTAATGGCTTTGAAAAATTATAACACAGATACAGGACCAATATGGATATTTTTTCGTTGGTCATGGCTTGGGGTTTGGAATTAGGAGAGTCGATGGATGTAGTGAGGAAAGTCATGAAAACTCTAGTTCACAAAGATTTTTTAGAGGATATGGAAGGCATTTTGGAATGGATGATACCTGGAGTGGGGCATGTTAAGGTTGAATACATGGATGGTGGAGGCCTAGAGCTCGCGGATTTAAATCATCTCTTTATCAGGTGGCCAGAAGGATGCACCAAAACTCTGTGGCGAGAAGGTGCGGAGAGCAGGTGGCAAGCACTCAAAATCTGTGTCGAGCTAATGCAAGTTGAGGAGGTCATAGAGAATCTCAAAGACATTGCCAAAGTAGAGATGCATGGAAAGAAGGGTCTGCATCTGAGGAAGAAGATGAAGTCGTTAATGGAGATAACATTGTTGGAGATAGGTAATTCATCGAAGGCGTCCGAGTAGTACAAGTTTAAAAAAAAAATAGATTAATGTACTAAATCTTGTCTGTGATTTTGTTTTTTTGGGGTTATGTCTAGATTTGCATTGTGATTGTAAAACACCTTGGGGCATGAACAATGGTTGGAAGGGTAGATTTCAGGCAGGTATGATTAGGGATAATTTGATATGTTGGAAACTGTGCTGGTTAATCAACTTTTTTGGTAGTTGATGGATGAAGATAAATTTAAAGTATATGTAACTTTTGCTTTATATTTAATAAAATAACCTATTATCACCAATAAAAAAAATGCAATTGCAAAGTGTCAATGCAAATCAATCTAACTTCGCTAATTGAGGGTCGAGACTCGAGAGGTAATAATTTTCCAAACTCCACATGTACTGATCTTAATTACCCATCAATCCTCCAGTCATGTCCACTTGCTAAAATTTGTCTATGATCTTCACATCATAAATGTGTCGTCTTTGCCTCTTTCCTATCTTAATTCACCAAAGTTGAGGTTTTGGTGCTTTTCCTAACCTTAATTGCAAGTCTTTCTTGGTCATCTTTGTAGTCGGTGGGTCGTAGGTTTTGAAAACTTTGAAACTTTAGACTTTGGTTCTAAGGTTCCAAGTTTCAGTGACCACACGACATTAAGGACCATGACCATTCGATGAATTTTTGATGGACGGCTATAATTGCATTCCGGAATTATATCTCTCAAGCACTAGATTTGTGAATTGAAACTTTAGGAATTACACTAGAACCGTTAGATGTAGACACAAGGGGAGATCAAGGCTCATCATCATGGTAATCAACCTGATGGGTTGGATTTTGGCAATGAGCGATAGAAGAAATTAAGTGGAAAAAATATGCACATGCAGAAAATTTGTTTTAAAAGAGGGACGCCCTATGAAAAACGTAGGACCAAGGCTTAAAAACATAAGAACGTTTTACACAAAGGATGTAAAGACAAATCAATATTACCATGACCATTCAATGAATTTTTGATGGACTGTTGTAGTTGCATTTCAGAAGTAAATCTCTAAAGAAATAGACTTGCGTATTGAAACCTCCAGAAAAACATTGGAACCGTTAGATGCAGACACGTGGCAAGATCAAAGCTCATTTCTCTCTTTTCAATGCCATGGTGTGTTACACTTCATTTAATTAAAATTCTCAATCTTTTGAACATCTGAAGCAATTGATTGGATAGCTCATAGCTTTAATGAAACAAGATTTGTAATGATTTCATATCGTTTGAGTGGCACTAGTAGTGTTGACTAGAGTCTAGTGATTTTGACAACTTATCAGATTGAGGTACGATTTGCATGTAGCCAGATGTCAATCAAATTAAACATTTTAATTGTACATGTGAAGCTTAAGATACACGAATTGACTAAGTTGGTTTTTTGGTTTGCGTGAATCAGATTAGTAGCAGTACTAGTGGCCCATAAATTATTGAATAGGGTTAGTGATAGTGGATAGCATCATAAGGGTTTTCATTTTTTTGGGTTAATAAGGATTCAGGAAGAAGATGTTGTGGTATTATTGGGGATACTCTAAATTCTCCTAACTCCAGTTATGTAGTTATAGAGTAAAAGACCAATTTCCTTCAAGTTCAGAATGGGTGGAATTGGAAAGAAGTTGATTTGGTTCACCTGACTTCTCAAACAGGTTTTGAACCAGGATGAGGAGCTCAGATGGACATAAGTGCTATCCCAATGTATGGAGGTTGCAGGTAGAAGATGGGAGCAATTTTACGACCCCTCATCTTCTACATGACTTTGGTTCTCAAAGAGAATAAGCACATTTTGTATCTTCATAACTCCCATTTCTCCAGTATGGTTTTCCAGGTGAGTTCCTTGTGTTTATTTTTAGTGCTGCATTTGTACTATGTTCTCACCAGCAGAAGCTTTGGAATCATGCATTTATTTTTAGTGTCACATTTGTATTACATTGTCACTGGCAGAAGCTTGGAAATTGGAACCAATTTGTAATCCATTATCATGAGGAACAACTTGGAATAAATTGGGTCTATGTAAAGTGACTTATGTTATTTATACAAAACAGGAGCTTGCTTGCTCTACAACTACTCATCTTTAAAAAGATATGTAATAATGTGAAATTGTAATTCAGTTGTAATAAAACAAATGGTTGTGTTGTGTTAATCTTTGTTATAAATTTACAGTAAAGAGTTATTTTCTGAGTTTAGTGTCTATGAATCTATTCAAATCAATTTTTCTTTCCTTTGAGAAATTAAGTATTATCTATTTATGAAATAATTGCATGCAGATTTAAAAGTAAAACATAAAGCAATACAAATGAAAAAAGAACGCTGTCATCAAATTGACAAAAAACATTATTAACACTAAAAGTTGTCACTCTTGTGAGGGTTTACCAAAATGTTATTGATTTCTAATTTATCATTGACCTTCTCCCCCAGTTCCCAATATCCTTATTCATTTTATTAAGTCCTTTGCAACGTTAAGTTACCGACCCCTTGGCCTTGATGTCAATCCTAGCACATTAAAGCTTGGAACAACTTTAAAACACATGTTTATTATCTATATCATAATAACTTGTCACAGAATTTTATAACCTTGTCACGGAGTTCTAAATTTTCATAATTTCCTGATTCCTTGACTTGGTTGATGGTTCACTTTGTTGAGTTGCAAGTCTTTCTTGGTCATCTTTCTAGTCAGTGGGTAGGAGGTTTCGAAAACTTTGAAACTTCATACTTTGATTCTAAGGTTCACTTTGTTGAAGCAAGAATGGAAAAGAGATAAAGAAAACTTATTATTATAACTAATAATACTATGAAGAAATAATCACTTACCTTTAAGTCTACGTTTTCGGCTTTCGTTGACTTCTGAATTGAGAAGTAGAACCTTAGAACCGAACAAAATGTGTAAGAATAAATGACACTTTTGATTATATTTATATCAATCCATGATTCCATATTTGGCGAATTTCGCAGGATTTTTAAATGGTATATTAAAAATTTGTCGAATCCTGCGTGTTTATATAACAATACGTTGTAATTTTCAAGGTGAAATGTGTCCTCAAATGTAATTATTTTTTAATGTTATTGGTGAAATAGGTCCTCATGAGAAACTATTTAGAAATTTTAATTGGCAAAATGGGTCTTCACAAGCAACTATTTGTAAATTTTAATTGGCGAAATGGGTCCCGAAACAATGTTTTTTAAATAGTATTAGCAAATATATAGGTGTTTTATTAAATGCTTTCGGGATTCTAGGCGAAAATATTAGTTGGTCCAATTGAAATGCGTAGTTTGACAATGGTGAATTTGTTGCTTAAATATGCCTCATTAAAAAACTCACCAACAAATGGACATGCATTAGACCTATAGTTCTTAAAATTAGGGTGATTTGGACACCTTGTTGGATGCGAGAAATTCGTCAATTTCAACTTGGCCGATTCCTAGAATTCACCAATTGGCGAAAATTTGCCATTAAAGTTTTCCCTGATCAGAGATTGAGGCGACAAAATCTTAGTTTGGATTTGTTAAATGCCAAATCTTTTAAATACAATTGTGAAAATGATTTAGTGGTGAGAGAAAAGGTTTAAAAGGGGGTTATCAACCAAATTATCTATGGAGCCATTAGAGTGCACATTTGACCGTATTTATTAATTTATTGAAAATCAAAATACAATATGTTTTTATTTTTAATTAATTAATAAATATAGTAAAATGTGAACCATGACTAGATAGATTTTGCTAGTTTTTCACTCCCTTCACGACCTTCGAGGCAATGTGGAAAAAGGACAAAACCTAAGAAATATAATGTAAGTACGTGTGAATGTGACAAAGACGAAGTAGCACAAATGTTAAACTGTGGAAATGCCAAACCTGTCTATTTATTCCTCCTAACATTACATACGTACAATCTGAAAGCTCGTCAAAATGAAGAGAAACGCTTTCCTTTGTTGACTGGGAATCCTGCTAAACCAAGTGTAGATGCAAATCCAAGCACAGCGCTTACTACACTGTTTCCCAGAAAATGACGGCTTCGATAATTAGCTCTAAAATAATACGCGTGTATCCGTCCGAGTCAATACTCAAAAATTACACGGCAACCACACTGACTTCCTGAAAGCAATCTATGCTACCGGCTAAATGAGGAAGGTTAAAAGCTTTGAAAGGGGCATGTCCCTAAGCGATTACATAGATTTTATAGGAATAATGAATATACGATAAGAAAACATTAAGCGGAAGAAGATCAAATTAGGTTATGTTGAAAAAGTCAATCTTATGGATAGTCAGCCTTTGTCTTATTATAACAAGATGAAGTTCAATAAAAAAGCAAAAACAAAAATCAAGACAGAATAAAAGGTATTCAATCATAAAGAGATTGAATATAAGAACCCATCTCTCATGATAGTGAATGGTCCACTTTTTGGGAGGTCACCCATCCCAGTACTACTCTAGTTCAAGCACACTTAATCATAGAGTTTTCTCCAAGGTTAAGCTAACTTAGCTTGCAACCCCGTTTGCAAAACCTTCAACAAGTGTTGTGCCTTATGAACCATTCATTATAGAGCCCCTTTAGCTTATCAATTCATAAGTAGGAGGTATTTTCCACAGCATGTCAAATTATGATATTGCTATCAGGATTCAACCGTGTATTTTTACTATCATGAGAGAAGGGTTCCTATGAACCACTATTCATGAAACATGAGTCAATGAGTTTGACTCGTAAAACTACACGGTTGAATCCTGATAGCAATATCATAATTTGACACACTGTGGAAAATACCTCCTACATATCAATGTTTGATTTTATCTTTGGTATGCAATTTTCCTTCTCAAATAGATGTGGTAAAGGATCTATGTTGTATGTAATAGATACAAAAGCTATATGAAAATGATAAGAGAATTATAAATTATCTTGTTATGAGTCATTTGAAAGATTTTGTCATTTTAGACCTTGAAATTTAAAAGAATAAAGATGATCATGACATATAAATCAATAAATAAAAAAGATGGAGACATATTCTAAAATAGATTCCTCATAGATATATAAAATAGAAATAAAATGCATCCTAGACCTCCTTCTAAAAAAGACTTATAAAATAGATCTAATAGAAAGGAAGACTTTTCCATCCGTTTATTTTGATTTGATTTACTTCTCTTAGAGATAGATGCATTACTTAGGCCAAAGCTACAACTTACTTTTGTTGTATGCCCACTTTATTCAAATGAGGCGGCGGGTAATGGGTTCCACGCCTTATAAAAGAATAGAGTATGTAGCAATTAAATGGAATATGTAGTAGATCTACAATTCTAACTATTATAATCAACTAATAGTTTAACGGTATGTAATATTATGATAGGCACTCATGTTCCTAAATTTTTGTAATTTTATCCCAGGTCAAAGGATATAGTGAAGTACTAATTTTGCGTCATTTTCTTACATATATTCCATCTAAATATTTTACGCCGAAGGCGTATCCAATTTGAGAGAGACCAACCTAAATTTGGAAATCCATGGTTGATCTCTGTCCATAGTAGCTGGCCAACGATTGAAATGGCATGAACCGTCGATCTCTTCAGGGTATTTTGGGCGTCATAAATTACGGTAGCTTTTTGCGTAGGCATGTGAGAAGCTTTTTCCTTTCCAGGTTGTTGTAATTGTAAAATAGACAGCCTGTAACCTACGTTAAATCCATAGATTAATTATACCTATTGAAACGCAACTTGCATTTCATGGCGGCTACGGCAACAACTTTGTATTTATTACTGAAGGGTACATGCTCAGACTGGCGTAGATTTAATTATTCTGCAAGTTGGTGTGCGAATGATCCCATCAAACCATTTGATGTCGGCAAGCTACAAAACTTTACCACAAAACAGGTAAGTTTTACAAAAAACTACAAAACTTAATCACAAAAAGGGTCTAATCAGGGAATTGTCTCGACAGTTGTCTCACGCGGAAATGTCTGAAGTTGAAATTTTTCTAAATTCGTTGGATCTATAGTAGAATGGGAAACAACTGTCGGCCAATATCCTTTTATGAGGTAAATATTTGATATTATCTTGGATTTGTAGCAGCTGGATAACATTTATACGGTATTTGATATTATTTGATTTACTTTGAATTAATTTTGTATGGCTGGAAAATGCATTCTACTATATATCACTGCCCATGCTAGGTATAATTACAATGAGTATCGATGGGAGAACTACAAAGAAATTCCACAACAATCTGAATACAAGTAGATTTATGAGTATCACTGGGCAATATGAATCCATAAGGATCTTCAACCTACTGCACATGGATTCAGAGGATTGGTGGACCCTTCATGCAAGCCTCTAAGAAGCAATCAAATGCTCATATTCAGTTGGTTATGGTATTGATTCGTAAACATTTACTCCAAAAATTTAGTATGATAAATGTATAACTAAAGATGGAGAATGCAGAAAACAACTATAGAGAATGGAGAAGATAACTATATCTTGGGATTCTGAAAGCAAATATTTTAATTGATTTTCTCTTTATGTTGTTTAGATTAATTGATTTTCTCTTTATGGTGTTTAGACCAAGCTCTCTTTAACACATATTTCTGCTTCACCTTTGGCTGCGGTAGGAAGCTTTTGAAAAAGATTATCCTCAGTAATAGAAAAAGAATCTCTGCTTTCCTCACCCACCTGAATCTTTAGCTAGAGATAAAAACAATGAGCCTAGGAGAAAAGAAAATGGTGCCTGCAGACCTTGGCAATAAGTAGCCAATGTTGAAAAGTACTAAAAAATGCCCTTCAATTTTAGGGGAAATTGAATCTGAACCCAAACAGTCGTCACTTTATAGCTGGAAAGAGTCCTAGAAGGTGAAAACTTCGCAAAGTTTTTCATTCAATAATATCCCAAACAGAGACTGCAACAATAATTTGTTCTGTTAATGTATAATGAAAAAAAACATTCTAAAAAAAAATATTCCCAAAAATACTCGTTGAAACAATGGCAAGTTAAGTATCTCAACATTCTCTGAAGACATTGTGTCATTCTATCAATCATGCCGATAGAAAATATGGATATAGTTTGAAAAAATAAAAAAATACTTCAAAACCCTACCAAAGCAAATTTTTCCCTAGATTGTGGCGAACCAAAACCAATCTCAGCAGAATTGCTTCTTCAATCTTTTCACAGTAAATGGAAAGTAAATCTTAAAGATCTACTAGATTTTTGAGCTCTAGACAAGATTTTTACATCCAAACAGTTGCCAATTCAAAAAAATTAAGGCATGAGGTGAGGAATGTTTCAGCTGTCTAAAAGTTGTTCTTACTGGCATGAGACAATTTTGCGTGTATGCTCCATAAGCCAAATTAATTCACTCTATAAACTAATACCTGTCAATGTAACCATCAAGTGAAGGTCTTATGTTGTAGTTGCAACTGTCCTAGTAGACATGTATGCAAAATGTGGAAACATAGACAAGGCACGTGTCCAAAGATCAAATGGAAAGTTGTAATGCAGTACTAACCTTGGGAGATTCACCCTGTCATTTAATGGAGAAAATAAACATTTACAAACATCTGTGAGGAAGATTCAAGTCACCTCGTCCATAGAACCATGCGTGCTTGTGGATATTGATGATCCCAGGTGGCCAAAGTAATCTTATCACTTGACTTGAAGCCAACAAATGAGTCAAAAAAACTGCAAAATGGTTGTTTCTATATAATGATCTTCTGTTCTCACAAATGGGAAAAAGATTTGTTGAATCATCGTCTACCATGTTTTTTTTGCTCACAAAGTTAGCAGTAATCAGAAACGGTGTTGGAAATAATCTACTTTTGTTGACTCTTTTTGATGTTTTGGTCACTATGTGGCATTCAATATGTTAATGGTGATTCATGAAGAGTAGCATGAAGTTAGCAGTAATCAAAGACGCTGTTGGATCATTTTTTCATGTTTGTTCTATTATAGAATTGTATAAACATTTTATTTGCTGAAACTTATATTGACGTCTTCCAATCATCTTTGTATCTCTAGTCTGGGATTGAATGGAATTCCAACCCTGATTTGACAAGTGGGCATTGATTTTTTCCTGATTATCTTAACCAGATGGAGCTTTTTTTAGGTTTTTGATTCGTCATGCATTTATCCAATCCAATACCCTTTTCCTTTTCCTTATGTGATTAATATTGTTAATTTTGAGAAGGATGGTATATTGTCTGTGTTTCTAGCTATAAGAAAACTATTCTTTGATATATTAGTCGGTGTTTTGTTTTTACTTAAGGGACATTTGTCATGGTACCTGTCAATGTAAAGCCATGCCAAAAGACCAAATGGATTCTTTGATGATGCACTCACTTTCATTTGACTTTATTTTGTATGCATTAACCTCTCCTAAGTGTAGGGTTAACACTTGTATTGACAGAGAACACGCTGTGCTCCCAAAAGAAAATTTAGCTAAAGTAGATTAAACTTACCTCAGGCTATTTGCATATCCAGCTAAAGTAAATTAGAATACTCTCAGGGCCACTTTTTATTATATTACCTTAAGGAAATCTGTTCTAGGGTAAAATTTTAAGTGACGGTGATTAAGAACTAATGTCATTGGTGTGTTATTAAAGTATCTCTTGTTTTTGTATCACTATTTTTTTTTATTTTTTTTTTCATAAGCATTATAGAAAATCTGTTTTGGTTCAGTTTGCTCTAGTCTATCGAGCGATTGATAGTAATTTTGAGGATCTAGTATTTGTCATTTGATCACCTCTATATGGGTTGATGTTGTTATCTTTGTTATTATCTTATCTGTCTCTACAATTTATGCATCAATTGACTAGTGTGTTTAAGGTTGATAATTTGAAAGCTTGTGTTAGGACCATTAAGTTATTTGAAGTTCCCTATCATATATTTAATTATTTATTCTTCATTATTTTTTAAAATTATAAATCTTTTAAACATTTAAACATTTAATTATAATATAATTTTTAACACATTTTTCAGTTTCAACCAATCTATCTATACAATCATTGCATGTGTATTTCAACCAATCTACTTAACAACTTCAACAATTTCAGGAAAGGAATTACGCAGAATGAAAAGAAAAGATGCTCGGCGGTTAAGCAACCCTAGTGATAGCAGTGCTTTTCCAGCCAAAGAATTCAAATGATGGGCGTTCAATCCTACGTTCTTACACTATATTTCAACCCCATCGGCAAGGTTTCTACTAGCACAAAGTTTTATTTTTAATATTTTGCGTTCAATCCTACGTTCTTACACTGTATTTCAACCCCATCGGTGAGGTTTCTACCAGCACAAAGTTTTATTTTTAATATTTTGCGAAGTATCAATTCTTATTTATCTTAGCTTTAGGGTTCTATCTTTTTTAAGTCTTTGTTCGCTCTGTAATTTTGTAGCTCTGCAAAAATACAACTATTGAAAATGAAAAATAAAATTATTGTAGAAGCACTTACCCCACAAAATCAAGCTACTCTGTCTGTTTGTTAAAATTTAGCAAATATAGGGATTCTCCTGAATGGGTAAACATGATTATTATACCACCACACCATTAATGTAATTTTTTATATATTTGTAGTGGGGTACTAAATTTTGCAATTTCTGATCTTAGTGAATATGTGGGATGGGATGAGATTTTATGCTTTACTGGATAAATTACCTTCTTTCCCCTTTCGCTTTCACTTTCTTGGGATCTTTGTAAAAAACCTAAACATAAATGTGATGTTATTTTTTACTTGGAGAACACATAATTTTTAATTTACTTTAAAGTGACGCATTACCGTGATTATATTACTTATCCTTGATCTGATCTATGTTTTATCCCCTTCACTGCTTCAATTGGGTTAGTTTGAGGGGAGGTGAATAAATTTAGTGGATTAAGAACAAAGTCATGTTTCATCTTTAACTTAGTTGGGGTAAATGTTTTATCGTTGGGAAGGAATATTGCATGGAATCTCTAAGGGTTTGAGTTACTACTCCAGAAAAATTAGGGAAAATGTTGTTTGTTGTGTTATTTTATTTTGCTAAATTGTTTACACATAAGATTCCAACCCTTTAAAGTTAGTTGATGCGATGTCTTTTTTTACCTGTGCACTTGAAATTATTTACGTATTTCAAATATAATCATATAATTTTTTGGCGTACCCCATTGCACACCAAAAGTGCAATAGCTAGTTTACATTTATTGTGCACTCTTGTGTTGAATTTTTTATTATGTGTGGACTACATGAATAGATTATATTTCACTAGACTCTTTATCCATGATAGCATCAACTAATATTATAGTCTAGTTTGTTGCTAGGATAGAGGAAGGGTGAGAAGTAACCCCATATTAAAAGTTTGTGCATGTGTTCCACTACATGTTATCCATAGTCAGGAATATTGTTAACATAAGATGAGTTGACAAGTTTAGGAATCATGAGATGATTAAGATTCTAGTTAATGAGAGGAACTAAGTGTAGAAGATATGTTTACTACACAATGATGAAGGTAGGAAGTAAGCTAAGATTTTATCTCCCTTGTTCTTTATGAGGTTTAAAATTTGGGGATCTAATTTATTTGGTTGTCATCTAGAAATGTAATTTGAGTTTAATTTTATTAAAGAGTCTAAGAGAGTCAAGTATGATACAAATAGATTGAAGGGTACATATATTATTATGTGTAGAACTTGACATGGTGAATAAGAATGATTTAAAGATCTATCAAGTGTATCTAGGGATATGGTATTAAAATGTATTTAGGTGGATGGCAATGCTAACATGTGGCACATATTCCTTATGTCAATTATATTGGGTCATGTGTGATTAATTATATTAAGTGATGACTAGGTCTTCATTAGGATTACCCCTCCATTATGTTACTAGAAGGTAGTATATATAAATAAATTGAATGTATTTGTAAGGGTGTGTGTGGAGTAAGATATTATATTTTAGATCTCTTTGATATATAACATGGACTGTCTTCTTCCATAAGAGTACTATATGACATTACCCTACCTCAAGGGTTTATTGAATTTCTACATATATTGGATATGAAGTCATCTTGGCCTACGAACATATCTTTTGCTATGTGTGATATCTATTATACATTACATGGTTATAATAATCATTGTATGTGGATCTTACCAAGTGATATCATAGCTATGATTTGGGAAAAGGTGGGGATGAAACCCTAATTTTTGAAGATTCACCACTACTTTCCAAATGATTGATTTTTTATATGTCTATTGGTAAAATTGCTAGATAATATAAGGGATCTATAATTCAAAAAGAAGAATTTTATGAATAATTAATTGAGTGGATTATTAGAATTTTATGTTTTACATAAATTTACTTTCTAGGGTGTGAATCATGGAATTTTTAAAGTATTTTTTAATTTCTAAAACTCTCTTGAATATTCATTAGGGGTTTATTGGTCAAATTTTTGGATTTGAAGTTGGCTACATTATGAATTGATTGGGTCAAGATTGGGTCGAGGATATATGGTAGAAAAGTAGATTCAATAAAAACATTTTTGTTTCTAAATACCGTAGTTTCAATACATATTCCTGAATTTGATGGAAGTGGAGATGCACTAAAATGGTGGAACCAATAGAAGAGAATTTATAGTTTAAAAATAGGTCTAATTATTTTCATAAGTGTTCAAGCTAGTCAATGGTATAGACCATAACATAATAGTTTTTCTTATTTAGATGAATTAGAACAAGCATTCCAAATAGATGGGCTCTAAAGAAGAAAATAAAAGTTCAGTAGAAAATAAAGAAGGAGAAAAAAAAAGAACAAGAAGATGAAAGAAAAGAAGAGAAAAAAGGAACAAGAAGAAAAGAAAATATGACATGTACTTTAATTCTAATGAAGGAAGATTCAATGTATTCAAAAATCAAAAGTTGTTATTTCTATATATCAGAACATCAAATATAACATCAAAGATATGAAATTAATGAAGAAACTATAAACAATAGATACAAATAATATACAGTCAAATAGATAAGAAGATTCAAAACTATCCACAAATAAATGTCAAATTATGTAATTTTCATGATAGCCTATTTTTAATTCAGTTTGTGATTGCATAATATCGGATATTGGGGCGACGAAGTCTTAGTTTGGATTTGTTAAAGGTCAAATCTTTTAAATACGATTGTGAAAATGATTTAGTGGCCAGAGAAAGGGTTTAAAAGGGGTTTTCCACCGAATTGTCTGTGCAGCCATCAGATTGTACATTTGACCATATTTATTAATTTACTGAAAATCAGAATACAATGTGTTTTTTATATTCAATTAATTAATAAATACAGTAAAATGTGAACCTTGATGACTGGATAGACATTGCCGGTTTTCCACTCTCTTCACGGCCTTCCAGGCAATGTGGAAACCGAACAAAACCTAAGAAATATAATGTAAGTACGTGTGAATGTGACAAAGATAAAGTAGCACAAACGTTAAATTGTGGAAGCGCCAAACTTATCTGTTTATTCCTCCTAACATTACATACATACAATCTGAAAGCTCGTCACAATGAAGAGAAACGCTTTCCTTTGTTAACTGGGAATCCTGCTAAACCCACTGTAGATGCAAATCCAAGCACAGTGCTTACTACACTGTTTCTCTGAAAACAACGGCTTCGATAATTAGCTCTAAAATAATACGCGTATATCCGTCCGAGTCAATACTCAAAGATTACGCGGCAACCACAATGACTTCCTGAAAGCAATCTACGCTACCGGCTATATGAGGAAGGTTTAAAGCTTTGAAAGGGTCATGTCCCTTAGCGATTACATAGATTTTATAGGAATAATGAATTTACGATAAGAAAACATTAAGTGGAAGAAGATCAAATTTGGTTATATTGAAAAAGTCAATCTTATGGACAGTCAGCCTTTGTCTTATTATAACAAGATGAAGTTCAATAAAAAAAACAAAAACAAAAATCAAGACAGAATAAAAGGTATTCAATCATAAAGAGATTGAATATAAGAAGAAAAAGAATGATGATAATCAAGGAGAAGACAACAAGGAAGTCAAACATCAAGGAAAGGGGAAAATAGAGGAACAATTGAAAAGGGAAACAAAAATTATATGATTTGAAAATGTGAAATGAAAGGTCTAAATGCATTTTTAGGATGACAATTTATCGTCAATAGTTTAGTTTTAGTAGTGTGCTTTTATGTTTATTACATCAAGGAAATAAATGATGTCTAATTTTTATGATATTGCTATTAGAATTTAACTGTGTAGTTTTGCGAGTCAAACTCATTGATCCATGATTCATGAGTAGTGGTTCACAAGAACCCATCTCTCGTGATAGTGAATGGTCCACTTTTCAGGAGGTCACCCATCCCAGTACTACTCCAGTTCAAGCGCGCTTAACCACAAAGTTTTCTCCAAGGTTAAGCTCACTTAGCTTGCAACCCCATTTGTAAAACCTTCAACAAATGTTGTGCCTTATGAACCATTCATTATAGAGTCCCTTGAGTTCATCAATTGATAAGTAGGAGGTATTTTCCACAACATGTCAAATTATGATATTGTTATCAGGATTCAACCGTGTAGTTTTACTATCATGAGAGATGGGTTCCTGTGAACCACTACTCGTGAAACATGAGTCAATGAGTTTGACTCATAAAACTACACGGTTGAACCTTGATAGCAATACCATAATTTGGCACGCTGTGGAAAATACATTCTACTTATCAATGTTTGATTTTATCTTTGGTATGCAATTTTCCTTCTCAAATAGATGCAGTAAAGGATCTATGTTGTATGTAATAGATACAAAAGCTATGTAAAAATGATAAGAGAATTATAAAGTATCTTGTTATGAGTCATTTGAAAGATTTTATCATTTTAGACCTTGAAATTTAAAAGAATAAAGATGATCATGACATATAAATCAATAAATGAAAAAGATGGAGACATATTCTAAAATAGATTCCTCGTAGATATATAAAATAGAAATAAAATGCATCCTAGACCTCCTTCTAAAAAGATTTATAAAATAGATCTAATAGAAAGGAAGACTTTTCCATCAGTTCATTTTGATTTGATTTACGTCTCTTAGAGATAGATGCATAAGATGCCATTTCTTGGCTTAGGCCAAAGCTACAACTTGCTTTTGTTCTATGCCCACTTTATTCAAATGAGGGCGGCGGGCGGCTAATGGGTCCCCCGCCTTACAATATTGTCAAACATTGAAATCTTCAGTTAGACTTTTGAGCATTCCAAGATAATGACGAAATACCTTCAGTATTTTATTTTCTCTATGTTTCATCTTCTGGACTATGCAACGCGTGGTTGCTTTCTTTAACGCTTACCTTATTAAATCAGAGGCTATGCTCAAAATATGAGGTAAGTCATTTAGGTAACACCATGCCAGGTGAAGCCTTTCCATCGCGAAATTATAAAACTGAGTCCTTGGGAATTAGGCAACTTATCGTAGCAAGGAGAAGGAGATGGATAAAGAAGACGGTAAGAGGGAAAGAGTGTGTGTAACAGGGGCGGCAGGATTCATCGGATCGTGCCTCGTCAAAAATCTGCTGCAAAAGGGATATTCAGTTCACGCTACCCTAAGAGATCCTGGTACCTCCCTCTTTCCTTCATCTCGCATCTCTTCTTCATTCATACACTATATTCACTTTTTATTTTTTAATCTCCTGTAGAAAACCCTGCTAAAAATAGTCATCTGCTATCCCTTCCGGGAGCCAAAGAAAGACTCCGACTGTTCAAAGCAGATCTCTTGCAACATGGCAGCTTTGATTCCGCTGTTGAAGGCTGCGATTTCGTCATCAATTTGGCCATTTCTATGGATTTCCAGGTAATTCATTTATCCACTTACCCAGATCATCTTATATTGTCCATGTTTTGGGGATGAGATTGAGACAGCGAGTGGAGTGGTATCAGGGCGATGTTGTCCAGTCTAACGTTGACGGGACGGTGGACATTCTAAGAGCCTGCAAGAAAGCAAAAACTGTGAAGCGAGTAATTCATACATCTTCCATCGCCGCAGCTTACCCTCTAAATGAAAACGGACAACTTAAGGAGGTCCTTGATGAATCCTGCTGGACTCCTATTGATTATATCAAAGGCAGAGACGGCGTTTCTGCAGTAAGTATTGAAGTTTTTCTTCAGTAAAAATTACTGGAATTAATGGCCCATCTTATAGCAGATGTTATGTTCAGGTGTATGCAATATTGAAGACTTTAGCGGAGCAAGCAGCCCTGCGATACGGAGCGGAAGAGCAGATTGAAGTGGTAACAGTGGTTCCAGGGATAGTGGGAGGTCCTTCTCTAACCCCCACAATTCCCGGAAGCATTTCAACAATGTTAGCCTCACTTACAGGTAATTTGTCCACACCAGTTAAAAACAGGGAAACATATCCATCTCCAATTATGGCTTCTTCTCTTCATATATATATGTAAATTACCTGAGAATTGGAACCCCGAAATTTCTCAGGAAACAGACTATTTTATGAAGTGACAGTTTCGAGTAAGTATTCGATAGGATCGGTGCCATTGGTTCACGTGGAAGATGTATGCAGTGCCTATATTGTTTTGATGGAGCACCCATCCGCAGCAGGTCGATATGTGTGCTGTTCCGATCCCGTTACCGTTGCCGACATGCTAAATTTCTTTCGCAAGCGATATCCAGAAATCCCCTTGGCTTTTGGGTAAGTAATTTAATGCTCAGCACTCTGTATTTCTTTCGCAGTCAGGGGAATTGTTTAATAGCTAATTTTCTTTGTATGATGTGAAAAAGGAATGAAGAGGAAGAAGACGAGTGGAAGGAAGTTGTAACAATTTCTTCGAAGAAACTGATTGATCTGGGATTTTCATACAAGTATGATATGGAGGAAATACTCAGTGACAGCGTCGAATGCGCAAAGCAGATGAAAGCCTTGTGAGGGACTATCTATATATTCTGGGTTCCCTGAAACTTAGGCATAGTCACTGAGTCAACTCTTCCTTGTGAAAATGTAATCCCTCTTCAAGTGCATATTATAAAATGATGCAAACTGATATGTTTATTTCATTAATAATTTCATTTATTAAATAAATGTCAAAAGTTTTTTTTTTAATTTGATTGGATTTAGTTTATGTATTAAATTATTTTTTAAATTAAAAAAGTTATTATAATTATAGTAAGTGGTATGTAGTGGTTAGTATTTGTTTCTTAATTATTATTGTGATTAGTTTAGTTTGTGTAAATAATATTGTAACAAATTGTTGACAAAGTGTTGTGGAGAATCTCTTATTCAGATATATGTAAAATGTGCATTTAATGTAATCAAGATTGTCTTTAGAAAATAAATTAAATGGCTCTAGGAAAATTCACGATCAATAATTCACGGCCATGACAAATTCACCTCTAAGTAAAATTAACTCCAGCAATTCATCATGGTGGAAAATTAATTTTCCACCACATGAATTGTTGGTGGTGAATTTTCCGTATGCCAAATTAAATACAAATGATTATTTTTGTTAGTGTATATAGTGAATATACATTCATATTTGGTAAAAATTGGAAACAATTAAACTATGTATTTATAGTAGATATAATTGTTGATATATTTTACATATTTATTAAGTTTTCTATATTCTTTGACAATGATAGTGAATTCTAAAGGTCTTCTTCTAAGATGATAACTCACCTCTCATTCATAAGCTTGATATGCTCACAAATAATTATAATATTTCATCCATATATCTTGGTAACAAAGACACATTCAATGAAGAAATCAACCTTGGAACATAAAATGATGATTAATGTATCAACGTACAAATGTTCTAAACCAATTAATGTTTAAGCATGAGTACTTAAGAAGATAATAAATAAAGTAATATTAGAATGGTTCATTTTATAAATGAAAGAAATTACCATTTTGATTTAAATGGTGTACTTACGTAAATTTGAATCAAAACTTTTTAATACATAAATAATAGATTAGATAAATGAATAATAACTAGTTTTCAATAGAATAGTAGTTAGTATGTATGCAAATGGAAATAAAATAAGGAAAGAAACCAACCATTTAATATAATGATTTGAAATTTTATTTATTTTTAATCTTAATCCAAATAAAATATACATTGAAGACAATCAGTAAGGCATTTGGTTTTAAAATTTATGGTAGAGGATTTAAAGTATAATATTTTTTTTATCAATGGTAGGTAAAAATTGATAGGATGAGCTTAACTAGCATGTTAAACCTAGTATACCCTTATTAGTTTTGAGACTTGGTCACAATCCAAACCTATGAACTAGTCCTTGTTCCACTCACTAGCTTATTTACCTCCATTCTATATCTCATATTTTGGCTCTCTTTGTTAATGACCAACTTTACTTAAGAATCACATTGACAAATTTTACTTAAAGCTTCCAAGGTTTATTATCAAGGTTTTAGAAAAATGTTATTTATGATTGTAAAATTTTGGTGAACATGCTCTAGATGATGAGAGAGGGCTCTTCTCTCCTACACTTTGAGCTTTTATAAGCTTAGGAGAGTGGTCCTATTAAGATCCTTTAGAGTGAAAATCATAAATAAAGTCTTGTACCTAGCTAATTCATTACAAGAGGACTTAGGGGACTTATTTACATCTTATGTTTACTTAGTTCGTAGGAGGGAATATTTCTAGAAGGTGTTAGTTGTCATTAGATCTTATCTTATCTTTTGAATTTTAACATATGTGTCCTAAGTAGTTGTGAGAAGTTGTCAAATGACATAGGATTAAGACACTTGCCATAATCCTGTTTAATCTTGTGTCTCACCTTGGCTATAAAATCAGGTGGTCTAATATGTATATTGTCATAATATTTTTGGATAATCAACTCCATTGCAATCTTGAGTATTGCATATTGATTTCTCTTGTGTTTTCATGAAGGGCCTATATCTTGGGTAGCTATAATCTTCAACCAAATCTTGCATGGTGTAGAGTTATTCTATACCAACTCTTATAGAAAGGAGGAGGAGGATAAATAAGGGGATTAAGAAAATGATGAGGACCAAGATGAGGATGAGGGTGAGGAAATAGTGGAAATTCTCTGATTTGCAACCTTGGTAGTGATTTTAGTGAAAATCCTATTTTTTCAATGACTTCCTTATAACCACTCTAAACCTTCTAATGATTTTAGATGAGGAAGTGAAGTGGCTCTTGTGGTGAATTTTTAGGAAAGTAGAAATAACCTTAAATATTTTTCAATTAACCTACTTTTTCAAAATGAATGTTAGGTTGTTTAATGATTTGAGTACTATAGCTAGTGACAATATCAACGAATAGTTGCTCCATACTATATCATAGTCAAGTTGTTATCTCATGTGAAACATCACAAAAGAGATAAAATAGTTCAAATATGCCCTTCCATAAGAATATGGAATCCAAGTATTAATCCAAGACACATGGGGAGAGCATTGTCAAAGAAAGCATGACCCGATGCTTTAACCAAACAACTAAGAAAAAAAAAACAGAGATATTAAAAAACTCATGCAAATTAATCTTATTGATAGACTCACTATCATGATAAAAAATAATTAATATAAAAAACTATATTTTTATCTTAATTATTTAAAAATATATTTTGGCTTATGTACATAAGAAGTCTACCTGCTGCCATTGTAAAATGGCTCGGAATTAACAATACACTAATTGCAAATTACAAAGGCAAATGAATGATGACTTGTGTGCTCACATTATTCAAAAGGGAGCACTAGCTAATGGGCCCCTCCCCCTACGTATTATATGAGAAATGTAACCTCTATTCCATGATAATCACCGACATACCTTTATTGTATTATTTTACATTTCATTTTCAACACGTAACTCTTGGTGGCTTCTTTTCCACAATGTAACCTCTGCAGCTTCTGATCAAACTGTGTTCAGGTGAGATCTAAACCACCGCTGCCCTGCTAAATTCCTTCTATCTTATTTCATCCAAGAAGCTGATTGATTTGGGATTCTCGTACAAGTATGATATGGAGGAAATAGTTAGCGACAGCATCGAATGTGCAAAGCAAATGAAAGTCGTGAGGGGTGAGGCTTTAATCAGTGAGACAACTCTTTAATGGAAATGTATTTTTTAGTGCATTGATGTAAATTGATATATTGTAGTTTGTGCAGATTCAAATGGTTTTGTTTGGTCTGCTGTAATTTAATAAGAGAAAAAATTACAATAGTGATTGCAACTGTTTTTTATATTTTTAAGCATGCATATTGTATATAATTTGTGTTGCGAGTATTTAGACTGTCATATAATATATTTAATGGAAAGAAAAAAGTTAATGTGCAAGTTGTCTAAGGCAACTCATCATATTAATGTTTTTAATAATATTTTTATGCATGCATACTGTAGGAAAACTAAAAATCAATAGTTGCTTGTTGATTAGATCATCAAATTAATGCTTTATTATAGATTGGTGAAATTAATATTTTTACTTTTGTTTATATTATATGTGTCCTAGTTTATAATACATTGTCGGTGATGAATAAAGTATGCAGAATTATACATAATGATAAGGTTGTAGATAAAAGATGGATTCTATTTAATTTTCATTAGTGTCCATTTTTTTCAAATCTCTATGAGTTAAGTTTTTCTATGTCTATTTATGGTTGTGTTTCCTTTTGTTTCCAAGGTGCGGTTGCTTTAGAGTGTAACTCATATTATATTTACAATGTATTGGTCAAAACTAGTTTAGAGAGCAAGTTTGGGGTTTTGCATGGTTAGGTTTTGAAGTTTTACTATCATTTTTTATAGTTATTCTTTTTATATCATTGTTGCATATATTTTTTGTTCTATCTGTTTTTTAATGGATTTTTATTTTATTTATTTTTAATGCTAAGGACTACAAAAAAAATAATGATTATTAGGGGTTAAGTAATAAGGGTTTGCATGTGTTTTACTTTTCGAGTTGTAAACAATTTTTTTTGTTAAGCTTGTTTATTTTTTAATGGCTTCTTATTGACTTTTCTTTTGATGGTGAGTACTATTAGAGGCTTCTTTTGTTTTCTCTTGACTTTTGTTGTTCTAGTGACACATGTCTAACTAGTTGAAGACCTTTGTTAAACATAAGTAATATAAATCACGTGAAAGCACAAAATAATATTTTTTATTCATAAAATTCATATACCACTATATCATGTATTATTAATATTTTTTTATAAAAATCACCCATGAAGCTCAAAAGAGGAAAATCATATACATTATAACTAGACCATATCATATATATACAAAGAGATAAAACAAAATTATAAAAAAAAAAAAAATCCTATAAATTGACCTTCATAGCTTCCACTAATCATAAGAAGACTAATAAAAAAGTGGAGACTAGTATTAAGGGTCTCATTAACCTCTATTTGATTGAATTATTATTGTTTAATGCACATAAATGTACTAGACCATGACACTTATTTAGAAGAAATTGAGGGATTTGTATCAAGCTAAATCTTTGGTTTTGAATGGTTAGGTTTTGAAGTTTTACTATCATTTTTTATAGTTATTCTTTTTATATCATTGTTGCATATATTTTTTGTTCTGTCTATTTTTTAATGGACTTTTATTTTATTTATTTTCAATGCTAAGGACTATAAAAAAATAATGATTATTAGGGGTTAAGTAATAGGGTTTTCATGTGTTTTACTTTTCGAGTTGTAAACAATTTTTTTTTTGTTAAGCTTGCTTATTTTTTAATGGCTTTTTATTGACTTTTCTTTTGATGGTGAGTACTATTAGAGGCTTCTTTTGTTTTCTCTTGACTTTTGTTGTTCTAGTGACACATGTCTAACTAGTTGAAGACTTTTGTTAAACATAAGTAATATAAATCATGTGAAAGCACAAAATGATATTTTTTATTCATAAAATTTGGATACCACTATATCATGTATTATTAATATTTTTTTTATAAAAATCACCCATGAAGCTCAAAAGAGGAAAATCATATACATTATAACTAGACCATATCATATATATACAGAGAGATAAAACAAAATTTAAAAAAAAAAAAAATCCTATAGATTGACCTTCATAGCTTCCACTAATCATAAGAAGACTAATAAAAAAGTGGAGACAAATATTAAGGGTCTCATTAACTTCTATTTCATTGAATTATTATTGTTTAATGCACATAAATGTACTAAACCATGACACTTATTTAGAAGAAATTGAGGGATTTGTATCAAGCTAAATCTTTGGTTGAATTTGTTTTCTAAGAAATAAGTTTTATGCACTTAGGATAGAGGATGGTGGCTTTCTTTAGCCTCAATATTTGGCTAACAAAATATTTCAAAGATATCATTTGTATAAAATTAGGATGGAGGATGATGGCTTTATGGCTAAACATCTAAATTCATTTAACATGGTTGTTATCTAGTTGCACTCGATTAGAGTAAAACTAGAAGATCATTACACAATTTTATTGTGTTTTTTTTTCAAATTCATGGGACTAAATTTTCGTGGCTATTAGTAAAATTAACACCAAATTAAAAATGTATTAAGTATAATATTTGTATTTTTCAATAGATCAAAAAATACTTCAAAATTTTCCAAGGAGGCCCTTTTTCCCATGGTAGATAGAAAGAAAAAGGAAAGAAGAAGGACAAGAAAAATGTACAAGAAAAAATGTATAGTTGTAAATCCAATAGAAGATCTAAATATCTTGGTAATTCCAAGGAAATTTGTTAGAACTATGGCAAGATCAACCATTACAAAATAGAATATAAGGAGAAAAATAATATATATAAATATATATTATATTTATAAGTTAGAAAAGTACTCCAAAAATTATGATGATTTCTTTGGCATAGCCTTTGTTACACATTCAATAGAAGTTGCATGGGTGATTAACTCCAATGAATATTTTCACATGATCTCACATTAGGTTTGGTTTATAAAATATGAATTATATATGAGGGAAGGAATGTGTACCTTGGAGATAATTAGATCATCTAAATATTGTTTCTCATGGTACATTTTTAAGTTATTTCCATGATAAATGAGTGAAGGGGATCAATAGTTTGCTGCATATCCCTAGTTTGGCATGAAAGCTACTTTCTACAAGTAGATTAAATGATTCAAGTGTGTATGTTATTTTCTTGAGTGGAGGGTGTAATTTGATTAGTGAAGTTATAGTTACTTCTAAGGGTGTTCAAATAGGCACTCTATTCCATCTAGAGGTATGCATGGTTTAATGTAATAGTTCTACTATTTTAGTGAAAATATTTTCTTAATCTTCACCTTTACCATTGAAATTAGTAATGAACCAGGGTTTTATATCTAATTATGATGGTCATGTTTTAGAGATTAGGATTCTTATAGAGAAAACTATGTTATGGCACTAGATGATGGGTCACATAGGTGTGAAGAATAAGGAACTTAAAAATCCTTGTTGAGTGACCAAATAATCATAAAATTTAGCTAAATTTATGTGAAAAAATTATTTATAGAAAAAAAAAACATATTCAATTTTATTCTAGTTCTCATAAATCTTATAAGGTATTAGATTTGATACATTGTAATTCTTTTGGTCTTGTTAATTTTTCTTTAATTTTAAAATCAATATACCAAATTTCATTCATTTATGAATATAATAGAAAAATAGGTGTTTATTCATTACAGAGTTTAAATTTGCAGTCTTTTAGTTAGTTTAAAGAGTTTAAGGGTCTTGTAGAGGATCTAACTAATAAAAATATGAAGAATTTTAGGACTAGTAATGGTATTAAGTTGTGTTTAGTATATTTGAACAAGTTTTGTACGAATCATGAAATAAAATTGCATAAGGAAACTCCATACCGTAGTAACGGAAAAAGTATCCTTTTTCCTTACTTGGTTTGGGAATAATGAACATTGAATTAACTTAATTTTTCCTTGGCCTAATGTTGTAATGTGTTATACACATTCACATTATTCTATTGTCCCTACTTAATCAAAATGCGCTTAAATTGTTCCTTGTTGTAGTGTAGTAAAATGCACACTCTTGCATTTTCACACTTGTTTGAGTCTGCCTTGCTTTATTTATGCTTCTCTATGGCTTAATTGGTCCTATTTTGTGTCCACAAGCCCTATGAATTATATCTTTTTTTGGTTAATCTTGAAATTCTCCAATGCATAAATGATAATTGAATGACTTTATCTGTGTGTCCTTGCTTTTTGGATCGGGACTAAAATTCCACCTAAGGTGTCTTTGTCCCCCAAAGGTCTCGAGACCCTGATTTTGAGGTATCTTAATTAGGCCCCTTTTTGGTGTTTGTGCCCTAAGTTTCATGGCTTGGGACTAAGATGCCACCTAGGGCGTCTTAGTCCTCCTTGAGTCATTTTTGGGATTTAATTTCAAATTCTAACAGGATTTAACCTCCTTTATTTAATCAATTCATATGTTGGTTTGGTGTGATGTAATTTTAGGATATTAAGCATAAGTAAGTATAAATACAAGGTTCCTTCTCTCATTTTCTCCTAACAAGCAATCTAAGCATCCAAGCATCCATGTATTCAAGTATTCAAGAGCAATCTATCAAGCATTTGGAGCCATCACCAAGATTCAAGCATCATATCAAATATTTTCTTGCATCATGTCTGTTGAGCTAACATTTGTGATGTAGGGTTTTGATTCAAGCAAAGCCATTCAAGATCATTCCTTTGGTTCAAGATCCATATCCATTGCAGCCATTGCACAAAATTTTGCACACTTTATAAGGGTTTGGTGAGTTGTAGCATTGCATGTTGTTCATTCACCATTTCCTTCATTATTTCTATTTCATTTCAAGGTTTAATTACCAACAAGGGGTTTGATCAAGGAAAACCTCCATTCACTAACAAACAACTAGTTCTTCCCATCTTGTATATTTGTGATTGTAGATTTAGGTTGAAGTATTGAAGATCACTTGGAGTGCAAAGTTGTAAAAGTTGCAAAGTTGCATTACAAAGTTGTCATCTTCACAAAAACTCACCTACAAGTTGAATTCAAAAGTTTTCAGAAACTGAGATCAGAGAGGAAGCAAGTGTGGACCTTGGAGCTTAGGATATCATTCAGAGTTTGTAGAAATTTAGAATGGGACTAATACGCAACCTTGGGCGTCTTAGTCCTCACAAGCATATTTTATAGAGATTATTTTAGATCTAGTTCCAACATCCGAAGACTTTGCATCTACCCTAAAAAATAGTAGTGGGACTAATATGCCATCCTCAGTGTCTTAGTCCTCCATAACACTTTTTGGAAACTTCTTTACACTTTCAGAATCCTCACAACATCTCCAAAATTCCCAGGTACACACATCCTAACCTTCAATTTCATAGTTTTCTATTGTAGTTTGTTTATCCTTCTAGATCATTTAACATTTGCATATCACATTGTGTTTTCCAACATTGTGTTTTCCAAGCATTTGCTTGGTGGTGAACACCGTAGAGCTGAAAATACCCCTCCTAGGTCCTTGCTAATTGAGAATTGACTCACCATATGAGGTTGTTAGTCAATCCAATTGGGACTCTTAGGAATTATTTGAATGATTTGTGTGGAGAAAGTGTGATATTCATATATCCATTTTTCCACCAATCATTTTGGTGAACCTAACTTTCAAGCAATCATTTTTGATTTGGAGTCCATTAAAGTCCTTAGATCTAGATTACATTTATTCTTGCATTGCATCTTGCATTAGTGAAAGTGCATCTAGGGTCTCTTGCATTTGTGAAATTTCATTTAGGGTTTCTTATATTTGCATTAGTGAAAGTGCATATAGGTTGCATCTTTACCTTTTTGCAACATTTCATTTCATTAAAAAACTGAAAAGTGCATTATTCTTCATATTCATTTCATTTACAAACATTCTTATTGCATTCAAAAGTGAAAAAAATTGCATTCCATATTACATTCAATTGCTTGTTCCTAGTTACTTTTTCTTGCACTTATTTGCACATTTTTCTATTTATAAACATTAGTATCTTGCATAGACAATCGGTAAACACTATTGACATTCTGTAAATTATTTTTTTTCTGCAAAAAACCTCTGCTATGAATAAAATTCCCTTCCTAGTGTCTTATTCCCTCTTAGGATTTTCTCCTTAGAAGTCTCTCTCTATTGTTTGTTGTCTATTTCAATCCTTGGAACTTCAAAATCTCACCAGGAGCACCAAGACACCATTCTTGGAATTTTAGTCCTTTTTGACTTTGATCTCTAGTTTTCAGGATTTGAAATTGCTTTTCTATATTTTTGTGGGCTACCTTCAGTTTCTAGAATTGTTGTTATTCTAATTTCCTTCATTTCAAGTGTAATTACAAGCATAACATATTGTGTTCGTTGCACTTTCTGTGGTTTATCCCTTGTATGAGTTGTAGTACTTGGTGTCCTACTACTAATACAGTGGTTAGATGAAGTGCAAGACTCATGGAATCCTAGGATAAGACACTTGTTGTGGATCTTGGGTTATCAAGCTCTCTTACTTCTAGTATTGGAATTAGTTCACTAGGTATGGACCATACCTTTGACACATATTTTGCTATGCCTACCTTACCTACAAGTGCTATGTCAAGTGTCCAAACAATGGTTGATCATATTCCTCAAGAAAATATAATGAAAATGCATGATGACTTAGCTCATTTACAAGATAGTGTGAGTACTAAAAAAATTTCAAACATTGTTATACTTTCCATAGATAACCTTCACTACATGATGGAAAGTGATGAGGGAATGGAAGTTGTGTGTAACATAGCTCAAATATTTGGAAAACATCTTCCTTCCACCACTAATGGTGCTCAAGCCTCAAACAATATGCAAAACCAAGGAGGAAGTCAAACCCCTCCCTCTTCAACCATAACCTCAATTCCAACCTATACCAATTCTCAAATGACAAGAACAATGCAACCAACTAGTAGCATCCTTCCTACCTTAAATTTTTCCACTAGTGCTCCTTATACCTATGTGGCATCCAATATTATATCTCCTCCTATAAGCAATCCCTTCACTAGTCCTTCCAACACATACATAGGTCACCCCCATATTCATCTCCATCACACACTACAAGCAATGATCCTATCATTAACCATCACTTACAAAGTCTTTCATACATTCAATGTCAAGTTTCCACCATAAATCAAAATCAAAATGGTCCACCATCATGTACTATGCCAAGAACAACCCACTATCCTTGGAGATCTATTAAGAACTTCAGTGCCACAAGATATAGAGATCCCTAGATTTGATAAATATGGAGGAAAGAGAGATCCAACTAATCATTTTAATGCCTTTACTACTTTTTGTAGTGACTTTATACTTGAAGACAAACTTTTGGCTAAAATCCCTATGCCAAGTCATATCTTTTTGAGTTAAGCTATGTCATGTGACATAAATGGAAAGGAAAGGGGTGGCTCCCAAAAAGAATATACTATACACATAAGGGATCTATGGATTTTGGGTCAGTACATGTTCTTACTACAATTTTTTTTTTATTTAGAGAGCTCAAAACTATCATCATTCCCCAAATACACATAGAACTAGAAGAATGACACAAAGAGAGCGAAAAAAAATAAAAAGAAATAAAAAGAAATCCTTTTGGGTCAACATGGAAGAGACATAGGGTTTCTCAATGCCTTGCGTCATCCCCAAAAGGAAAACACAAGACAAATGAAGAGTAAAATGAAAGGAAAAGAAAAGATAATGTAAAAGCTTTTGGGTCAACATGAAGGAGACATGAATGTCTTGATGCCTTGCGTCATCACCAAAAGGAAAACACAAGAAACAAAAATTAAAGGCAATGATAATCAATCAAAAGGAAAAAGTATACAAAATATAGAAGAATGAAGGTACAAATAGAGGAAAGCACATAGACAAAGAAACATCAAACAAAATATCATGGGGGATCACATTATCCACATGGAAGAAAACAAAAAGAAAATGTAAAAGACTAGTAAGGCATAGGTGAGTCAACCTAAAGCAAGTCACCCACCTCCCAATCTCAGTCTGTATAAGCGGAAGGTAGATAATGAACCTAAGGGACAACAAAAAATGCCCTACTAGGACAAGGCCAACTACTTCTTATCCCCATTGAGTGCAAGACAAGAATGGGCTGAGGCAAGTGATGGGAAGGGGTCATGTAATAGTGAGAATAGAGTATTCTACAACTATTACATGACAATGGGTCCTATTAAATATGTTTAATCCTTTAAGGGACATCATACCTATCCAATATATTCTATAAGGCCTGAAAATCATTAGTGTTATGTCCACGAGTTTGGTGGCATGCACAATACTTTGTTGGATCTTTAGGAAATTTGACTCTAGTATGGCATGGCAATTTTATGAGATCATGACAAAGAAGCATTTGTAATTCTTTTTCATTTTCATATTTAGGGAAAGGAAGGTGGAAGATATTGCTAATGTTATCAAATTCTTGAGTTGATTATGAAGGAGGAGGATCTAAAGTGATCCTATCATATGTGTCGTTGTTATTGTTATGATCTATTGGTTTTTCTTTAGGAAGAAGGATATTAGAATCAAAGATCATTGTACCATCATTTCAGAGCCTTAGATATTCTCTAGGAGGCTTTTCATTATGAGAGAGATCTTGATATCCTAATCCTTTTGTGTTTTCATCGGTTGGTTGTTGCTCTAAGATTTGATGAATTTCATGTTCACTCATTGTGTCACATCTGTGTTTTCTCAAGATAGTGAAGCCTTTGCCATATGTTTCTTTGAGGTTGATTGGAGTGTTTGTTACTTTGTTATCATAAAATGGTTGAGTGTTTTCTTGTCTAGAGGAACTAGGTTCACCTGTTGTAGAGAACTTAGGTTCAACTTTTTCTTTAGTTTCAAGATGTAAGTAACCAAAAATCTCAAGAGGTGGTATTGTGGGAGGATCTGGTTGTTTCATGGATGGATAGAAGGATGCATTAGATTCAAGGTTATCTAGACAATCGTTTAAGAACTTATTCATGTTGTCATCATCTTCTCCAATGATTTCAACATCACAAGGAGGACATGCATTAGGAGTTGAGTGAGCATGAGTGAGTTCAATTTCGTTAGGGTCATTACCAAAGGCACAATTTGACACATCTAAAAAATATTTCAAGGACATCCAAAAATTTCCAAAGCACATATCCATGATGCAAGATTTAACAAATGCACTTGAAATGACATAAATTGGAATAACATCAAATCTAGAAACTGAAATAGAAAATAGAAGGCAGCCCACAAAAACATAGAAAAGTAATTTCAGATCCTGAAAACTTGAGAATCAAATTCAATAGGGACTAAGATGCCAGGAAGGGTGTCTTGGTCCTCTTGGTGAGATTCTAAAGTTCTAGATGCTGAAACAGACAAAAAACATCAGAAAGAGATGTTTGAAGCAAAAATCCTAAGAGGAACTAAGATGCTAGGAAGAGCGTTTTAGTCCCATCAAAAGTTTTTTGTAGAAAAATAGTGAATTCTAGAATGTCAACAGTGTTTACAGATTTCCAATACAAGATACTGATGCTCAGAAATAGAAAAATGTGCAAATAAGTACAAGAAAAATTAACTAGGAACAAGCAATTGAATGCAATATGGAATGCAATTTTGTTCAATTGAATGTAATAAGAATGTTTGTAAATGCAATGAAGATTATGAGCAATGCACTTTTTAGTTTTTTTCAATGAAATAAAATGATGCAATAAAGTAAGAACGAAACCTAGATATGCACTTTCACTAATGCAAATATAGGAAACCCTAAATGCAATTTCACTAATGCAAAATACAAGAAACCCTAGATCATGCACTTTCACTAATGCAAAATACAAGAAACCCTAGATCATGCACTTTCACTAATGCAAGATACAATGCAAGAATGAATACAATCTAGATCTAAGGACTTTAATAGACTCCAAATCAGAAATGAATGAATGCTCAAAAGCGTTGGGTTCACCAAAATGATGCGTAGAAATATGGATACCTAAAGATATCACACTTTTTCCACTCAATTATCCACTAATGTCCTAGGAGTCCCAATTGGATTGACTAAGAACCTCACAAGGTGAGTCAATTCACAATTAGGAAGGTCCTAAGAGGGGGTTCTTTGAATTCTAAGGGGTTCACTACCAAGCAAATGCTTGGAAAAGAAAATGTTTGAAAACATAGTGTGATATGAAAAATGACCTAAAACTAGAAATGTAAGCTAAATGAGAGATGCAAATGATGAAATTATGCAATAGGCAGATAGTATGTGTGTACTTGTGAACTCTAGAGATGTTGTGAGGATTTTGGAAATGTGAAAAAGCTACCAAAAATTGGTGTGGACTAAGGTTTCGAGGATGGCTTATTAGTCCTACTACTATTTTTCAAGGAAAATATGGAGCCTTCAGATCTTAGAATTGGATCTCAAAAAATCTCTAAAAAATAAGCCTGGGAGGACTAAGACACCTAAGATGACATATTGGTCATGTTCTGAATTTTTGGAATTTTTGAATAGGATCCTAAGCTCCAAGGTCTGCACTTGCTTCCCTTCCGATCTCAGGTTTTGAAACTTTAGGATTCAGCTTGTAGGTGAGCTTTAGTGAAGATAACAACTTTGTAATGCAACTTTGCAACTTTTGCAGCTTTGCACTCCAAGTGATCTTCAAGTCTACAACCTAGATTTGCAATCACAAATATGCAAGATGGAAAAACTTGTTGTTTGTTGGTCAATGGGGGTTTGCCTTGGTCAAACCCCTTGTTGGTAATTAAACCTTGAAAATAAATAGAATAATGAAAGAAATGGTGAATGAACAACATGTAATTCTACAACTCACCAAACCCTTATGAAATCTACAAAGTTGTGTGTAATGGCTGCAATGGACATGGATCTTGAATTCTTGATAGATAGGACTTGAATTACTTTGCTTGAATCAAAACCCTACATCACAAATGTTAGCACAACAACACACATGATGCAAGAAACTCTTTGATATGATATTTGAATCTGACAATGGCTCTAAATGTTTAATGAATTTGGTCTTGAATGCTCTTGTGAATTCAATTATGCTATGATAAAATCTCTCACAAAATACTTGGGTTGAAATGAATCAAGGAAACTTGTATTTATACTTATGCTTAATATCTCAAAATTCTATCACACCAAGCTGGCATATGAATTCATTGAATAAAGGAGGCTAAATCCTGCAAGAATTTGAAATTAAATCCTGAAACTGACTCAAGGAGGACTAAGATGCCCTAGGTGGAATCTTAGTCCCACTGAGTCCTAAAAACTTGGGGCACATACACCAAAAAGGGACCCAATCCAGAGATGCCAAAATTAGGGTCTCAAGAGCCTTGGGGGACTAAGACACCATAGGTGGCATTTTAGTCCTTACCCAAAAATTAAGGACACACTGATGGAGTCATTAAATTATCATTTATGCATTGGAGAATGTCGGGATTAACCAAAAAAAGACATAATTCATAGGGCTTGTGGACACAAAATAGGACCAATTAAGCCATAAAGAAGTATAAATAAAGCAAGGTAGGCCCAAACAAGTGTGAAAATGCAAGGGTATGCATTTTCCTACACTACACCAAGGAAGAGATAATTAAGATGGAAAAGATGAAGAATTTGATCAAGTCCACTATAGACTGGTTCAACATGGTGATATATACAATAGAGAAATGGGCATCCAACATGCAGTTAGGATGTAGAACAAATTTTGAGGTTTATAGAAACAAGTGGCAGAAATTATAAACACCTTCCAAGAGTTCCCTGAGCTATATAGGAGTACCCATCCTAAGTTGGAGAGCATCCTTAAGCTCTCCCATCAAATGTGGGAAAAGGAGCTAGAGCTACCAAAATAAGATCATTGGCTGGTTGAGACATGACAAATGAATCTTGATTACAAGAAAGAAATTTTTGAAAAGGCCTTGCACGAATTGGAGCTTGACCGAGAATGGGTTACAAAACATCGGATAGATAGGGGAGATTATCTAAATATGATGACAGATTAAATGAGACGCCTACTCTGGAACTAGATTTGAAAAAGATCAAGTCATTATTTCATAAGAAAATGGAACAGGGAGCCAATGACACACTATCACCAAATTTTATGGATTTTGCTACAAGGGCCTTTACTTAGTTAGAACAAGTTATAAAGGCTACACCAAAGTGTACCAAACACTGGGAGCAAATCACTGAAAAATTCAAGAAGACAGCCTTTCAGATCCCCAAGTACGAGCTCTCTGAGGAGAAGAAACTCATAGCCATGATCAACAAGTTTGTAGAGCATGCAACTGAACAGAAGGAGGTTAGAAAACCTATTATTGATGATGAATACTTGATGAAATAGTTGTAAAGGCTGGAAATGGCTAAAATACAAAATAGACTAGAAGACGAAATTGGGAAAAAGACAAAAGTCTTTTTATATTGTAATATATTGGGGGTAGGTGAAACCTTAAGTTAGAATGAATCTAGGCCACTCATTGTAAATGAATTTTTTCCATTCATTCTACCTTTTGAAAAGTATAAATAGGGGCATCCTCTCATTTTCAAAGGGAGAGATGAGTTGTGTAAAGACATGCTACATAAAATATATGAGAAAAGCATTATTTTGATGGTTTCTTGTGTTTTCTTCTCCATGTGTGCATGATTCTATCTCCAAATAGTGTATTTTAGCTTTTTTATTTCCAACTATTAGTTGATGTTAGTTAGTGGGTAAAAGTACAAAGTTGTGACACACTTTTATAAAGGAAATGACCAACATTGATCTAACTTTTAAAATTGAATCACTAGAAAGTGGCATAAATGTTTTGAATTTTGAAATGATTTAAACTAATAAAATGTGTATTTTTTAGTATATTTTATGTTTGTATTTTTTTTGACAAAATTAAAAAATCATTTGAATATAATTTTTTTTATAAATTAACACTATAATTTAGTTGATGATAAAATGCTGAAAAATGATGCTATATGAGACGTCAAGCTTTATATAGTAATTTTTTTTTTCCCTTCAAATTTTTTGTGTATATTTATAACTTGAAACTTTAGGGCATGGATATATTTTTTGGTAGTTTTAATAAATGTATATTTTTCAATAAATATTTAAATGCGTGTGTATTGAAACACAACTCTTTCTAGTCGACGTCAACTTTTATATTAAATATTTATCTAAAATATCTAAAACAAAATATACTATCTTAATCTAGATTCTTTTATCTAGAGCATCATATTTTTAAAAAAAAATTTAATAAGTTTTAGTATTTTTCTTGACATGATAATCAACCTAATATTTTGATGTTGATAACCTACTTTTAGTAAAAAATAAAAAATAAAATATAAAACATAAATAATGATTGAACTATTAAAATAAATATATATTTGAAAACTACACTTATGGATCCACAAAAGGGTATTTTTACATTTTTTTTTTAAATGTTATTTATATGAGTAGGAGTTGTTGAAACATTAAATTTTTAAAATATTTCATTTTTTTAGTAAATTGGCCTCAAAGTGGTGATAGATATGCATCTAGCCAAAAAATTTAGTTGGAAAAGTTGTGGACATATTTAACTTATCTAGAATGAATCTTACTAGATTATGTGTATGACTAAAATTGATTTTTAGTTACAAATACTAAAATTCACTTGTGTTGATAAGTTGGCCGAAAGTGTGACACAACTTTATACTTTTACCCTAGTAGTTCATTGTTGTGCTTTAATGGTGGATGTATGTTGTGTTTGATGCATTTCTAGCTCATACTTTTAGTTGTTTGTTGATGATAAATGGTTGTGTAAAGTTAGTATGAGTTTATTTATATTGTTGCACTTAAATTCAATTGTTCTTCATGCTTTAATGGTGAATAAACAATTTGAAAATTTGCAATCACCCTTTGAAGATTGCACTAGTTTCATGAGACTGTGGGTTGTCCTTGGTTAAGTGGAACTTAGTTTTAGAAAGTTTGTCCACTATAGCATCCTCCATTGTTACTGTTCATCATTAATTGTAGGTCTAGGAAACCTGTAACCTTTTTCCATTTTGTTGTTTCTTTAAAATTGAAGTTAAAAAAAAGTTGTAGCATCACTGCAAAGCCAAATCTAATGAATAAGATGGAGTTCTAGTTTCATGTTTTGAACTTGCAGCAATAGTGTATTCACTTTTAGAATTTGTAAAACTCCATTTGCAAACCCAAATTCCTCTAAGCTTAGTGAACCATAAAGGCCCTTTGTGATTACTAGCACATCACATCAATCAATTGAGTTGTTCTTGCATTGTCATGACCTGACACCTAAGAGACCTTGGGGTGATTAACTGAAACTTACTTCCATATTTTTACCTTTCAAGAGAGACTTCACACTTGTGTGTTGTCTATGTTGAGAAGTGCAAAAACATTCATCAATAAGATAGCTCTCCATCTGAGGATGACAGCATGGGTTTGGGATGATAGTGCGGCACGTCGGTGTCTCTTTGGCGCGTTGGTGTCCCTAAGGCCAGAAAATGAGAAGTACAATAAGGAAAAAATTAAAAACCTACTTATAGCCTATCTAATTGATTTTAACTAAAAGAATAGAATAATAAAGTATGAAAAGTAAATGTGAAAATGATAAAGTAAGTAAATGAAGACTAAGGTGATGAATATTATCTTACAAAAATGCCAGTTTGCCAACTAGCTCCATGCACACGTCCACTAATAGAAGCAAGAGGGGAAAATTGTTGGGGCTATATAGGGGTTTTCCTCAGTCAAACTCCTACTTTGGTGTTTCCATCTCCACGAACAACCAGAAAAGCAACAGAGTATAAATTATGATAAATAAGAGAAAAATAAATACATTGAACACTACAAAAGATAAAGCTACTCTATCAAATCACAAAAGGGAGAGTGAAGTGAAGCATTGCCACTTCCACCCAAAGGCTCTTGAAGCCAATAGAGGGAGAATGCAACCAACAAACTTGACAAAGTCACCACAGTTGTAGCGGTGATGAAGGGAGGTCTCGCAAGACTCCAAGCTTGCTACTTCTATGGTAGCCTCACACATACAAAAGTGAAGTTGATGGAGTATCAAGTTGCTGCAATGCTCAATGGAGTTGCGAAAAGGCTAGTAGAATGCTTCAAGAGATCCCTAATTGTGAAGGAGATTGAATAAAGTTGTTTGAATTTCCAAGAGTTGTGTAGAAGATTAAGTGAAGTGTGAAATGAATGGATTTGAAGGCCAAAAGGATTCATTTCAGGTTATTTGGTCACATAGAGGCATTACAATTCAACCCCAATGAGGTGTGTAACATCCTTGCAAACTCTAGAGGCAGGAATCTATCAGGGACGGTAGCACGCCACACAAATGTCTATGCATTATGCTTGCGTCCCTAGTGAAAATTCCCTCACCAACACAGAAAACACACACCATGTGGATGGAAGGCAGATGGGGGTAAGTGCACCAAGATGGTTCCCAAAAAGGGGGCTTAAGTGGCCACTTTTTTTTCTAAAATCAAGAAATGTTAACCTTGGATGGGAAATTGAGGATAGTTACACTCAAAATTTTGAGATGGAACAAAAACAAGGATCGAAGTGCTCTGAGTCTACTTTCTAAACTACTAATTTATTTTGAAAATGGTTGAGATTAAGTGGTTCAACAAAGGGATGTACACAAATTTGCATTGTTTTTGTCAGAAAAACATAACATAGCAACTCTTGTACGACCTGAGCACAGTGACATTTTTTTTAGTATTTTTAAAATTGCTATGGTCAGAAGTTAGCTAATAGTATCTAGTTGGTGTACAATTTTTTTGATAATATTTTAATGAATATTTGATTTTTTACTAATTTTCTAAGTGGGAACTTCCTAAAAAGCAGAATTTTGGCCGTGCTCTGCCTACAAATTTTGGAAAGTAATAGATTTTATAAAAAAATTATTTTTTAAAATTTGTAGAATGGAGTCTAGTTTCTAAAAATTTAATTTATTTGAAATTTTGATGAATGGTTAATTTATAACAAAAAAAACCAAACACTGCTTTTTGAAAAAAAAAGACATACAAACAAAAGAAATTATGGATGAAAGCCCTCACATTGTCAAAAAGTGAAAAAAATTATATCATTGGAAAGCTAAGAGAGAACTTAACATTACCCATGTGTTCAATTTCGTCGATATTAAACCAAATGCAATCCTGACGGTGAGCATGAACTCGATTATGTGAAAAATTATAGAATTTTCAAAAAACACGTCTCCGGTGGTTGGGAATGCCCTCCAAACCTTTGGGTTGGTATTCCAAGGAAAATAGAAAAGCCAAGGCTCGGGGGTTCCCAAAGAAAAATATAACGCGCTCGCATTATTTACTCCTTTAGTTAAATGCCAATTTTTTCATATCTTTGTATGTATATGTATGCTGGTGTGTCATGTATGTATGCCTATA
>VDFB02193867.1:188177917-188217864 GCA_007258455.2 Sequoia sempervirens | reverse complement strand
TAAAACTACACTGGCATCCACTAGCAACCAAAGTAGGCAACTAAGTTATAAAACTCAAACACAGAGTCACGAGAAACAACTCATGGATAGACCAGTCAAAGTGGGTGTATTGCTTACATGATCAGGACTAACAGCTCACATGTAACCCAATCAGCGGGAGCAACTCAGACTCGAACATATGGAGCAAGCTTAAGTGCCCTCCTAACATCTTAGCGTATCTTACCCTGAATGCACAGGACTAACAGCTCATAGATCGCCCAATCAAAAGAGCAATTCCAAGGGACAGTTGAACAAGCTTAAGTTCATTTCCATCATCTTAGTGTATCGTACCCTTGATGCACCGAAGAATCAGCTCATTGATCACACAACTCTAAGACTCAACAAATGTCCAAAAAGACGAGATATAAGTCTCTTGTTTTTCAACCATACTTGACCCTCAGCATAGTGGCAGTCAAACATTATTTTCTTGGTACTCTGAAGCCTAAAGGCCCTTTGAAATCTCTGATGACTATAGCAGCTTACGCTGTTTGAATGTTTATGAAATTGCAGCGTCTACTCCAGCGACGTAGAGATTCTCATCACCCTCGAACAGTAAAATGATACAAATATATCCTCCACGTTCAGTAGGAAATCCTAGTCATCCTTCTAACCATTGAAAGGTAAAACCAAGAAATCTCATCTATAACGAATAAAGCACAGTGCTGGTGCTCATTGGCATCAGATTATTCCCCATGACATTGTGAGGAAGAAACATAGGGAACTCTACCTTAAGTTAAAGAATAGAAAAACAAATAATTGTTTATCGTATGTGATACACACAGAATCCAATGTCAATAGTTAAAGAATATAGTCTATCGCAAAAAGTAGTCTAACTCATCATCTTTAAATGGTAAATGAAGCACAATATTCTAAGTAAAGTAGAAAATAATTTAGTCATCCTTGTCACTACTACAAGACAAAGCGGAATGGTTAACACATGCACCAGTGCTTGTGTCCATGTCCAAACAATGTATTCTTACTCATCACTTATAAATAGTAAAAGGACATGCGATATTCTTAGTGAAGTGGAAAATCTTTTGGTCATTCTTGTCACTTCTCGAAGACAAAGTAAAGTGGCCAGTGCTGGTGTCCATGTCCTAAAAATGTAATCTTACTCAAGACAGTTTAAAATAGTAAAAGGATGTACAATATTCTTGGTACAGAAGAAAAGCATTAAGTCATCCTCGCCTATTTTAAACATAGTAGAGTCCGCATCAAATGCACAACAGCTGGTGTCCATTTACATCAAAATATCCCCCACGGCAACCAACGAGAAGAAACATAGTGTACATACTCTAGAATAACAAACAACCGGTCATCATAAAATCCAGATGGATGGTACATGAGGAATGTCATGTTTAGAACGAACTGATTCATATAGTAAAACGGGTCAAAATTTTAATCAAATGGGAATACATCGAAATGGGTTTGATTTTGGCGAATCAAATTTGAATGAGAAGGAAACTCTTCGAAACATTAGTCGAAGAAAGTGACGCGAGTTTTTAGGCTTTTAAATCGTACCTGAATTGGCGACCAGTAATGCAAATGATACTAAATTAGTGTACCCAAGTGGGTATTAGTGTCCGGAGGTAAATGGTTTTTAGACATAATGGGCGGACGCTATAAACAGGAATGAGGAATCTGGATGCTTAAAGCTGTTAGTAAAGAGTCAATACTCAAAATTGCTAAAAGTTAATGCCAGGCGTAGAAATCAAATAGTAAATCATTGCACAGCTACAACATTGCAGGACAAAAGAGAATGAAAAAGATTACATAGTAAAAATAACAGCATAGCTGTTTAGCTAAAGAAAATAACATTCATTATTTAATTCTGTATTGTTTCTAGATTCAATTGTGTAGAAAGTTTTTAACGTCAGCATTTCAGATCAATGTTTCGGATCATACTTTGTGATCTCTTGCTCTCTTCCATCCTGATGCTAAAAACTTTCTACACACTCGAATCCAAGAACAATACAGAACTACAATATGAATTGTGGAAACTTGATATTATTAATTCACTATTTAAACTTTAAGTAGCTCTCTTCACAATTAGTAATCCCCTGATTTTTTATACTTATATTTATTTAAAAGGTGTTATAAAAAATTTAAATTCATTTTGACACAAATTTTAGATAAACAAATGTGTGTAGAAAGATAAGAATTACATAATAGAAAAGGAGGGGGTCTAAGTTTGGGAACGTCAGGAGAACTGCAGGAAGAGAGCGGTACTGAAATACATATAGTACTTTAAAAATTAGTTATAAATAAATGTATAATTGTAGAAGCCTAAGAAATAAGTAAAGTTTCAACACATTGCAATGATTGCATTGAACTAGTAGTAGTTTTTTAATTTTAAAATTAAATTCTAATAGTGAACACCGAAAATCAAAATATAGACATTGTAACCAGAACTAGAAGTTCAAATTTTCATAATCATGATTCATAATTATAATAGACAATGTTCAAACTCCATACTTCAAAAAATAAAATAGTAATTACTAGATAGTAATACTAATGAATCATGAGTCAATGACTAATGGCTTGATACCTCTACTCGTCCCCAAACTCAATGTAAATCTCCTCATCCCTGGAACTGCTGGACCCCCCACATGCTGCCCTCTTCCTTTTGCAAGAATGAAGAAGCTCCTTTTGGCTTGCTCTCTCCTAAGCTTGCTCCTAACTTCGGAAGTCTTTTTGCAAGTTGCAGCTCAAAGCCTCAAACTCAAACTTTCACTCCACTCTTCCTCTTCAATTCTTCCTCTTCAATTTCAGTAGCAATGAATTTTTGAGAAGCCATGGGGGTTGTGGTAACTTAGAGTTAGGGTTAACCGTTTGAAGTGACCTTTTCCGTTTTGTTTTTAAAAAGGATCATCAAAATAAATGTTGCACCTCAGGAGTCTTCTGAGGGTTTCTTAAGATGTCCCTCGACATATGGGAGTCTCCAGGACGCCCCAAAGTCCACTTTTGGAGTTTCCTGGGAAGAAGCGTACAAGAAACCTTCCCTTTTAAAATATCTAGGAAAGGGCGGAGGAAACTTGGAGGCAGGGGAGGGACGACGGGGGTACGTTTCCTAGGCATCCCATCTCCAAGTCTTAAAAATGCCTGGTTTTTCAGGGGGACGCATCCTTGTGGAACACTGGTTAATGTATAAGAAGTTTAGAAGCTGCATACAATATCTTTTAAGCAAAACACTTTAAATATTCAAGCATCAATTTTAGAGAATGCTTTCTATATTTAACTGAATAACAGTATTTTGTATCATCCTTTCCAATGGCTTTCCCTCTACTTCCTCCACCCTGATAATGGATCGAGAAATTTTGATGCCAAATAAACAGCATATAGTTAAGCACAGTAGTGCCATCAAGCATGCATAGTGAAAACACAGTCTCCTACATCAATTCAAACTAATTTATATCAGTTTACGCAGACTACATGTTTATATATTCTAAAATATAGGTTGAAGTTTCAAATCTCGTAGAGTATGAGATTGTACACATCATTTGAACAATATATTAAAATAATGCATATGTAAAGGCCCTTTAAATTTACTCCAGGGAGTCACACTTGGGGTAAATTAAAAAAACTACCCTTCACCTTAAATTTCTGATAAAATTGACAGCATAGCCTGATAGAAATTATCCCGCCGTGAAAACACAGATGAATCACTGAAAAACCAGTAAAAATTATAACTACAAATCTAGAGTCTCGGGCATACCAACTACGACATTATCTCATTTAGCGCAGTTGATTACTATAACAGAGACGATGATGAGGCCACAACTGAAAAAGCATTCAGTCTACATTCATGTAAAACTGCGCAACAACTAAAACTAACAGATTTGATGCGAGGAAACAGTGGCAGACCCACAAATCTAATATCGAAATCTGAGGAAACATTGACAGACCCACAAATCTAATATCAGAATCTGAGGAAACAATGACAACTCCAAATCTTATAAACAAAGATGCAAATAGAAGAATAGCAATTCTATTATTAATTCCTGGAGAATATCGTCTGAAACACATAATAAGTAAAAAAAATGAAATTACAAAAAAAAAATATAACAAGGATTTTTGTAATTGGGAATTAAACTGGTCAAACACAAGAGGATGGCTTCATAGAAATAAACATATCTGAATATGCCTGCAAAATAATAGACACTTGAGCATCTTCGAGATCATCCACAATGATTCAAAAAAAATCTCCGTAGATGACCTCGACAGATGCCAAGAGTCTATCCCTCTGCGTTCGTCCCCATATCGAACTCGAACCCTTGATCCTCTCACTAAGCATGTAACGCCATCAATACCATGCTACTCTCATCTCTGAACGCCAATTTATAAATATCAAATGCCCAAGCAGTAACAGGAGAAAGAACACGGAAAAAGCAACCAGTTGAAACCCTAACCCTAAGTCATAAAATAAAGGTGTAGGCCTTGGTAAAGGGCAAAAAAATTCTGAACGAATTATTGCTGCTTATGGCCGAAGGCAAGTACTTATACGATGGGAACTTTCTTTTGGCCTTTTCATTAGTCTTTGCACGCTAGGCCAATTTTATGCCCTAATTATTTTAGAGAGGAGTTAATAGTTGTGGATTAATTTTGCAATTTTATAGTAGTTAAATGAAATTCTATAAGATTTTTTTAGTTTTTTTAAGAATGAGATATGAATGGTTATTTATCGTTAGAATGGTTTTTGGACTTCATTGTGTAAGAGTTTTGCATCAATGGTTATGTATTGTTAGAATGGATTTTGGATTCGATATGTGTAAGATTTTTTGTTGGATTCAATATGTGTAAGATTTTTTGCAAAAAATCTTACACATATCGAATCCAAAATCCATTCTAGCAATAATCAATGTGGATTGTGGAAACTTGATATCATTAATGGTTATTTATTTATAATTAAGATTTGGAGGAGTGATTTATTATATATTTCATCGTATTAATATCTAGTGAGAAATGTTCTTAAAATGATTTTTTTAAGATTTGATTAGATTTTTTTTTAAATTAATAACGGTTGTACAAAATATTTGTATTTCTTGTTAAAACACCATATTATTATTTGAAATACAACTTATATGCAACCTAAATAATATTAATGTAATGATATTTATGGATTTTGACTATGTGATCATTTTTACATCAACGTTTCAAATCATATTTCATGATCCATCATCAGGATGAGTTAGAGCCATAGAAGAGAATGGAAAAATAGTAGCAATTCTAGATAGGTAAATAGATGTAGGGATCATGTGACGAACATCAATTCGTCTTCTCTAAAATACTAAAAATTATCTATCAAACACCACAATTTTTTTGAAAATTAACATATAACTGTATATATCATGATTGCTCTTGAGAAATTGTTGCAGGAGAATCCCTGGTTGTAAAGCAATCATGTATCAACCAAAAACATTTCTTTATTTGCATTTTAGTCAGTTGCAGTTTCAACATTTCATTCCACATTTCACTGCATTATCGTTTCTCAACTCACGGAGAAGGATATAGCATTTACACGAGGTCATCTAAAACATATCCAGATTTCAAATCATTTGCATTTATCACTCTCAAAATTTAACTATAATTCATAATCAGAGCATTTGGGCATGACTTGGTTCAGATTTCTTAGTGTGGACCTATTTCAGAACATGGGGAGCTTAATGGGACATCGTACAAGCATTTGGGTCCAATGGGATCTATCTTGGAGATTTGCAATTCATTTCACTTCATAAAGGATTATCTTTCATGTTTTAAGGTTGACCTTCATGTGTGATCATTCATCAGGTTTTGTAAACCCTTGTGGCTTGTTGGTTTTTCCAACTGATTGTCTAGGTTTTCCTAAAGATTAGCTACTTCTTATGCACAAAAACCCTAGGTCAGTGGCCAACAAACAGGGGACAGATTTATAAGTTCTCCTCTACACTTTAGGCTCTACAAAACCAAGATGGGTTCCCCTACAACGTCATGCAACAATTACATGTGATGATGCCTTTGATAACATATTCTTCACATTGATATGGCAAAAGGGTAACTTGATGGTCTAAATCATCTTTGACACCCTCTATATTCTATATGATTCCCTGTAGTGTGGAAATGGGCATGAAACAATAAAATTGCAGAAAAGTAAAGGATTTGATTTTGATTTTATATTTGATTCTATCAAAGATTTTATCTTTAAGATTTAGATTGACCAACCATGCAGAGTCTAAAAATGCAGTAAAACTCCTACAATAGACCAACCCTTTAGCTTTTGATAACCCTATTGCCTTACAACAAGAAACCAACAAATAAACAATATTATCAAACTACTTGAAGATCCATATTGCAACACCACAACCCTAGATGGATGAACTAAAATCAATATTACTCTATTCCTTGAATAGAAATAAATAATTCATACATTCATAACACAAAAGGTGAAATGTGAACCAGAAAATAATCCTTGATTACATTGATTCAAGAGTAATGAGTACAATAATGGAAAGAATGATAAAAATGATATACACCATTAAGTATAATGCGATGAGCATTTAGGTCATTTGTTGTCATTACAAAGCAAAACTTTTACAACATTTCTTCTTTGAGCTTCAGAGGAATCAACTATACAACCTAAGACCTATACAAAGACTTACAAAAACTAAGAAGTAGAACCCTTTGAATGAGGCTCGGAGTTCCCTTTTACAGACACAAGGGAAGCACCAAGGAAAAGGCATCATTCAATCACCAAAAGTGCTTCAATATTTACAACAGACCAAGTGGTTCAAAAACTGTCAGCCACTCCAAAAGTAGTTGGGGATCACCTGCAACACTAAAGTCAGTGTATGGCAGGAGATCTTTTCAAAATTCTTTCTTGTGATAGATAGGACATCTTTGACATTTCTTTATGATAGACCCATGCAACAATTATATCTGGCACAGTTGGGAACCAATTGAAATGTAACTCAAGTTGCATCATCCTATTCCTCCATGTGCTCTACTTACTCTGCTAGGGTGCTAATCCTTGGTGGTAAAAAGTTGTTGGCCTCCTCCAAATGTGCCCTATATTCATTTCCAATCAAAATTTGCACCAGATCTAAAAAACCAATCAAACTACACTCCAATTTGATGAGTGCATCTATGTTGGCATTTAATTGGTCAACATCAACTTCACCCTCCTATTTATCCTATTGTATATGGAAGTGAGGAGGCTGGAAAACTTTGATCTCCACTCTATGCATGCCAGATCATCTCCCCCTCATTAACCAAAATTGGAGGCATATAGAACTCCTCAAAGCCCTCAAACATACTAAACTCCCTTTTTAGAAAATCTCTATACCTATTGTGATGACTCATAATGTCCTCCAAACAATATGACTCCTTCAAAATGTTAGATACAAGGCTGCCATCAAAATTTAAATTGTTGACAAGCAATCTCAACAGCTCTACTCCCTGGGACCACTTGATTTGCATGCATTTTAATCTTATCCACATATGGTTGTGAATAGAGAAATCATCCTTCAACTTTGCATAGTTGTCCCACACCTTGTCTACATGGGAGAGAATCATGGACAACCTATAACCCAAAATGTTTTCTAGTAAATAAGAGATCTTCCTTGCAAATGCTTTATTTTTTGACTTGGCCTTTATGGTGCTGTATTTCAACTTCTCCCTCAATTCCTTTATTTCCAGCTTCAATTTTTTTGTTATGTGAGGAATGAGCATCCTCTATTTTTTTGTGGAGGGGGTAATAACACCCAGATTGTATTGATCCTTTTCTCAAGGTTTTGATTAAGGGAATTTTCCCTATCTAGATCAACTTGCAACTTCTTAACAGTTTTCTCTGTTAAAAGAGCTGCATTGACTATCGAGGAAGCTGCCTATGTAGCACTTGTGTCCCCAACCCTCTTGACAACAAGATTACCAGTAATCTCATTTGGGTTGGATATAACCTGTGGCTTATTGGTCTCAAGGAAAATCTACCAAAAATTCAAGGTCTCGTGTCCAAGGTGGAATCCAAACCCAAAGTATAAATCTTCAGCTTGCTCCTTTGATCTCAAAATTGGATCCCCACCCTAATGTTTCCTTAGTGCATCAAATGCAATGGCTGAGGAAATTTCCCAACCTGGAAACAACAAACATCTTGCCCTTTTCATTAACTCCCTTCCCCTCTTAGGAGTCATACCCTTCATCTCTTGCTTCACTCTTTTCCAAAATTCCTCAATGGTAGGCTTTTGCTTCTACCCAAAGAAGCTACATACAGTGATGGTTTCCCTTAACTCCTCTACCTTGTTCTTGAGGACCAAGTCCTTAAAGTCCTAAGTGTCGATAAACTCCTCATCCCTCAAGAACTCATGGTTGGCCTTTGCCCGGATGTCATTAATAACATCTCCATCAATCTCAAAATTGATGGTCAACCTACCATTTATGGGACTTTCAATAGGCATCCTAAGAGGAGGAAGTTCTTGTCTAATCATAAGTGCATATTCATCCATCTCCTTAAGATCAATTGGGTAGTCAACTAAAGGCCCAACAGTTGGATCAATCACCTATAGTGGTGTTACTAGTTGGGATCTTTGTGGTACTTCTGCTCTAGATGAAGAGGAAGCACCTAAAGTACATGGGGGCATCTATGGGACATTGGCCAACAATTGGTCAGCATTATCAAGCATAGTCATCATCTTGACTATCGGGTCCCTTATATGCAAAAATGATCCTCTAAAGGATGGGTCATCCTTCATCCTTTTGTTCTCTATAATTTGTATCCTAACCCACAACTCCCTTCTCTTGGTAGTCTGGCTTTCTAAGGAGCAGTTCCTGACCATGTCTTCAATGTTGTCAGGTAATTGGTGATGATAAGCTAATAACTTGTAAATCCCCCTTTCTTTGTTGTTGAAGCCCTCTAGATAAAAGCTTATAATTTTTCTACCTTCAACTTGTAGGGGAGAAAATTCTTTGGGATCAGCTCCATACCATCCCTATTCAATGCCATAAAATCTAAAAATTCCATAGCAACAAGGAGAAGTGCATGTTTTTTTTTGTTCCTAAAATGAATCTTGTCAAATTCATTCAATTGCCACATGATTTCAAGAAAGAAAATTCTATCAAGGACATCCTTAGGAAGCACATGGGGTCCCACTGGGGTCCCAAAAAATATTATCACTATAGCATCAAAATAAAAGAACCAATCACCCTGGTTGTGCTCAATCCTCTTCTCTGGGGTGAGGTCATGAGGCCTCAAGAATATTCTCACCTCCTTTGACAAACCCCAATCAGTGGGGGGGTCTAGCCCCCTCCTTAAAGGTTTAACAAAAAACTCCTCAAAATCAACATAATTGGAGTGCCTATAGTCCTTATCCCACAAGTATGTCCATTCTTGGATCAATATCAATACATTATTTTTCCTTGTGGCCTTGACTTGCAATTATGGCAACCATACCTATAGCCCAACATACAAAATCATGTGTAGTAAAAGAGAATACTACCTACAACTCATAGGATTGGAGGGATCCCTCTTGATTGCACAAAGGGACATGTGCAACTAATTGACAACATACCCTATAAAGTCATAGGGTATGTTCACGCCTCTGCTCTAAATGTCCACTATAAGGACCATCACATTTACAGGGATTTGGATCCTATTATCCATCCATAAGACCTACATTAATGAAAAGTAGGTCTTTTGAAAGTGGGGCTCAAATATGTTATAGGCAAAGGGATCCAAATCACCCTTGTTGTACCTTTGCAATTCCTTCCTTGGCCCCTTCGATCTGAAGCAAGGCAGCCATCTGACCATGTAACTATCTTTGTTCCACTCATATTCTCTATTCAATACACCTAGTTCACTTGGTAAGTGTGCATTGGGGTCTGTGAACACCAAACCTACACAAACTAACATAAGATCAACAAAACATTGTCAAACATGTTAGAAAGCTTAAATCTAATATTCCCTATGAAATTATTGGAAGAACTAAGATGAAAACATAAAATAAAGCAAGAACAAAGCATGTAATCAACTAAGTTAACCAAACCTCAATCCCATAGGGGGATTGGTGCTCCTTTGATGTGGAAAGAAGCTCTTTCCCAATCCCAATTGCTAAGCTTGATGATTTGAAGATGATCCAAGTGTTGAAAATGATACTAAGTGATGAACATGAACTCAAAATAACATGGAGATGGTGATTGCTATGAACTCAAATGACTATAATGATAATGCATGAAGTTGTGGATCCATATTATGAAAAGGATGCCTCTATTTATAGAAGCCAAGGGTTAAAGAATGGATAAAATTGGTGAATGTGGGATAAATTGAGAACCAATGAGAATGTACCAAGTGTCACAATTCTATTGGAGGAAGTTGGAGCACATTTTGGGAAATATGTGAGTGGAGGAGGATGGAAGAGAAGTAAATGAAATTGGTTGAGGATTTGAAAGGTTGTAAGAAGAATTGGATAAAATTGGTTGAGATTTGATAGGATGTAAGAGAATTTATTGCAAATGTAAGAGGATGTGATAGATTTTTGAAAACCTTTGGAGGGAAATTAAATGAGAGGTTGTTGAGAGGAATATTCCTTGGAATATGCCTTGGTGAGGGAAAATAGATGAACTAAATAATTAATTGAAATTATTTTCATGTGCAACCTGGTTAGTTGACTATGGGTTGATTTAACTCTTGAGGAGTTAAAAGTTGGAGGAATTAATAATGATGATTATAAAGCTGATTTAGGATTAATTAATCCAGAATTAATTAATTGGAGTGAATTAGGAGATTATGACATTTGATTTGATTGATTTAATCAAATGAGAGGAATAAAAGGGGATTTAATTAAATGATTTGATTTAATTAAATAATATGAAAATTAGTTAGAAGAAGGATGAATTAATCAATACATTTAATTATTTGATTAATAGATGAATTTGCTGAATTTAACTAAATAATGTTGATTATTTAATTAATTGGTGAATTTGAGGTGATTTAGGAAGAAATGGTGTTAGTTGATCATAATCAAATGCATAGTATTAATCAGGACTTTTTCGGTGTCTACATTTTGCCCCTCTTTGAAGTGAGGTACTTGTTGCATCGGTTCAAAGAATATCACTGCCATCATCAAAATTCAAATATTTTCTAATTTTTTCAGATGCCCCAATGTTGCCCCAACGGAAAGAAGTACGCTGGTACACTACCCCCTCAAGAGATTGGGCGAAAAGTTTGATTTTAGGGTCGATCTCGCGACAAAGAGGTTCAAGATGGATGTATGGATGGTTAGACTAACATATCTATATGATAATGATGATGAAAATGAGATGAATTATGCTTCCTATTATGATGGTATGTATGAGTATGCAGGATGGGTATGCTGGCATTTTATTGAATGCAAGATGGATGCATGTCATGATAGCATGTTAGCGTGAAAGAGGATAGAAGAATGAGAGGGATTAACCCTTGATTCTGAGATGTAGAAGTCCAACAAGTCTATGAGTTGTCGACACTTTATTAGATGTGATGATGAATGATGATGATGTATTGGTTATCCAGGGATTGGGGACATAAAGAACTTACTTTCCTTATTTTTGATAACACACATAGATACAATGCATTAAGGTATAAAGAACTAGGATAACGTTGTACCTAGTGTGATGGACTTTGAATCGACAAATAGATAGGAGTATCCTTGTTCACACCTAGCATACGAAACCTTATTTAGGATGCAGTTCAAATATTTCAAACATCTCATACCAAAACATAGAAAGGAAAAACCTCCCAATGTAATAGTCAACAAGCCATTTAAAACACCCTTCCTACAAACCAAACAAAGTAAGCATGACCAAGGTTATGTTGGATGTTGATGATATTTGGTTGTCATTGATGTCAACACTATTGGCATTAATGTCTTTAAGGATGTATATGTCAAGGATATTGAAAAAATTGCAATGAAATAAGTTGCAAGTTGACAATGATGAAGTGAAGTTCAATATGTTGTCGAGCACAGTACATTGATGATCAAAGGTTGTGGATTAAAGGGTTTTTTATCAAGTATATCTAGTTTATCCACATTAAGTTTCAGAGATCTGCATGAAGATTTGATTGAGTTATGAGCAGTTGTGTTCTGACAGTCATTATATTGCTTCAGTTGGTGTTCCTGAATGAAGATAATGTGATTCTAGTAAGTTCAGTTGTTGCAGATGCTTCTCTGGTGATTCATGATGTTTGTGGATGTTTCTAGATCATGCTTCATCTATGTTGCACTTCTGCATTGATCGTTGTGCTCATGATTGGTGATTTTCTCTTGTGTGTTCATATTTTTCATGTTCATGGCCAACAAGGTGATGGTAGCATGTTGTGGATCTTCGTGGAATAATTTTTGAAGGTGTTTCATGTTCGAGGATTTTGTTTTGGGTCTTCATTATGTTATGGCTAACCTTGGTCGATTCACATTGAAAATTATTTATTGTTTTGGGCCGACAATTTGCATATGTTTTATTATTTTGTTGAAGCCGACATGTAGCGATGTAATCTCTTGTTGTGGATATATATAAGCGATTATTTATTCCATTTGAAGGCATGCGTGTGTATGAGATGTGTGAATAATGTCCTAATCATTTGAAGGAAGAAGCAGAGTGTGAAGAAGAGTGAGCAGAGTGTGAAGAAGTGTTCATGTGCTTAACCAGAACTATAATCAAGCATTAGTAGATGTTATTTTCTTAGTTCAAAATCTTGCAGATGTAATCTGAATGTTTCTGTAAGACAGTGTGTCTTCTTTTGGGTAGTAAGCCTTGTTGTATTTGAGCAATAAGCTCTAGGGAGTGTGCCTGAATGCATGTGCATTCGCCACTTATATTTCTTTATACTTTTAACAGGGTATAATCTTGTGGACTAACCTCCACCGTGGTTTTTCCCCTAATAGGGTTTCCACATAAAAAAAATCTTGGTGTTATGTGTGTTTCTGATGTGTTGATGATTTATGATTTCATGGTTATTAATCGGATTTGAGAATAAGTTTAATAAGCTTAAATTTATGTGACAACTGATTCACCCCCTCTCAGTTGTTCGCCCTTGTGTTGCCAACAATTGGTATCAGAGTAGGTTCCTTGGAAGAAGTTTAATAGCTTGAGGCGATCCAGGCTGGTGACATATAAGAAGGATAGTCTGAGATTTGATGGAACAAACTATTCTTTGTGGAAGACTTGAATGGATTGTCATTTGAGATGCATTGGTGAACCCTACTGGAACATTACAAGGAATAGGTATGTTATCCCAAAGAATAGTCCTTTTATTGTTGTTGAGATTAAGGATGTTGAGTACAATATCAGGGCTAAGGAAGCATTGTTGAATGCTCTGACTGATTCTGAGATTATAAATGTTATGGATCTAAAGACTGCTTATGAGATCTGGAAAAAGTTAGAAACTTTGTATGAAGGTGATGTTAATGTGAAGATTTCTAAGTTGCAAAGTCTAAAAGGGAAATATGAAATGTTGAGAATGGGTGATGATGAGAACATTACTTCTTTCAAGCAAAGAGTGAATGAACTTGTATGAGGTATCAGATGTGCTGGTGAACAATTGGAAGAATTAGAGATTGTTGCTAAAGTGCTTAGATCCTTGCCTACTACATACAAAGTCAAAGCTACTGTTATTGAGGAACTTCAAACTATGACAAATGTAACCAAAGACATGTTGATTGGTAAGCTTACTACTTTTGAGTTGAGTGAATTTGGTGATGCTCTTCCTAAGATAGAATTCGCATTCAAGGTTACTACCTTCGGAAGGGATAAACATATATATGATCTAGGAGAAATTTTATCTAGAAAAATATTCAAGTATGAGGAGGAAATGAGAGAGATTGAAGAAGAAGAGAGAAAACTAGATAAGATTGAAGCACTTATTGTCAAAAGCGAAGCCAAAGGAGAAGGTAAGTATGAAGGAAAGTTGCCTATTAAATGTTTTACTTGCAATAAGATAGGTCATTTTACATCAAGGTGTCTGGAAAGAGTTCCTAAGTCAAGACCTAACAAGCCTAGATTTCAAAGGAAGTGTTACTATGTTGTTGATGAAGTTGTGACAGATGATGAATCTGATAAAGGGAATGTAAGTGAGGACAAATGGGTATTTATTGCTATCAAGGAAAATAATCCCGTGTCTACTGAATTTGCTAATTGTACAAATGTGGAGAAAGCCCTAGTTGCTCAAGTTGAAGAGAAAGACGAATGGGTGATTGATAATGGATGCTCTCATCACATGACAGGTGATAAAAGTAAGTTTGTGAGCTTGGAAAAGTATGATGGTGGTGTTGTAAGATTTGGTGATGACAAAGCAGGTGTAATCTATGGCAGAGGATGCATTTCCCTTGATGGTAAGCATAATACTGATGATGTCCTATATGTGGAAGGTTTGAAGCATAATCTTTTAAGTGTTGGACATATGATTGAAAAGGGATACAATCTTCAGTTCAAGGATGGAAAGTGATGAATATTGGGGAGTTCTAGAAATGTGGTTGCATCTGGTACAAAAACAAAAGGTAACATCTTTCACCTAAATGTTGTTAGTAAAAGTTGTCTGATTGCTCAAGTTGATGAAAGTTGCTTGTGGCATAGGAGAATGTAACATGTTAAATTTGACAATGTTATCAAGATAAGTTCTACTCAGGCTATGAGAGATCTTCCTAAGTTGATAAAACCTACTAATGTTATATGCAAGGAATTTCAGTTAGGGGAGAAAACTAGAGTTTCATTTCGAAGCAAACAACATTGTTCAAATGCAGTGTTGGAGCTTGTGCATACTGACTTGTGTGGTCCTTCTAGAGTCAGAAGTTTACAAGGATACATGTATTTCATGTTACTCATTCATGATTATTCCAAAATGATGTGGGTTACTTTCTTAAGGGAAAAATTTGAAGCTCTAGAGAAGTTCAAGATTTTTAAGGCTATGGTTGAGATAGTGACAGGTCTAAAGATTAAATGTTTGAGATCAGATAGAGGTGGTGAATTCACTTCCAATGAGTTTAATTCTTTTTGTGAAGAACATGGGATAAAGAGACAATTATCTGCCCCACGGACCCCTCAGAAAAATGGAGTTGTGGAAAGGAAGAACATGACAATTGAAGAAGCTGCTAGAACTATGATGCTGGAAGGAAATGTTCCTCATATCTACTAGAGAAAAGTTGTGAGTACTGTTGTTTACACTCTCAACCGGGTACAAGTCAAAGGTGATACCGGTAAGACTCCTTATGAGCTATGGTATGGTCATAAGCCTACTATTAGATACTTCAAAATCTTTGGGAGTAAATGCTATATCAAAAGAGATGAAGATATAGGAAAGTTTGATGCTAGGAGTGATGAAGGAATCTTTCTTGGTTATTCTACTAAAAGCAAGGCCTACCAGTGCTACAATAAGATATTGAGAAAAAATATTGAAAGTGCAAATTTCAAGGTTGATGAAGACGTCTAGCTAGACCCTCCAGAACCTGTGGATATGATTCAGATGATCAGAATGATAGTTTAGATAAAGGAAAGAAAGTTCATACTTAAAATCAAGTTCAAATCATTCCAGTGAATCGAGAAAATCAAGAGGAAGGAACTAGTGAAAGTACATAAGAGAGATCACAAGAGCCTAAAGTTCAAGAACATCCTAAGACTCCAAGGTATGTAAGACTAAATCATTCAGAAGATTAGATCATAGGTGATAAGAACAAAGGTGTTCAAACAAGGAGAAAAATTGCAGAAGAATACTATTTGATTTCAAAGACTAAACCTACTAATGTCAATGAAGCATGCAAAGATGAACATTGGGTGGAAGCAATGAAAGAAGTGTAGAAGTTGAGAAAGCCAACTTCACAGACCCCAAAGATCACCTGCATGCAAATAACTTGTCACAGAAAGAAGAGATGGAGACAAACAAGCAAGGGTGCTCTGAAAGCTAAAAAAAATGTATTCATCCAAGAGAGAGATAAATTACAAAGATGAATCCTTATAAAAGGATATTGTGCAACCCTAAAAGAAACCCTAATAGGTAGACATTTAATAATTAATATAATTATTAAATGTCACAAAATGCAAACTAAAGTGAAATCTTAAGAGAGGAATAAAGGTAATTTAATCAATATGATTAAATTAAAACCTTTACTCTAACACCCCCCCTTAAGATGAGCAAAAGTGCAGCTACAAACATGTGCAAGAAAGCAAAGGTAACTACAATGTAAGAAAGTAAACTTGGGTCCCGGCAACAAGGCCTGATCAGGTACCCAATTACAACCAAATCTTTGTAAAGTGGAGAAATAGAGAAAACCTCATGGGAAAAACTCTACTCCAAAAAGAGATGAAAGAAATAAATGCACTAATAACAGAAGGATAGGAGGTGGATAACATAAGACCCCCCATAGACAACTTCTATCATATAAGTACATGTACAATGATCTCCATAGGAGAAAAAGAAAGAGACTAGAAGGCCCCCCCACAATGAAGAAACTCCTGTCGCACATATGGATGCCTGAGGTAGAATCCAGAAAGAGATCCTAAAGCAGCATATAATATTCCTCCCCTTGGGAAGAAATGGATCCAAAGGACAAAGATGAAGAAACCTTGTGAAGAGAGAAGAACCAAAATGTCTCAGGATGTGTGCCATAATAGGATGCTGAAGAATCTTTCTGTCTGAACTGAAACAAAAGATGTCAAATCCAAACTGAACTGAAGACTCAAAAACTGCAACCTCTTAATGCACGGATGATGGTGGGCTAACAGCTGGAATATGGCTGTCAACAAAGAGGAGCTGAAAATCCTCAAAGTAATCCTCCAGATCTGCAATATAGGACTCTACAAACAATGACGAAATGCCTACAAGATAAGAATCCCAAGTAGCCATGTCTGAAAGATGTATGATGTCTTGCTTAGCTAAATCAATAGGAGCCAAAGAAGAGGCAATATCAAACTAATCAAGAACAATAGGAGAAGATGTTGATACAAGTATAATTTCATTCTGAAGAGTAGGAACTGTGAGACAATCCTCTAATTCATCAGAATATGTAAGGGTGTCTAAATACTGAAGTTCCTTTAAAGTATCATGATCAAAGGGTGTGTTATCTCTCCAACCAATGGGTACAAGACAATCTGAAGCAGGATCCTCTGGGAATGGAGAAAGACTGGGGTCTCCATAGATCTCCCAAAGACATGTCCAAAGTGAGTGAGGACAATCAATGCCCGATATAGCCCACACGGTGTCAGAATCAACACTAGACAAAATAACTCCTACTATGTGATTTCTAATGATATCCCAAGCTAGTTTTCCCTTTAAAGTTGCTGGTGCAGGTATGAGATCATACAAATAAGGAAAAATATTAAGCCACCTACAATGTGTAAGTATACCCTTTGCCCATGACTCATAATTACCCCGTTCCAAAAAAACAACTGAAGGGTGAGTAGAAAAACCCATGATAACTCTTCAAATTAAAAATCTAAGACTAAATGACCTCAATATTGATAAATCAGATCAAATAAAGCCATCCCACGCAAACCGATCATTTCCAGGTGCCAAAATGTCCAAGTAATTGATAGATGTGTGAAAACACAAAAAATTGAATAAAAAGTACCTGGTGCATATTCTGGAAAAATAAATTGTAGATCTGGAAAGATCACAGAAACACCTTTCCAACGCCTATTCATTTGCAAAAAATGGAGTTTGGACGCAAAAGATACGCCCTCATGAGTGAAAAACATAAGTTCTGACTTTGACTGGAAAAAAAATTGCAAAACGGTAGAATCAGAAAAAATATCCTTCATCAATTAGATCAGGCTTGGAACCAGCTTTCCAACGCCTATTTCCATTCAAAAATCTGAGCTAAAATGCCCGAGTTATGCCCAATTTTGTAAAACCTCCTAAAAATGCACAATTAGGCCTCCAGGAGCCCTCAGGGGCTAAAAAAAATAAGCCCCTAGTCGCATGCGCGGCCAGGGGTCCGGCGGCTGGCGGCTGTCGGCGCGGCCCCTGGACACCCACGTGACCGGGGCTAGGGAAAAAATCCCGACAGGGGGCTCAAACCTGAGTGGCGGCAGTGCAGCGCGGGCGGAGCGGCGGTGCTGGAGGAGAGCCATCGGAGCGGCGCTGTGGAGTGGCCGCCAGCGGCAGCGGAGAAAGGGAGGCCGCCGGGTGGCAGATGGGTGGCCATCGGGCAGCAAACCCTTATACACTGTGAGCACCCGCACGGGGCCCAAAAAATGCATTTTTTACAATTTTTTTTTTTTGCCTCGTAATTCGTGCCCTGAGGCCGTACGGCCTTGGGGCCTAAAAAATATTGCCTCCCAGATCAACTATGCCCAAATAGATCGTGCCATATATGAAAATATGGGTTTTTGGCCGCTCTAAATCCAACCGTGAGGTCCGTTTGGGCCCAAAATGTACCCAAAAAACGGAGTTACCTAGATCCTCAAAAAAAACAACCAGAAAACCTGAAAGCCAGATCTAACCCTCGTAGCTCCAAATTCTTCAAAAGACGAATAGGAAGCAGCAGGTCTGGAGCTCTGATACCATGTAGAAGTTGAGAAAGCCAACTTCACAGACCCCAAAGATCACCTGCATGCAAATAACCTGTCACAGAAAGAAGAGATGGAGACAAACAAGCAAGGGTGCTCTAAAAGCTGAAAAAAAATGTATTCATCCAAGAGAGATAAATTACAAAGATGAATCCTTATAAAAGGATATTGTGCAACCCTAAAAGAAACCCTAATAGGTAGACATTTAATAATTAATATAATTATTAAATGTCACAAAATGCAAACTAAAGTGAAATCTTAAGAGAGGAATAAAGGTAATTTAATCAATATGATTAAATTAAAACCTTTACTCTAACAAGAAGAACTACAACAGATTGAGAAGAATGATACATGGATTCTTGTTCCTAGACCTAAGGACAAACATGTAATTGGAACTAAATGGGTCTTTAGAAACAAACTAAATGAGCAAGGTGAAGTTGTTAGAAACAAAGCAAGACTGGTGTGTAAAGGATATTCTCATATGGAAGGAATTGACTTTGAAGAAACTTTTTCCCCTGTTGCTAGGATTGAAGCTGTGAGACTATTTCTAGCTTATGCTACTTACAAAAACTACAAGGTTTATCAGATGGATGTCAAGTCAACATTTCTAAATGGAAAATTGGAAGAAGTGTATGTTGAACAACCTGATGGATTTCAATTGACTAATCAGGGAGATACAGTTTGTCGGTTGAAGAAAGCATTGTATGGACTTAAGCAAGCCCCAAGAGCATGGTATGCTAGATTAGACAAGTATTTGTTGAAGCTTGGATTTAACAAAGGTACTGCTGATAGTAATCTATATTTCAAGATTGATCATGATAAAGATTTGATTGTTGATGACATCATTTTTGGAGGAGATGATGGTTTGTGCATGAAGTTTGTTGATGAGATGCAGAGTGAGTTTGAGATGTCTATGATTGGAGAGATGAAATTCTTTTTGGGATTGCAAATCACTTAGCTAGATAAAGGGGTCTTCTTAGCTAGATAAAGGGGTCTTTATATCTCAGTCCAAGTATGTGAAAGAATTGCTAAAGAAGTTTGGTATGGAAGATTCAAAGCTAGTTGGTACACCTATGGTGACCAGATGTAAGTTGACACAAGATGATGATTCTCCAAAAGCAAATCAAACTAGATACAGATCAATGATTGGTGGATTGCTCTATTTGACTCAAACTAAACCTGATATCATGAATGTTGTATGCATTTTTGCAATATTTCAAGTTGATCCTAAGGAATCTCATGTGACAACTGCGAAGAGGATTTTTAGATACATGAAGGGGAGAGTTGATTTTGGCCTATGGTATCCTATAGATGATGATCTTAGTTTGAGTTCCTTTACTGATGCTGATTGGGCAAGAAATGTGAATGATAGAAAAAGTACTAGTGGTGGTGCATTTTTCTTCGATAAGAAGTTGATTTCATGGTTAAGTAAGAAGTAGAATTCCATTTCTTTATCTACTGTAGAGGTAGAATACATTGATGCTGCTAACAATTGTACTCAAGTATTATGGATGAAGCATATGTTGAAAGATATCAGAGTTGAGTATGATGAACCTATTGCTATATTATGTGATAATTCAAGTGCAATTAATATTTTTAATAATCTGTTGTTGTATTCAAAGACCAATTATATATCTATCAAGTTTCACTTTTTGAGAGAGAAGGTGAGTGGAAAGGAAGTCAAATTGGAGTATGTGCCTACTAAGGAATAGATTGCAGATATCTTTACCAAGCCATTTCCTAAGGATACTTTTGAGTATCTCATAGGGAAGCTAGGGGTGATTACCCCTCCTAATCAAAACTAAGATGCATTGACTTGCATCAGTCTATGCATTTCACAGTCATATCTTGATCTGGATTGGTGTTGTGGTCTTTGATACCCAGGGGGAGTAGTCAGATGTTCACACATGTGGTTCAAAGCTTGTGTGTATTTTTGTCATTGATGTCAAAGGGGGAGAAGATTCATGTGAAAAAAATTGTAGGGAGAAGTCATGAGAAAGAGTTGAGGAGAAAAGAGTTAGAATCTAAGGGGGATAAAGTGCTAAGAGATAGTTGCATTGATGGTGTTTTTCACATCATGTGTTGCCATCAATGCCAAAGGGAGATATTGTTGGATGTTGCTAATATGTGGTTTTCATTGATGTCAACACTATTAGCATTAATGTCTTTAAAGTTGTATATGTCGAGGATATTGAGAAAATTGTAATGAAATAAGTTACAGGTTGATAGTGATGAAGTGAAGTTCAGTATGTTGTTGAGCTCAGTATGTTCATGATTAGAGGTTGTGGATTAAATGTTTTATTGTTGAGTATATATATTTTATCCACATTAAGTTTCAGAGATCCGCATGAAGATTTGATCGAGTTATGAGCAATTGTGTTATGACAGTCATTTTGTTGCTTCAGTTGGTGTTCCTGAATGAAGATAATGTGATTCTAGTAAGTTCAGTTGTTACAAATGCTTCTCTGGTGATTCATGATATTTGTGGATGTTTCTAGATCATTCTCTATCTATGTTGCACATCCACATTGATCATTATTCTCGTGATTGGTGATTTTCTCTTGCATGTTCATATATTTTCATGTTCATGGCCGACAAGGTGATGGTAGCGTGTTGTGGATCTTCGTGGAATAATTTTTGAAGGTGTTTCATGTTCGAGGATTTTTTTTGGGTCTTCATTATGTTGTGGCTGACCTTGGTCGATTTGCATTGAAAATTATTTATTGTTTTGGGCCGACAGTTTGCATATGTTTTATTATTTTGTTGAAGTCGACATGTAGCGATGTAATCTCTTATTGCGGATATATATATTCGATTGTTTATTCCATTTGAAGGCATGCATGTGTATGAGATGTGCGAATAATGTCCCAATCATTCAAAGGTAGAAGCAAAGTGTGAAGAAGAGTGAGTAGAGTGTGAAGAAGTGTTCATGTGCCTAACCGAAACTATAATCAAGCATTAGCAGATGTTATTTTCTCAATTCAAATTCTTGTGGATGTAATCCAAATGTTTCTATAAGATAGTTTGTCTTCCTTTGGGTAGTAAGCTTTGTATTTGAGCAGTGAGCTCTAGGAAATGTGCTTGAATGCATGTGCATTCCCCACTTATATTTCTTTATACTTTTAACAAGGTATAATCTTGTGGATTGACCTCCACCATGGTTTTTCCCCTAATAGGGTTTCCACTTAAAAAAAATATTGGTGTTATGTGTGTTTCTGATGTGTTGATGATTTATGCTTTCATGGTTATTAATCAGATCTGAGAATAAGTTGAATAAGTTTAATAAGCTTAAATTTATGTGACAACTGATTCACCCCCCTCTCAGTTGTCTGCCCTTGTGTTGCCAACATGTTATATTACAAGAATATCCAACAAGCATAGCAAACAAAAGATAATGATCAATGCCCCATTCCTATCTCTCTAAATATTTTTAGATAGACATCCTTGAGAGGTCATTGGAATGGGTGCAATAAGATAAGTCAAAAGAGAAGATCACGTAACTAAACAAGCTAATGTTCTTCATACCCCTAGCCAAGACTAAACTATGGTGATGTCTAATGTTGATGTCCATTGTAGGAAGGATGCATTCTAGGACATTATGTTATTAGATGATTTTGAGACTAACAGGGTGATGGGCTATTGATATCAAGAGTTAACCAATTTGTTTACCTACTGACCTAGACCTAAGACCTTTATGTTTAAGTTTTCACTTTCAACTTGCCAAACTTGTTTCTGATTGTTTTGCCAAAGGTTGAGGATGACGATTTATTTATTATGAGCGGATGTTTATTGTGGGTGATCATGAAACGAGATGGATGATTTTGGGTTTTTTGAATGTTTTTGGTATTTTTTGAAAAAAATTGAGGCTACTTTTGGTATTTTCGAGGTGTTTTACAAATGTTTTGATTTTCCAAATTTCCAACGTTTTTGTATTTTCTGAGATTTTGACCATGAACCTAACATAAGGACCTATCCTAGGGGCCTCGGGGGTTGATCAAAGATTAGCCTTGCCTACGTTATATACGTGGAGACCACATAGTTCGACTGACACAAATTTATTTATTGATGAGAAATGAACAAATGGATTGTTAGTTTATTATGACAGACTCCTAAAGGACTGACCTAATGTGTCTCGAGGGCACATCGATGATGGCCTTGCCTACGTTCAAGCTCAAAGACCCGTAGTTTGACACAACTCTATTTTTTTATTTTTTCTAACTTTTTGACCTATTTTGGGATTTTTGACATGTTTAGGATGTTTTTGGGTTTTTTTATTTTATGAATGTTTTTGGATTTTTTTATTTTTTGAATGTTTTGGATTTTCTAATTTTCAAGAAGATTTCAAGAATATACATGAATCTAATCTAATGCAGGTATAAGAACATGTCCCCAACGTAATGTGATTGACTACTTCGATATAGGCAAGACAAATTGACCTTAGGAATGGTGCCAAGTAGTTCTAGGATGGAACATGATACAAACACAAGATCAAGCCATGTTGCGGAGGCGGATGGGTGATGGAAGGATCAGTAGAATGTGATGGGTGAATGATGCAGAACAAGCCGTAGAGATCATGGTGGATGGAAAGTGCTTATTTACACGAGGCGCCTGTTTGCTAGGTTTTCACCAAGGTACTTTCCCAAAGCGCCACCAAAGTGGTTTTCACTAGAGGATGATTTTTTTCTTTACTATTTTCAATCCTTTTTCTAATTTTTTTGAATTCTTATATTTTTTGATTTTTTGGTTTTTCAGATTTATACCTTGCAAGCTTAGGCATAAAATTTTTTGAGATGGGAACTATTGATAGGCTCCTACAGAGGCTCACCTTCAAATGTAGATAGCTGATATGCTCCTGATTTGTAACTTGCAGTGATGATGAAGGTCCCAACCAATTGGGTTCAAATTTTCCCTTGTCTAGATTTGGTACATTTTTCGGATTCTCAATACGAGCTCTCCAACTTGAAATGACCAACTCTTGTTCTTCTTATTGTAGCTTCGCTTGAGACAGTTCTAGTATACATTTAGATGGTTCAAAGCATCCATGCACTACTCATCCAGTAGTTCTAGCTTGTTCAACTATGATACTCGATACTCTTCATCAGTAATGAGATTCTGCAATGATATTCTTAAGGATGGGAGTTCGATCTTAATGGGAAGGATGGCTTCTAATCTATAGACTAGGGAGAAATGGGTTGCACCTATAGGTGTGTGAATACTCGTTGTAGGCCCATAAGGTGGGATTTAGCTATAGGTTCCAATCACGACCAACTTCGTTGACTATTTTCTTGAGGATCTTTAGGATGGTTTTATTAGAAGCCTCAGCTTGGTCGTTACCCTGGGGGTAGTATGGATTGGAGAAGTGATGTTGGATATTGAATTTTTGGCATAGTTCTTGAACATCCTGGTTCTTGAAAGGTGTCTTGTTATTTGAGATAAGGGCTTGTGGAACACTGTAGCGACAAATGCGATAGTTCAGGATGAACTTGGAAATTTGCTTCCCTGTGATGTAGGTCATGGGAATGGATTCTACCCACTTTGTGAAGTATTTTGTGGTAGTGATAATGAACTTGTGTCCATTGGATGAGGTAGGAGTGATTTTTCCAATGAGATTGAGCCCCCATCATGAAAAGGGCCAAAGTGTTATAATTGGTTGGAGCTCCTAAGCTGGTGAATGGATGAGATCCTCATGCTGTTGGCATTGCAAACATATTCAAACATAATCATGGGATTCTTTTTCCATTGTAGGCCAATAGTACCTCGTTCTCAGTAGTTTCTTGGCAAAGGTCATACCACTAGAATGTGAACCACAATTGCCATCGTGTACCTCAATTAAAGCAGTCAAAGCTTCCTCAAGGTTAAGGCATTGTAAGAGGGTTCCTTCAATACTTCTACGGTAAAGGGTGTCACCTAAGATAATGAAACAATTTGACTTCTTGATAAAGGTCCTTTTGAGGTTTGGAGTGATATCGGTGGGGAGGATTCTTATTTTCAGGTATGTAAATATGTCATGGTACCAAGGATCACCGAGACCAATGATTTCACACACAAACTCATAATCTAGTACCTCAAAAGCTGGTACAAGAAGTTGATCTACTAGGAATTCATGTTTATGGATGTTGTGTGGGATATCTAGTAATGATCTGATTGTTGCCATAGCATCAGTTGCTCTGTTGTTTGCCCTTGGTATTTGCTCAAATGTGATGTTGATGAAGAATTTCTTGAGATTCTCTACCAGATTCTTATACAGGGTTAGCTTGTCATCCTTTGTTTGGTATTCATCATTGACCTGGTTGATGATTAGTTGTGAGTCCCCCACAGACCTTAAGTGCCATAATTTTTCATTGTACTTCAATTTTGAGTCCTATGACAAGAGCCTTATACTCTGCAATGTTGTTTGTGCAAGGAAAAGACAACTTATATGACTTTGGTATGCAATCTCCTTGTGGTGTGATGAAGAAGACTCCCACTCCTAAACCATGTTATGTGTAGGATCCATCAAAATATATTTTCCAATAGTCTGCCGCACTTAGATTGAAGATTGACTCATCGAGGAATTTTGATACTAATGGGTTCTCTGAATATATAGGTGTCTCTGCTAGTTGATCTGCAATTACCTGTCCTTTCATGGCTTTCTTCTCTACATACAAAATGTCATATTCTGTTAGGATCATGAACCACTTAGCCATTCGCCCTGTGAGTGTTGCTTTAGAAAGTAGATACTTGAGAGGATTTGTTTTGGCAATGAGCTTTATCTAATGAGCCAACATGTAGTGCCTGAATTTTTGTGCAATGAACACTACTACAAGGCAAGCCTTCTTGATGAATGTATAATTTAGCTTGTGTCCTACCATGGTTCTACTAATATAGTAAATGGTCCTTTCCTTGTTTCATCATGTTGAGCTAAGAGAGCCCCAAGTGTTGTTTTTGTTGATATGTAGAGTATCAATGGTTTTTTCTAGATCAGTGGCATGAGGAATAGTGGGGTTAGCAAGTATTCTTTGATTTTATTGAATGCTTGATCGCATTTCTCATCCCACTTGTATGCTACCCCTTGTGAAGTAGATGAGAATATGGGATAGACTTATCTCCTAACTATGTTATGAATTGATGAGTGGATTGGAGCCTTCCCTACAAACCCCTTAACTATTTCAATGTTTGTGGTGCCTCCATTTCAAGAATTGCTTTGACTTTTGTAGGGTCTATCTCGATTCCCCTCACTAATACAATATATGCTAGGAGCTTTCCTGATTGCACACCGAAGACTCATTTCTTAGGATTGAGTCTAACCTTGTATTCTTCTAGTCTGTCAAAGATGGAGCTTAGTGTTCCTATGTGGTCTCAATGCTTCCTTGATTTGGCTAATATGTCATCCAAGTAGTCCTCTATAGATTTTTGAATCATGTCGTGGAAAATCAAAGTCATAGCCCTTTGGTATGTAGCTCTCGTGTTCTTTAACCCAAACAGAATCATATTCCAGCAATAAGTCCCCCATGGACAGGTAAAATTTGTTTTATGTTGATCATCTTTAGCTATCATAATCTGATTGTACCCTAAAAACCCATCCATTAATGATAGCATTTCATGCCCTACTGTCATATCTACAATCATTTCTATATTTGGGAGAAGGAAATCATCCTTAGGGCATGCTTTGTTTAGGTCCCTAAAGTCAGTGCAGATGCGGATGCCCCCAGTGGGCTTAGAAAAAAGTACAAGGTTTGAAACCCATTATGGATAATCAATTGGTTTTATGAAGCCAGCGTCAAGGAGTTTTCGGTATTCAAGTTTGACTAGTAATGCGATTTGCGGATGCATCTTTCTCAACTTTTGTCTTACTAGTTTCGCCTCTAGATAGACGGCTAGATGATGAACCACCACCTCTAGATCAAGACCAAGCATGTCAGTGTAGGTCCATTCAAATTTTACCTTTCTTTCTCTCAAAAATGTAGCTAGAAGTTCCTATTCCTCGGTTAAAAGTGATTCTGCATAGAAGGTGATGTGTGGTGTTTCTTTAGTTCCTAGATTGACTAGATTACATTTCTCTACCAAGACTGCTGATTTTTCTTGATGAATAGCACTAAAGGAAATATTGAATCCCTCATCCTTTGGTGCATCTGAGAGGTTTTCACCATCGGATACGTCCTTTTTTTTTACTATTTTTGGGTCAAAAAGTGCCACAGTGTGGTTTTCACTTAAAGACCTAGATATTACTCTTAGATTTTCTATTTTGTGACTGAGGGATTCAATCATTTCCCCATAGTATGTATGCATGTATAGCTCAATATCAAACCCTGATTTATGATCTCCACATGGTAGAGTATCCCACAGTCCCATGAATTCTAAGAGAGCCTCATCATTTTTGAATGTGTCTAAAATTGATGGTCCTCGTTGGTCATAATCAATGAGTTGGGGGTAGACAAGTTTCAATTCATTAGTCTGGTTACTTGGCTCGAAAGATAGGGTACTGATCATAAAGAGGGAGGAATCCTCAAATAACATGGGTAGGTCAGTGATGGGGTCTTCATCACACACATCAATTATATCGAAGGTATAGTTGTCTAATGGTAGACCTGTGGATACTGGTAACTAAGGGGGAGCTTTGACTTCTTTAATAGGGATACCTCTGCCACATATGGTTCTCTTTGACAAGGTACATCCAAGGATAATATTTCTAATGCGCTTCTCAGCAATGATAGGTTCTAATAGGATGTTGTCATTTTGCTCGAGTTTTTCATTCTTGTTGTAGCCCATTCCCAACATTAACTGTAGCCCTTTGTTGTCCTCGTCCATTGGAAGAGAAGGAACGGGTCTTTCTAATGTAGAGAAGGGAGGAAATCAATTACCTATCACAAATTCAACTGATTTCAACAAGCCTTTAATCTTCCAAACCCTATCTAGGGTGATTCCTCATACAATCACACAATTCACCTTATAGGACTGCAAACCTAATTTCTTGAACCTATCTTACAAAACCAATCTCAAACCCACTAACCAATTGTATTTTCAGACACCCTTTAACATCTTACAAAACATATCTTAAAAGAAACATAGGTCACTTTGGACCAACTCCAAAATCATGCAACTACATTGTCCTGAACCTCAATTAGGTCACTTTAACAAAGCATCACCCACTCAAACGCCTTTCAAACCCGAAATCTTCATGAAAAATCATTAACCAACCTCCAAAACCTCAAAATACACAATCTTTACTCAGAGAAATGACCTTCAAGATACTTAACTAGCAAACCCTCATTTTTAGCAAGTTATAAGGGGGTTTAATGAAAATCACCACTACAGACCTTTCCAAACTCTTCCAATGCTTCAGAAACTTCAATATATGTCTTCACATGCTAAATCCATTTCCTCCCAACCTTACCTAATGCAATTTCACCAAACTACCATTCAAAACCACCATTTTCAAGCCTATTTTCACTCAAATTCCTCTAAGGCAACACCAAAAACTCCACCAAACCCTACTCCCTGCTCAAAACTCCTATCCTACCATCTAATCCTATCATATTGGACCCATTCCACTTATTTATAGGAGGTACAGTCTGTGGAATGGGCCATAATCACATTTTAATATCTACAAACCCTTAACTTTGACTAAACAGACCCGCCTTCAGTTATTTGACAATAAAATCCTTGAAACACAATGAAAACTCTTCACTCCAAAGCCAAATTGAATCCAATACCTATCTCTACAAATTGGAAAATATTTTAGAACATAATACTCCTGTACGACCAAATATAATAGTCTACAACAAAAAAAATCAATCAATCACACAAAATTTCAAGAGAAATCAAGGGATCTTTATTGTTTTTCCTTCACAAAAACCTTCAACAACAACTTCCTTCGAGTTCCCAACATTTTCAAACCTTAACCAACCTATTAAAATGGTTCTAACTGCCCTTTGAATGCCCATGACCATTGGGCTTCTTCAATTTTACATTTTTCTACACTTTTGCAACTTTTCAATATTGCACTTTTGACAATTTTGCAAAAAATGTGACAATATAAACTCAATGACTCCTAATTACATTTTAGATGGTCTACTAGGACCTTATTGAATTGAAAAAAACTCAAACACACCTACAACTATCAAAAGACCTCATTTGACAACATTAATACAAAATGCACTTGGTGCCCCTGGACCATACACCGGGCCTGGAAAAAGTTCCAAGTCCCTTGGAAACTGAGCTGCAACTTTTCCTCCTGAATACTTCATGCCTTTGACCTCTAAAATCTCTTTCATCAAGTACACCTTGCCACTGATTCAACACCAAGTGCATTTTGTATTAATGTTGTCAAATGAGGTCTTTTGATATTTTTAGGTTTCTTTGAGTTTTTTTCAATTCAATAAGGTCCTAGTAGACCATCTAAAATGTAATTAGGATTCATTGAGTTTATATTGTCACATTTTTGCAAAATTGTCAAAAGTGCTATATTGAAAAGTTTCAAAAGTGTAGAAAAATGTAAAATTGAAGAAGCCCAATGGTCATGGGAATTCAAAGGGCGGTTAGAACCATTGTAATAGGTTGGTTAATGTTTAAATATGTTGGGAACTCGAAGGAAGTTGTTTTTGAAGGTTTTTGTGAAGGAGAAATAATAAAAATCCCCTGATTTCTCTTGGAATTCTGTGTGATTCATTGAATTTTTCTGTTGCAAACTATTATATTTGGTTGTACAAGAGTATTATGTTCTAAAATATTTTACAATTCGTAGAGATAGGTTTTGGTTTCAATTTGGATTTGGAGTGAAGAGTTTTCATTGTGTTTCAAGGATTTTATTGTCAAATAACTGAAGGTGGGTTTGTTTAGTCAAAGTTAAGGGTTTGTAGATATTAAAATGTGATTATGGCCCATTCCATAGATTGTACCTCCTATAACTAAGTGGAATGGGTCAAATATGATAGGATTAGATGGTAGGATAGGATTTTTGAGTAGGGAGTGGGGTTTGGTGGAGTTTTTGGTGCTGCCCGAGGGGAATTTGAGTGAAATTAGGCTTGAAAATGGTGGTTTTGAATGGTAGTTTGGTGAAATTGCATTAGGTAAGGTTGGGAAGTGATGGATTTAGCATGTGCAGACATATATTGAAGTTTTTGAAGCATTGGAAAAGTTTGGAAAGGTTTGTAGTGGTGATTTTCATTAAACCCCCTTGTAACTTGCTAAAAATGAGGGTTTGTTGGTTAGGTATCTTGGAGGTCATTTCTCTGAGTAAAGATTGTGTATTCTGAGGTTTTGGAGGCTAGTTAATGATTTTTCATGAATATTTAGGGTTGGAAAGGCATTTGAGTGGGTGATTCCTTGTTAAAGTGACCTAATTGAGGTTTAGGACAACATAGTTGCATGATTTTGGAGGAGTTGGTCCAAAGTGACCTATGTTGCTTTTGAGATATGTTTTGTAAGATGTTAAAGGGTGTCTAAAAAGGTGAGTGGTTTGTGGGTTAGAAGAAATTATTGCAAGATAAGTTCAAATAACTAGGTTTGCACATCTACAAGGGCAACTAAATGAAATTGTGAAAGAGTTGATGAGATAGGGTTTTAGGGATTACAAATTTGTTTCAAAAGGCTTAAATTGTGATTGTTAAACAATTTCCTCCCTGCTCTGCATCACTTTCATCTTGGTATAGCAAACTTGATACATCCTTTTCGTCTACCACTTCCCAACTTAGGTCCCCCCAACTTTTGAATCTAGAGGGGTCTGCTTTGAAGGTTTGAGATGGTGTTTCAATTGGTTGTGGCTTCCCACGAGATGTAGGAGATTGAGGTAACTCTTCAATTGAAAAGGCAGTCTTTTTCATTTTATAGTCTCCACACCCATTATCTTGGATAATAACTTTTATAGCGAAGATGTCCGAAATGGAGGGTGTCTTTGTCTCAGATGTGGAGGCTAGGGTGGATGGATCTATATATGGAGATGTGGGTCCCTCATCATTCTCCAAGACTTGAGGGACCTTGTAGTACTTGGCCTCTAGATTCTTGCAATAATAAAATGGTTCAGGATCACCATGGACTGTGACTTCTTGATTTTGATAAGGGAACTTAATGCATTGATGGAATGTGGATACGACAACTTGCATCCCATGGATCCATGGGCACCCTAGGAGGATATTGTAAGGTAGTTCATGTAGTTTCCATGATTGTTGGCCCTACTTGAATAGGGAGTTGAATGGTGCCTTGAGACCCCCATTCTTGATCATCATATGCCATGATAGTAATATCTTTACCTTTCTCAATGGAATCTTCAGAGAATCCCAAATTCTATATTAGCTTGAGAGTACAAATATTCAACCTTGCACCTCCATCCACCAAGACTCATTTGACTTTATTCTTATGGACTAAGACTTCAAGATGGAGTGCATGGTTGTGAAATGGTTGGGTTGCAAAATCCTGCTCTGAGAATGTTAGGAGATGTGGTGTGGTGATATGTCTAACCATAGCTTGGTACTAGTCCACATCAAGATTTGCTGGGACGGAGTATGTGGCTAGCACTTTTTCTAGGATTTCCCTATGTGTTGGTGATATTTTTAATAACTCCATGATGGAAATCTGGGCGGGGTCTTTTTCAGTTGATCCAAGACATTATAACCATTAGGGATTGAATTTGGATTGGTGGTGGATGCCTTGGGTGGTTGTGATGGTTCTGGAATGGTAATTTTGCCACTATGTGTGGTGACTCCACAGTCAACTCTGGATCCTTTGATATTGACAACAATGACCCACTCATCCAAAGATGCAACAACATGGTCATAAACATGGTTCACATTATTATACTTTTCCTTTCCATTGTTGTTTCCCCTATTGTGATCAGGCATCAAATTCGTGTATATTTTAAGATCTTGATTCCCTGTGGGTTGTTTAATGGTTATGGTTTTGTCATCAATAAGGTCCTGAATCATATTTTTTAAGTTGCATGCATGGTTGTTGTGTCTCCCTTTATTTTGTGAAAATTGCAGAGATGTTTCTCATTATACCACGGTGGTTTAACCTGAGGCTCTTGATAATTTTCATAAACAGGGATTTTGATGAGATTTGCTTGTACCAATTGTTGCATGACAGACTCGATCGATTCCCCAAGTGGTGTGTATTTCCATTTAGGGGATACTTGTTCCTTAAGGGTGGTCCCCCTTGAGTATTCAGGTTGTTGACCGCTTGATTGTTGGGTTGTTGTGATGATGGGTTGGCTTGTGTGTTGTTTTGGTTATTGAATTGCGGTTGTTGATATGATTGTGTATTCTACCTTGGGGTATTGATAATAATAACTTTGGCATCAACGACACCATGATTAGTGACATTTTTGTTCTTTTCCCACGTGCAAGGTTTTTCATTGTAACTGGTTGACGGTCAATTGTCTTGATATGCGGGTGTGCCCCCTTATGCTATAAGGGCTCTTTCAATGTTGAGTGCCTTGGGAATCAATTGGTCATACGTTGTTATGCATTGCATTTTCAAATGAAAAGACATGGTTCCTTCAAGATTTGAGATGATAGTCCTGATTTTTCATTCTTCTGGCATAGTCCACTTGTTCCTGTTGGCCTTGGATAGCCATTGTTGTAAGAAATAAGTGAATTTTTCCCCCTTGTTTTGTTTTAGGCCGGACAATTCTTCCAATCTTACATCCATGCCTATGTTAAATGAATAATTTTGTATGAATAAGCCCACAATTTCTTGGAACTTTTTAATTCCAAGGGGGAGGCGAGAGAACCATTCCATTATTGGACCAGCCAAACTTCGAGGGAAGAGAAGCATTAGATAAGAATCGTTATATGCAACTTCCATATAGTGTACATGGAATTCCCTAATGTGATCTTCAGGGTTGTCAATCCCATGATATTTGTCAAATTTAGGTATCTCAAATCCTTGTGGGAATGAAACCATCACAATGCTTTTGTCAAATGGAAAGGGGCACAAATTCCATTGTGACTTTGTTTTCTTTCCTGATTGTATGTCCAACACTTGTTGTGAAAGCAATTTAATTTGTGCAGACAAGTCACTTTATGGATTTGGTGGTGGGATGAATGTGTTTTGAGGAGGTACAATCGCTTGAGTGACAGGTGGGGTGGTTTGCGTACTTGGTGTTGCACTTGTGGGAGGTTGTTGTAGGATTTTTTGTGCAAGCAATGCTTGTTGGTATTCCTGTAGCTGTTGTTGTGCCAACAACGCTTGTTATTGGTCTTGTTGTTGTACCAACAAAGCTTGTTGTTGGGATTGTAATTGAGTTGCTTGTTGTTGTGATTGGTATTGTTGCAGAGCTTGTTGATAAGCCTGTTGTAGTAACAAGGATTGTGCTTGAGCTTATTGCGCTTGAATTTGGGCTTTTGCTTTTGCTTGACTTGTTGAGTAGCTTGTGTAGCTTGGGCAGCCTAAGCGGCTTGTTGTTGTTGCAATAAAGCTTGGGCTTGTGCTTGGGCAGCCTGTTGTGCAGCTTGTTGTGCGGCTTGTTTTGCTTGTGCTTTTTGTGTGGCTTGTTGTGTAGCTTGTTTGTTTTGTTGAGTTTGGAACTATTGAAGTGATTTTTGATGGGCTTGTTGGGCTGCTTGCAGTGTGATGTTGTATTGATTTTCCATGTTTGGATTCGATGGTGGAGGTGGAGGATTTGGAATGGTGTGAGATAGTGTGATGATATTTTTTTGAGGTGGTTGTTGAGGTGTTTTAGTGATGACTATGGGTTGTGTGGTGGCTGGTATGGTTGATGTGCCTGGTCCCTAGGAGATCACGTTTTGAGATATTTGAGGTGTTGTAGATGGAGTGATGATTGGTTGAGCCATTTGGATTGGTGCTACTTGGTGTTGCAATATTGGTGGCATGCTCAGAGGTTTTGGTATGTTGACTTGATTCACGATTGGAGGATTGTTTTGACTTGATTGATTTTGGATTGGTATGTTGGGTAAAGGGGGTTTCCCTAAACCTTGGATTGATGTGGTTGTTGTTGTTAGAGGGGGAAATGGTGGGAATATTGGTGGTGTGTTTCCCTGAGAAAGTGATGATGATGCATCAAAAGCTCCTCATTTCCCAAATAAACCCACTCATCCTTGTGATACCATGGGGAGCGGGACTTGTGTATCAAGAGAATATGTCGGTGATGTGGCGAAAGTGGAAGAATTGTTGGTGTCATGGAAAATGAGTGGAATGTAAGGATGCTTTGGGTCTTGAGGGATGGTATTTGGTAGACCCAAGATGGTGTTTGTGTCCAAGTTTTGGTTATTTACATGGGGATGTGTTTGAAGAGTGTGAAGCAATGAACTCCCCTTGGTAAGCATGGGTTGACTTGGAGCATGAGATGATGTTGCTTGTATGATGGGTTGGATAACATTTTGGAAAGAAGGTGTGAATGATATTGGTGGCATAATTCTAAGACGTTTTTCCACAATAGCGCTTACATAAAAATCAGAAGGGAGTTTAGCCCCTTCCTTTGCTAATGCAATCATGTATTGTGAAGGATTGAGTCTCATCATTGTGTTGACAATCTTGTGGTTTTCAAGATTTTGAACTATCTCCATGGTTTCGTCTTGAGTCATTCCTAGGACATTGTTGGTAACATCCTCCACTTGGAAACCTCCCTCTTGGAGATCTTGTGGTAGTTGAGGAAGGTTGAGTGGGGGGTTGTTAGATCCTATGGGGTTGAATTCAGGTGTTGTTTGACTCAAGTCACTTGAATTGGATGTTTCTTTGTTTTGTTCCATGTTATTCTTGTGTTGAGATCTAGTTTGGACCATAAAAATAAGGGTCAACTTTCAGGAATATGGGAGGTAAACCTCTAACTCCTTAGGTTGGTCTAAACTTTAGGTACAAAAAAGAAAATATAGGTTGCTTAAGGATCAAATGATGGTGATGAGACAAATGAAAGATGAATGATGTGAATGATTGAACTTTTAAGAAACCTTGGAGGAATACTAGACTTTAGGACTTTTGGATTTGATTTGGATTTGGTTTGGATTTTTGATAATGAACTCATAAACCCCAAGATGTTGGATGTTATCTTGGAATAAACTTGTCCACAAGGTGATAATTTAACTAAGTGTATGAAGAAGGATTCATCCACACACACTTAGTCAAACAAGATGATTTTTTATTTTGATTTGAAGGATTACCAAAAGTCTAGCATGAATGATTTTTCCAAGATTCTAAGAGTTGTTTGTAAGATGGGATTTGATTGATGTTTGGGGATGGATGAAAGTGTTGATTTGATTCTAGATGTTCAAACCTAGAGATACTTTTGTTTACAAAACCTAGGTATTGAAGAAAATGCTATACTCTTGAAACTTTCAACCCTACAAAGTGAGATACTCAAAACATTGGAAGAGAGTTGGATTTTGACAATAATAGAATGAATACAAATTTGGGTTGCCCATTGAAGCACGTTTGTAAAAGTTATAGAGCAATCTATCTCTAACTTGGTAAAGCATTGACTAACATTTCTTGAGATCTCTTGGACTAAGACACTTGTGATGATTGATAGACTTTGGTTTTGGGATTTTGATCTTGTGGGAAATCATTTGAACAAAAACATGTGTGGGGTTCAATTTTATTTTATCTTTCCTTAATGGATTCTTTTTACCACATCAAAACTTTCTTGCTTAGTTTTCAAACTTGAATGTCTATGTATTAATTTCTTTTCATTTCACAAGGTCCATTATGTGAAAATCAAGAGAATCAAGGCAATAGTTTCCCTAATGTTGACTTTAGAGAGAGAAAATTGAGATATAGGCCCAAATATTTAGAAGCCTCTGAGGATAGAATCCCTAGGGACAAGTAGTAATATGTGGAATTTTCAAAGGTATTTTCTATTTCCAAAGGGTTTAAAATTTGATGACCTTGTTGAATGTTTGTTTCCAAGTTTTGATAGTTCAAGAAATGTGTTTAACTGACTCTCAAATTGCACAACCCTAGGAAAGAAATGGCCATCCTTGTTGAGTCTCCACTCGGATTTCTCCAAACACTAGACAATGCGAATAGTTAGAGATTTGGTGACACTGGCTCCCCTCCATGGCACACACTTCTCAGGACCACCAAATCTCAAAATCCTTAAAATCCGGAGATTAAAAGGATTTATTTTGTTTCTATAATTGAATAGTACAGATGTGAAGTGGCTTCATAATGACCGTTCTTGCACCAACAAGTATTTTAGGATTTGGGCTTCTATACAAACTGGTTCTTAGTCAAGGTAATCGGGGACATGGCACCTTGTGAGTTTCTAGCAAGCCACCAAAGGATTTAATCAATCCTACTAGGGGATCTTATACTTTTTACAGTAGTACCCCATTTTGAAAGACACTGTATGGCTAAGGCCTACATACTATGAGGACTTGACAATTTAGTATTATCCATTTATATACCATCCTAAGTGAAAAATAGGTTGGAGTTGCCTTTGAATTGGTCTTAGGAAGGCCCCTCTAAAGGTAACAAAAGTGAGGGAGTACACTTGTAGTTCGACCTCCCAGTTCGCATAAAGCACAAGGAGGGAGCACACACAGTGTCTCTTTCTCACACTAGCATGATTTGTTCAATTTTAAAACCCAAACTTGAAATGTGTAGGTAGTTTTTTGGGCAACCAATGTCACTAAAATACTTTTGATTCTCAAGATCGTCGTGAAGCGTGAGAGAAGTTCATATGCATTTGAATGACACAAGTTGCAAAAAAGATTACAAGACAAAGCAAACACAAGTTCTTTTTAAATCCTCAAAAGCAATAATGAGTTCTTTTTAAAGGACCAAAACCAAGTATGAAGTCTGTTTGTTCAATTTTAGTCCAAAATACAAATTCTAGTAAGTATCTAAGGTTCAATTTTAACCAACTTTGACAAAGCTTTGAGCTCTAGATTAATTTTAAGCCCAAATTGATCTAGTTGGCCCTAGAACGGGAAATAAAATGCAGAAATTGAAGACCTAAGCTATTACAAAGAGCATTAAAAATTGATTTTAAGCCTCCAACTTGATTTTCCCCTATTTCTTGCAAAGGTGACACTCTGTATCTGTCAAATGCGGTGCTGAAAAACATAAGCAGCGCTATGGTAAAATCAAAAGTGGTGCTCTACAGAAGGCGGAGAGCGTGAATTCGGCGCAGTTTTAGAAGCGATGCTTTGCGGATAGAAAGTAAGACAAAAGACAAAGTATGCAAAGGCGATGCTTCAACAAATGCGACACGATAGAGACGTGTGGATGCAGCATGACGTGACAAAGGTGACATTGCAAGAAAAAAGTGATGCTCTACAAACTCGCAAATTCACAAAGGTAGCTTGTTGCATTCTTGTGTTTGCAAAAAATGACAAAATCAAACAAAAATCAAGAAATTAAGATTTCATCCCTCCTTCTAGCGCCAAAATGTGAACACCAAACCTACACAAAATAACACAAGATCAATAAAACATTGTCAAACATGTTAGAAATCTTAAATCCAATGTTCCCTACAAAATTTTTGGAAGAACCAAGATGAAAACATAAAATAAAGAAAGAACAAAGAATGTAATCAACTAAGTTAACCAAACCTCAATCCCATAGGGGGATTGGTGCTCCTTTGACGTGGAAAGAAGCCCTTTCCCAATCCCAATTGCTAAGCTTGATGATTTGAAGATGATCCAAGTTTTGAAAATGATACTAAGTGATGAACATGAACTCAAAATAACATGGAGATGGTGATTACTATGAACTCAAATAACTATAATGATAATGCATGAAGTTGTGGATCCATATTATGAAATGATGCCTTTGTTTATAGAATCCAAGAGTTGAAGAATGATGAAATTGGTGAATGTGGGATAAAATGAGAGCCAATGAAAATGTGCCAAGTGTCGCAATTCTATTGGAGGAAGTTGGAGCACATTTTGGGAAATGCGTGAGTGGAGGAGGATGAAAGAGAAGTAAATGAAATTGGTTGAGGATTTGAAAGGCTGTAAGAGGAATTGAATGAAATTGGTTGAGATTTGAGAGGATGTAAGAGAATTCATTGCAAATGCAAGAGAATGTGATAGGTTTTTGAAAACCTTTGGAGGGAAATTGAATGAAAAGTTATTGAGAGGAATATTCCTTGGGAGATGCCTTGGTGAGGGAAAATAGATGAATTAAATAATTAATTGAAATTATTTTCATGTGCAACCTGGTTAGTCAAGACCATGGGTTGATTTAACTCTTGAGGAGTTAAAATCTAGAGGAATTAATAATGATGATTAGAAAACTGATTGAGGATTAATTAATTGGAGTGAACTAAGAGATTGCGACATTTGATTTGATTGATTTAATCAAATGGGAGGAATACAAGGGGATTTAATTAAATTATTTGATTTAATTAAATAAGATGAAAATTAGTTAGAAGAAGGATGAATTAATCAATAAATTTAATTATTTGATTAATAGCTGAATTTGCTGAATTTAACTAAATAATGTTGATTATTTACTTAATTGGTGAATTTGAGGTGATTTAGGAAGAAACGATGTTAGTTGATCAGAATTAGATGCATAGTATCAATCAGGACTTTTTTGGTGTTTACAGGGTCTAATTGGAATACCATGCACACTTGGTCTCTATCCAATGGCAACAGTCTTTGGCCATTAGTAGCAAATAAAGACCTAGAATTGGGGTCATATGCCATGGCCAACTGCCTTATCAATTATGCTTTTATGAAGTCATTGGGCACTACTAGCTTGACCAATCCCATATTCCACATGTTGCATATTTTCCTGTGTGTATAGGCCTTCCTATAGGCATGGTTAAACAATGCATATGGTTTGTCTAGAATAATGAGGTCTTTGCATCCACTACCTCGGTCCGTGAGTTTGTCTGTTGCACCACCAAACTTCAGACCAACCTTTGGTCTCTTCGATGACCTTGACAATAAGGTAATTATCTCCTCCTCCAGTGATCTTATCTTCCCGATTGAATTCCTAATCATTTTTTGATATTACAAAGGACTAAGGTTTATATACTGTTAACTAGGGTTTTACAAAATCCCTACCTGACTAGGGGTCTGAGAAAAAATTGACAACATATACCCCTTTAATTCACTATTTCTCCATTCTGAACTGACAACAATCTCCCCTACATCCTGAATTCTACTTGAATTTCACAGACAAGGTCAAATTACTTACTTGTTTGGAACACCATAGAAAACCTTAGTTTCACACCAAAAAACCCTCGTTTGATCCAGAAAATCATAGCAGTTTGCTTGATTACCTTAGCAATTGTGGGAGAAATAAATTTGGATAAGTAATTTATCCTCGGTGCCATGAAGTTGGTAGATAATAATCCCATCTTCCATTACTTCCTTCGCATGCTTGAATGTGTGACCAGTGAGAGACATTGGCTCGGTTTGAATATGGACTGTAGATCTTCAAATTAACGACCATTGCACAAGTTTAAATTTTCCTTTGTAAAGTGACAACCTCCTTTTTTCACCATATAAATAATTGTCATTGTTTCACTTACTCACAAACAAAGAAAAAGGAAAAATTGTACCTCCCACGAAACAAGAGCTCACCAAGAAGTGTCAAGATGTTGACACTTGTCATCATCTCACGACTTTGTGAGAGAAAAAGCTGGTCACACTATGGCTCTACGAAGTCCTGTTCCTTTGTGATAGAATTCAACACATGTTTTGATACATTTCAACATTTCATGGAAGAAAGGTGTACGAATTGTCAAAGATTTGTGAAGCCAAGAGCCTCAATGAAATGCACGTGCTAAATTAAACAACTTAAAGTGATTAGGGAATAGGGGGACCAATTCAGATCAAACAAAAAGGCTTAGTGGCATGAAAATAAAACATTTGATAAACAACATTATCCTTTAGAAATATTTGGACACGTGTCATCATTTTAGGGTATTGCTAGGCTAGGAAACGACAAAACTGAGCCCTCAATGAACCGAAGAGATAATGTGATGTTGTGACACGTGTCTAGGCTGCCTAAGGAACACTAAACTATTTGGAAGGAAAATAATTAAAGCTTAACAAAGTATCAAAAGGGCGCTTCCTAGAAAAAGGGGATGTGAGACACATGACATTGATACCCATAAGTTATAACTTAAAGACCAATCAAAAAGTGAACAATGCCAAAGACAAAACATAAGAATGTTAGGGTTTTAGGAAACCCTAGGTTGTAGACCTAACAACCCTAATTTAACCAATTAAGGACCACCAAGAATTTTCCCAACTCCTAGTCTACACAAGACCATGGAAAATTTACAAGCTCCATTAGTTGCTCTAGTTGGGGACGTCTGTTTAATAGAAACAGTGCGAGAATTCAGAGACTTTTGGGAAAGCTAACCTTAAAAAAAAACCACGACCAAAAGATGTCAATATATTATAATACAATGTGTTAGGAATTGCATGCAAAAGATATCAATTAAATACAAATAAAGATTAAACAAAGGAATGAGAATACACAGAAATAATAACAGCGAGAGACAATTTTAACGT
>VDFB02193867.1:187966411-188177817 GCA_007258455.2 Sequoia sempervirens | reverse complement strand
CTTCTGGACAATTTGTTGAAAATTTGAAATTTCCACCCTAGAATTCCCCACCCAAGAGGTTGCATTGTAATAAATATAATATTTAGGGTATTACAGTTTTCTTGTCTGCCCAAAACTAAGTAATATTGTATTTATTGACTAGTTTATGCCAAGTCCCCTTTCAAGAGAATGCTAAAACACAAAAAGGGATGCCTAAAAGCACCTTTAACCTTTGGAGCAATTTGTTGAATAAGAAACCAAGAGAACAGGCAAACACAAATAATGGATGCTTTAACTTATTTGAATAAAGAAAATGGAATGGGAAATTAACGAGGAATCAAAGGGTGAGGGCACATTCCTGATATCGAGAATATCATAATACCAATATGTAGTAACACTCAAATTCCCTACATCAATCCATGTTTTCCTCAATCAAAACTACTTGTTCAGGGCTGCAACAGTCTTTTAAAACAGTCATGGCTCTTGAGGATACAAGACTAGTTAGCAGTTAATAATTTTATTGAGAACTATAAAAAATCATTTTGTGCTCAAGTATAGTTGTACGTTTATTTAGGTCCAATTTTGTCCGAAGGATTGTGATGCATTATGTAGTAGCATTTTATTTACATAGATGAATATAATAATTATGTGATGCATTTTTCAAGGATCAAAGAATGTATTTCTTTTCTTAGTTAGTGGTCCCATGTTTTTAAAATTTTATATTTATTTTAATTAATTGTTGATCAAACTTTAATAACAATTATGATAGATGTAATAATTATTGAATTAGGGGAACCCAAATTCCAAACTATTGACATATCAAACTATTGATGAATAAAAATTAGTCAAGCTTACTCAACTTTTATGTTTGACCATTGAAACTTGGTTATCGAGCAAACAAATAAAAGTAAAATTCATTTTAGAGATTTATTGCTTTTGTTTTCTATTTTGCTCTTTATTTCTATGTTGCTTGCAAACCTATAATTTCTTGAATTTGGATATTTATTTTCAGCTAACAAAGGAAGGACATACACTTTTTAGGTATATATCATTTCATTTTTTTCATATTAATTTAATTGCACATATTTGTAAGTGGCTTAATTAGTTAAATTTGAAATCTTCTTTTTATACAATTTTGACATTTCTACAATTAGTTGTTTTATTTTTTTTCAGAGATTTTTTCTATACACATTTCAATTCAAATTACTTATTAATATTTTTTATCGATGCAAAAGGTAGCTAAGGGGTTGCACCCATATATTAATAATTTGAATATGAACATTACAATCTAAGACAGGGGACCATCAATGGATCACCCTAGAAAACCATGTACAAACCAGAAAACCTCTATACATGAGCTCCTTTGTACCAAAATGGAGCCATCACTCAAATCTAACCCTGCAAAAATTATCTATATGCAAAAATATTAGCATTTTGCAATCCCCATATCAGCACCATTATCGAAATTTACATATTTGAGCACCCACACATAACCCTAGACCCATCAAAGCACACAAACTTTGGTAAAACCCCACCCATAACCCCACAGAGCTAAAATGCACCAACATTGTAATCTTACCTCAAGAAATTTAGTATCCTAGCCCTTCCCCAATTGGTCATGTCATCCACATCCACCAATCCTTTAGCGGTAATGCATTCCTGCAACCAACCCGCCCCTTCATTAGGAACCAACCCCAATATCTTCTTCAAAAATTGGATACTCTCAATCGCCATTGCATGAAACTAGGCAAGGATGTTGGATCGTTGGTGAAAATCAATGGATAGCATTTTGGAGGCAACCCACATCGACAAAGCAAGTAATAGTCATTTGGTAATGACACACCCCGACCCACCTTGTAATTTTCCAAAACATCCTCAAGGCCAACTAGAAACTTTCCCAAACTAGCTTTTTATAGAGTTGGCACGCCATATCCTTAGTCTCCCTTGTCTCTAGAATCAAAGATAAGAACATTGTAGGGATGAAAAGAATGAAGAAACTCCCTACCGAGCACCATCTTGAGTGCATGAATGATTAGACCATGCTTGGATTTAAACACATTACCCAACCTTTTTTCCGTCACCTCCCTCATGAAAGCCAACTGGCTCTTTGTGCACTCCAATCTTATTGGGTTACCCATACCATTCAACCCAGATGCACCAAACACACACAGCCAGAAGTTTTCATGGAAAAATACTAGGAAGACACTATTTTATGATCACCCACTAGCATTAACCCTAACTTCGTACGATCCTCATAGTACAAGCCATCAATGTGACATCACCTCCACACACCATATTCTTACTATAACCCACCGCCAAACTTAGAGATCACATAAGCTAGCTTAAGCCAGCCCAGACAATGAGGCATGTTTGGCCAAGTCATCCCCCACCCCATTTCCCTCCCGATAAATGAGTCACCTTGAAGGCATCCAACTCAGCAATTATGTGATGGGAGTTAGCCATCATCTTAGTTTTCAATTGGGGATCCAACCCATCTTGATATCGTTAATTATGATTAGAGATTCCCTCTCTAGATGGATTTTTCATAAATTTAAATTATGTTTGGCAGATTGAAGCCCCATCAAGATGGCTTGAAATTCTACCTCATTATTTGTGTCGGCCCCTAGATAAGTAGAGTTCTCAATTATTTTCTTCCCTTCATGATCCATAATCACACAACTCACCTTGGCACTCTTTCTTGGATTGCCCCTTGTGGCTCCATCAAAATTCACTTTCACCCAGCCCTCCTCCGACACCATCCACCTCACACCATCCCTTGAAGCCCACGTGGGACAAGCCCCCGAGACCTCATTAATGGGGGAGACCACTAGCCCAGGCCACACCTTCTTGATTTCTTTGTCCCAATTTGAGAAATAGTTTTATTTTAACCTTTGATTCTGAGAAACATTATTAACTGTTTCCACAATGCTTCTTTGAACTTTTTCCCTAGCACTTCTTTATTCATAGCTTTGTCTTGGAAAATCTACCTATTCCGTTCTTTCCATACTTCCCAAATGATCATAGAGGGAGCCACCGTCTAGATGCTATGGAAAAGGCCATGAAACCTACTCTTTGGACACATCAAAAAGAAGGTCCTCAAATCTTTTAGAAAAGGGCTCTACCAACCCAGCTTGCCCATAACTCGACACCAACAAAATTCATCCATCTCACAACCAAGAAGAAGATGATCAATGTCCTCCTTAGCCTTTTCACATAGTGCACACTGGCTAGGACCTTGGATTACTAGATGAGATCATCTCTCCTTGGTAAGAATGTGTTTCTAAAATGCCACCCAAGCAAATACCCCTACCTTAGGGAGGCACATGTATAATGCCAAAAGAGTTTTTTCAGCAAGTCATCTTTTCTCATTGCCCTCTCTTTTAGTTTGTAGCCCAACTTAACCTTGTAATCGCTCATTGTTCAACTGCACCACCTCACCCTATCTGCTTCTTCTGTTATGACTAAATGTCTCGACTCAAGCTTCTATCGCAACCAAGCCTTTTGCTCCTCCAAGGTATCAACACCATCTAGTGGTTTCCAACTCCAACAACTGATCCCTTCAACTTCCTTCCATTCCACATAGTCCCTGACTTACTCACCCCAGTATTGACATAAAAAAAATTAAGATCAATCATGTTGTCATCCCATCCCAAGACATATTTTCCTTCTCAAGAACCATCCTAAAACATACAATCCCTATTGTTGATCATGAAATCTTGCACTTCTCTTGAATAGCCTTATGGGAAATTCAATGAGTGGGGGACATAATTGTGCCTCACTGAATAACCTCTGAGATTTTTAGAGAAGTCAACTCTTCTTTGGTATTTGGGGAAAAGGGAGAAGGAAATACAGAAAGGAAACTTAATGTGGTGATGCACCAAAGCTTATACAACATTTCAAAAACCCTAACAAACTCTAGTTTCTGATAAAGTGAACACAAAATGCCACATACCCTTCATTTTTTTAAGGAGAACAAGCAACTAAGGCCTATGCGAGCATAGAGCAGTCATTCAAATCCTACCATGAGAAGCACCCATCAAGGTTCAAACAGAAAAAGGAAACCCAAATTCAAACAAGATACTTTGGATCCTTACATAGCTATTCCACCTGATAGCATAATATGAAATTGACAAAAACTTCAACAAGAGAATGAAAGAGAATTATAACATGATTCAACTCCTGAAAGTTTAGGTTATGAGATCATAAAAGCTAGTAATTGAAAATTGAATATCAAGACTTATATACAGAAGTAAAGAGACATAAAGAATTCAATTTATATGAGATAGAGAATAAAGCATAAAATGAAGGCCATATGAAAACAATCTAATACGAACTTTCTTCTTCTATTTGCAGAATAATGAAAATGCTAAGGCCAGACAATAAATCTATACAATTGTCTTCACATCAATTATAAAATTACGATTAGATCTCTGTAAGAAATCCTCTATATCATATTCTACTACTATTGATAATCTATAACCTATCTATCTATTGATCGATATACCATCCACTACTACTCTAGATTCTTTAGAGGCTCCTAGAAAATTCCCTTTTATAAGACAAGGGAAGCATACGAGTACCAAGCACTCTATGCCACCAAAGCTAGAAACTGTAACATGTGTCATCACTAGACGGCCTCAAAATCCGATTGAAAAATAGATCTAAAATGATAATAAAAATTGAGTTGCTTTAATAATGGTGATGGGTGGAATAACTCGATAACTCCTATCTCCTAAGAGCTTCGTGTAGGTTTTTTATTGCTATAAATGCTCGACTAAATCTAATACGATCTATTGTAGGTGATAATGGTGATGTCAAAGAGGAGGTTGACTCCCCAAATGGCAAAGGAATAAAATGTGTTGCCACTTGATATCATTGGTGAAGGTATAACTCTAAAGGTGAAGAAACTTGCTTGAAAAAAGGCAAGTGACATGGTAGGCTAGCGGGTGTTCTTCAAAAAATGGGAGAGCAGATTGAGGAAAATATTCATGGGGTAGTCGCGTGTACAGCTTCGAGCCTGAAAAGAAAGAAAAGCTTAAAAAGGTAGTGCAACCACTATGTGGCACAATTGCTTACCTTTTTTCCAAAATCATCTAACGACCTCTAAAAAGACACACTGAAGTGACATGTGGTGATACAAAGATAAAAGTGAAAAGGTGATGGCCTCATGGCCGAAAGAACAAAGTGGAGGGAACAAACATACTTAAAGAGAAAAAAATGCTCCATAGTTTTGGTGACTCACAAGGGACCTTCATCTGCAGAGGCATGCACCCAGAGAAACAAAACAAGAAGGAAAAACCAATGTGTGCAACATCTTAGAAGCCTGATCGAGGTCTATTATCTCCTTGAAGGATATTTCTCCCCATTTCTCTTGGGTCGCTCCAATGAGGGAAACGAGCTAGGCCAAGGGGAGAAGCACATCTTCGATCTCTTCAGTCGTAGGCAGTGAGATCAATTTTTGGAGCTTCAATTGGTCCTATTACTTGGCCTCTAAGGCATGTCTAAGTTGTTCTTCAATGAGTACTACTCCATCAGATGAAAATGGAGAGGGAAAACCTAAATGAATCAAAGCTCTGAAATCTTCTCTTATTTCGTTGATCTTCTTGGTTAGCACCAATTGATAGTTCTTACTCCTCTAGGTGGCCTAGTTACACATGATGAATTCATTTGCCAACCTGCCAACCGCTCTTCAGTCTAAAATCCTGGTGCTCACAAGAGTCCCCTCAGTTTCCTTATACAACTTGGTTATTAAATTACTCGACTCAATAAATCGAGGGGTGATTGTATTCAATATTTGGTCAACTGTTGGACTAGCCTTTTTGTTTAATTCCTGTGCATCAGCTATAAAACTCAAAGTTGGCCTCAGGGTCATTGTTGCAATCTTAATCCTTTCCCATTGCGAAAAGAACAACCTTTGTACCACCAAGTGGAGTTTGGACCTTCTTGCCACAGTCAATTCCTATTGGAACTGAGAATCCTTAACCTTCATTTCCTCCTGCAATTGATTGACCTTTGTCCATGCCTATTGAAGCTCTTCTGCTACTTGAGACCGAGTTGTTGGCAACACAAGGGCGGACAATTGAGAGGGGGGGTGAATCATTTGTCCCAGAAATTTAAACTTATCAAACTTATTAACCTTATTCTCATATCTGATCAATAACCATGAAAGCATAAATCAACAACACATTAGAAACACACATAACACCAAGATTTTTTACATGGAAACCCTGTTAAGAGAAAAACAACAGTGGAGGTCAGTCGACAAGATTATACCTTGTTAAAAGTATAAAAGAAATGTGAATGGGGAATGCACATGCATTCAGGCGCACTACCTAAAGCTCACTTCTCAATTACAAAAGGAAGACTCGTTGTCTTACAAAAGGATTTGGATTACATCCACAAGATTTTGAACTGAGAAAATAACATTTGTTAATACCTGATTACAGTTTCAGTTAAGCACATGAACACTTCTTCACACTCTGCTCACTCTTCTTTACACTATGCTTCTGCCTTTGAATGATTAGGACATTATTCACACATATCATACACAAACACACCTTCAAATGGAATAAAAATTTGCTTATATATATCTGCAAAAAAAGATTACATCACTACATGTATGTCGGCCTCAATAAAATAATAAAATGAATACAAACTGTGAGCCCAAAATAATAAATAATTTTCAATGCGAATCAACCAAGGTCGGCCACAACATAGTGAAGACCCAAAATAAAATCTTAAAACACGAACCACCTTCAAATATTATTCCTCGAAAATCCACAACATGCTACAACACCTTGTCGGCCAAGAACATGAAGAACATGAACATGCAAGAGAAAATCTACAATCGCGAGTATGTAATGTCCCCTTTTCCGTGAAGGCACTAAACCTGAATCTTGTGTTTAAAGTGTTTCTCAAAGAGACATTAAAGACATTAGAGATCAATAGATTTCGGTAATAATACCTAATAAGATCAAAAATTGATATAAATATTTCAATCTTACTTACTGACTACCTCCCTTATGATATAAATATTTCAATCTTACTTACTGACTACCTCCCTTAGCATATCCATATATTCTAAAAGAAACCGAAATATCTCATATTCTTTACAATTCCTCTTCTTAATATATCTTAAGTGTAGTTCTTTTCTTAAACATATATATACGTATCAGGTATACGTGACAATCCTAACTATTGTCCACTCTTCCCATTATTATTGAATATTCCTTTATTTTTATTTAGTTATCTTGAACGACTTAAACACATTCCTCACTCACCAATTACTGAGAACAAAGTTACCATCTTCTGTATCGACCTGCTATTGAGGCTCGTTCTTGATTCCAACTGTCCGATCCATTTATCCTCTTAGTGATGATTTTTCCCTTCATCGGTGATGATATGTTTTCTCCTCTATTGGATGCAAGCTTCATCACACCCGACTTAAGAATGAGTCAGTCAGCTTTTTGATGTACATTACCAGAACACACAGCTAACAGGTCTCCTCAAAAATTTTGCAATCCCACACAACTTGACCACTGGGTGGATACACCCGTGACCTTTTTGAATTAGAGAGTGGACGGGTAATGTGGAGGCGACGGTAGTCGGGGAACGGGTTGAATATATAATAAGGAGCTCCATGCGACCCCGTAAGTTTAGTGTTATCTATATATAGCGGCTTCACCAGCCGTCATGCCGTCTTTCTGAAGGACATTGTTTTAATATTGGGAGCAAATACTATGAATTCCACTCCTGATTCAGCTTATAAGATAATGCGTCGTCTGTTCCTTGTCTCTTTTCTTTCCCTGTCTCTTATCTTCTTGAATTTGTCATTTGTAACACATTATAAGGTAAACGACATGGAGAAGGCGTTTTTATATATATCCCCTAATATTTGTATCCTCAATGTTCTTTGAAAGGATATCACGTTTCTTGAAGATGAAATGCTTGGCCAAGAGATGCGCCCTTCTGTGAGAGATACCTTCTTGTTAGTTTGGAGATTGTTATAGCCTAGTCATCGCTGCTTAGTAGTAATAATACGTTTGAAGCAAAATGATGACCCTTTATATCGCTACCTTACTAATAAGTCCATCTTTATTTATAGCAATATTATTGAGAAGAGAAGGCGACGGCAAAAGGGCCCGAGTATTTTAGATTTAATATTGTTTTATTCTACGCTTCATATTTTATCATGTAGTTTTAGTATTTAGCATATAATAGTGGTTATAATATTTAGAATATTAACATTTATATTTTAATAGTTATAATATTGTCTTTTGACAATTTTAATATTTTTAATTACATTATCTTAGTGTCTCGATTTCAAGATAATCATAATCGTAATATTAAATTATTAATATTTATTTTTTTATGCATTTTGTTATTTGTTTATTTATAATAATAATATTATCTTTTATTAATAATCATCTCATTTGTCAGATAAGGACGTAAGAGCATTTGATCAAGCATTATTAATATTTATTATAATACCTAGAATTGTGAAATTAGGGGACATGACAGAGCACAACGATCAATGTGGATGTGCAACATAGATAAAGTATGATCTAGAAACATCCACAAACATCATGAATCACCAGAAAGCATCCGCAACAACTGAACTTACTAGAATCACACCATCTTCATTTAGGAACACCAACTGAAGCAACAGAATGACTGTTCAGAACACAACTGCTCATAACTCGATCAAATCTTCATGCGGATCTCTGAAACTTAACATGGATAAACTAGATATACTCAAAAGCCAACCCTTTAATCCAAAACCACTTATCATCAATGTACTGAGCTAACCAACAGACTGAACTGCACTTCACCACTGACAACCTGCAACTTACTTCATTACAATTTTCTCAATATCCTCATGACATATACAGCTTCTAAGGCATTAATGTCAATAGTGTTGACATCAATGAAAACCACATATAATCAACACAACCACAACATCCAACAATCTCCCCCTTTGGCATTGATGGAAACACATGATGTGAAAAACACCATCAATGCAACTATCTTTAGCACTTACTCCCCCTTAGGTTTTGACTCTTTTCTCCTCAATTCTTTCACACAACTCTTCTCCCCAGATAATTCACAATTTTTCACATGACTCTTCTCCCCCTTTGACATCAATTACAAAGATCTATTTTCTTCACACAAGCTCTAAACCACATATCTGAACATCTAACTACTCCCCCTAAGTAGCAGCCACCACAACACCAATATGGATCACGATATGACTATGAAATGCATGGATTGATGCAAATCAATGCATCTTAGTTCTGATTAGGAGGGGTAATCACCCCTAGCTTCCCTCTGAGATACTCAAAAGTATCCTTAGGCAACAGTTTGGTAAAGATTGCTACAATTTGTTCCTTAGTAGGCACATACTCCAATCTGACTTCATTTTCACTCACCTTCTCTCTCAAAAAGTGACACTTGATAGATATATGCTTGGTCTTTGAATGCAGCACCGAATTCTTAGAAATGTTAATTGCACTTGAATTATCACAGAATATAGCAATAGGTTCATCATTCACAACTCTGATATCTTTCAAAATTTGCTTCATCTATAATACTTGAGTACAATTAGTAGCAGCAGTAATGTATTCTACCTCTGCAGTAGATAAAGAAATGGCATTTTGCTTCTTACTTAACCATGAAATCAGCTTCTTACCCAAGAAAAATATAGCACCAATGCTAGTACTCTTTTTTTCATTCACATCACCTGCCCAATCAACATCAGTAAAAGCACTCAAAGTAATATCATCATCTTTAGGATACCATAGGCCAAAATCAATTGTTCCCTTCAAGTATCTAAAAATCCTCTTCATAGCAGTTACATGAGATTCCTTAGGATCGGCTTGAAATCTTGCAACAATGCATACATCATTCATGATATTAGGTCTAGTTTGAGTCAAATAAAGCAATCCACCAATCATCGATATGTATCTAGTCTGGTTTGCTTTCGGAGAATCATCATCTTGTGTCAACTTGCATCCGTTCACCATAGGTATACCAACTAGATTTGAATCTTCCATACCAAACTTCTTTAGCAATTCCTTCACATACTTGGACTGAGATATGAAGATCCCTTTATCTAGCTGAGTAATTTGCAGTCCCAAAAATAATTTCATCTCACCAATCATAGACATTTCAAACTCATTTTTCACCTCATCAGCAAACTTCATGCACAAACTATCATCTCCTCCAAAAATGATATCATTAACAAAGACTTCAACAATCAAATCTTTATTATCATCAATCTTGAAATACATATTACTATCAGTAGTACCTTTTATTGAATCCAAGCTTCAACAAATACTTGTCCAATTTGGCATACCATGCTCTTGGGGCTTGCTTAAGTCCATACAATGCTTTCTTCAATCGACAAACCATATCTCCCTGATCATTCAATTGAAATCCATCAAGTTGTTCAACATACACTTCTTCTTCCAATTTTCCATTTAGAAATGTTGACTTGACTTCCATCTAATAAACCTTATAGTTTTTGTAAGCAGCATAAGCAAGAAATAGTCTCGCAGCTTCAATCCTAGCAACAGGGGTAAAGGTTTCTTCAAATTCAACTCCTTCCATCTAATAATATCCTTTACACACCAATCTTGCTTTGTTTCTAACAACTCCACCTTACTCATTTAGCTTGTTTCTAAAGACCCATTTAGTTCCAATTACATTTTTGTCCTTAGGTCTAAGAACAAGAATCCATGTATTATTCTTCTCAATTTGTTGTAGTTGTCATTTCATTGCTTCCACCCAATGTTCATCTTTGCATGCTTCATTCACACTATTAGGCTCAATCTTTGAAATTAGACAGTATTCTTCTACAATTTTTCTCCTAGTCTGAACAACTTTGTTCTTATCACCTATAATTTGATCTTCTGAATGATTTAGTCTTACATACCTTGGAGTCTTAGTATTTTCTTGAACTTCTGGAACTTGTGATCTCTCTTCTGCACTTTCACTAGTTTCTTCCTTTTGATTTTCTTGATTCACCAAAATGATTTGAACTTGATTTTGAGTCTGAACTTTCTTTCTTGTGACTGAACTGTTATTTTGATCATCTGAATCATATCCACAGGTTTTGGATGGTCTAGCTATATCTTCATCAACCTTGACATTTGCACTTTCAACTACTTTCCTCAATCTCTCATTGTAGCACTTGTAGGCCTTACTCTTAGTAGAATAACCAAGAAAAAAAAATTCATCACTCCTAGCATCAAACTTCCCTATATCTTCATCTCTTCTGATAAAGCATTTACTCCCAAATATTTTGAAATATATAAAAGTAGGCTTGTGACCAAAGCATAGCTCAAAATGAGTCTTACCAGTATCACCTTTGACTTGTACCCAGTTGGGAATGTAAATAGCAATACTCATAGCTTCTCTCCAATAGATATTCAAGGAACATTTCCTTTCAGCATCATAGTCCTAGCAGCATCTTGAACTATCATGTTCTTCCTTTCCACAACTCCATTTTGCTGAGGGGTCCGCGAGGTAGATAATTGTCTCTTTATCCCATGCACTTCACAAAAAGAATTAAACTCATGGGAATTGAATTCACCACCTCTATCTAATCTCAAACATTTAATCTTTATACCTATCTTTGTCTCAACCATAGCCTTAAAAATATTGAAATTCTCCAGAGCTTCAAAATTTTCCCTTAATAAAGTAACCCACATCAATCTAGAGCAATCATCAATAAGTAACATGAAGTACCTATCTCCTTGTAAACTTATGACTCTATAAGGACCACAAAAATCAATATGAACAAGCTCCAACACTTCATTTGAACAATGTTGTTTTCTCTGAAATGAAATTCTAGTTTGCTTCCCTTTAACTAACATTCCTTGCATATAGTATTAGTAGGCTTTACCAACTTAGGAAGATCTCTCACTAACTGAGTAGAACTTATCTTGATAATATTGTCAAATTTTACATGGCACATTCTCCTATGTCACAACCAACTTTCATCAACTTGAGCAATCAGACAACTTTTACCAATAGCATTAGGTGAAAGATGTTACCTTTTATTTTTGTACCTGAAGTAATCACATTTCTGGAACTCCCCAATATTTTGCACTTTCCATCCTTGAATTGAATATTGTATCCCTTGTCAACCATCTATCTAATGTGGAAGTTGAAAAACCAACTTCACAGTCCCCAAGAACACCTGCAAGCAATCACCTATCACATGCAAAGATATTCAGAACAAAAACAACAAAAGTTTTGTAAACCCTCAGAGCCAATGTGTGCAAGCAAAAATCAAAATTATTGATTATTGAATGTAATGTTTTACAAAAAATACAAAAGCCTTCAAAAAGGAAATGATGCAATAAAGCAGAAAAAGACAACCCTAATCTTATCTTGAGCAAAAAGACAACTCAATAAGATAAGATAAGAATTAAATAATAACTATCCTAGGAAATAAAATATCCTAAGTAAACTTATCCTAAAGTGTAATTAAATAATTAATTACACCAACACCCCCCATAAGTGCAACTTAGGGAGAAGAAAATTATTATGCAAATATGAGTCCTGGTAACAAGGCCTGATCAGGTACTCATTTACAAATGCAATGCAAACTAAATCAAACAGGGTAAAGGAGAAAACCACATGGGAACAAAACTCCTCCCCAAAATAGAATGCGATAAACTACCTAAGTGATGAAAGATGGAGGAATCCATAAGACCCCCCAAGGACACCATCCATCACAAAGATACATAAATGAATCCCCCTATAAGAGAGGAAGAAAGAGACCACAGATCCCCCCCAGAATGAAGTAACTCCAAAAGAAGTGAAGAAACTTCATCTCTAGAAAGAAGTGAGAGGGAAGAGGCCGAATGAAAGAAATCTCGGAAGCTGGAATAGGTGCAGCCCAAGATGTCTCCATAGAAGCAGATGTGACCTCAACAAATGAAGAATCCGAAGTAGGTGAAGACTCAATAGAAACCTCCAGAGACGGATGATCAATAGGATCCTGCTGCACTGAAACAGAAGAAGCAACAGGAGGTGGAGGAGATGGAATGGAAGGCTCAAGAACAAGATCCGAAATGAGAACACCAATTTTCAAGAAGCCAAATCTCTCCTTTGAATGATGATGCACACTCGAAGTGTGAGGAATAGTTGTAGGAACAGAAGCACCACCAGTAATAAAATCAGTGAAATAATACAACCAAGATGAGTGATCCACTATCCCAGTAGCAATAATTGCTCTACTCTCCAAGTCTCTGATGATAACTGAATCAGGTGTGAACTCCACAGATCTCCCATTTCCCCCATGTGTTATCTAATAGATGGAAATAAGGTTATTTTCAAGTGAGGGACACACAATACATCCTGAAAGGAGTGATCTCCAAAACTAATAGACCCCTTCCCTGTATCACTCATGTAAGTGTTGTTTCCCATCAAAATGGGAGACATAGTGCAAGGCTCAAAGGAAATGAACATAGACTGCGAAGATGCCATATGATGAGATGCTCCTAAATCTAGAAGTCGTCTCCCTGATCCAATATCTAAAGAAGCACAAAGAGCATGTCCCTTCATATCTGATGAAGTATGTAAACTAGTTGTGCATGTGTTATGCTGCTCTGAAGAAGAAGAATGAGGAGAAGAAGATGATGCAGACATCCTAGAAGGAAAATCAATCTTATGTTTCTAAAGAAGATGTTCCAACTCATCAATGTCCTTCTTGTAACAGTTATGTTCTTCATGTCCTTCCCTCTTGCAATATGCACATGTAGACTTCTCCTTCCTAAATGATTTCCCCTTAGAAGAGGAGGATCAATCTGAGGACTCCTTTTTTGCTCATGAGGTTTGGAATCCTTTTGTTTCTATTTCTTTCCTTTCCCTATAGAAGCCTTCTGATCTCTGGGCTCCTATGATGCAATAAGTGTCTATGAAGAGGAAGAAGGTTTCACCATGCCCATGCTAGCTAACTTAGCTTTCTCTCGAGTGAGAGATGAAGCAAAGTCATCAAGAGATGGCATAGTGAATCTCGTACCAAGTGCATCCATTGTGGCATAAAAGGTAGATACAAAAATTGAATAATCTGGTCCAAGCTTAAAGAGAATGGACAATATCAACTGAGAGTCTTCTTTCTGAACACCACACTGTGACAACTGTAATCTAAGAGACTTGAGTTTGGTGAAAAAATCCTAGATGTCAAAATCGATAGGATTTAAGCCAATAAGCTCATTCTCTAACTGAAACCCTCTCATAGTATCTTGCTTCCCAAACAAAGACTCCAAAGTATCCCATATCTCATTTGGTGTAGTGCAAGATTCAATGTGAAAAAGAAGGTCAGATGAAAGAGACAGACACAATGTACCATAAGCTTCATCACACCTATTAAACCACTTTCTCTTTTCAATAGCACCTGTAGGTTCAATTTTTGTACCCATGGTTACCTTATACAGCCCTTTATGTTTCAAGTGAATCTCCATTTGTTTTTTCCAACCAAAATAGTTGAATAGAGTAAGGGGTGCAATATTATGTAAATCCATGACAGAAAACAGCAGTATATACTCTCAAATGAAAAAAAAATGCTTGCGGATCTCAAAACAAACTCCCGATTTGCACACTTTTCAAGAAATACCCCAAAAAATAAAGGCTGAGTTCTGATAAAAAATCAGATACCTGGAGAAAATTTTGCAAATATCAGGTCTGAGATCTGAGAAGAGGTCGGAAGCAGCTTTCTAACGCCTATTTGTTTTTGAAAAAATGATAAACGAGGCAAAAGATATGCCCTCCGGAGTGAAAAACAACAACTTCTGGCTTTGACAGGCGAAAAAGACACCAAAACTAAAAAATAAAAAAATTATACCACCACCACTGCAAAGTGCTCGGAATCAGCTTTCCAGCGATATCACATTTTCGAAAAAACAACTTCGTTTGCAAAAGTTATGGAAAAATGAAAAAAATCCCTGTAAAGGGGCACTTCCAGACTAAGCAGGTGCAAAAATTTGGCCCCTTTGCTTTGGCTCCCAATCACACATATGACTGTCTGCGGGGCTGGAGAAAAAAAATAGTGGGTTGTGGGCGCAGCTCCTAGTCCTCCAAAGGACCGCAGCTAGGGGCTGAGAAACCCAGCGGGGGCTAGGCCGGGGCTCCTGGTCCCTAATATGACCCCGCGGGGGCTAGAGAGCACGGCGGGCGGCGTCGAACCGATGGTGAGCGGTGACTGAACTGGTGGTGGCTGGTTGCTAAACCGGTGGCGAGCGGTTGGAGAATGGGTGGCGGTGGCCGTTGGGCAGCGCTGTGGTGGCCACTTGGCGGCGCTACGGTGGTCGCTTGGCGATGCTTGCCTTTTACACTAGAAGCGCTTTTATTTAATATTTTTTGGATTTTTTTTTCACTTTTTTCGAGAGATTTTCCTCGATCTGTGTGCTAGGGAGGTCATACCTCTGGCTAAAAAAAATTTGCCTTTTTTTCAATTTTTGCCTAAATCGACGAAACGAAAGGCGTTTCTAGGGTTTTTGGACGCTCTGATCGCGATGGCGACGTCCATTCGAGCCCAAAGTGCTCCAAAAATTCAGCTACCCCCAAATCTACAAAAATTCAATCTGACTTGAAACCCTTGCACAAAAAAAGACGTTGTGAGAGAATATCTTTAGATCATGAACAGGCAGCAACAGGTCTGGAGCTCTGATACCATGTAGAAGTTGAAAAACCAACTTCACAGTCCCCAAGAACACCTGCAAGCAATCACCTATCACATGCAAAGATATTCAAAACAAAAACAACATAAGTTTTGTAAACCCTCAGAGCCAATGTGTGCAAGCAAAAATTAGATTTATTGATTATTGAATGTAATTTTTTACAAAAAATACAAAAGCCTTCAAAAAGGAAATGATGCAATAAAGCAGGAAAAGACAACCCAACAAGATAAGATAAGAATTATATAATAATTATCCTAGGAAATAAAATATCCTAAGTAAACTTATTAAATAATTAATTACACCAACATCTCTAACACTTAAGAGATTATGCTTCAAACCTTCCACATATAGAACATCATCAATATTATTCTTACCATCAAGAGAAATACATCCTTTGCCATGGATTACACCTGCTTTTTCATCACCAAATCTTACAACACCACCATCATAATTTTCCAGGATCACAGATTTGTTTTTATCACTTGTCATGTGATGAGAGCACCCACTGTCAATCACCCATTCATCTTTCTCTTTAGCTCAAGCAGCTAGGGCTTTCTCCACATTTGAGAAACTAACAGATTCAGTAGGGGTTGGATCATTTTCCTTAATAGCAATAAATACCTATTCATCTTCACTTGCATTCCTTTTATTAGATTCATCATTTGTCACACCTTCATCAGCAGCATAATAACACTTTCTTTGGAATCTAGGCTTATTAGGTCTTGGCTTAGGAACTCTTTCCAGACACCTCAATGCAAAATGGCCTATCTTATTGCAAGAAAAACATTTAATAAGCAATTTCCCTTTATACTTACCTTCTCCCCTAGCTTCCCTTTTGACAATAAGTGTTTCAAACTCCTCTAGTTTTATCTCCTTTTCTTCAAGCTCTCTCATTCCCTCCTCATACTTGAATACTTTTCTAGAAGAACTTTCACCCAGATCATATATTTTTCTCTTCTAGAAGTAGTAGCTATGAATGCAAATTCTATCTTAGGAAGAGCATCACCAAATTCACTCAACTCAAAAGCAGTAAGCTTACCAATCAACATGTTCTCGGTTACATTTGTTACAGTCTATAGCTCCCCAATAGAAGTAGCTTTGACTTTGTATGTAGCAGGCAAGGATCTAAGCACTTTAGCAACAATCTCTTATTCTTCCAATCGTCCACCAGCACATCTGATACTGCACACAAGTTTATCCACTCTTTGTATGAAAGAAGTAATGTTCTCATCATCACCCATTCTCAACATTTCATATTTCCCTTTCAGACTTTGCAACTTAGCAATCTTCACATTAGCATCACCTTCATACAAAGTTTCCAACTTTTTCCAGATCTCATAAGCAGTCATCAAATCCATAACATTTTTCATCTTAGAATCAGTCAGAGCACTCAATAATGCTTCCTTAGCCCTGATATTGTACTCAACTTCCTTAATCTCATATGCAGTAGAAGGACCATTATATGGAATGATATACCTATTCTTTGTAATTTTTCAATAGGGTTCACCAATTCATCTTAGATGACACTCCATTCGAGCCTTCCACAAAGAATAATTTGTTCCATCAAATCTCGGACTATCCTTCTTGTATGCTGCCATCCCGAATCACCTCAAGTTGATAAACTTCTTCCAAGGAACCTACTCTGATACCAATTGATGGAAACACAAGGGCAGACAATTGAGAGGGGGGTGAATCAATTGTCCCAAAAATTTAAACTTATCACACTTATTAACCTTATTCTCAAATTTGATCAATAACCATGAAAGCATAAATCAAGAACACATCAGAAACACACATAACACCAAGATTTTTTGTGGAAACCCTGTTAGGGGAAAAACCACGGTGGAGGTCAGTCCACAAGATTATACCCTGTTAAAAATATAAAAGAAATGTGAATGGGGAATGCACATACATTTAGGCACACTTCTTAGAGCTCACTGCTCAATTACAAAAGGAAGACTCACTGTCTTACAAAAGGATTTAGATTACATCCACAAGATTTTGAACTGAGAAAATAGCATTTGCTAATGCTTGATTACAGTTTTGGTTAAGCACATGAACACTTCTTCACACTCTGCTCACTCTTCTTTACACTCTGCTGCTACCTTCGAATGATTAGGACATTATTGGCACATATCATACACAAGCACACCTTCAAATGGAATAAACAATTGGTTATATATATCCACAACAAGAGATTACATCGCTACATGTCGACCTCAATAAAATAATAAAATGAATACAAATTGTCAGCCCAAAACAATAAATAATTTTCAATGCGAATCAACCAAGGTCAGCCACAACATAGTGAAGACCCAAAATAAAATCTTCAAACATGAACCACCTTCAAATATTATTCCTCGAAGATCCACAACACGCTACAACACCCTGTCAGCCAAGAACACGAAGAACATGAACATGCAAGAGAAAATCTACAATCACAAGCACAACGATCAATGCGGACGTGCAACATAGATAGAGCATGATCTAGAAACATCCACAAACATCATGAATCACTAGAGAAGCATCTGCAACAACTAAACTTACTAGAATCACATCATTTTCATTTAGGAACACCAACTAAAGCAATGTAGAATGACTATTCAGAATACAACTACTCATAACTTGATCAAATCGTCATGCAGATCTTTGAAACTTAATGTGGATAAACTAGATATACTCAAAAACAAACCCTTTAATCCACAACCACTGATCATCAACATATTGAGCTAACCAACAGACTGAACTTCACTTCACCACTGACAACCTGCAACTTACTTCATTACAATTTTCTCAATATCCTCGACATATACAACTTCTAAGACATTAATGTCAATAGTGTTGACATCAATGACAACCATATATCAAAAACACAACCACAACATCCAACACAAGCACTAGCCAACTTGCCTTGCATCTCATTCTTTTCCTTTTCGAATTGGTCAATTAGCTACTTAACTCGGTCCACTACTTCGGACCATTTCTCTTGCATTTCATGTAGCTCTTTCTACAATTCTGCACATATATTGTTCTTCGGCCCAAAATTTCAGCAAACTCCTTTTTCTTTTGTTGCCATTCCTCCATAGCCTTTTTCATTTGGGCCTTTACATCTTCCATCATTTTGCACTCAGTCTCGACTTCATGCGTCATCTTTTCCACCTTGGCTAAAAGTCGATCCTTTTTAGTCTGAGCAGCCTGAAGTGATGTCACTACTTCTCCTTGCATATCTTGTGCTTGCCTAAGGCTAGAAATCTCTATATCTTTTTCTCTTATCTCCACCTGGTGTCTGTCAATTGTGGCCTTAAATTTTCCAACTCTGCCTCTTGCTTCTTGAATTTCTTCTCCAGCCTTGTGTAGTCAACATACACCACCTTCTATGTGGCTTTGGCAAGACCTATCTTATCATGGGGAAGCACCTCACTCATGTTCAGACACACCATCTGGATCTCATAGTCTTCATATTGCATTTCCCCTTCTAGCTTGGAGACTAACAGCTTCATAGCCGAAATCATCAAGGACCTTCGATCTTCATCAAAACATGTCTCTAGTTTTGCGGTAGCCAGGGCCGTCATGGCCTTTTCCAATTGCTTTTGTTTTCTTTCTCTTCGAGCTTGTATGGTTAACTCTGTTTGAGTCTGGAGAACCTGTGGAGATTTAATACTTTGTGCAGAAATAGGGACACCAATGGGGAGGCCATAAAGGGTGGCATGGGGTGTGCTTCCCAACACTTGGGCTTGGGGAGAGGTAAAGGGGAAGGCTATTGGTGAGAAGGTCGGGATACCTCGCAAATATTGTGTTGAATATGGAGTACTCATCGGTCTAAATGAAGACCCCTTCACCATACGGAGAATGGGTCCTAGGACACACATCAGACAATATTAAACATTATGCAAAATTGGGGTCATAGGCCTAAGTGAGGACCCATTCACCCTATGGAAAATTTGGGTCCTAGGTCACTTACCTAGGACACACATCTTCCAAAATTAAGTGTTGTGAAATGGCATTTATGAATGCCAGGTTTTATCCCTTGGAATTTACATTTAATCAGTCTTGGATTTGAATTAAAGGATCCAATTAAGGAAAATTAACTTATCAGATTTTGTGCTTTGTTGGATGCAACAAAGAAATTTCTAGACCAAATTAATATTTCATCTAAGTGTGGTCAATGGAATTAGGACATTTTATTGGAAATTTTGGATAATGTTTGTTCTAAGTGTCACATTTCAAGGCATTCATTGGATGATTGTACTGAGAAAGAAAATGTTAGTTTTCAAAAGTGTGAAGATAATCAAATTGTGCATAAGAATACTAAGGAAGTGGGGCTTATGGAAGATTCTCTCCATCAACATTCTGGAGAAGATGTAATATTGCAACACTTGGGAGTCACTGCTAATGAGAAGATGTGTACAAGTGATTTTATAATTTTAAATCAGATATCAAAGAGGCATACCAAAAATATTAAGCAAATTTTCATTAATCTTCCTAAGATTCTTCAATAATCGTATTCAATTATCAGGTGCAATCCATCTATTTCTTCTATTTGGGTGATCCCTTAATAGTGGTTTACAATTTTTGGCCAAACTGGACACTGAAATTATTATTTTTAACAGAATCTTCACATTCGGGCACCTATAGCGGCTAAAATGTGAGGAATTTGAAGATGGTGCAAACTAGAGTCTCATCAAATTTTGTCTGTAGATTCTAAAAATATTTTTTCAAAATTTTTGGAATCAAATTGCACTTCGTTTTCCATCTCCCATGAAAATTGATTTTTTTCAGAAAACAGCATTTTTAAAAAGTGACACACACTGTATAACGCATAACTTTTTTTCCATGAAGGATAAAATTCTAATTCTTTCAAATTTAGATTTTTAACTCCGATATCTAGTGCTTCCACTTGGTTAGATAGTTTTTATTGAATATTTTTCCTTAATCAAGTTTCAAAGTCAAAATGAATTACAATTTAGACATGGTGACCGATAATGCTTAACTTTTTGTATATGTCAAAAAATTATTTTATTTTTGTTGGATCAAGGACTTCAATATCCACATATTTTTCAAATTTTTTTGATAATCTTCTATTTTTCCACATGTGAAGAACAAAGAAATTCATTTTCGATGAAAAACCTATGTTTAATAAAACTTAAACAACAAATACATAACAAAACCAAAACATATTAAAATTATATTCATTGGATAGCTTGTTCTGAGGAATACCATAATCATTTGAAATAAATTTTAAATGAATTCATTTGATCCCCAAAAGCTAAATCAAAAGTGATTTTTTAAGATTTTGATAGGTGTAAAGGAGACGCATTTATAGGTATGGTTTAAAACTAGCGAGGTTCTATCCAAGGGGGTTTGATATAAGGTGATTTGATCAAACCCTCTTCAATTGGAATCCTTAAAATGGAAATTTCTAAGGCTTAAATCATTGTATTTTCTAAAAATATGTGATTTCAGCTAAAATTCATTCCTCTCAAGAATTGTAAACCACTATTATGACAGCACCCATTTATATGCAGCAGTTGGAAGGAATTGTGAAGGCACTCATGTTTGGAATAAATTATGTTTCACATAATCAGAATTTCCAAATAAACGGTTTACTTCCTAAGAATAAGGTTGATAATAAGGAAGAAGTGAGTGATATTATAACCTCAAATGATGAAGATCTTGACTTACTAACTTTTAAGAATTTGTTTCAAGAAGATATCCTACAGGAACTAGATGACAGAATGCTACTCTCAAAAGGCAACAAGTTGATTAGTATAATTTCAAATGAAGTAGCAAGGGAAGAGGTTGGTATAGAATCATTGTTTTTAAAAATATATTTGAACAGAAAGCAAAAGTATTCAAGGAGTTTTCAAATATTAATGATAAAATAATAGCTCAGGAGTTAGATGCTAATACTTTTGAACAACAAATGAAGTTGCAAGAAGAGTGTTTAGAGCTTGTGGCAAGGGAAGAAATATACTAGAGATAGAAATTTAGGGAGTTATGGTTAAAATAGGGAGATAGAACATACGAAGTTTTTTCATGCTTCAACACAAATCAAAAAATCATTAAACACCTTGTTCAAAATTCAAAGTATTTCCATAGGAAAGGAATTAGTGAAGGAAGAGGTAATTCAAGTAGAAGGAATTAGCTTCTTCTCTACTCTCTTGTCTGCTCCTGAGAATAAGTCAGCAACATCAGATAAAGATGCAGGAGATCTCTTGGACTATATTCCTACACTAGTTTCACAAGAGGATAATGATTATTTGCTGAAACCATTTTATTTTGAGGTTAAGAGAGTGGTTTTTTCTTTATCACCTAATAAATTAGCTGGACCTAATGGATTCACTGCTCTATTCTTTTAAAAATGTTGGGATTTTATTGGGTGTGATGTGTTTTTAGCACTAGAGGAATCAAGGAGAATGGGGACTATGCTAAAGCAATTTGACACAACACACATTGCAATCATCCCTAAAGTAAAGGATTCAAAAATGTTTACAGAATTCAAACCCATATCTTTATACAACACAGTATATAAAATCTTTACTAAATCCATTTATCTTAGAGTTCAACCCCTCATATCCAAAATAGTGTCTCAAGAACAAGGCGGATTTGTACCAGGAAGAGAAACTTTGGAAGGGGTTTTAGTAGCTCACGAAGTTTTACATTTTATTAAAACTCATAATATTTTGTCTTTCATCATTAAGTTGGATATGATGAAATCACATGACAGAGTGAACTGGGATTTTCTGATTCAGGTACTTAAAAAATTCAGTTTTAGCTATAAATGGTGCAAGTGGATTCTCTCATTTTTATCAAGGGAAAAGTTTTCAATTATTGTAAATGGGTCTCTAGTAGGTTTTTTTGGTTCGACCCAAGGTGTGAGACAACGAGATCCTTTATCCCTGCTATTATTTATCCTCATGCACAAGCATTAAGTAGGTCAATACATAAGGTTCATTCACAAGGATTATGGCAGGGTGTTTCAGTACTGAACATAGGCATTTTAGTGACACATTCATTATTTGCAAATGATACCCTTTTATTTGGGAAATATTTGTTGGGTGAAGCCTTACAGGTCAAATCAATTCTTGATAAATATTCCTCTACGTCAGGATAGAAAATTAATGCAACCAAATCCAAAAATATACATCTTTAATACAAAAGCAACTATAGTAGGAAGATTGGTTGTGATGCTAGGTTTCCAAAAACTTGAGCTTCCATGCACATATTTGGGAATTCCTTTCTTTGTGGATACAAACAAAATTTTGTATTGGAGTAAAGTGTTAGAAAGGATAAAGTCTAGAATACTCTTGTGGAAAGCTAGATGGTTTTCATTGTTAGGTAGAATTTTGTCGATTAAACTTGTCCTTGCAACCATCCCAAATTATTACTTGGTTGAATTGCAGGCCCCAAGGGTGTTATTCTTCAAATTGAAAAAATTATAATAAAAAATTATGGAAAGGGAACATAGATGAAAAAAGGAAAATTCCTCTAGTTTCTTTGGAAAGTATGTACTCAAATAAAGATAATGGGGGAGTGGGATACATAATTTTTCAACAATAAATATGGCATTAGGAGCAAAACTTGTATGGAAAATGTATGCCAAACCAGATTTGAAATGGTGTAAGTTAATGCAGAGTAAATACTTGGATAACAAGAACCCATCTAGAATTTTCACAATCTCTAACCCTCAAGCGGTTCAGTTATGTGGAATTTCATTTTTTCATGTAGGGATGTTATTATTCTATATTTGTCATGGGAAGTAAACAATGGTACACAGGTTCAATTTTGGAAAGACTTATGGAACGACCATCCTCCTCTTAACTCCATTCGTGAATTGCAATCAAATCAACAAATTTTATCAGCAAGTTGGGGTTCATCTCTAAAGGATTATGTTTTGTCTTCATATTCAGTGACAAGGTTGGTTAAATGGAAGGATCTTCGAAGCCCGAAGAGGTGTCGAGCATCACGAATCAGAGGTATGTCTTGCGCATTACCGAAAGGCACGTTTACTGGTATGAAGTATGTGTAGACCTCGACATCCAACAATCCAATGTATATTTTTCTCTTCGCTATTGGAAGTTGTGTTTGTTAGTTTAAGCTTTGCATGGTATGAACAAAATATCCTTGATCCTCGACACCCAATAGGAAATATAGGTGGCAACAAATGTTTACATTGACAGAAGGCTCCTCATCGAGTGGAAGGATGAATATCAACAAGATGAAATGATTGGTCCCTTCAACATCTCGATAAGGTGGGACCCGATAGGCTAACGATGGAGTTTGGTGATGCAGGTCTCAGGCCTCAGAAATAATTCTTACCAAGTTCCTCAAAAAGATGAAGTAAAATTCGTTGTCTAGAGCATTTCAAACTTCGGACTTCAGGTGGATTGGTTACCCCTGTGTTTGAAAAGAGCAGTATGGAGGATCTTTGAACCCCAAAGAGGTATCAGGCATCGTGATTCAGAGGTATGGATGTTGGAAGTTATGTTTGTTGGTTCAAGTTGCATGGTATGAAGAATGTGGGATCCTCGAGACAAGTCTAATGACACGACAGGCTTCTTAGACTGAACTTTCAGAGATCAGGCACTTTTGTAATTACTCAGGCCCTCTTGGGAACTTTTGTAATTAGGTCCTCTTAGGCACTTTTGTAATTACTTACTATTATTATTAATATAATATATAGGATTTCAACCTTTTGCCAACAAAAAAATAAATTAACCTCAATTTATTAATAAATCCCTAGATTAATGTGAAAGTGTAAAGGTACACCTTACAACACCCTAAATAAAGTACAATTAAGTCCATTTAAATTAAAAGGGCCCTGAACTTAATGTGAATATGAAAAACATATTAAAACACTAAATTAAGGCAACATTAAGCTCATTTATTTATTTATTATTACCAAATTAAGTGTGAAAAAGGATTTTTTTTTCTACACTACATTTTCTCCCACTTTAATGAGAGTATGACCCCATGTCAAACTCACACTAAAGTAGACATTCAAGACACTTATGTATGCAGCAATGACAAAGATACAGATACAACATCAAATACAAAGAGGATCAAGCCTAGATGGTCCAATCAGCATAGAACACATCTAAGCTACCGGTTTGCACTCACTCCAAGGTAACAGAACTTCAGGTTGTCCACTAGGTGACTCTTCCAATGGGGTGGCACATGAGAGAATTATATTAGGCTCCCATACCATTGTTACAAGGTGTCACCCTTAGCCTCCTCGGTGTGGGCCAGTGCAACGCTTTGGCTTCATGACATGGTTTAACCGCCTCTTGTGGATCTTGGATCTTGTATAAATCCAGTGGTTGTATCGGGCATTAACAGGTCGATCTTTTGGTGTAGCAACAACCGCCTTTGCAACAATTGGCATCAAAACCGACGTCACATGTTTGAACCCCTCGCTTGCACTAGGGGGATTGTTGTAAGGTGTCACTCTTGGTCTCCTCGGTGTGGGCCAGCCCAATGCTTGGGCGTCGTGGAATGGTTTAACCACCTCTTGTGGATCTTGGAACTTGTAGAAATCCAACAGTTGTATCAGGAATTAACAGGTTGATCTTGTGGTGCAGCGGAAGTCGCCTTTGCAATAACCATATCAAAGCTATCCTCCTGAAAACTTTAATAAGGCACCACAATGCTAGGCAAGGCTCCACAGGCAAGCAAGGTGTGCTATGTTAGGTGGCCTTAAATTTAGGGTTTTGAGCTCCATAGGGCTTAACAAGTTGTGTTATACCAAACACCTATGAAAATGGGGAAGGCTCCAGTGGCAAGCAATGTGTGTTATGCTTGGTGGCCTTTTATTAGGAATGGGTTAGAGCTTCATAAGGTTAGCAAGTTGTGTTATAGTTTTTGTTCAAGGTGATCTTGTTTCGTTTGTGTAAGGTATTCTTCTTTGGGAACATCGTTCCTAATGTATCCAAGAGAGGAAAAATCAAGAGTAAATGTTTCAAAACTTAAGGAATGCAGTGCATCGCATCACCACTAAGAAGAAAGTTGTGCGCTAAGAAATATCACACTCTTGGAGGACATCAAACCCAATGACACCACCAAGAAAGGGATGCATCACAAGAAAAATGAAAATTGCACCTGAAATATGAGAAATGTTGAAAGATATTATTGATGTATGCCCCCACTTTAAAGTAGTTGCTAACACCATTGTTGTGAGCAATTGCTTTAAAGTAGCCAATCTTTAATCCTAAGATATGAGAGCTTCCTCAGAAATTCCCTATGCCAAGTCATATGTTTCTGAAATAAAGCTACGTCACGAAAAAGGAGTGAGGACTTTCCCCCAAAAATACAAAAGGGATCTATGGATTCGGGGTCAGTATATCTTTTCTACAATGTTGTTATAGATCTCAAAAATGTTATCATTCCCCAAATACTCATAAAACTAGAAGAATGACACATAAAGAGCGAAAACAAAGAAAAATTATTTCGGTTCAACATGGAAGAGACCTAAATGTCTTGACACCTTGTGTCATCCCCAAAAGGAAAACACAAGACAAATGAAAAAAAAAAAAAGATAAAATGTTTATGACATATAGAAGAATGTAGATACAAATAGAGGAATGCACATAAAGATAGAGATACATCAAATGGAACAGTATGAGGGATCAAATTATGCACATGCAATCACATAAAGAACATGAAAAAGGAATCAATGCAAAATACTAGTAAGGCACATGCAAGTCAACCTATAGTAGGTCATCTACATCCCAATCTCAGTCAGTGCATGTGGAAGGCAAGTAGCTAGCCAAAAAGACAATCAACAAATGCCAAAACTAGGACAAGGCTAACCCCTTGCCCCCACTAAGTGATGGACAAGGATGAGCCAAGATAAGTGATGAGAATGAGCTCCTTGCAATAAAGAGAATTATTTTCAATGAATATATAACATGTAATAGTGAGAATACTAGGATTCTACAACTATTACATGGCAAGGAGCAAAGTGAATGTTATGCAACTAGTTTTTCATAGAAATCATCATCATCAGAATAAAAATTGCTCAATATCAGTTTTAATGCATGAAACTCATCAGTAAGATTTCTAAGAGTTATATGATATGCACAATAATTCATGTTTTTCTTAGGTATGTTGCTTTTACTAGGAGGTAGCAATTTAATCCTACCTTGTTTAAGGAGGTGTTCCATCTTTTGTTCAATTTTTGTTTGAGTATGTAAGAATGGAAATTTTTTGAGTTTGTAAGGTTTTTGTTGCTTGCTTGATTCACCAATTTGTTGAGATAGGTGTTCAGGAGGAGGACCTAAGATTCCCTTATCATCCTTATCAGGCATTGGTTGTTCCTTAGGAAGGAGGACACTTACGTCGAGAGGAGGATCTTGATATCCTAATCCTTTGGTTTGTTCAATAGGAAGTTGCTTTAAAATTTTATGAATTTCATGCTCATTAGTTATGTCACATCTTTTTTTTGTTAAAATCTTAAAGCCTTGGCCATAAGTCTCTTCTAGATTGATGGGAGAGTTCATTAATTTGTTAACATAAGATGGATAGGTATGCACTTGATTAGAGGGACTAGGTTCACTCATTGTTGGAAGTTTAGGCTTAATTTGTGACTCAATTTTAGGATATAAAATACCAAACATCTCAAGTCGTGTTGGTTGTTTCATGGAGGGGTAAAAGGATGCATTATTCTCAAGATTGTCAAGGAAATTGTTTATGAAATTGTTCATGCTATCATCATCTTCTCCAATGATGTCAACTTCATGAGGAAACTCATTAGGAGTTGGTTAGGCATGATTAGGTTCAATTGCATTAGGATCATTTCCAAAAACACAACTTGAAACATCAACCAAGGAGAACAAGGACTTCCACATATTGTTAAAACACTTGTCCATTTTCAGATTTACAAGGTAATTTTCTGATTGTAATGTCATAAAATTGCACCCCTTACAATTTCACATGCATTTTTGTATCTGCTTTGGTGTCCACTCCCTTAGCACCTCTATTAGGCTCATTTTATCCCCTACATAAGCCTTTTTCCTCTCAAGATGCTCGAAAACCCATTTTCAGCAACTACCCTCATGTGTCAACTTTGCATCAAACCTTGTGTTTTTCATGTTCATGTTGTTTTGTAGCGTGACATTTCTAGACACTAGCATGTCGCGTGGACGTTTGTGCACTACGCTAGTGTCCTGCAACATTTCAATGCTCAAAGAGTTGTTTCCATGTATTTTTGCCACTTGTCACCTCTTTTGGTTGGTGGTAACAGCTCAAGATGCCTTGTAACCGCCCAAGAAGCTTCTTTTTTATTTTTTCTCTCTTTATATGCTATCTTTTCAATCTTATGGCTCCTTCTAAGTGCTTCTAGATCCACTCTAGCTTCATTCTAGCTTCTTCCTCTCCTTCTTGGCTCCTCACTCAAACATTCTCCCATCTTTCTCTTTCTTGCACAGCTCTATTGCTTACTACAGCAACATTTTCTCAAGCTCTTACAACACCCTCTACAACACTCTTGGCTCTTGCAGCTATCTTTCTCTCCCTCTTTGGCTTCCTTAAGCCTTGCAACTTCATCTCCCTTATTTCATGCTTGTGAGAATCTTGGGAATCCATATTCCCTATCTATTGCATCCTTACTTCGTGATACAGGTTCTCTTCCTCGAGTGGGGATTGATTTTATCACCTACATCTTGTGATACGGGTTCTCATCCTCAAGTGGGAATTGCTTTTATCACATCGTATTTTCCCACTTTTCTGACTCTATCTTTTTGGCTTTCCATGGAGGTGGGGACACCAAAACGGGGGTTTGATTGAGGAAAACCCCTATACAACCCCAAAACTTTCTCTGGATCTTACACATGCAAGTATTGAAGACACTCATCTTCTGGAGGCTTCATCACTTGCGTGGTTGTAAGTGTTTTTCATTCTTCTCTTTATCTCTATCATCTACACTTCACTTTATTTCAGTTCTATTGTATTCTATCATTTTTTTGCATTATGGAATTTCTTAGTAATCTGATTGTTAGTAACCACTTTGTCATTTTTTGCAATAAACTTGTTTTCTGGTCCGTACGAGACACCAACACGCCTCTAGGATGTAAGTGTGTCATGTTGTCGTCCATATTTTGCACTAACGTCCTTTGGCTAATAACTTGTCAGTTTGTCCAAAAAATCTCTATGACCTGTTCTTTTTTATTCTATAACTTTCGTGTTGTTCCTTGAGGTAGTTTAGGGTAGTTCATCTCATGAGGCTCTCTAAATGAAGATAACTCATGAGTAGTGAATCCCCCTTCCCTACACTGATAGCATTATGCAAAAACCTAAAAATGAAGTCTCGTAAATGCAATTTTGAAATCACACAATGCACTAAATTTACCAAATTAAGCTAAATATGATCAAATTAATGAAACAAAAATTCTACAAATAGTAAAAAAAATTGAAAGTAGCAAGAAGAAATGAATGTTTTAATGCCCAAAAAATTAGAATATGACCAGATTAGGGACTCATTTTTCCTAGGGCGAATGGGTCTTAGATGAGGGTTTTGCAACAAGTTTTTGCAAATTTTTAAGTGATTTTCAGTGGTTTTTAAATTCTGGTTTGTTATAGTAAGTTTCAGCTTGATTTTTTTGTGAAATTCAATGTGAAATGCAAGTGCAAAATGTGATAAAATGACAACCTAGAAAAGCTAGTTTGATATGCAATTTTGTTTCAATTTTCAAATGCAAGTTGATATGATGTAATACTATGTAAATAATATGACCGATATTTTTGTATTTTTCATATTTGTAGAATGCAAAATATGCAATCCTAAAATATTTAAATGAAATGCAAACTAGACACCCTAAATAAGACCCAATTCAATGCAAATAGATGCAAATGAATGCAAGATCTAAATCTAAGATGAAAAAGGACTCCAAAATCAAAAAATGTAATGATCAAACTTAGGTTCAAAAGGTCAGGTTCACCATAATGAAACATATGAAAAATAGGGTATATCAAAATCAAACATGGGGAGTATGATGCGCCTATTCTTCTAGATTCATTCAAAATGTGTGTTACAAAGTTCCAATGGGAAACAATAATCAAATCTAACCCAAATAGCAGTCACAAGGTAGATCTGGAAAGGGTAAAATGCTATCTACCTGTCACCAAAGATGTTTTTTCAAACCTCACTAAGGACTCATTCGCCCTATGGCGAATGCGTCCTAGCTAGGGCTCCTGGAAAATGCTTTACATGGGTTCTCTTATGCCAAGTTTTCACTCCTAGATTCCATTTGTTCACTATTGGACATTCAAAAATAAATCCTATAGATCAGTTTTCATGATTTGACAACTTTTCTTGTAACTTTCTTCAATTTTGCTCTTCAATTGATCTTCAACCTAAAATTTGCAATCACACATCAAAGAGAGAAAAATGTTGTTTGTTAGGGAATATGGGTTAAATCCTTGGTCAAACCCCATTTTGGTAATTAAACCTTATGATGAAACAATGAAACCATGAAACCATGAAACATGAAGAGATAAAACAGCGATACCTTATTTGAAACCTTGAATAACAAATCTACAAACTAGCATGAAGTGGCCTCAATGGATGCCTATCATGATCATGAAACTTGATGTGAAACAATGTCTTTTATATGCTTGATAGATCTTGAACTCTACATCACCACATTAGCTCAAACAACATGCATCATGCAATACATCTTTGACATGACAATAGAATCTTGATTGCTACAATAATCTTCTACAAATCTACGCTTGAATGCCTTAGAAATGCTCTTGATCATGCTCACTTGAATGCTTTAGGTGCTCTCTTGAAAATATTAGGTGAAACTAATTGAAATAGCCTTGTATTTATACATATCTTAACACTAATTCTTGAAATTCAAATATCACAAGCCGAAATTGAATTATAGATTTGAAATCATTAAAATACCACCAAAAACATATTCCAAAGGGGGGTCCTAGGTCTAAGTGAGGACCCATTCACCATAGGGCGAATGGTTCCTAGGCCACTTACCTAGGACACACATCAGACAATGTTAAACATTATGCAAAATCATGGTCATAGGCCTAATGGAAAATAGGTCCTAGGTCACTTACCTAGGACACACATCTTCCAAAATTAAGTAACATTGTGAAATGGCATTTATGAATTTCGGGTTTTATCCCTCAAAATTTACATTTAATTAGGCTTGGATTTTAATTAAAGGGGCTAATTAAGGAAAATTAACCTCAATTATTTAATAAATCCCTATATTAGTGTGAAAGTGTAAAGGTACACCTTACAACACCCTAAATAAAGCACAATTAAGTCTATTTAAATTAAAAGGTCCATGAACTTAATGTGAATATGAAAAACATATCACAACACTAAATTAAGGAAACATTAGGCTCATTTATTTATTAATTATTCCCAAATTATGTGTGAAAAAAGGGACATTTTTTCCTACACTACAATTAGGCATTATGAAAAAGTGTTCACAACCCAAGATTACACTCTAGAGCATTCCAATGCTCTTCAGGAATGCCTTGTATTTGTGCCTAATAGAATCTCTTCAGTCTAGAAGCCTTTCTATTAACAATTGCTCACCATTGAGGATCTCAAGGAAATTATGATCACTATGGTTGATGACAAAGCTTTGAGAATTTATGGTTTCCCTTGTGAATTTTGCAAGTCCCTTTGGGACTGTGTGGGAGAAGACCTTCATAAGGTCTATTTGGAATCCTTTCATTCCATATCTCTTGGCCAGCTTATTAACAAAGGAAAGATAAAATTATACTTGAGTCCAATGATCCTAAAGATATTTACAACTGGCAACCCATCACACTCCTCAATGTCTCCTAAAAAATATTTGCTAAAGCTCTTGCCTTAAAAATATACCACCTTCTCCCTCAAGTTGTGTGCCTAAAGCAGACTGGATTCATTAAATTCATATTTATTCTTTGATAACATCATAGTCATTTGGGAAGGCATGGAGTGGGCTAGGTGCTCATCACAAAATCTCATTTTTTTAAATATTGATTTTTTCAAAGCTTATGACTACATCCAATGGACATATATCCTTGCTATGCTTTCTTCTCTAGGTTTTGGTCCACATTTTATTCAATCTGTGAGCATGTTTTTTACTTATGCTTCTACTTGCATCACCATCAATGGTCGTCAATCCCAATCCTTTGGTTTGTTTCATTCCATTTGCCAGGGTTTTCCTCTAGTTCCTTTGTATGTCCTTCATGCTGAAGGTTTTGGTTATCTCCTGGCCCATTCCATCTCTCATGGGCTTGTTCAGGGAATCACCTTTCCCAAATCATCAACCCAACTTGCCAATGGCCATTTTTTAATTATTCCTTCCTCACTCTACTAGAAGAATAAGATAATTTCAACGCTTCCCTCGAACACCTTGAGACTTTTTTCTTGGATTTTGGTTCTACAATTTGATGACATAAGACTCAATGCTATAGTCAATCCATTATTCCCATTCCTCTCTGGATTGGAAGTGGATTTCTCACAGTGAAATCTTCATGTTCCTTGGCATCTTTTTTGCTTTTTAGGCCTCCCCTTCAAATTTATGGCAAGCTATCCTTTCTCATATTGAGAAGCTAGCTTTTTGGATCACTAAGCTACTTTTTTTTGCTGGAAAATTCTAGTTTTTCTCTAAAATACTGGCAACAAGCCATGTTTACTACTCTTCATGTTGGGCCCCTTCCAAGGCCTCTTACACGAAACTTGAAAATTTGCTCAGGGACTTCCTTTGGGCCTCTTCTGAGACTCACAAAGGGTTTCACCGTGTTGCCTAGGAATTTTGTTGTCTTCCCAAAGAATCTGGTGGACTTGGCCTATTGGCCACTCAAAGGCAAGGAATTTCTCTATGTTCCAAGTGGATTATGTGTTCCCTAACTTATGATGAGACCTAGAAAATTATTCTCATGCATTGTATCTCCATGGGATATCTTGTTCATAGACCAGCTTGGAAAGGGATTAATTTCCATACCCTTCTCATTATGAAGGAGCCTATTTAGATTGAAGGAACTTTTGTCTCCAAAAACATATGGTGTGCCTAGGAGGCTATCAAGTCTTGGCTCACTTGGAATGGGACTAGTTTTAGAGACGGATTATCTTTCATTCAACTAAATATCAGGTGGTCTCCTTTGTTTTCCAATTTGGGTCACCCTCTGGCCAAGTTGTCCTAGATTAGGACTCTCAGATTTCATAAGAAGGCTATCCAATCTCCTCAAGACTTGTTTTCTAGACCCACGATGAACCTCATATTGTGGGGATATTTTAAAGCTAAGTTTGGCTTATAGATTCAAGACTGAGAAACTTTTGAAGGTATGGTTAATGTCATTCTAATTGACATACTTCATAAAGTTGGTATCTGTTTTGTTAAGGCTTGGTGGAAATATTGGAAGTGGGGTCCAAATACTCCTTTCAGAAACTACAAGCCCCGACTTGGCTACTAGTGGCTTTCTCCTCATCTTCTGATGGTTAGTAGTTTGAACCAAAGGTGGCATCTTCAATCTCCAGTGTCTGTTTGGCACCAAATGTTTACAACTATTTAGAGTGCTATTATTGATCCCAAGCTTGCCCACTTTTCTTGGTGTATTTTTTTCCAAGGCTTACCCATGGGGTCTTGGCTTACCTATATGGGGGTTCATGACCCTTGTTTCCCTTTTTGTGGGCAATTTGAGTCTTTTAAGCACTTCTTTTGGTTCTACTCCAAATCTCAACAGTGGTGGAATTGGATTCATGACTTCTTCCAACCCTTCTAGCCTGACCCTTTCTCCTGACATATGGTGTTGTTGGGTGATTGGCCCTGTCTTCCCCACAAGTATACCCAGATTTGGCACACTTTCAGGGTGAAAACCCTCTTTGGTATTTGGAAAGATAGAGATTCCAATATTTTTGCTTATATCCAAATTGATAAACATGTATCTCTTTATTCTAAAGCTATTATATGTTTTAATGTGATATTGCAGATTCAAGTACAAGCTAACAAATTTATGCTTGAGGTGGTTCACTTTTAGGAGCTCCTGGACCATTGGGGGAATTCCCCCTACACTGTTGCTCATGTGTCACCCTCTCCCACTTCTTCTAGGGATCATTCACCTTTACACAGTTGGCGTTAGGGTAGGAGTGGCTCTGTCAAGGACTCTCACGCTCACCCTTGCTCAAAATCCTCTTGTCATAGTGGCTTGCGTCCTCATAGATTTTCACCCTCCCCTCCTCCTTGGGCTAACTTGGGGTGGCCTTCTTGAGGAACTTTTGGAGGTGGCAATGATGCTTTGGTTGGCCCTCTGGCAAAGCTTCTAGTTGGTCCTTTGGCGAAGCTTCTAACAAAGCTTTTGGTTGGTCGACTAACTCTTCCAGGTGGTTCTCATGGTTGGATCTAGTGACTTCTCCCACTCTGCGAGAAGATTAAAAAAAATATGATGATGGTTGGGACCCCCCTAACGTCACTTTGAACCCCACTGATGTATGGGGTAAACCGAATGACAGGGACCCACCTCCTTCTATTGGCACTGCTATGGCCGCTTAGCAGCCCTTTTATTATTTTTTCATTATTTCTTCTTTCTCGAGGTGTGCCATTTCATTCTCAACCATAGCTTTAAATACTTTAAACTTGTCTAGAGTTTCTAGTTTTTCTTTGAGAAAAGTTACCCAAGTCATTCTAGAGTAATCATCAATTAACAACATGAAATTCATGTCACCTTGAAAGCTTCTTGTTCTTGTAGGTCCACATATAGGTTTGTATGCACCAACTCCAAAGGTCTTGCAACATAATATTCTTTGATGTTAAGCCTTTTTTTTGTTTGTTTCCCAACCTAACATTCCTTGCAAACTACATTGATAGGCTTTGTAATTCTTGGCAAATCTCTCACACCTTGAGTAGAGTTGATCCTCACTAGACTATCAAAATTGATGTGACACATTCTTCTATGCCATAACCAACTTTCATTGATTTGATTCATAAAACACTTACCATTAGCACCTTTGAGTTGGTAAACATTCCCATATGTCCTTGTTCCTGTAGCAACTAGAGTTTCAAAGATTCCTTTTCTGATCTCATAACCACCATCCTGAAATACAATATTATATATTTTTCTACACATTTTTCCTACACTCAAAAGATTATGTTAGAGACCCTTCACATAAAGAACATCATTTGTATTATGATTTCCATCAAAACTATTTGAACATTTTCCACATATCTTAGCGGATGTATCATCACCAAACTTAACAAGACCACCTTCAAACTTCCTAAGTTTAACAAACTTACTCTTATCACCTATCATATTGTTTGAGCATCCATTGTCAATTATCCAATGATTTTTCTCCTCTAGCATGAAAAGTGGTCACTATAGTCCATTTGATGTTGTGACTTATTTCTGGACAATGCCAATTTGAACTGCTAACAATGCATCTCTCTTATGTCGAAGTTACAGTTCCACTGAAGCACAAACAACTCAAGCTTCCAACACGCACTAGGGGATCACAACTTTCTACAAATAATTTTGAAGCATACCATGATAAATAGATGATGTTTGAATTAAATCCCACAAGGAAATCTTAGCAACAGTGTTACAAAGTTGTTCAACAAGATCATATTCTTTACCACTACATTGTTGGATATTAGGTGTGGGTGGGAGGGTATGGTTGAGGCAATGGGATGGATGTTGGTTATTTTTTTGGTTGTTTATTATTCCTAGTATTATATGTGTGAGCAACAGTATGATAACTTGGTTGTTGTGACACGTAATTACTAGTAAGTTGTTTTGCAAAGCTTGGGATATGGCCATGAGGTTTAGGAGGTCTTATAATGAGAGGACTCTTAGGAGGTCCAAAAGTAGTTTTAGGAGTCCAATAATGAGAGGAATTTTAGGAGATCCAAAAGGAGTTTTAGGAAGTCCAATAATCAAAGGAGACCTAATAGCCAATTTTATGTCCATAACCTCAACGGATTTAACTTCTTGTTGATGGTCTTCTATCAAGGGGAAATCTAATGTCACCTTAGCATCTTCATCTAAGAAATCCCTCTTACTATCTTTTGAGATACACGTACCAATGATGTCATCCTCTTTTCCAACAATATCTTCCCAAGTAAGAGAGGTAGGGGAGAGAAACAAACAAGATTCTCATTATGCTCAATAATTGGATCTTCTAACACCAAGATACCTTCTTCACACAGGAGAGATATCGGGAGAAGAACAAACATGATTGTCATGATTGTCAATGATTGTAGTCTCTTTCACCAAGCTAACCTCACACATAGGAGAGATAGTGGGAGAGGGATCAATGAAAAATAACAAAAAGGGAGAAATGAACTCATTCTCAAATGCTTGTAACAAAAATTCTTTGAAATGCTTAACAAGATCTGACAATAGAACATGAATTATGACAACAAAATATTTTTGCAATGAGAACATGATGTTATGCCCTATGGATCAAGCTAGCAATGTTTTTAGAAAAATAGACAGGTACAGGATATACAAAGATCAAAAACAAAATTCAGATAGTAGAATCATACAAAGAACAAAGAAACGGAGATCTGAGCAAAATTTCAATCAAAAATAGGACAAAGGCACCCAGGGTGTCTTTGTCCTGGACAAGGTTTCAAGAATTTCAAAGTTTGACTATTTAGGGTGTTGTTTACGGTTCTCAAATCTGTATGCAAATAGGTCTGACAATGAATATTTTCTAGATTTTGTTGATTTATGATTGTGAACTTAAAATTGTGAATATGCAATAATGTTGGAAATAAATGACAATTTTGAAATGCAAAAACAAAATTCAAATAGTAGAAATCTATAGAGAACATAGAAACAGAGATCTGAGCCAAATTTCAACCAAAAAAGAAAGACAGAGGTGCCTAGGGCACCTATGTCCTAGATAGGGTTTTAGAAAATCCAAAGTTTGACTATGTTTGTTACTATTTAAGGTTCCCAAATCTATGTGCAGATATGTTTGACAGTGAATATTTTTCATATTTTGATGATTTTATGATTATGAAATTGAAAAATGCAAGTGTGCAACAATATTAAAAATATGTGAGTTCAATAAATAACAATTTTGAATGCAATTTTCAAATCTAAGATGCACTAATTGACTAATTTCAAGATGTAAAATTCTAAGAATAATGATTTGATGCAACTTTGAAACAAAACTATGCAATTTTTCACTTTTTTTACCTAAATGAAAGATGTATAAATGAATACAATGCACAATTTCATAATTTAATGACCTAATGAATGCAAATTTAAATCTAAGCTAGAATGATTGAAACAAACCCTATTGCAACCTTCAATGCAATATGAATGCATTTTTTTTGTATTTGACTTTTTATGATGTAAAAATGAAACCCTAAATGAAAAACACAAAACAATGATATGCAAATCCTAGATCTAGGGTGAATTATGACAAATTTTAGAAGGTATTGTGACCAATGACATAGTATAGGTTAACTACACCCGATCTGTTGGTGTCATCCACCTCCTAGGAGCACCATCTACAGAAAACAACCTTCACGAAATAGAGAGAAGCACATAGGCTATTTCACCATAAAAGGAGTGAATAAAAATGAGATTATAAATTTTCATATTGTATAGGCTTTTAAAGCCGTGAAATAGGTGATGGGTAACAACTACCCGATATGGTAAATAAAACCATCTGATTAATTACCCTAAGATAAACTTAACACACTAACAACCTTCGTTAAATGCAAATTTGGGGAGAATGAAGATGCAATATGGGTCTCGGCTACACAACCATGTTAGGTACCAATTTACAATGCAAAAAGAAATCTCTCACAACTAGAGAAAAGGAGAAAAACTATGTGGGAAAAAACCTCTCCAAAAGAGAGAAGAAAAACAAAAAATGATACATGGATGGAGGACTCAATCACACCCCCAAGGACTACATACATCATGTATATACAATCAATGGCCCCCCATAAGAGGGAAAGAGAGAGACTATGTAGCCCCCCACAATGTGTCATCACCTGCAAAAATGGTAAGTGCCTGAAGACAAAACATGATCCAATGTTGAAAAACAACTTGTCTCCCTTTTGGAAGAAACAAAACCAAATAAAAATGTAGGTATGCTTCCCATTTCAAATAAGAATTGAAAGAAAGAAGCATGAAGATGTATGATCATGTCTCTAAAATCTGATCATGTGTCACCAGGACCTTGGAAAATGATGTCACGAACCAATCAAGAACATGCCCAATCACAATAGAAGGTGACAAACAAGGTACCGCTAGAAACTAATTCTGAACATTGTCCATAGATTGACATAGAGTGACAATAGTTGTACTCCAACTATCATCAAATAGGAGGGATATACCCTCAAATGTGTCTTCCATGTCAAAAATGTGAGATTTCACGAATAATGAACCAATGTCCGGCAAATAAGAATCTCAATCAGGAAGACAATCAGATACTGGTTGTGATGAATCACTGGACATGCTCAATGAATCGTCAACATAAGATGAATGGTCCTGATGAACAGGAATGATAGGAGCCTTAATCAATAACTCTGCACAATGAATCACTGAAGGTGAAGGTATATCAATTGTCCCTGATGGAGAAGAAGGAGCATCTAAAGAACCCTCGTCATCCTTATCTGAAGACTCAAAGTATTCCAAAAGTTCAAACTCCTACATAGTAGCATGATCATAGGGTATCCTATCTAAAAAATGAAGAGGCACAAGACAATCTAAAACATGATCATCTGGGAATAGCTGAGTATGAGGATCTCCATGTATCTCCCAAATTTTATTCCAAAGAATATGAGGACACTCAAAATGATCAATAGCATTCAAAGTGGCATCATCAATCTGCATTGCAATAACTCCTAGGACATGATCCCTTTTTCAATTCCATGCAAATTTCTTACTATCAGTACCAGGAAGGGGAACAAGATTATATAAATGTGGCAACAAATGAAGTTATCCAAGATATTTTATGATACCATCTCTCCATTGTTTATAGTTTCCCCTCTTCAACATAATCACAACAAGATGAAATGAAAACCCCATAATCAACTATGACAAATCTCTAAAAACAAAGATGTTAACCTTCAACAACAATTAGAAACTCTCAAATACTGCAAATGAAGCTTTCCTAAAATACTTTAGGAAGCAATAATGAAAAAAAGGTTGAGAATCTGAAGAAAAAAAAATGAGCAAAATAGGGGCACCTTTACACGCAATCCACCTGGGCACCACCTCACAAGTTAATCCACAGTAGACTGATCTGGAGATCCTCCAAACACTCAGGAAGAATTGACTGGAACTGTGTTGGCAAGGAACAATTTTCCCACACACACAAGCCTTTGCTTGCATCAAGGTGAGGCTTTGCTCACACCATCAATGTGAAACAAGACATATTTAAATAGCTTGAATCTACTACCCATAGCCAATGCGGGATAAATGTTCTCATAACAACTTCAAAACCAACCTAGGCCCACACACTTTTGTTGCATAGCATAAAACGCTAAATAAATATTTAGGGGAAACTTTAGTAAATATAAAGATTGAAAATTTTACTACACAAACTGAAAAAAATGCCTCCAAGAAAATGAGAACTCAATGTCACTGTAGATTTTTGAACTCCAACTCCAAATCGCCCAAGATTTTTCATGATGGCAGCTAACAAGGCGGTGAGATTATCCCAGATAAAATGGAAAATTGAATCAATGCCTCTGGCTTGAAACAAAATCATGCCTCTTCACCAAACACAAACAAGCAAAAAAAAAGACTCCAATGACCAAAAACGCCCCTCCAAAATACAAATCGAATCGCCTCTACAACACAGAGATTTAGTATGGTGAAAAAAGATTTGGGCCTCCTCTTCCTCCCGCACGACCTTTCACACTTGGGTTGGCGCCTTCAAGCTTGGATCCGATCTTTCATGCTTAGGAAAAAACGTTGTCATGCTTCTATATGAAAAATGCCCTAAAATGAATCTATGAACCCTTACTTGTGGATCCCGTGTGGGAAATAACTAGCACTCCAAGTAGTCTGAAGGTAGGCATGACTTAATGGAAACTGCCCCTTTCGCTTTTGGATCAGACTAATACACGTGATCTACCCTTTCAAACCTTCTACAGTGGATACATTGAAACTCCAAGTGGCCCTGGGAAGTATATATGCACCTTGCATGCTTGGAAAGGTGTTGAATATTGCATGTTGAGCTCTATGGATTGGCACACCAAACCTCTAGTGAATGTTCAAATCACGCCTTTCGAGAATGAAACGTGGCCTTCAGAGGAAATATATCATGCCGCCTCAGCCAAATCGTGCCTCCAAATAGGGAACAAATCACATCTTTTGCAAACACCTCCAGAGAATGGAAATTTTCCAACAATCTCCAAACAATAGAAAAAAAATAGGCCCTCTTACGGAATCGATTTTCAAACAACAAGAAATCGAAAATGAGGCAACCTTGAAATTTCAAATTTCAAATGTTGAAAAAACAAAATGATCTCAAAACTCTCCAAACGAAAACTCTCATAGGAAGGAATGTAGAATGGATGGCTCTGATACCATGTTAGAGAAAATAACCCAGGAAAATTATTTGCGGAAAACAACCTTCACGAAATAGAGAAGCACACAGGCTATTTCACCATAAAAGGAGTGAATAAAAATGAGATGATAAATTTACATATTGTATAGGCTTTTAAAGCCGTGAAATAGGTGACAGGTAAACAACTACCTAATACGAGAAATAAAACCACCTGATTAATTACCCTAAGATAAACTTAACACACTAACATGATCCATACGAATTCAAGGTATATTTAACCCACTAATCATCAATCCCAATAAGATCATTCACTGTAAACAAAAATAAAGAAGCCATTAAAACTAACATTCTAAATCATGAAAGCTTGACAAACCTCTAATCTACTTGACACTGAAAATTATCTTATTGGGGAATTGGTGTCGCATTGATGTGGAATGACGACCCTTTTCCCAATCCCTTGGATTGTGAACTTGTTTCAATCAGTTCTATTGAAGAAAACTGATGAAACCATTGATAGATGTATATGGAAACATGATTTAAATCTAAATGAACATGATGCAAGCTATTTTAACATGATTTATGCTAAGATGATCGATATGGGTGTATGAAAATCTACTCTAAATGTATGCAAGCTTCAAAAGATTAAAATTCTAATTAACAAATAAGCTAAATGTATGCATCTATGTTATCATGGAAGTCATTAATGGAAGCTAAGCTAATATGCAAATAAATAAAGCTAAAATGGTATTAAATGTGAGTGCAAGTAAAAATGATTTTAATAGCGTAAGTTTGTTTTTAAAAGGTGGATTTATTTGTCTTCAAATAGTGCTTTATTTATAGGAAAGTAAATAAAAAATGAAGGGCTAAAATTGAAAAAGTTAATCAATGGTCAAAAAGGAAAAAAAATGGAGGCATGTATCACAGATTCTCATCAAGGGTTGAAAATGCAAGTTGATATTTAATCAAGGGCTTACATTCATCCAAACAAACACACTTTCAAAACTTGTACAAAAATTCTTGTAAGTTAACTTGCACAAGAAGTTTTGTAAGTTAATTTGCACATGAAATCTTATGAGTTTGTTATAAGGAAGAATATTCTTTTTTTCAAATGAGTGAAGAAAGAGAATATTCTTTAGGATATTATCATGGGTGAGGGAAATAGATATTTAGTTAATTAAAACCAAATTTTAATGTGCAAAAGGGGAAGGAATATTCCTTTTGGAGGAATGTGCAAAAAGATTGCAAGTGGGGGGATTAGATTTATTAGTAATTTGATAATTAAATAAAGTTTCAATTATGCAAATTAGAGGATTTAGACAATATTCATTAAATAAAATGATTTAATGAAAATGGGAAGGTGATATGATATTTAATTAAATAAGAGGAATTTAGGGATTAAATTAAATAATTTGATTTATTCAATTTAATAGGATGAAATGTTAGCATGAAAGGGGATGACTTAACCTAACTAGGTCAATTAGATTAATAGATGAAAATGAGGAAATTAATTAAATAGCTAGGCTAATTTAATCAATTAAGCGAAAAGAGGATGGGTTTTAGGACGAAGTGATTGTTATTTAGTCAATGTGATCGATCAAGACATTTTTAAGTGTACATTTTTTCCCTCTTTGAAGCAATGTACTCATTGCATTGGTTCAAAGATTGATGTTGATTTCGATGTTGATTTTGATGCTAATGACAATGTAGAAATGGATATCGATGATCTCTTTGAGATGTTGATAGCAAAGCTAAAGTTGATTGATCTGATTGATTGATTGATAACATTGTTGAGGATTCACAAAAATGCAAGGATTGTGTTGATGTGGGGATTGATAGGGAAAAATATATTCCTATGATGGTTGATTTGATAGATTGATCAAGATTTTCTAGCAAGGCTAGGAACAAAGTTCATTAGATGATTTGATATCGATATAATTGAAAGATGGTTGGTTTCCCCCTTGAGAGATCGATCGAAGAATAAAGTGTTCATATCAGGCTCATGATAGGTGAAAATCATACTTATGCTTGAAATGCTTGAGATTTTAGGTTGTTTTTTAATCAAAGAGCTACAACTTTTCATATTGTTGAGCTGAAGATGATATAGATTCCCCACTGTTGCCCCAATGAAAGAGGGATTGTTGGTGTGCTAGCTCAAATATTGAGGTAGAAAATTTTTAGGATGTATAGACAGTCATCGGCTATGGGTCTAGCCTCATGTATATTTTGATATATCACACATATTTGATACTTGAATAGAATTGTTAGTAAAGATAGAAAAATAAGAAGAATAAGATGAATTTGACCATTGATTTTGAGATTGATTCAAAAATTCCAACAAGTCCATGATCCATCGAGACTTTATTAGAGATGGTGATGAGAGATGATGATGATGATTTGTTCATATCTTGGGATTGGGATTTTTTGTCATTCCTTATTTTTGATAGAATAGATAGACACAATGCATCAAGGTATTGATAACTAGGATGGCATTGTATCTAGTGTAATGGACTTTGACTCTGCAAATAGATAGGATAGTTATTATTCACACCTTGACATATAAAAACCTCGTCGGAATGTAGTTTAGTAGTTCAAAATATATCAGACCAAAGCATACGCAATAGTCAACAATCTACTCCAAACAACTTCCCTACACACAACTAAGCAAGTATGCGCCAAGATTATTTTACAAGAATTCTCACAAGCACAACAAATGAAAGATAATTATCAATGCCCCATTCCTTTCTCTCTAAATCATGTTGATAGACATCATCAAAAGGTCCTTGGAATGGGTCATTAAGATAAATCAGAAGAAAATATCAAAAGAGAAATAGTCAGTGTTAGCTATATCTCTTGCCAGTTTATTTTAGCTAAGTTGATTTCTAATACTGATGTACATCACAGGAAGGATTCATCCTATGACAGGTTGATCAAATGTTTTGATTAGGATGAGGTGTGTGATAAGTCGTTGATACAAACTCCACTAACTCATTTACTTATGATCTATACTTTATATTTTGACACTTAGGTTCTCACTTTACAACTTGCAACACTTGCTTTCTACTTGTTTTTCCAAAAGTTGAAGATGGCGATTGATTTATTATAGATGAAGGTTTATTGTGAGTGAAAGCAAAATGGGATGGATGGTTATGGATTTTTTGGAATATTTTAATGTTTTTGGTATTTTGAAAATGTTTTGAGGTTGTTTTTGGTCTTTTTTAAATTTTATGTGAATGTTTATGGTTTTCGATTATTTGAGGTTGTTTAGGGTTTTCTAAGTTTTTCCAATGTTTTGGGATTTTTTAAGAGTTCCGACCAAGAACCTAAAATACCTATCCTAGGGGCCCTGGGGGTTGATCAATGATGATCTTTCCTACGTTCAAGCTCAGAGACTTGTAGTTTGACAATGTGCTATTTTTGGAATTTTGATATTTTGACCTTTTTAGGGATTTCAATGCGTTTTGAATGTTTTTTTATTTTTCGCACAGTGTTGACGAGTTGGATATGGATGTGACGATTTCAGTGATCCATTTGGGATTTTTTTGAAAACAAAGCTAGGATTGATTGATTACTGATAGTGATAACATTGTTGAGGATGCACAACAATGTAAGGATAGTGTTGAACAACACAAAGATTGGGAAATGATATATCTCGAGATGATCATGGATTGATTGGATAAGATAGATCAAGCTTTTGAAGCTAGGATTGGAACAAAATCTATTAGAATGTTTTGATCTGACATTGACGTGCAAGGTAGATTCAACTGATATTGATTGTTTGGATTGATGTTTGATAAAAGATAAAGCTCAATAAGGAACATCTTCTTGTCAAAATGTGTCATGGGCTAGTGATTTAGATTTCTGCTTACGAATGATTTGACCAATTTGATTTTTTATTTTGAAAATGTTTAGATCACCACATAAGTTATAGGATATAGCTCAAGATTTATTCCCAAAACAAGATGTAAGTATCTACCCCCAGTGTCTAGCAATGTATGGAATGGTATGGGTGGATGCATGGCTAAATGAATGGATTGATGGATATGGATTATCTTGTCATAGGATAACATGTTTGGATAGAGTATGCCTCTTTCGACAATGCCTCATGGCTCAGATAATGTTGGTTAGGATAGGATCAATGATAGTGACCCATGTCAAGATGTTTAAAATAAGCAAGTGTGAAGTGCATACCAAACCTTTTCCAAGATCAAGATGAGTTAGATGGGATGAAAATGGATTGGATAATGAAGGGTTCCTAGATTTATTATGGATAAGATGGATAGAATGTAGGATTTATTATGGATAGGATGAGATGATTCCTCCTGAAATGGTGCACATAGATGCTCGATTCTACTCATGGCGTCTATTTTCCAAGTTTTCATCATGGTACTTGTCCAAAGTGCCACCGAAGTGGATTTCATTAGAGGACAATTTTTTTCTTGACTATTTTCTTGATTTTTTGAAATTTTATGCCCATGTTGAACCACCTAGTGGTGTTGATGTAGACGTTGTTGGTGTTGATACAGATGCTTTCACTATCATGATATGCCAACGACATCCTTCTTGGAAGAGTTGTTTTGCTAAGATACGGGCACTTGAATGTAACCCCTAGATTTATTTGTCTTTTTTATCAATATCGGAGTTAACCTTACATAGATGTGCATATCGTGATAGAGTTCCCTTAAAGTCCTCATAATAAAGAGTTGTTGTCAATACACGGTCAATATGAGAGTTGGATACCATGGATTTTGAAGTGGATGGTGGAATGCATTGAGGGATACAAGATGTAGATGGATTGGTTGACAATTTGGAATCTTTGATTCTCCAAACTTGGGATGATGAGCAACGATGGGTGGATATGGAAATTTGATTGGGACCAACCTCTTGATATACCTTGTAGGTCGCTCTTGAAGCTTTATTTTATATCGATGGATAGTTTTGATGGATGAGCTTCCCTTTTTTATTTTTCCCCATAGTTTCTTTGACTAATGGAGTTTGATAGGGATGATTTTCTTTATTTTCTTTGGTGTCCATTTGAATTTTTCTTGTCCATTTTTTTTTGTCGATTCTTTTGCTTCAATAATTTTCTCTTTTCTTTGATATAGACCTCTTTCTTGTGGTTGGTCCCAATTAGGGGGTGGAAGGATGCATGGATGATGATTCATGATATGAATGGTTTGAGTGTTGGTAGCTATTTCATCATAAGGACTCTTCATGCTCCCCATGTTGGTGTTTGCACTAGATAAAATTGCCCTGGGTAGTATTATGGGAGTATTACTAACATGCTCTAATTTTGCTGTTGACGAACCATTTCCTTGTTATTCAAGATGTTTTAGCTTTCTTGATTTTTGATAATGCTTGATATCCCCTTACTCACTTTCTTCAATCTGTATGGAGGATGTGTATGATTTTGATGCTTCTTCAAAAGATGTTGATGCTTTACAATCCCTATGGGGTTTTCCTCATAATCTATTTTTGCTTGCTCTTCAAAGGATGTTTCTAATTCACCCTCCATGTAGAGATCTTCATAATCAATTTTTGATATGTCTATGGATTCTGTTATGCCTTGATCATGTGTAAAGATATTAAGAGTATTGTTCCTTGGTAATGATATCAAGAGTAGGAGACTCTTGTTTTGGATGAAGATCATCTATATATCCATTAGAAGTAATCATCTCATGGGTAGATGGAGGAGTATGTGATATATGGATATGATCATTATTTGTGACATCTTATATGGATTGGAAAATACCCATTAGATCATGGTAGTATCTTGGAGATATGGATCCTTGATCTTGATTAATTTTGGCATTGTTTTTGACGTGCTTAGGATCAAGTTCTTGAAATGGGTCAATTTCAAAGGATGGATTGCTTACAAAGGGTTCCTGAAGGTCTTCATTAGGCATGGGTATTGGCTCAATATTTTCTTGATCGTCAAGTGAATTTAGATCAAGAGTTGAGTAGACGATTCCTTCTATATCTGCAACCATGAGGTCAAAGGATGTCAATATATCTTGGAAAGGACCATTACTATAATTTGGTGAAATATTTTGATCATTCTTTGGAATAAATTCTTGAGGCATGTCATCTATAACTCATTGGGTGATGTAGAGACATCATCAACATGATTATTGGCGGATGGATCTTGAATTTTATCCTCAACAATTGTAGTAGAAACCTTATTGATGTCTTCAACCATGATATCAAATGACATTAAGATTTCTTGAAAGGGATCCTTGTTGGATATTGTTGATAGGTTTTGATTAGGATTAAAAAGTGACTCTTGATGTATGTTGATTTGATCATTGGATGTGGTAAAAACATCTTCAAGGTGCTCACTAATGGATAGATCTTGATCATCGTTTTCAACAATTATAGTGGAGAGATTGTCACTGCTATCATTAGTGGTTGAATCTTGGTCATTGTCCTCGACAGTTATTTTTCTTTGATCAAGAAGGTCTGGGATGAGATCTTTGAGTTTGATACAATCGGACATGTCATGACCTTTTGTGCTATGGTATTTGCGATAACAATTATCATCATCCCATGGGAACTTGATGCTAGGTTCACCTCCATTTAATGAATCTGAAAGTTTGATAAGTTTAGCATGGACATAGTATAGGTTAACTACACCTAATCTATATGAATTTGAGGCATATTTAACCCACTAAACATCAATCTCAATAAGATCATTCACTGTAAACAAAGACAAAGAAGCTATTAAAACTAACATTCTAAATCATGAAAGCTTGGAAAACCTCTAATCTAAGATATTGAAACTTATCCTATTAGGGGAGTGGTGTCGCATTGATGTAGAATGACAACCATTTCCCAATCTCTTAGATAATGAGTTTGTTTCAATCAGTTTTATTGAAGAAAACTAATGAAACCGTTAATAGATATATATGAAAACATGATTTAAAGCTAAATGAACATGATGAAAACTATTTTAACATGATTTATGCTAAGATGATCGATATGGGTGTATGCAAATCTACTCTAAATGTATGCAAGCTTCAAAAGATTAAAATCCTAATTAACAAATAAGCTAAATGTATGCATTTATGTTATCATGGAAGCCTTTAATGGAAGCTAAGATAATATGCAAGTAAATAAAGCTAAAATGATGTTAAATGTGAGTGCAAGTGCAAATGATTTTAATAGCATAAGTTTTTTGTTAAAAGATGGATCCATTTGTCTCCAAATAATGCTTTATTTATAGGAAAGCAAATGAAAAATGAAGGGCTAAGATTGAAAAAGCTAATCAATGGTCAAAAAGGAAAGAAGATGGAGGCATGGATCATGGATTCTCATCAAGGGTTGAAAATGCAAGTTGATATTTAATAAAGGGCTTACATTCATCCAAACATACTTTCAAAACTTGCACATATAGTCTTGTAAGTTAACTTAAACATTGAAGTCTTGTGAATTTGTTAAAAGGAAGAATTTTTTTTTTTTAAATGAGTGAAGAAAGAGAATATTCTTTAGGATTTTCTCATGGGTGAGAGAAATAGATATTTAGTTAATTAAAACCAAATTTTAATGTGCAAAAGGGGAAAGAATATTTCATTTGGAGGAATGTGCAAAAAGAGGAATATTCCCTTGGAATATTCTTTTGCAAGTGGGGGGTTATATTTATTAGTAATTTGATAATTAAATAAAGTTTAAATTATGCAAATTAGGGGATTTAGACAATATTCATTAAATAAAATGATTTAATAAAAAGGAAAGGTGATATGATATTTAATTAAATAACTTAGGGTTATTTAATTAAATAAGAGGACTTTAGGGATTAAATTAAATAATTTGATTTATTCAATTTAATAGGATGAAATATTAGCATGAAAGGGGATGAATTAACCTAACTAGGTCAATTAGATTAATAGATGAAAATGAGACAATTAATTAAATAGCTAGGCTAATTTAATCAATTAAGTAAAAAGATGATGGGTTTTAAGACGAAATGATGTTAGTTAGCCAATGTGATCCATTAGACATTTTTAAGTGTCTACAGGTAAATAATGTTAACATGTTAGATTCACCAAAATGAAACATAGAAAAAGATAAACCCTAATATTTAACCCTAGGGCTTATGCACCTTTTCAAAATGTGTTTCATTAAAGATTTAAATGGTAGTGGGGGTTTGATGGATTTTGAAAAGGTATGAGATTGAATTACAGTCTAATAGGTGAGTCAACCAGCCCTTAACCAAATCTAGAAATGTCCTAATGATGAAATGCAATGATCTAACTAGTCTAATAGTTGTTGTCACATTTTTGGTAGCCCCCTTTCAAAAATGTGTCCACCCCCTTAAGCAAAGTAAAATTGTGTCAGGTTGTCGCATTTAAACCTTGGTTTTCGAAGTTGTGTCAGGCTCCAACAAATTTTTCACAACCTCTCTCTCGCCCGGCGGTCTAATGGGTTTTGCCTAAGTTGTCTTTGCTTTAGCCCTTGTTAAGTTTTTGAATAGTTGTTGGGTCTCATAATGGTTCTCATAACCTAGGCATACGCCGATGGGAGAAAAAGATTAAGCGAAATCAAGTTCTTTTCAAAACTTTTGTTAGGTTTCAAAACCTTTATCAGTTCTCGATAGGGTTTCTGAAACCTAACTCATTTTCGTGGAAGATTTTCTAAAAGGCTAAGTGTTTTTCCTTAGGGTTCTTTCTAAAGGCTTTAATGAAAAGGAGTGCCCCAAAGGTACTTCTAAAGCTGGTCTTGCATGGAATTGATAAAGTGAGTGATGGTTTCATTTACAAAACTAGAGCATACTCTAAAAGCATTTTGGAAACCCTATCTGGAGTCTAACGTTTATGCATTTCAAGTTGATTACAAGTTATTATCTGAAAATCCATTCATGCAGGGAAGCAACAATACCAAAAACAAATGTGTTGTAGAGATAACATTTAGACGAATAATCATTAAGACACATTACAGATATGAAAAATGAAGAATGGCATTGCATACAACATGCAAATATAGAACTAAAAGCATAGAATTGTCACATCACACAAAGCTAAATCAGAGTTTTTGGTACATGGGTTTCTCACACAAAGAGCAAACATGAGGATCTTGATGCCCTCTATCACCTCTTGGAGGCAATTTGTGCAAGGGAGAAGAGATTCGCGTTGAACTCCACAAAGTGGGCGAAGGTCTCCAACATGTGTTCTAGCCTGACATGGAGAAGGGCAACCTCCTGTTTAGCTCACTTATTCCTCAAGGCTATGGCAATGCAGATTGCATCACCCACTAGGCCCACACAGATATTCAAACAAGCTCCCTAGGGCCTCCTGTTGCAAAGATGATTGTCGTTCCACTAAAAATTTGACTTGTTAATGCCTGATACAGCCATTGGATTTATACAAGATCAAGATCCACATGAGGCAGTTAAACCATGTCATTTGTTGGTTCTTAGTTGTGATCATATGGTTTGTCCTTGATGACAAAATCCCTTTCTGTTGATTCTACTTGTTGACAGTATCAGATTAGTTTCTCATGCTTTATCTTGGTACAGTTTTGTCTATATGGCTTACTTGTCTTGGAATTTAGTGGATAGCTTACATTCAGAATTTTAATATCTTTTGGTACTGATCAGTTTGAGCTTCGTGCAGTCATAGGTTATCTTTTGTACATTGTTTCGGTGACAGAAAAAGAACTTATCGGAGTGAGAATGCTTGGGTCTCCCTGATCCATTTCTCTAATAAACGTCTGTGTTGCCTATCGGCAAGATGTTTCTGATTCATAACGATTTGATTTTACATACAGGCAGCTTTCGGCATGACATTGATCGTGGTCTTGGCGACAGAAGAAAAGTCTATCGGCATGAGTATTTTTCACCGCTGAGAGGTCTTTCCGAATGATTCGGGTCTCACTAACTATTACATGAGGTGGTGCATCGGCATAAGTAATCCCTATCGGCATGTTGTTTCATCGAGCGCTTTGTGTCTTGGTGACCGGCACAAGAAAGTTCTTATCGACAAGAGTTGCGGCATCGATATGATGTCTTAGTGAAATTGGTATGTCACACTGACCGCCATTGAAAGATCATATCGGCAAGACTTATTTGATGTCACAGTGATCGGGATCCATCTCCAGGCATCTATCGGTGTGACATTTTCTTTTGTTTCGGTGACAGAAAAGGATTATATCGGCATAATTTATACCATCAGTATGTGGTCACAGCGAAATTGTTTTGTCTCACCGATCAGAGGTTGAATGGGAACATATCGGCAAGATTTTAAGGCTTCGGTGAAGGGTCATAGTGAAAAGGGTGATGTCTCCCCGACTAATGCATGTGGAATTCTTTCGGAAGGAGTTGTATTCGATGTGGTCTCACCGAAGACATATTGTCTCACCGACTGTGCACCGAAAGGTATTATCGGAAAAGGTTGTGGCTTCGATGAAATGTCATAGCGATTTCGTGGTGTCTTACCGACTTGTGCACAAAGGTTATATCGGTAAGAGTTAGAGTCATCGGTATAGGGTCACAGCGAGTTTGTAATGTCTCAGCGACTCAGAGTGGATAAAGCATTTCGGTATGACTCATGCATCAAAGAAAGGTCTTGGGGAGTTTGATTTCTTATACCGACCGACAACATAAAGGCATTCATCTTGGTAAGATCTAGGGTTTTCAGCGTGAAGTCTCGGCGAGTGACCTTCGGTCTCGCCGATGGAACACAAAAGGTCTTTGTCGGCATAGGATCAGTCTTGTCTCTGCAACACACAAGATGGTTGGTGACTTTCGGTATGACTCAAGCATTCTACGAGAGGTCTCCCCGATGACGGTATGCTATAGCGACACTCATAAGATAGAAGGCTCGTCGGCAAGAAAAACCATGTGTCACGCCGACCAATGTGTATCATGTGGACTTTCGGTGAAACGTGGGGCAATCTACATAACGTCTCCCCGACAGCAGAATGTCACAACAACAAACAAAGGGATGACTGACAGTGATAAATTTGCTTTCGGCATAGGTATTGAATTGTCACGGTGACAAGTTTGATCATGGGGGCTCTCAGCAAAACAAAGACTTGTCTACAAGATGTCTCTCTGATATCAAAAGGCTATAGCGATAGTGAATGAAACAAAAGGGGATCTCAGTGAGAAAGACTCTTGTGTCTCAGCGATTGAAACAAATTTAACAAAAATGTGATCTCGAGGAAACATAAAGATCTTCGATATGGTTTCTTCCCGATGGCAGAAGGTCATGGCGACGCACAGGGACCAAAGGAGCGATCAACGTTATAATTTCCTTCGACAGGACTATCTGGATGTCTTAGCGAATGATTAACGAAGACTCAATCACTGTGGTCGACATGTGAATTTCTAAGTATAGTTGCAGGCCGACATCATTGGTTGGCATCGAATCTCAGAACGGTTACATGGCAGATTATTCTCTGAGAATTGGGAGGTTATGGTTCTCAGCTTGTGGGAAGTTGTGGTTTTGAAATAATGGATTATTTGTAGCCCTCTGGACAGGCGTTACTCTTGATTTTTGCCATCATCTACAGATTGTCATTATTCAGCTTCAAATTCTAAAACTGGCAAGTGAGTTTCAGATTCTTGTGAAAAATGCATTCTTTGAAGACTTTCATTATGACAGACATACTTGAAATGTATATAAAAACCTGTGTTGAAAAGAGTGTAAGTTCTCTAGTTGTAATCCTAAGGGTATTCTATAGACGACAAAACAGAGAAATATGTACTTAACTGAAAATAGAGAGATCCTCTAATATTATGAGTGTAATTTTGAAATCTGAGTAAGGGGTTGGTGCTCCTTGAGATTGGTGTCTCTAAATGAGGGGTTGGTGCTCCTTGAGTTGGTGCTCAGAAATTAGCCTATAAGGCATTATTAACAGTGGTTTTGAAGATTAAGCCAGTAAGGCAGTTTAAGAGTGGTTTTTATACCCTAGGAGGGTTTTCCACTCGGCAAAATCTTTTGTCTCTTTGATCTTTTGTGTGCTCACTGTTTTTATGTGTTGTTGTTTCAGTTCACTATTGGGATTATTACTGTTCACAAATCAGTTTATGAATGATTACATTCAACTCATGAATGCATTAATCAGAGTAATATTGAGATCAAATCTGAGCTATGTTTTGGAAAATACAAGATATCTCACTCAAATCATATTTTCATAAGTTGTCTAATAGACTGAGTTAATGTTGTCATATCTTTGTGCTTTCAAAAGTGATTACTCTACTCTATTGTTGAAAGAAAAGGAAATCAGAATGAAAAATCTTGGTCAAAGTTGAAAAAGTTTTGACACTGATTCACCCCCCCCCTCTTAGTGTCTATCCATAACTCCAACAGTCACGAAGCCCAAGCACCGCGTTGGACTATGCCTACCACAGGAAGAGGAGACCAAGGGTTACACCTTGCAACAATCCCCCCCAACGCAAGCGCAAGGTTCAAACCTGTGACCTTGACTCTGATACCAATTGTTGCAAAGACAATTGTCGTTGCACAAAAAGATCAACCTGTTAATGCCTGATACAGTCATTGGATTTATACAAGATCAAGATCCACATGAGGCGGTTAAACCATGTCACGAAGCCCAAGCAACGCACTAGACTACGCCTACCACAGGAAGAGGAGACCAAGGGTCACACCTTGCAACACCTCCTCAACACATGGAAAATAGACTAGCCTTACCAAGTGTTCAATAGCCCAAATTCCCCACTCATACTTCCCAAAGGTGCAAATAATATTATAAAGGAAATGTTCCCTGGTTATTTTGAGTTGTACACATGCACTTGGGCGAGGAATTTCTCACCAATTATCTTCCTACTCCCTCTTCCATGTCGTTATGGATGAGGAAGACCTCTTAGCACTGGTCCACAACCATCCTCCTCACAGCACTACACTCTACTCCCTCAATAGTGAGAAATTCACTCTTATTCTCAAAAGCTACATTGCTAGCAATACTCGACATGTTTGAAATTATGATTATCATTGAAGAAAATCAAGGCACTACAATTGGTTTATAGAAAAATGGGAGTAAGTGGAGTTCACTTGAGAAGTGATTAATGAAGCAAGGACACTCAAGTTGTTGGAAATTTAATGAACTCAACAAGTGATGTGATGTAAATCTAGCGAAGTGTGTTGTGGCATCGGGAAATCTCTTGTATTTAAACTGTTAATTTTATGATCAGATTTAATGCATAGAAATTAATTTCAAAATCAGACACAAAGACATAGCAAATACCTTGGGAAAACCTTCCTCTTGAGGGAGAAAAACCCAGCAAAAATATATCACTTTTATATTGAAATGTAAATCCAAGAGTCTCCTTTACAAAGGTCGATATGGAGGCCAACAAGAGACACTACAAACTGATATATATGCACAGCAATGAGACTCAACCTTATACAATTCTTCAATCTGCTCCTCTACAGAATTCGCTCTAAGAATATGACGACTTATGATGAATGTGAATAATGAATATAATGTTCGAATGAGAGCAAGGAATGGTAATATATACATAATGAATGGAGAGAGATGCAACCCTTCAATATCATTAAGTCGGCCTCAAACAAGAGATACGACTTTACAAATAATAAGTCGTCCTTCATAGATAATCACGTCAAGAGATAAGAGGTCGGCCTCATCACAAATAATTAATAAAAGACGTGTCTTCATTGCTTCAAGTCGGCCTATAAGAAAGAGTGTATATAATTCAAAGTCATTGAGGCTCCATTTGAATTATCTCCATACGTGGGTCTGGAAGATACAGCCCGACGCTGCAAGAACATCAACACTCCCTCTCAGCTAGGGATGATACTTCCAGCTGCACAAGACATATCACCTCAACGTGATGTCTACCACATTGGCTACAACCAAATCTTAAAAGAAGAATATCACCTCATCGTGATATTTGATATCACCTCAACATGATATCAACCATAATGGCTACAACCATACTATGGTGTGTACAAGTGTTCATCACTTGCGTGATGTTGTCACCTCAACATGACTTTCACAAGTACAAGATGTGTCATGGAGTCACACACATGACATCCACCATGACTCTCTCAAAGGGTGGAAACAAAGGCTTTCACCTCAAATCTCAAAGAGAAATGCATTAACAAGGGATTTCACCTCGAACTTCTCTCATAGAGAAGAACTCATTAAACAAGGGATTTCACCTCGAACTTCTCTCCACAGAGAAGAACTCGTTATAGGCTATCACTGATACTGATTCTCTTTCTCAATTAAGGCTGGATTTTCCACCATACCAAGCTTATCTTGAAAGTACACAAACTTTATTCTAGAGAGAGGCTTGGTGAGAATATCCTTCCATCTGCTCATCAGTGCTAATATACTTCAACTGTATAGCCTTTCTCAATACCATATCTCTGATATAGTGGTATTTAATCTCAACATGCTTGGTTCTTTCATGAAACACATGATTGATAGAAAGCTTCACGCAACTCTGATTATCACAATGAACAATAGTAGGCTCCATTGATTGTCCAAACAATCCTGCAAGAAGCTTACGAAGCCATACTGCTTCCCGAGCTATCATACAAGCTGCAATATACTCTGCCTCTGTTGTACTCAATGCCACAGAAGACTGCTTCCTGCTGCACCAGGATATCATAGCAGAACCCAAACTGAAGCAACAACCAGAGGTACTCTTCTTATGTGTAACACATCCTGCCCAATTAGAATTAGTATAACCATGCATCTCCAAGTCAGCATCTGAAGAATATCTCAACCCATATCCAACTATGCCACACAAGTATCTCAAGATATGTTTAGCTACAACAAGATGTATCTGTCTCAGTTCACACGTAAACTGACTAAGTGCACTCACAGCATAACAGATATCTGGTCTAGTGTTAACTAGATACATCAAGGACCCAATCAAATGTCTGTACAATGTAGGATCCACCAAGTTTGAACTGGTTGCAGCCTCCTTCAATTTATGTAGGTTGGTCTCCATGGGTGTAGACATGGATTTGCAATCCATCATACCAAACCTCTTGAGTACATCGATGGTTTACTTCCCTTGACTTAGAATCATATCATCTAGTTTCTGCCAGACTTCTAAGCCAAGGAAGTAATGCATAAGTCCAAGATCTTTCATCTCAAACTCGGAGGCCAACTCTTTCTTACATTTGATGATCAAGTGCTCTTCTCCAATGAGTATCAAATCATCAACATATAAGACCAAAATCAATGCTTCACCATCAATTACCTTAAAGTATAGATTAGAGTCAGCATCATTCTTCAATAAACCCAAACTTGGCAGGTAATGATCAATCCTTTCGTACCATGCACAAGGAGCCTGCTTAAGGCCATACAGAGCCTTTTTCAGCTTGCAAACATGAGATTCCTTTCCATGTACCTCGAACCCATCAGGTTTCTCAATGTAAACTTCTTCCTCGATCACACCATTTAGAAAAGTTGTCTTCACATCCATCTAATGAATCTTCCATCCTCTAAATGCAGCAATGGCAATGATGGTCCTAACAGAAGTGTAGCAAGCAACAAGAGCAAATGTTTCTTCATAATCAATTCCCTCTTTCTGTGAAAAACCATGAGCCACAAATCTTGCCTTGTACTTCTCTATGCTCCCATCAGCTGCATGCTTGATCTTGAAGAGCCATTTCGAAGATACCACAGATTTGCCTTCGGGTCTAGGAACAATGTCTCAAACATCATTCTTGAGAATTGATTGGTACTCCTCTGACATAGCATTTTTCCAAACTTGTTGATTTGAAGCTTCTTCCACACTAAAAGGCTCAGACTCAATAATCTGACTCATCAAGGAAACATAACTAGAGAAATTATGTGGCCTTTTACTTTCTTTGAATGTACCTCTCGGAGCTGCAAACCTCTCAGCCTCTTGCATAGTTTGTCTAGCCCAAAGAGGTCTCTTCCTTCTAATCAAAATATCGGTAGGCCCATCAATAGGTTCCAAGGGCTCAACTGGATCAACATCTTCCTTTGGTTCTGAAGTTTCCCTCTGAATCTCAGGAGTATGGTCAACTTCCATATCCTGAGGAGGCTCATCATAGTCAATCTCCACATGAATTCCCTTGGATCTTTTAAATGCAACATCTTCCTCGAATGTGACATCTCTACTGATTTCAATCAACTTCTGACCTGGAACATATATCCTATAGGATTTTGATGTCTCACTATGGGTTTTGATGTCTCACTGTAGCCCACAAATATTCCCTTCTTTCCAGAAGGCTCCAACTTAGTTCTCTTCTCTTTTGGAACATGAACATAGACAGAACATTCAAAGATCCTCATATGACTAACCTCGGGCTTCTTCCCTATAAAGGCTTCTTTTGAAGTTATATTCTCCAAGACCTTGTGAGGACTTTTATTCTGAACATATACTGCAGTCCTAGAAGCTTCTTCCCATAAGAAGGTTTGTAGATCCTGGTCATGAATCATGGCTTTTTCTGCTTCCATGATCGTCTTGTTCTTTCTCTTTGCAACACCATTATGTTGAGGATTAGAGGGGACCCAGAACTCCCTCTTAATCCCAACACCAACACAGAAATTTTGAAAGCTACCAGAGGTGTATTCTCCTCCATTATCAAATCTGAGAATCTTGATTCTTTTACCGGAAAGATTCTCTACAAGAGCTTTGAACTCCTTGAACCTTTCTAACACTTCCTCAAACTCTTTAGTTTTCAAAAAATAAATCCAAGTCTTTCTAGAGTGATCATCAATGAAAAGAACATAATACAAGAAACCACTCGAAGAAGGAACAAACATAGGTCCACATAAATCAGAATGAATAAGGTCTAAAATACACTTAGATCTATTTTCTCTACTGTGGAAAGGGGCTTTTGAATTCTTACCCATAGCACATCCTTTGCAAGTTCCTTCATGCTCCTGATTAAACTTAGGAAGTCTCGTGACCATCTTCTCCATGATAGGTAAGGCTCGGAAGTGGAGGTGTGCCAATCTTCGATGCCACAGATCACATAGACTTGAAGAATCATGAACTAATGCTTGTAGATGACGCGTACATAGCCTATAGAGGCTTTCATATCTAACACCAATTACTTGAGCATCCTTAAAACTGGAATTCTCCATCCACACAAGAACTTTTCCTTTGGAGAAGGCAACTTGATATCCTTCATCTTCTAGAGCTGAAATAGAGATAAGATTGTGCTTGATTCCTGGGACATACAAAACATCTCTCAACTGAAGTGTAATGTCGGAATCCAAATGAAGAGTAGAGGTCCCAATCCCTTTCATGGAATAGCCAGCATCATCTCCAATAATGACTTGTTCGGAAAATTCTTTCTCCATCAAACTTGATAACTGCTTCTTAAATCCAGTGATGTGTCGAGAAGCACCACTGTCAATCAGCCAAGTGCTAGTATATGAAGGTACATTGCTTCACTAATCACATGAATCATTTTGCGGAGAGGCATCATCAACATCTACAACAATGTCTTGTTACTTAGGTCTTGTTGGAAAATGCTTAGCAAAGTGGCCAAACTTATCACACCTAAAGCATTGAATCTTGGACATGTCTCTCTTCTTCTTGGAGGCAGGTGCGTCATCATTTCCCTTATCTCAATTCCTCTTGAAGAATCATTTCCTTCCATCTTTTCCTTTCTTCTTTGAAGCATGGGAGGCGAGAACATGAATGTCTTCATTCTTTGAACTTTGACCAACGCCTCTTGCCACCAACCTTGATTCTTCTTGAATGCAATTAGACCTTAGGCGATCAAACTTAGGAAATTTTGATCTTGCATTGATTCCCTGAATGTAGGATTCCCAAGATAAGGGAAGACCATTGAGAGCAAGCATAGTCAGGTCTTTGTCATCAACCATATGCCCAATTGTTGAGAGCTGATCTCTCAAATCTGAGATCCTCATGAAATATGCAATCACAGATTCTCCCTTTGCCATCTTCACATGGTGTAGTTGTTTCTTCAGTGCAAGTGTCCAACTGGTATTGTTGATTTCGTACATTTCTTCCATTGTCTTAAACATGTCTCTTGCCGTCTTCAATTTAGAGACAATAGGAATGATATGATCCTTGACGGAATCAACCAATATTTTCATTGCCTTGATATCTTTCCTCACCCATTGTAACTTCTCTTCTTTCTCCTTAGGTTCAGGAACGTTGGACTCCACAAACTCACCCAAGTCATTTTCACGCAATATAAGCATGATCCTAAATCTCCATGATGTGAAGTTTGATTCTCCTTCGAGTCTGTCCTCAATCTTCAAACCGTTCACCATCTTGACAAGAGTGGAGATAGACAAGAATTATAAAGAAGATAATAGGATATCGTTGTATAAACAAATATGATCACGATCTCCTCAAACCCGCTCTGATACCATGTTAATTTTATGATCAAATTTAATGCACAGAAATTAATTTCAAAATCAGACACAAAGACACAGCAAATACATTGTCACGGGGCCAACCTGAGCCAACCTCGTGCAGCACCAAAACCACGTCTCGCCCAGCTCGAGGAGATCTGGTTGAGTCCACTGCTTGGACTATGCCTTGTCTAATTATGCAGGATCATGACTATCATGAACTCGGCCAACTTAAGCAATGCAACTCATATCGTAAAGCAGTAATATAATATTAATGCAAGCAAAACATTGAACACAGTATATAGTGGGCAACTCGTTATTTTATTAAGCCATGGCAGAATGCAGATCAAGCCAAGTCCATGCAAGTCGGCTGAGCCGAGAATGCTTGCACAACATGCACTTGTTACAGCCCCACTTCGGGTTCCCACTTAGATCACAAATAATGAGGACAAAAGACAAGCCCCTTTGGCTCACCAAAACCTCAATCAGATTAGCTTATAATGCAACAATGAATACTTGTGTACAGAATATAGATTTGCTTTCATTAACATCCAATGTCCTTCTATTTGCACTCAACCATGCAATCTATTTTGTAGCCACGAGCTCCAACAACTTGCGCCAAACCAGGAGCAAGACTAAGTCCACAATGACTCGATGCAACAACTCAATGCAATTCTGTAATAAACTCGCATAGGATCTGCCACACAATGCAACTCGGGCAAGTTGGCATTGCCACGACTCAGAACAGGAACCGCGTCAAACAGAGTAGGAAACGCCACTACTTAGACTCCTATCAGAACACGCCTTCGACACCGCATCAAGTCGTGACTTCAGTGTTGAGTTGGAGCACGGCACCATTGAATGCATGTCGCAAACACATATCCTTCAAGAGACCAAGTCGCATCATCTTTGTTACCGCATTGAATGGGTCATTGCGCCCCCATCATTAAGTCTATTCGGGCCATATTGCATACATTACGGATGTCTATATTCAAGCAACAATATCCCCTTACATTCTCCCCCACCTAACTTAGGCGACACCCTCAACGCCTGCACTCAGCTTCCGCTCCAAGCTAAAACCATCACAGTGCTGGGAGTAAGCTTTCTGGACTCAGTTCAAAACTGAGTGGGGTTCCTGTCCAGGAACCTCATGACTTTCTCTTCTTCACGCCAAAGCGACTCGGCTCGCTCCCAAGTCGACTCATCCTTCAGCTGCCCACCCAGTGGACTAAGAATTCCCTGTAAGCCATCTTTCCAAAGCCTCTGCTCTGCATTGCCAAAATTTCCTACACCTCCAACTCGGGTCGATCGATCACATTAGCAGGACCCCGGTGTGGAACATTGCGCCAAAGATCACTTTTGTCGAAGTGATGCGCTCATAACTGACTGACGTGGAACACAGGGTGCATTTTCATATGCAAGGGCAGATTAAGTCGGTTCGCCACCTTCCCGACTCGTTGGGTCACCTCGAAGGGGCCATCCCACCTTAGTATCAATTAAGTGCTCAGACCCTTGGGCACTTTGAACTGGTGTTGATCCATCTTTAATAGAACTCGGTCACCAACATTGAATTCCATGGCTTGGCGGTGCACATCCGCATCCCTCTTCATGCGGTCCGCGGCCTTTGTAAGATGATACCTCACAAGATCAACCCTGTCATTGAAGTCCTTAACATACTCTACTGCTTCAAAGCTCGGACCCATGTATCCTCTCAAAATTGTGTGAGGCGTGAGTGGTTGCTGCCCCGTAGCCAACTCAAATGACGAGTACTTACTCGATCCCGATTTCTATAAGTTATAACTGAACTGGGCCACATCCAGCAACTATGGCTAGTTCTTCTGATCTGCCCAAATGTAATGTCGCAGATAGTCCTCCAGTATGCCATTCACCTGCTCAATCTGACCATCCGTCTGTGGATGATAGGCTGTCGACATGAGCAACTTCGTTCCCATGAGTCTAAAGAGCTCAACCAAGAAACTGGACGTGAACCTTGGGTCTCTTTCAGACACTATGCTCAACAAAACTCCCCAGTACTTGACCACGTACTCAAAGAAATACCTTGCTGCTACCTCAGTTGGGCATGGAAGCTTACATGCAATGAACACGGCATACTTCGAGAAATGATCTACCACCACCATGATGCTGGAATGACCTTCCACCAAAGGTAGTTGGGTTATGAAATCCACACTTACGCTTGCCCAAGGTCGCTCCGGCACTGGTAATGGCTGCAACAAGCCGCCAGGTAGCTAAGTTACTGTCTTGTCTTGCTGACAAGTCAGGCAGGTCCTCACAAATGCCTCGAAATCGTCTCTCATATTGGGCCAGAAATATCCCCACTCAAGGAGTGCAAGGGTGCGCTTCTGTCCTGGATGCCCTGCCCATACAGAATTGTGACATTCAGACATCAGCTCCCTGCGCAACTCCTTCCATTTAGGTATGTACAGTCTGAAACCAGTAAAGTAGAGTAAATCCCCTTGAAGATGGAAATGGCAAGTTCATCCAGCTTTGACTTGATTTACTATTTGGTAAGCCTGCGAATCATTCTGGAGTCCCTCTTTTACTCTTTCCAGTATGTGTTCCGCAACTCCCAATTGACTTGCTCTGTTGTCTGAGTACTCTCCCAATGCAGTGAGTTGAGTCTTCCGACTCAATGTGTCTGCTACAGTATTATGGCGTCCAGGATTATAGAGTAGCTCGAAATCAAATTCTGCGAGAAACTCCTACCAATGAGCTTGCTTCGGTGTGAGCTTTGCCTGCGTCTTAAAGTAAGTCGAGCTCACATTGTCAATTTTCACTATGAAAGGTACACCCAACAGGGAATGTTGCCATACCCATAAGCAATGGATGATCGCCGTCATCTCTTTCTCATGTGCAGAGTAGCTCCTTTCTCTGTTACTCAGTTTCCTAGATTTGTAGGCTACAGGATGTCCGCCTTGCATGAGTACTCTGCCCAATGCAAAATCAAAGGCGTCAGTCTGCACCTCAAATGGTTTTCCATATCTAGCCAACGTTAACACCGGCTGCTCAGTCAGCTTCTTCTTAAGCAGCTCAAATGCCTCTTGCTAGTTCATCTCCCACCTCCACTTTATGTCTTTCTTGAGCAGGCCCGTGAGTGGAGCAGCGATCCTGGAATACCCCGACACAAATTTCCGGTAGTAGTTTTCCAACCCGAGGAACTAGCGCACCTCATGCACAGATCACAAGGGTTCCCATTCCTCTATTGCACGCAACTTCTCAGGATCCGGTTTTAGCATTCCATGGCCAACAATGTGGCCCAAGAATTGTACCTCCTGCGCAAAAGAACACTTCTCCTTCACAAAGAGCTTGTTCTTCCTCAACAACTCAAAAACCTCTGCAAGATGCATTCTATGTCCCTCCAGTGTTCGACTATATATCAGAATGTCGTCCAGATAGACAACAACGCATCTATCTGAGAGCGACCTGAATACATCATTCATCAGGGTACAGAACGTGGTCGGCGCATTGGTTAAGCCAAATGGCATAACCAAGTATTCATGGGATCCATACCTCATCGTGATGGCAGCCTTTTCTTCATCCCCGAGAGCTATTCGGATCAGGTAATAACCCTGTCACAGGTCCAACTTCGTGAAGTATCTTGCCTTTGTGAGTCTATCGAAGGAGTCAGCAAATAGGGGTAGTGGGTACTTATTTTTTATCGTGAGCTTATTCAAAGCTCTGAAGTCTACGCACAGCCGCAAGGTACCCTCCTTGCGTTGAAATAGCACTGGTGCTGCATACGGCGATCTCGACGGTCTGATAAACCCAGCTTCAGTCAGCTCGCGGAGCTGCTTCTTAAGCTCTTCCATCTTGAGTGCAGAGAGCCGATAAGGAGCCTTGGTCGGAGGTCGTGCCCCTAATTCGAGCTCAATCTTATGGTCCACATGTCGCCTCAGAGGGAGCTCGGCTGGGAGCTGACTTGGCATCACATCCGCATAACTGTCAATTACCTCCTGCACCTCTTCTGGACTTGAGGACTCGGCTTCCGCCTCTTCGTCCCAGTCTCCCAAGAGTGCAACCAAGTAAAGCTCATCGGAGTTCTTTCTTGCAGCTCGGCGCAAGCTCATCGCCGAGATGATCCGCTTGTCCAGACCAACCTTCATAGTCTAGAACAGGCTGGGCCACTTAGGATCCATAAAGATCACACTATCGAGATAGGGAACCAACATAGCAAACGACTGTCTCATGAAATCTTGCCCCAGGATTAAGTCAAAGTCGATCATGTCGATGGCCACCAAATTAATGGCACCAGACCATGATCCAACTTGCACGTTGACATCCCGGATGTCACCAATGCACTTTTCAGCTGGCCCATTCACACTCTTGAAGGATTTTTGCCCTTCAAGCATGGAAAGGTTAAGCCGCCTCACCTTGCTAGCCGCTATGTAACTGTGGGTAGCCCGGAGTCGAGCATAGCTAATACTTTGGTCGGCCCAAAGAAAACCTCCACAAAGCATAGCTCATGTCGAGCCGAGGAGTCCTAAATCACAACACCACCTTGTGCATTGTTGGGGATTGTCGCCAGGAGTTGCAAAGCACCCATCTCTGCAATGGGCTCGTCTGGGGTCTGCACCGCATTTAGAATTTGTCGCTATGGGCACTCTCAAGCCCAGTGATCAGGTTGACCGCAGATAAAGCAATTACGGTCTTGCTTCTTTTCCGAGCTCACAGAACGAACCTTCTGAGGCTGTTTCTCGTTCAGCTTCTTACCATTTTTGTCACCATTGCGCTTGGGATAGGGAGCACCCCCACGCTGTCTGAACTTCTTCCGGAAAGGCCTCCCTTGTTCGGCAACTTCAGTCTTGCCACCGCCATATCCTTTGGCTACGTTACCCTTGAAGTCCAAGAGTCGCTCAATTGCAGCAATGGCCTGTGGAAGAGTCTGCACATTTTGGCGACACAGGTCCGTCTGCGCCTAGGATTGCAATCCACGCATAAACAAGTACAACTTTTTGAAGTTTGTCATCCCTTTCAGTGCTTCCAATACCAGGTTCTAGAAAGCTTTGACATAGTCTCGAGCTTTCCCGGTATGCTTCAGCTTGTCGAACTGGGCCCTGATAACCCATTCCGAGTTACCAAGTCGGAATTGAACCCGCAGCGCGTCCTTCAGATCATCCCAACTATCAATGTCATCTACCGCATATCCAGCCAGCTTGTCGGCTTTCCTCGACCTCCACCAAATCTTTGCGCTTCTAGTGAGGAAGGAAGCCGCCTTCTTGACCTGGGCCTCACCAGATAAACCAGGTAGGTTAGAGAACAGCTCCTCGACGTCCCAGAAGAAATTCTCCAAGGACTTATCATCTCGCTTGCCATCATATGGCTCCACCAGACTCGACCCTTTATGTGAGGCTTGGACCCCACCCTGAGTCAGTAAGGTGTTATGCAATGTTTGTCCTTGCTGTAAGAATTTGCACCGCTTTTGGAGCGCATCGATAGTGTTCTTCATTGCTTGGGCCTCCGCTAAGACATCAGTGTAAGCCGTTGCCAGGTTCTCTATGCGCTCATCCAACTCTAGAGCTTCTGTCACCGACATGCGAGCTTCCAGGTCCTGTAACCAGTTGCACGTCCTAGGGTGATCACGGTTTTCACCGCGCCCAGTACGCACTCCCGACGCAGGTTGCTCATTGTCAGGGTCGACTTCAGCTCCATGGTCTCTAGTCGCCATGGTTCAAGCACGCAAGAGCTCGTAAGCTTCACTGATGGAGTCCAGTCACTAAACTGCTCTGATACCCTAGGAAAACCCTCTTGAGGGAGAAAAACCCAACAACAATATATCACTTTTATATTGAAATGTAAATCCAAGAGTCTCATTTACAAAGGCTGATATGGAGGCCAACAAGAGACACTACAAACTGATATATATATATATATATATGCACAGCAATGAGACTCAACCTTATACAATTCTTTAATCTGTTCCTCTACAGAATTTGCTCTAAGAATATGACGACTTATGATGACTGTGAACAATGAATATAATGTTCAAATGAGAGCAAGGAATGGTAATATATACATAATGAATGGAGAGAGACGCAACCCTTCAATATCATTAAGTCGGCCTCAAACAAGAGAGACAACTTTACAAATAATAAGTTGTCCTTCATAGATAATCGTGTCAAGAGATAAGAGGTTGGCCTCATCACAAATAATTAATAAAAGATGTGTCTCTTCATTGCTTCAAGTCGGCCCATAAGAAAGAGTATATAATTCAAATAGTCGTTGAGGCTCCATTTGAATTATCTCCATATGCAGGTATGGAAGATACAGCCCGATGCTGCAAGAACATCAACATAAACTACCGACACAAATATGCTCCTAGTTGGCATGTCATTAACTGCTAGACTGAGAAGATATGGGCTATTCGCATGAATTGATGGACGTGGGGCTCGTGTGTAAGGCTGGCGGTTCATTCCCCTATCCTAATGAATCAAAAGATGTGATGCAATCATAACCATTCCTAAAATTGTTCATTAATACTTATGTGTCTTCATCAGACAGAGCAACTAACCTCCCGCAAAACGCTTATTTGTTGAGGTGGCGGTTACATTCTCCCAAGAATCGGTTTTCAAGAAATCGCCGACCGTTATGATTGAAAATTTTAAATATGCTTCAATCGAACTTTAGAAGGGTCTAAATTTTGATCCCCCTTGCAATCTGATGCATGAGTGGGAATCGATCTTAATGAAGGATCAAGTTTTTTAATTTTGATTATTTTCTAGAGGAGTTTATTGTTTTTGAGCAGTAAATTTGAATGAAATACTTAGCATTTATGAGTAAGCTTGTGAGCTTTGATAAGTGTTAGGATATTCCTTCTCTTTGTGGATGTGAGATTCGTGGTGTTTCATTCATGTATCTTCATTGAATGTCAAAGTTTGTTTGAGTCGAGTCATGCTAGCTATTAGTAATTTGATCTTTGAATCATGATATTAGCAGCTTGTCAATTCATTTAAAGTTCAATAGTAGTTAAAAAGTTGATTTCTATCGTATTTGTTCCATGGTTATGGGTTGGTGTTAGTCTATCTTTCTTGCTTTCTAGTTAAAAGCATACCCCATTTTCTTTTAAGTCAAAAAACCCAAATTAATATCTTATGAGGGAGTTGTACCACTTACAATTCAAAGGAAGATCACCAATGCAATGGTGATCTTTCCAATTATTGGTGATCGATTTAGTCTATCTTTTGGAGAAAATGGAGTCAATTTAAGTTAATCGTTTAAAAGAAAAATCTGTCAACCAACAATAGTGCAATTTACTATTATGATGCAAATACAGAAAACACAGAAAGTCACAAGAAAATTCAAACAATTAAGCAGGACACTATGCACTTGTGGTTCAAATCTGAGCCTAATTTTGGAGGACACTCATGCATAGCATGTGAGTGTCCTCGTAGAGCTTTTTTAAATCTATTTTCATAGTCCTCTGATGTCGAATCTAAACTTTGAATTCTTGTCTGTAAATTTGTCGGATCACTATTAGATAATTTTGTAGATGAGTTTTCATGAGTTGACAAGATGTAGGGCTTCAAATGCAACAATGAATAAATTGTCTTCAAGATTCCTTCAATCTTCTTCAAACCTAAAACTTGCACATTCAAAGAGATGAAGGGTTGTGTCATTTTGGGGTTTGCCTCAATCAAACCTTATGTTAGCGTTTCCACTTCCACAATAACAATGCCAATGATAAAATGATAATGAATAGGAAGGAACGATGAAATCACAAAGTGTTGCAACTCACCACCCTTCAATGATTTCCTTGAAGGATTGAAGTCATGCACATCACTCCAAGGTCTTAGATCTTGCTTGCTTGAATGCTTGAATTGCTTGGAGACCTACAAAAGTGTTAGCCTTCACAAAATGATAACATGAACACAAACTCACATAGTATTTGACATAATGCTTGGATCTTGAATTATTGCAATAAAGATCTAAAAATGTTGCTCTTGACTTGCTCTTGATGATAGTAATTGCTCTTAATGTTCACCTCTTGCTAGTTTTCTCTTGTTAGATTTGAAATGATGCAATAACTAGGTATTTATAGACATTTATTTGATTTCCCAAAAATTAAATCCCGATGGTTGACTTTAGACACTTGAATTGCAAATAATAAATTGTCGACACCGACATATTTGAAATTGGAGCCAAAATAGGGGGACACTAATGCCTAGGGCATGGGTCTAGTCCTTGCCCTATTCTTTTAGATTTTAAGTGTTGGGGCAAGGTATTAAATAAATGCAATTATTTCCCGCTTGCAATTCATCAGTAATTGTTAAAAATGGGCCATAGAATGCATAATTTAAGGAATTAAGTACTCAATTAAGTCCAATAATTTAAGGGGGGACAAAACACAAGGTGAAATTGTCAAGGGTGACAATTTACGACGGTACATAACTGTAACTATTTAAGGTCTTTAAGGACATTTTTGCAACTCTCCCCTACTTAGATTGGTGTAGGAAGTTGTTTTCGCACACCCGGCTTCCTTTCAAAATTGTATTCATTAACAATGCAAGCAAATGAATGAGTTGAAAAAAGTTGAGATAAGTATTTGTAGTTGGGCATGGTGTTACAAAGGTGTAATTGTGTTATTAACAAAATGGTGCATTAAAAGGATACAATTTTGACTCCTATATTTTGGGTTAAAACATATGAAAAAGGGAACCCTAAGCTTAATGTCTAAAATCTAGGATTGATTTTACTCCTTTTTCAAAGGTACATTACGATGCAAATCAATAAGGCATTTAGATTGACTTTCAACCATGAAGGTGAGTCAATTAGCCCTGGATTTAATCATTTTGAGCCTTAGAAATGGATTGTAATTGTTTTGCTATGATTAACCTAATTCAACTGTGTACCCTAAAATGAAAATTGCAATATTCTAATGATTAGAAAACTGAAACAACTTGCAAGCAAATCTAGGAAGTGTTGAGTGATGTGTACCTGTCACAAAAAGTTGGATCTGGCATTAAATGGAGGACATAGTCACCCAAGGGTGTATGGGTCCTTGTAGGCCTTTTCTGAAACTTCAAATTTGATCTTGTAGCTCTTTGTCTACTCTCTAATGTTTGCCTTGTAAACCTTTGTCTTCGAATCCGAACCTACAATAAATCTGCAAAAGAGATGGTCGGGGTGGCTATATAGGAGTTTGCCTCAGCCAAACCCCTGTTTTGGTATTTCTACCTCCAAAATAGCCAACAAAATTAATTGATAATACTGTGTGTGCCCTAACCTCAAGTGTATCTAAAGTTGTTATGAGCTAAAATGCATAAAAGCCTACTCAAGTGTGTTAGAGAAGGATTCTTATATAAAAATGACAAGATCTACCTAAGAGGAAGTCAAAATACCCTTACAAAATATGAAACATAATGATACCTTGCTTTAGGTTGCAAGTAGGATGAAGTTTGAAGATGAGACACTTAGGAAACAAGTCATTAGGTTGAAGGAAATGGCCAAATGCATCTCCCAAACCTAGAATCCATCATGCCCTTCTATTGGCACCAATCTTCAATCATGATATGGCTTGATCAAATCTATAAATGAGCTTGAAAACCTACAAATTCAAATGTATGTGGTGGAATGTAATGATCTCTTGCTTTTATTTTCTTCTCTTATTGCTTTCTAGTTTTAAATAGTGAAAAGACTAGGTAAATTATAGGCATTTCTCTAATTTCCCGAAAATTAGATTCTGATAGCCGACATTCACAATTTGAATTTTGAAAATTAAAATGTTGACACCAACATATCCAAAATTGGTCCTCAACAAAATAGGGGGACCCATACACCCTAGGACAAATGGGTCCTAGCCCTATTTTCTAGGACATCAAGTGTTGGGAGCAAAATATCAATTGAAAGCATTTGTTCAATGCTTGCAATTTGTCGGAAAATAATAAAATGGGCCACATAATGAATAATTTAGGAGATTGGGGCCTAGTTAGGAGGTGTTGAAAATGTATAAATGCATGGGTCACTAAAATAGGTCCAAACTACACATGAAATTGTATTATCACCTACAAGGGAGTACAATTTTTGATGCTACAAAGTGATTCAAATAGTTATGTATTGTTTAATTAAGCACTCACTAAAGTGCTTGAGAACATCACTCTTGAAGAAGTACGAATTAAGAAGAAGCCCTCAATTTCACATTTGAGAGTGTTGGGGTGTACAACCTTCATGCATATTCCTAAGGTGCAAAGGATAAAGTTGGATGAAAAATCCTTTAAATGAATTTTTCTTTGGTACAATTTAGAGTTGAAGGAATTTCAACTTATGGATCCAACTACAAACAAGTTTCACATTAGTAGGGATGTTTTTGATGATGAAAAAGGATGCAACACCTCTTCCTTACTGTCACATGTCAATTCTGAAACATTGAGGATTACCAAACATAAAGATGAGGCACTTGTTGATGAAGCAAAAGAAAAGGAGTTTACAATGGACCGATTTCTACTTATATCTCTACCTCAATCCTTAGCTTGTGTGCAAAAATATTCCTAAGTGGTATTGTACCAAAATGAAGGATGCAAAGGCAAATATAGTTGCACATATATTTAACACTAAGCCAAAGACTTGCAACAAGTCGCATGAAGTAAATTTGACTCTTTTATACAATTATTCAAAATTTTGAACTACACATAGTGCAACACACTCTTGAGTCCCCATCTTGGAAAAATGTCATAGATGCAAAACATCTAGCATTGTTGAGGAACAATACTTGAAAACTTATTGATCTTCCATCAAGGAAGAAAACTATTAGATGCAAATGAATCTACATGATCAAGTACAAGGCAAATAATAACATTGACAAGTACAAAGCCTAACTTGTGGCTAAGGGCTGTTCTTAGAAAGATGACATTGACTTTGATGAAACATTTGCTTCCATTGCAAAGATCAAGACCATCCAAATGGTTTTGGATATGGCAATGCAATTTGGTTGGAAAATTCATCAAATGGATGTCAAAGTATCCTTCTCAACAAAGATCTCAAACAAGTCTACATGGTTCAACCAGGGGTATACTGCACCTAGACAACAACAAAACATGTGTAGACTTGTCAAATCCCTCTACAATCTAAGACAAGTTCATTCAGCCTCGTATATCAAAATTGATGAGCATCTCCTCCAACATGGATTCACCAAGAATCCACATGATCCAATTTCTACCTCATAGGGCAAGGGGAGGAGATGCAAATTTTAATTATATATGTCAACAAAAAGTTCATTGTAGATGATACAAAATCTAATCTCAAATGATCATTCTACATAATAGATCATGAGCTCCTGCAATATTGTTTTAGACTTGAAGTGCCTAAGAAAAATCAGATTTTTATATCTCAAATGAAATGTGCCAAGACATTGCTCAAGAAATTCAAGTTTGTGTCAACACCCATGGAGATAGGTTTACAACTTCTCATTATATCATCAATTACTTGAGTCTCATTTACTTGACCTACACTAGGTCAAATATCAACTATGTTGTCATTTATCTTTGCCAAATATCAACTATGTTATTTATCTTTTGTAGTTTACACAAAAACCTAAGGTTTCACATTGGAAAGTAGCAAAACATGCTCTAAGATACATTTGTAGTACTCTGGAGTATTGCTAGAAATATAAGCAAATTGAACATTTTTCTTTACAAGCATACATAGATGTAGATTATGTAGGTTATGTGGATGACAAGAAATCTACTTTAGGTTTTAATTTTTTTGGGGATCTAGCTCAATGTTACAAGGGTGCATAAAGCAAACTACTATCACTCACTCTCCCATAAAGGCAAAATATCATGTGACAGATATAGTAGTCTAGGAGGTGATATGGTTATGTTACATCTTGACAAGCATGCAAGTTCTTGATACACGACCAATAACTTTGCTCTACATGACAATCAAAAAGTGCATTGAATCTTGTTCAAAACACATTGTAAGTCAAAGGCACTGAAACTACATCCACAAACATGTTCACCAATAGAATATCTAATTTCAATATAGCAACATGTTGCTATAGTTGGTATGAGTTTCCCACAGTCCATGAAGTTGTAGAACAAGCTTTTTGGATTCAACTGTGTATGATTTTTTATCAAAAAACATACATAGTTAAATCCAAAAAGCTTGCTCTTCAACATGTTGCTATCTTTACCATATCATTTGCAACTATGAAGTTCAAAGCTTTTGGAAATTTCTTGATGTGTTATCTTAAAAAAAATGATATAATTAGAGGAAGATTATTAGAATATAATAATAGTACATCATTGTAGAATAATAATCAAACTATTATTATTGACATAAAATGATTTGGATAGTTGATTTGTCAATCCAATTAAATTTATATAAGATAAGAGGAGACTGCAGTGTACTTGATATCTGGACGAGAAAAACTCATCTACCAAAAGAAGAAACTAGTATCATTGGTTGTCAATTGATCAATAGACAACTATATAGAGGGATGGATGAAATCTTGGGCAAGTGTGTTCTAGAACAAAAGCGCATAGTAGTGCTACATGAGTGTCATGAAAGAAAAGCTCAAGGGCACCATTAGGAAACAAAATGCACAATAGATTCTCCTAGTGAGGTTGTGGTAATCAACTCTTAGAAAAAGAGGTACATGAATATATTTAAGAGCTATGAAATCCGTTGAGTGGGTAAGCTTGACAACAGGGACGAGATGTTGCTTGTGCCAATTCTGAAGCTAAAAGCAATTTGAACAGTGGATCATATAATTTGTCAATCCATTGTTGAGAAGTTGGGGTGCTCATCACCTCCTTGAATAGAAAAAGGACCTCAGAAAACAAAAATGGCAACACTGATTGTCCCATAGACTTTTTTTAGCTTCATAAACATTAAAAGTTATTCATTCATTTATTCATATTAATCCACCCGCATGCAAGAGTGGCACTATGGCATAAAACCACCTCAATCTATATTTCACACGATGGGCATAGGTTGTGCCTCCCAAGGTCCATTCATTTCATTGATAATATCAACACCAGATTTAAGTCCTCTAGTTTAATGACTAGAGAGCACATTTCATTGTGAGCACAATACAAATTTCGCTGCAAGAACTAATGGTGCAACAATCACAAGAGTAATCCATAGCACAAATCATAATAACCAGTTAAATTTGGTACTCTTTAAGTACATGGTCATGTAACAACTTGTGGATCATCCAAAGACTTGACAAATGAGCATTAGCTCAAGTACCCTTCTAACATCTCAGTCCATTACACCATGGATGCATAGGGGCAATGACCCATAAAAACCCAAACATAGTTCCAAAACAACAATTAGTAAACAGGCTTTCAAGCATCTATAACATCTTTAATATCTTTATACCGTGGATGCACACTTTGGTAAAACACTAAGGGTGGAGGAATGTGTGATTTTACAACCATACACAACATGCAACTTCAAAATCTTAATCTTGGTCGTTCGAACAATAGTGCAGGAAGAAGAGCAGTCGCAGTTGTTTGAACGCAGATGAGGAAGGTGGTGGGGATGAAGAAGATGCATATGCAAATGGGTTGCTAGGTTCGTGGGCCTTTTTGGTGTTGTCGTTGGCCTTGCTTTGCAGGATGTTGCGTCCAAGATCCTTTTGGTGTGCAGGCGGAGCAGTCTGGACGAGAGTCCTTGTTTCTACTTGGCTGATGGCGCGTTATTGTTGAGCCTGGTTTTGCTAGCGCGGTGGTTGGCTTTTGTGGTCCGTACCTCTCCTCTGCGGACCTTTGTCTTTGGTTTTCAGTTGAGGCGAGTAGTTTACAGGGTTTTTGTTATGTGTTCTCCTCATTTATTGCCTTGGGTGGCGACCCCTATTATGTTGGCTCGATGTCTCTATTCTGGGTCGTCCATTTTGCTTGGATGTGGTTTGTTTTTTCTCTTTCCCTTGTGTTGGGTTTGGGATTGTTCTTTGTTGGGGCCTCGGTTGGTTTCGGGTCATTGGTCTTGGTCTCCACCACTGTTCTGGAGTGGGGTGTTTTTGTGATCCCTTGTTCTGGTGGTTGGGGAGTTTTCCTGGTGGTCGTTGGAGCTCTCGTTGCTCTGGCTTTTTATTTATTTCTCGGTGTTGGGTGGTTCTTCAAGCCTTCCTTATTTTCCCAGCTGCTCTTACTCTCTTTGGGAGTGTTTTTGATCCTCTGTTGGGGTTTCGTGTTGCTATTGGAGTTCCTCTACAGTGGATGGCTTGTGGAGGATTTTTTTATGGGCCATTTTGAGTTTCTTCTTTTGTCTTCTAAGCTTTTTCTGAGGTTCTATTTGATAGTTTAGAAGTGGTTGTGGACGATGTTCTTATCCCTTTCTCTTGAGTTTGTTGTGGGAACTATTGTGGTCCCCTCCTGGTTTCTTTGCTTAGTATTTTATGAGGGGCTTGGTCAGTTTTTTTGGCACTGCGGTTTGTGTCGATGTTATCCTCGATTGGTTCCTTGATTTTAAACTCTGTTTCTATAGAGGGTTATTTGCCCCCCTTTGGTGCTCTTAGGTTCATTTTGCAAGTTGGGGGTGTGTTTTTCTTGACGGTTGGGCTCCTTCAAATGGAAGATGCTCAAGGCCCAAAAGTTTCTTCTCTTAAGATTGGTTGTGTTGTGCTCTTTTCCTTCTTCTGCGCTCCAGTTTGCTACTAGGCCAAAGGATGTCTTGACTTTCCTTTATGTGGGTGTAGCTGCTTTCTATCAAGTTCTACAGTGGATGTCTTCTATGGAGGTGGAGGTTGCTCTTGTTGAGGTGGAACTCTTTCATATTGAGGTGGAAAGGGGTGTTGTGGATAGGGTGGGAAGCTCTATGACTTGTGGTAAAGGTTATCTCTTCATCCTCTCCTATAGAGGGGTGCCCTCTCCTATTAAGGTGGAGGTTGGGTTGGTGTTTCTTGCTGATTGGTGTTAGGAGTTGGTTTGTTGCGGCCTGGTTGCTTTGTTGCCAGGCGTTTCTTTTATTTTCTTTGGGTTTAAAGTCCCCGCCAAAACCTAATTGTAAAAGGTTTATGGTCCCTTCAAACCCTGTTATGGGGTCAAGGTCCCTAAAAAACCTAGTTAAGGGTTTAAGGTCCCTTCAAAAACCTTTGGGTGTAAGGTCCCAACTCTAGCTTATTTGTGGGTTCAAGGTCCCTCTAGGATTTCTAGTCCCTTCAAAACTGCACTGTAATGAGTTTTGAGTCCCATCAAAACCTGTTTTTCCTCATCAAAAACAATGATATACAAGTATATGTTGTTGAAGCATACAATTTTACCTGTTAATCAAACCTATATACAAGAAACAGCACTAAGGAAGGCATTCAAAATGCTCATTCAGAGGCTTCTAAAAGGTGCGAGGCTTCTTAAGCCTGGTCGGTGGAAACATAAAACAATGATATACAAGTAATATCCTGCTGAAGTATATAATTTTATCTCTTAATCAAATCTATATACAAGAACAGCAATAAGGATGACATTCAAAATGCTCATTCGGAGGCTTCTGTGTCATGTCCCCTTTTTCCATAAGATTTTGGGATGTTCCTTTAAGTCTATTTTCCAAAGGAGTAGCTTAGGGAAATGTGGCCTGAGGAAATAAATTAGGGAAATGACTTTGTAATACTTCACTATGTCATATTTTATTAGCGTCTGATTATATTTTATGTCCCCTTTGTCCATAAGACTTCAGGATATTCTTTAAACCTATTTTCATTTCATTTCCTTATGGATCTGGGGAAATAAATTAGGAAAATGACTTTGTGACACTTCAGTGTGTCCTATTTTATGTGTGCCTGATTATAGGCCCTCTTTTATTATCAAACTTATCTCTTTAGGGGGATCCTTTTGGAGAGAAAAGGAAGGAATTCAAAACTGTATTTTGGAGGGAAAATGGATGCTCAAATGTCTATTTAAACAAGTCAAAGAACAGTGATGATATCCTGGTTTTATGAATCCATTCCCTCACACAGATCGGACATCCTATTTGTTTGTCACTAGAGATTTGAGAACAGAAACCCCCTGATTTCCGGGGCTGATTTGTGAAAGAAAACCCCCTTCCTCAGCATCGTGCAATTCCACTTAGGGATTGTGTTTGAGCTTTGACGACCTGTTGTTTGGGCAGCTTTTACAGCACCTATTTGATTGGGTGATAGTTGGCTTTCTTAGTGCCTAGCGTTTGTAAATATGTGGTGGCTCATATAGCGACCATTGCTGCTCATCTGTTCATTTTTTGATAATAATAACTACTGCGGGCTTCCAGAAGATCTGGTAAGCCCAAATTGATTGTAAGTTAAAATCGCATTGAATTAATAAGGAGTAAATCAGTTTACTGTGGCTGTTGTTCACATTCAAAAGGAATTCTTATCCTTGTTTTTGCCTATTCTATTGTAATAAATCCAATCGTTTGTGTTGATTGGAATTAAAAATCTTCTATCGGGGATATTACATTCTGGCAGATGTGAGAATCTCTATACACTAAAGATTAAAACTACACTGGCATCCACTAGCAACCAAAGTAGGCAACTAAGTTATAAAACTCAAACACAGAGTCACGAGAAACAACTCATGGATAGACCAGTCAAAGTGGGTGTATTGCTTACATGATCAGGACCAACAGCTCACATGTAACCCAATCAGCGGGAGCAACTCAGACTCGAACAGATGGAGCAAGCTTAGTGCCCTCCTAACATCTTAGCGTATCTTACACCTGAATGCACAGGACTAACAGCTCATAGATCGCCCAATCAAAAGAGCAATTCCAAGGGACAGTTGTAGATCTGATATTGTAATAAATCCAATCGTTCGTGTTGATTGGAATTAAAAATCTTCTATCGGGGATATTACATTCTGACAGATGTGAGAATCTCTATACACTAAAGATTAAAACTACACTGGCATCCACTAGCAACCAAAGTAGGCAACTAAGTTATAAAACTCAAACACAGAGTCACGAGAAACAACTCATGGATAGACCAGTCAAAGTGGGTGTATTGCTTACATGATCAGGACTAACGGCTCACATGTAACCCAATCAGCGGGAGCAACTCAGACTCGAACAGATGGAGCAAGCTTAAGTGCCCTCCTAACATCTTAGCGTATCTTACCCTGAATGCACAGGACTAACAGCTCATAGATCGCCCAATCAAAAGAGCAATTCCAAGGGACAGTTGAACAAGCTTAAGTTCATTTCCATCATCTTAGTGTATCGTACCCTTGATGCACCGAAGAATCAGCTCATTGATCACACAACTCTAAGACTCAACAAATGTCCAAAAAGACAATATATAAGTCTGTTGTTTTTCAACCATACTTGACCCTCAGCATAGTGGCAGTCATACATTATTTTCTTGGTACTCTGAAGCCTAAAGGACCTTTGAAATCTCTGATGACTATAGCAGCTTACGCTGTTTGAATGTTTATGAAATTGCAGCGTCTACTCCAGCGACGTAGAGATTCTCATCACCCTCGAACAGTAAAATGATACAAATATATCCTCCACGTTCAGTAGGAAATCCTAGTCATCCTTCTAACCATTGAAAGGTAAAACCAAGAAATCTCATCTATAACGAATAAAGCACAGTGCTGGTGCTCATTGGCATCAGATTATTCCCCATGACATTGTGAGGAAGAAACATAGGGAACTCTACCTTAAGTTAAAGAATAGAAAAACAAATAATTGTTTATCGTATGTGATACACACAGAATCCAATGTCAATAGTTAAAGAATATAGTCTATCGCAAAAAGTAGTCTAACTCATCATCTTTAAATGGTAAATGAAGCACAATATTCTAAGTAAAGTAGAAAATAATTTAGTCATCCTTGTCACTACTACAAGACAAAGCGGAATGGTTAACACATGCACCAGTGCTTGTGTCCATGTCCAAACAATGTATTCTTACTCATCACTTATAAATAGTAAAAGGACATGCGATATTCTTAGTGAAGTGGAAAATCTTTTGGTCATTCTTGTCACTTCTCGAAGACAAAGTAAAGTGGCCAGTGCTGGTGTCCATGTCCTAAAAATGTAATCTTACTCAAGACAGTTTAAAATAGTAAAAGGATGTACAATATTCTTGGTACAGAAGAAAAGCATTAAGTCATCCTCGCCTATTTTAAACATAGTAGAGTCCGCATCAAATGCACAACAGCTGGTGTCCATTTACATCAAAATATCCCCCACGGCAACCAACGAGAAGAAACATAGTGTACATACTCTAGAATAACAAACAACCGGTCATCATAAAATCCAGATGGATGGTACATGAGGAATGTCATGTTTAGAACGAACTGATTCATATAGTAAAACGGGTCAAAATTTTAATCAAATGGGAATACATCGAAATGGGTTTGATTTTGGCGAATCAAATTTGAATGAGAAGGAAACTCTTCGAAACATTAGTCGAAGAAAGTGACGCGAGTTTTTAGGCTTTTAAATCGTACCTGAATTGGCGACCAGTAATGCAAATGATACTAAATTAGTGTACCCAAGTGGGTATTAGTGTCCGGAGGTAAATGGTTTTTAGACATAATGGGCGGACGCTATAAACAGGAATGAGGAATCTGGATGCTTAAAGCTGTTAGTAAAGAGTCAATACTCAAAATTGCTAAAAGTTAATGCCAGGCGTAGAAATCAAATAGTAAATCATTGCACAGCTACAACATTGCAGGACAAAAGAGAATGAAAAAGATTACATAGTAAAAATAACAGCATAGCTGTTTAGCTAAAGAAAATAACATTCATTATTTAATTCTGTATTGTTTCTAGATTCAATTGTGTAGAAAGTTTTTAACGTCAGCATTTCAGATCAATGTTTCGGATCATACTTTGTGATCTCTTGCTCTCTTCCATCCTGATGCTAAAAACTTTCTACACACTCGAATCCAAGAACAATACAGAACTACAATATGAATTGTGGAAACTTGATATTATTAATTCACTATTTAAACTTTAAGTAGCTCTCTTCACAATTAGTAATCCCCTGATTTTTTATACTTATATTTATTTAAAAGGTGTTATAAAAAATTTAAATTCATTTTGACACAAATTTTGGATAAACAAATGTGTGTAGAAAGATAAGAATTACATAATAGAAAAGGAGGGGGTCTAAGTTTGGGAACATCAGGAGAACTGCAGGAAGAGAGCAGTACTGAAATACATATAGTACTTTAAAAATTAGTTATAAATAAATGTATAATTGTAGAAGCCTAAGGAATAAGTAAAGTTTCAACACATTGCAATGATTGCATTGAACTAGTAGTAGTTTTTTAATTTTAAAATTAAATTCTAATAGTGAACACTGAAAATCAAAATATAGACATTGGAACCAGAACTAGAAGTTCAAATTTTCATAATCATGATTCATAATTATAATAGACAATGTTCAAACTCCATACTTCAAAAAATAAAATAGTAATTACTAGATAGTAATACTAATGAATCATGAGTCAATGACTAATGGCTTGATACCTCTACTCGTCCCCAAGCTCAATGTAAATCTCCTCATCCCTGGAACTGCTGGACCCCCCACATGCTGCCCTCTTCCTCTTGCAAGAATGAAGAAGCTCCTTTTGGATTGCTCTCTCCTAAGCTTGCTCCTAACTTCGGAAGTCTTTTTGCAAGTTGCAGCTCAAAGCCTCAAACTCAAACTTTCACTCCACTCTTCCTCTTCAAGTTTAGTAGCAATGAATTTTTGAGAAGCCATGGGGGTTGTCGTAACTGAGAGTTAGGGTTAACCGTTTGAAGTGACCTTTTTCGTTTTGTTTTTAAAAAGGATCATCAAAATAAATGTTGCGCCTCAGGAGTCTTCTGAGGGTTTCTTAAGATGTCCCTCGACATATGGGAGTCTCCAGGACGCCCCAAAGTCCACTTTTGGAGTTTCCTGGGAAGAAGCGTACAAGAAACCTCCCCTTTTAAAATATCTAGGAAAGGGCGGAGGAAACTTAGAGGCAGGGGAGGTACGACGGGGGTACGTTTCTTAGGCATCCCATCCCCAAGTCTTAAAAATGCCTGGTTTTTCAGGGAGACGCATCCCTGTGGAACACTGGTTAATGTATAAGAAGTTTAGAAGCTGAATACAATATCTTTTAAGCAAAACACTTTAAATATTCAAGCATCAATAACACTTTAAATATTCAAGCATCAATTTTAGAGAATGCTTTCTATATTTAACTGAATAACAATATTTTGTATCATCCTTTCCAATGGCTTTCCCTCTACTTCCTCCACCCTGATAATGGATCGAGAAATTTTGATGCCAAATAAACAGCATATAGTTAAGTACAGTAGTGCCATCAAGCATGCATAGTGAAAACACAGTCTCCTACATCAATTCAAACTAATTTATATCAGTTTACGCAGACTACATGTTTATATATTCTAAAATGTAGGTTGAAGTTTCAAATCTCGTAGAGTATGAGATTGTACACATCATTTGTACAATATATTAAAATAATGCATATGTAATGGCCCTTTAAATTTACTCCACGGAGTCACACTTGGGGTAAATTAAAAAAACTACCCTTCACCTTAAATTTCTGATAAAATTGACAGCATAGCCTGATAGAAATTATCCCGCCGTGAAAACACAGATGAATCACTGAAAAACCAGAAAAATTATAACTCCAAACCTAGAGTCTCGGGCATACCAACTACGACATTATCTCATTTAGCGCAGTCGATTACTATAACAGAGACGATGATGAGGCCACAACTGAAAAAGCATTCAGTCTACATTCATGTAAAACTGCGCAACAACTAAAACTAACAGATTTGATGCGAGGAAACAGTGGCAGACCCACAAATCTAATATCGAAATCTGAGGAAACATTGACAGACCCACGAATCTAATATCAGAATCTGAGGAAACAATGACAACTCCAAATCTTATAAACAAAGATGCAAATAGAAGAATAGCAATTCTATTATTAATTCCTGGAGAATATCGTCTGAAACACATAATAAGTAAAAAAAATGAAATTACAAAAAAAAAATATAACAAGGATTTTTGTAATTGGGAATTAAACCAGTCAAACACAAGAGGATGGCTTCATAGAAATAAACATATCTGAATATGCCTGCAAAATAATAGACACTTGAGCATCTTCGAGATCATCCACAATGATTCAAAAAAAATCTCCGTAGATGACCTCGACAGATGCCAAGAGTCTATCCCTCTGCGTTCGTCCCCATATCGAACTCGAACCCTTGATCCTCTCACTAAGCATGTAACGCCATCAATACCATGCTACTCTCATCTCTGAACGCCAATTTATAAATATCAAATGCCCAAGCAGTAACAGGAGAAAGAACACGGAAAAAGCAACCAGTTGAAACCCTAACCCTAAGTCATAAAATAAAGGTGTAGGCCTTGGTAAAGGGCAAAAAAATTCTGAACGAATTATTGCTGCTTATGGCCGAAGGCAAGTACTTATACGATGGGAACTTTCTTTTGGCCTTTTCATTAGTCTTTGCACGCTAGGCCAATTTTATGCCCTAATTATTTTAGAGAGGAGTTAATAGTTGTGGATTAATTTTGCAATTTTATAGTAGTTAAATGAAATTCTATAAGATTTTTTTAGTTTTTTTAAGAATGAGATATGAATGGTTATTTATCGTTAGAATGGTTTTTGGACTTCATTGTGTAAGAGTTTTGCATCAATGGTTATGTATTGTTAGAATGGATTTTGGATTCGATATGTGTAAGATTTTTTGTTGGATTCAATATGTGTAAGATTTTTTGCAAAAAATCTTACACATATCGAATCCAAAATCCATTCTAGCAATAATCAATGTGGATTGTGGAAACTTGATATCATTAATGGTTATTTATTTATAATTAAGATTTGGAGGAGTGATTTATTATATATTTCATCGTATTAATATCTAGTGAGAAATGTTCTTAAAATGATTTTTTTAAGATTTGATTAGATTTTTTTTTAAATTAATAACGGTTGTACAAAATATTTGTATTTCTTGTTAAAACACCATATTATTATTTGAAATACAACTTATATGCAACCTAAATAATATTAATGTAATGATATTTATGGATTTTGACTATGTGATCATTTTTACATCAACGTTTCAAATCATATTTCATGATCCATCATCAGGATGAGTTAGAGCCATAGAAGAGAATGGAAAAATAGTAGCAATTCTAGATAGGTAAATAGATGTAGGGATCATGTGACGAACATCAATTCGTCTTCTCTAAAATACTAAAAATTATCTATCAAACACCACAATTTTTTTGAAAATTAACATATAACTGTATATATCATGATTGCTCTTGAGAAATTGTTGCAGGAGAATCCCTGGTTGTAAAGCAATCATGTATCAACCAAAAACATTTCTTTATTTGCATTTTAGTCAGTTGCAGTTTCAACATTTCATTCCACATTTCACTGCATTATCGTTTCTCAACTCACGGAGAAGGATATAGCATTTACACGAGGTCATCTAAAACATATCCAGATTTCAAATCATTTGCATTTATCACTCTCAAAATTTAACTATAATTCATAATCAGAGCATTTGGGCATGACTTGGTTCAGATTTCTTAGTGTGGACCTATTTCAGAACATGGGGAGCTTAATGGGACATCGTACAAGCATTTGGGTCCAATGGGATCTATCTTGGAGATTTGCAATTCATTTCACTTCATAAAGGATTATCTTTCATGTTTTAAGGTTGACCTTCATGTGTGATCATTCATCAGGTTTTGTAAACCCTTGTGGCTTGTTGGTTTTTCCAACTGATTGTCTAGGTTTTCCTAAAGATTAGCTACTTCTTATGCACAAAAACCCTAGGTCAGTGGCCAACAAACAGGGGACAGATTTATAAGTTCTCCTCTACACTTTAGGCTCTACAAAACCAAGATGGGTTCCCCTACAACGTCATGCAACAATTACATGTGATGATGCCTTTGATAACATATTCTTCACATTGATATGGCAAAAGGGTAACTTGATGGTCTAAATCATCTTTGACACCCTCTATATTCTATATGATTCCCTGTAGTGTGGAAATGGGCATGAAACAATAAAATTGCAGAAAAGTAAAGGATTTGATTTTGATTTTATATTTGATTCTATCAAAGATTTTATCTTTAAGATTTAGATTGACCAACCATGCAGAGTCTAAAAATGCAGTAAAACTCCTACAATAGACCAACCCTTTAGCTTTTGATAACCCTATTGCCTTACAACAAGAAACCAACAAATAAACAATATTATCAAACTACTTGAAGATCCATATTGCAACACCACAACCCTAGATGGATGAACTAAAATCAATATTACTCTATTCCTTGAATAGAAATAAATAATTCATACATTCATAACACAAAAGGTGAAATGTGAACCAGAAAATAATCCTTGATTACATTGATTCAAGAGTAATGAGTACAATAATGGAAAGAATGATAAAAATGATATACACCATTAAGTATAATGCGATGAGCATTTAGGTCATTTGTTGTCATTACAAAGCAAAACTTTTACAACATTTCTTCTTTGAGCTTCAGAGGAATCAACTATACAACCTAAGACCTATACAAAGACTTACAAAAACTAAGAAGTAGAACCCTTTGAATGAGGCTCGGAGTTCCCTTTTACAGACACAAGGGAAGCACCAAGGAAAAGGCATCATTCAATCACCAAAAGTGCTTCAATATTTACAACAGACCAAGTGGTTCAAAAACTGTCAGCCACTCCAAAAGTAGTTGGGGATCACCTGCAACACTAAAGTCAGTGTATGGCAGGAGATCTTTTCAAAATTCTTTCTTGTGATAGATAGGACATCTTTGACATTTCTTTATGATAGACCCATGCAACAATTATATCTGGCACAGTTGGGAACCAATTGAAATGTAACTCAAGTTGCATCATCCTATTCCTCCATGTGCTCTACTTACTCTGCTAGGGTGCTAATCCTTGGTGGTAAAAAGTTGTTGGCCTCCTCCAAATGTGCCCTATATTCATTTCCAATCAAAATTTGCACCAGATCTAAAAAACCAATCAAACTACACTCCAATTTGATGAGTGCATCTATGTTGGCATTTAATTGGTCAACATCAACTTCACCCTCCTATTTATCCTATTGTATATGGAAGTGAGGAGGCTGGAAAACTTTGATCTCCACTCTATGCATGCCAGATCATCTCCCCCTCATTAACCAAAATTGGAGGCATATAGAACTCCTCAAAGCCCTCAAACATACTAAACTCCCTTTTTAGAAAATCTCTATACCTATTGTGATGACTCATAATGTCCTCCAAACAATATGACTCCTTCAAAATGTTAGATACAAGGCTGCCATCAAAATTTAAATTGTTGACAAGCAATCTCAACAGCTCTACTCCCTGGGACCACTTGATTTGCATGCATTTTAATCTTATCCACATATGGTTGTGAATAGAGAAATCATCCTTCAACTTTGCATAGTTGTCCCACACCTTGTCTACATGGGAGAGAATCATGGACAACCTATAACCCAAAATGTTTTCTAGTAAATAAGAGATCTTCCTTGCAAATGCTTTATTTTTTGACTTGGCCTTTATGGTGCTGTATTTCAACTTCTCCCTCAATTCCTTTATTTCCAGCTTCAATTTTTTTGTTATGTGAGGAATGAGCATCCTCTATTTTTTTGTGGAGGGGGTAATAACACCCAGATTGTATTGATCCTTTTCTCAAGGTTTTGATTAAGGGAATTTTCCCTATCTAGATCAACTTGCAACTTCTTAACAGTTTTCTCTGTTAAAAGAGCTGCATTGACTATCGAGGAAGCTGCCTATGTAGCACTTGTGTCCCCAACCCTCTTGACAACAAGATTACCAGTAATCTCATTTGGGTTGGATATAACCTGTGGCTTATTGGTCTCAAGGAAAATCTACCAAAAATTCAAGGTCTCGTGTCCAAGGTGGAATCCAAACCCAAAGTATAAATCTTCAGCTTGCTCCTTTGATCTCAAAATTGGATCCCCACCCTAATGTTTCCTTAGTGCATCAAATGCAATGGCTGAGGAAATTTCCCAACCTGGAAACAACAAACATCTTGCCCTTTTCATTAACTCCCTTCCCCTCTTAGGAGTCATACCCTTCATCTCTTGCTTCACTCTTTTCCAAAATTCCTCAATGGTAGGCTTTTGCTTCTACCCAAAGAAGCTACATACAGTGATGGTTTCCCTTAACTCCTCTACCTTGTTCTTGAGGACCAAGTCCTTAAAGTCCTAAGTGTCGATAAACTCCTCATCCCTCAAGAACTCATGGTTGGCCTTTGCCCGGATGTCATTAATAACATCTCCATCAATCTCAAAATTGATGGTCAACCTACCATTTATGGGACTTTCAATAGGCATCCTAAGAGGAGGAAGTTCTTGTCTAATCATAAGTGCATATTCATCCATCTCCTTAAGATCAATTGGGTAGTCAACTAAAGGCCCAACAGTTGGATCAATCACCTATAGTGGTGTTACTAGTTGGGATCTTTGTGGTACTTCTGCTCTAGATGAAGAGGAAGCACCTAAAGTACATGGGGGCATCTATGGGACATTGGCCAACAATTGGTCAGCATTATCAAGCATAGTCATCATCTTGACTATCGGGTCCCTTATATGCAAAAATGATCCTCTAAAGGATGGGTCATCCTTCATCCTTTTGTTCTCTATAATTTGTATCCTAACCCACAACTCCCTTCTCTTGGTAGTCTGGCTTTCTAAGGAGCAGTTCCTGACCATGTCTTCAATGTTGTCAGGTAATTGGTGATGATAAGCTAATAACTTGTAAATCCCCCTTTCTTTGTTGTTGAAGCCCTCTAGATAAAAGCTTATAATTTTTCTACCTTCAACTTGTAGGGGAGAAAATTCTTTGGGATCAGCTCCATACCATCCCTATTCAATGCCATAAAATCTAAAAATTCCATAGCAACAAGGAGAAGTGCATGTTTTTTTTTGTTCCTAAAATGAATCTTGTCAAATTCATTCAATTGCCACATGATTTCAAGAAAGAAAATTCTATCAAGGACATCCTTAGGAAGCACATGGGGTCCCACTGGGGTCCCAAAAAATATTATCACTATAGCATCAAAATAAAAGAACCAATCACCCTGGTTGTGCTCAATCCTCTTCTCTGGGGTGAGGTCATGAGGCCTCAAGAATATTCTCACCTCCTTTGACAAACCCCAATCAGTGGGGGGGTCTAGCCCCCTCCTTAAAGGTTTAACAAAAAACTCCTCAAAATCAACATAATTGGAGTGCCTATAGTCCTTATCCCACAAGTATGTCCATTCTTGGATCAATATCAATACATTATTTTTCCTTGTGGCCTTGACTTGCAATTATGGCAACCATACCTATAGCCCAACATACAAAATCATGTGTAGTAAAAGAGAATACTACCTACAACTCATAGGATTGGAGGGATCCCTCTTGATTGCACAAAGGGACATGTGCAACTAATTGACAACATACCCTATAAAGTCATAGGGTATGTTCACACCTCTGCTCTAAATGTCCACTATAAGGACCATCACATTTACAGGGATTTGGATCCTGTTATCCATCCATAAGACCTACATTAATGAAAAGTAGGTCTTTTGAAAGTGGGGCTCAAATATGTTATAGGCGAAGGGATCCAAATCACCTTTGTCGTACCTTTGCAATTCCTTCCTTGGCCCCTTCGATCTGAAGCAAGGCAACCATCTGACCATGTAACTATCTTTGTTCCACTCATATTCTCTATTCAATACACCTAGTTCACTTGGTAAGTGTGCATTGGGGTTTGTGAACACCAAACCTGCACAAACTAACATAAGATCAACAAAACATTGTCAAACATGTTAGAAAGCTTAAATCTAATGTTCCCTATGAAATTCTTGGAAGAACCAAGATGAAAACATAAAATAAAGCAAGAACAAAGCATGTAATCAACTAAGTTAACCAAACCTCAATCCCATAGGGGGATTGGTGCTCCTTTGATGTGGAAAGAAGCTCTTTCCCAATCCCAATTGCTAAGCTTGATGATTTGAAGATGATCCAAGTGTTGAAAATGATACTAAGTGATGAACATGAACTCAAAATAACATGGAGATGGTGATTGCTATGAACTCAAATGACTATAATGATAATGCATGAAGTTGTGGATCCATATTATGAAAAGGATGCCTCTATTTATAGAAGCCAAGGGTTAAAGAATGGATGAAATTGGTGAATGTGGGATAAAATGAGAACCAATGAGAATGTACCAAGTGTCACAATTCTATTGGAGGAAGTTGGAGCACATTTTGGGAAATGTGTGAGTGGAGGAGGATGGAAGAGAAGTAAATGAAATTGGTTGAGGATTTGAAAGGTTGTAAGAAGAATTGAATAAAATTGGTTGAGATTTGACAGGATGTAAGAGAATTTATTGCAAATGTAAGAGGATGTGATAGATTTTTTAAAACCTTTGGAGGGAAATTGAATGAGAGGTTGTTGAGAGGAATATTCCTTGGTGAGGGAAAATAGATGAATTCAATAATTAATTGAAATTATTTTCATGTGCAACCTAGTTAGTTGACTATGGGTTGATTTAACTCTTGAAGAGTTAAAAGCTGGAGGAATTAATAATGATGATTAGAAAGCTAATTTAGGATTAATTAATCCAGAATTAATTAATTGGAGTGAATTAGGAGATTGTGACATTTGATTTGATTGATTTAATCAAATGAGAGGAATAAAAGGGGATTTAATTAAATGATTTGATTTAATCAAATAAGATGAAAATTAGTTAGAAGAAGGATGAATTAATCAATACATTTAATTATTTTATTAATAGATGAATTTGTTGAATTTAACTAAATAATGTTGATTATTTAATTAATTGGTGAATTTGAGGTGATTTAGGAAGAAATGGTGTTAGTTGATCAGAATCAAATGCATAGTATCAATCAGGACTTTTTCGGTGTCTACATTTTGCCCCTCTTTGAAGTGAGGTACTTGTTGCATCGGTTCAAAGAATATCACTGCCATCATCAAAATTCAAATGTTTTCTAATTTTTTCAAATGCCCCAATGTTGCCCCAATGGAAAGAAGTACGCTGGTACACTACCCCCTCAAGAGATTGGGCAAAAAGTTTGATTTTAGGGTCAATCTCGCGACAAAGAGGTTCAAGATGGATGTATGGATGGTTAGACTAACATATCTATATGATAATGATGATGCAAATGAGATGAATTATGCTTCCTATTATGATGGTATGTATGAGTATGCAGGATGGGTATGCTGGAATTTTATTGAATGCAATATGGATGCATGTCATGATAGCATGTTAGTGTGAAAGAGGATAGAAGAATGAGAGGGATCAACCTTGATTCTGAGATGTAGAAGTCCAACAAGTCTATGAGTTGTCGACACTTTATTAGATGTGATGATGAATGATGATGATGTATTGGTTATCCATGGATTGGGGACATAAAGAGCTTACTTTCCTTATTTTTGATAACACACATAGATACAATGCATCAAGGTATAAAGAACCAGGATAACATTGTACCTAGTGTGATGGACTTTGACTCGACAAATAGATAGGAGTATCCTTATTCACACCTAGCATACGAAACCTTATTTAGGATGCAGTTCGGATATTTCAAACATCTCAGACCAAAACATAGAAAGGAAAAACCTCCCAATGTAATAGTCAACAAGCCATTTAAAACACCCTTCCTACAAACCAAACAAAGTAAGCATGACCAAGGTTATGTTGGATGTTGATGATATTTGGTTGTCATTGATGGCAACACTATTGGCATTAATGTCTTTAAGGTTATATATGTCAAGGATATTGAGAAAATTGTAATGAAATAAGTTGCAAGTTGACAATGATGAAGTGAAGTTCGGTATGTTGTCAAGCACAGTATGTTGATGATCAAAGGTTGTGGATTAAAGGGTTTTTTATCAAGTATATCTAGTTTATCCACATTAAGTTTTAGATATCTGCATGAAGAATTGATTAAGTTATGAGCAGTTGTGTTCTGACAGTCATTCTATTGCTTCAGTTGGTGTTCTTGAATGAAGATAATGTGATTCTAGTAAGTTCAGTTGTTGCAGATGCTTCTCTGGTGATTCATGATGTTTGTGGACGTTTCTAGATCATGCTTCATCTGTGTTGCACGTCCGCATTGATCGTTGTGCTCACGATTGGTGATTTTCTCTTGTGTGTTCATATTTTTCATGTTCATGGCCAACAAGGTGATGGTAGCGTGTTGTGGATCTTCGTGGAATAATTTTTGAAGGTGTTTCATGTTCGAGGATTTTGTTTTGGGTCTTCATTATGTTATGGCTGACCTTGTTCGATTCGCATTGAAAATTATTTATTGTTTTGGGCCGACAATTTGCATATGTTTTATTATTTTATTGAAGCCGACATGTAGCGATGTAATCTCTTGTTGCAGATATATATAAGCGATTATTTATTCCATTTGAACGCATGCGTGTGTATGAGATGTGCGAATAATGTCCTAATCATTCGAAGGCAGAATCAGAGTGTGAAGAAGAGTGAGCAAAGTGAAAAGAAGTGTTCATGTGCTTAACCAGAACTATAATCAAGCATTAGTAGATGTTATTTTCTCAGTTCAAAATCTTCCAGATGTAATCCGAATGTTTCTATAAGACAGTGTGTCTTCTTTTGGGCAGTAAGCCTTGTTGTATTTGAGCAATAAGCTCTAGGGAGTGTGCCTGAATGCATGTGCATTTGCCACTTATATTTCTTTATACTTTTAACAGGGTATAATCTTGTGGGCTGACCTCCACCATGGTTTTTCCCCTAATAGGGTTTCCACATAAAAAAAAATCTTGGTGTTATGTGTGTTTCTAATGTGTTGATGATTTATGATTTCATGGTTATTAATCGGATTTGAGAATAAGTTTAATAAGCTTAAATTTATGTGACAATTGATTCACCCCCCTCTCAGTTGTTCGCCCTTGTGTTGCCAACAATTGGTATTAGAGTAGGTTCCTTGGAAGAAGTTTAATAGCTTGAGGTGATCCAGGCTGGTGACATATAAGAAGGATAGTCTGAGATTTGATCGAACAAACTATTCTTTGTGGAAGACTCGAATGGAGTGTCATTTGAGATGCATTGGTGAACCCTACTGGAACATTACAAGGAATAGGTATGTTATCCCACAGAATAGTCCTTCTATTGTTGTTGAGATTAAGGATGTTGAGTACAATATTAGGGCTAAGAAAGCATTGTTGAGTGCTTTGACTGATTCTGAGATTACAAATGTTATGGTTCTAAAGACTGCTTATGAGATCTGGAAAAAGTTAGAAACTTTGTATGAAGGTGATGTTAATGTGAAGATTTCTAAGTTGCAAAGTCTGAAAGGGAAATATGAAATGTTGAGAATGGGTGATGATGAGAACATTACTTCTTTCAAGCAAAGAGTGAATGAACTTGTATGAGGTATCAGATGTGCTGGTGAACAATTGGAAGAATCAGAGATTGTTGCTAAAGTGCTCAGATCCTTGCCTACTGCATACAAAGTCAAAGCTATTGTTATTGAGGAACTTCAGACTATGACAAATGTAACCAAAGACATGTTGATTGGTAAGCTTACTACTTTTGAGTTGAGTGAATTTGGTGATGCTCTTCCTAAGATAGAATCTGCATTCAAGGCTACTACCTCCAGAAGGGATAAACAGATATATGATCTGGGAGAAATTTTATCTAGAAAAATATTAAAGTATGAGGAGGAAATGAGAGAGATTGAAGGAGAGGAGAGAAAAATAGATAAGATTGAAGCACTTATTGTCAAAAGAGAAGCCAAAGGAGAAGGTAAGTATGAAGGAAATTTGCCTATTAAATGTTTTACTTGCAATAAGATAGGTCATTTTACATCAAGGTGCCTGGAAAGAGTTCCTAAGTCAAGACCTAACAAGCCTAGATTTCAAAGGAAGTGTTACTATGTTGTTGATGAAGTTGTGACAGATGATGAATCTGATAAAGGGAATGTAAATGAGGAAAAATGGGTATTTATTGCTGTCAAGGAAAATAATCCCGTGTCTACTGAATCTGCTAATTGTACAAATGTGGAGAAAGCCCTAGTTGCTCGAGTTGAAGAGAAAGACGAATGGGTGATTGATAATGGATGCTCTCATCACATGACAAGTGATAAAAGTAAGTTTGTGAGCTTGGAAAAGTATGATGGTGGTGTTGTAAGATTTGGTGATGACAAAGCAGGTGTAATTTGTGACAGAGGATGCATTTCTCTTGATGGTAAGCATAATACTGATGATGTCCTATATGTGGAAGGTTTGAAGCATAATCTTTTAAGTGTTGGACATATGATTGACAAGGGATACAATCTTCAGTTCAAGGATGGAAAGTGATGAATATTGGGGAGTTCTAGAAATGTGATTGCATCTGGTACAAAAACAAAAGGTAACATCTTTCACCTGAATGTTGTTAGTAAAAGTTGTCTGATTGCTCAAGTTGATGAAAGTTGCTTGTGGCATAGGAGAATGTGTCATGTTAAATTTGACAATGTTATCAAGATAAGTTCTACTCAGGCTATGAGAGATCTTCCTAAGTTGATAAAACCTACTAATGTTATATGCAAGGAATTTCAGTTAGGGAAGAAAACTAGAGTTTCATTTCGGAGCAAACAACATTGTTCAAATGCAGTGTTGGAGCTTGTGCATACTGACTTGTGTGGTCCTTCTAGAGTCAGAAGTTTACAAGGATACAGGTATTCATGTTGCTCATTCATGATTATTCCAGAATGATGTGGGTTACTTTCTTAAGGGAAAATTTTGAAGCTCTAGAGAAGTTCAAGATTTTTAAGGCTATGGTTGAGACAGAGACAAGTCTAAAGATTAAATGTTTGAGATTAGATAGAGGTGGTGAATTCACTTCCGATGAGTTTAATTCTTTTTGTGAAGAACATGGGATAAAGAGACAATTATCTGCCCCACGGACCCCTTAGAAAAATGGAGTTGTGGAAAGGAAGAACATGACAATTGAAGAAGCTGCTAGAACTATGATGCTGGAAGGAAATGTTCCTCATATGTACTGGAGAAAAGTTGTGAGTACTGTTGTTTACACTCTCAACCGGGTACAAGTCAAAGGTGATACTGGTAAGACTCCTTATGAGCTATGGTATGGTCATAAGCCTACTATTAGATACTTCAAAATCTTTGGGAGTAAATGCTATATCAAAAGAGATGAAGATATAGGAAAGTTTGATGCTAGGAGTGATGAAGGAATCTTTCTTGGTTATTCTACTAAAAGCAAGGCCTACCGGTGCTACAATAAGATATTGAGAAAAATTGTTGAAAGTGCAAATTTCAAGGTTGATGAAGACATCTAGCTAGACCCTCTAGAACCTGTGGATATGATTCAAATGATCAGAATGACAGTTTAGATAAAGGAAAGAAAGTTCATACTTAAAATCAAGTTCAGATCATTCCAATGAATCAAGAAAATCAAGAGGAAGGAACTAGTGAAAGTACATAAGAGAGATCACAAGAGCCTGAAGTTCAAGAACATCCTAAGACTCCAAGGTATGTAAGACTAAATCATTCAGAAGATCATATCATAGGTGATAAGAACAAAGGTGTTCAAACAAGGAGAAAAATTGCAGAAGAATACTATTTGATTTCAAAGACTAAACCTACTAATGTCAATGAAGCATGCAAAGATGAACATTGGGTGGAAGTAATGAAAGAAGAACTACAATAGATTGAGAAGAATGATACATGGATTCTTGTTCTTAGACCTAAGGACAAAAATGTAATTGGAACTAAATGGGTCTTTAGAAACAAATTAAATGAGCAAGGTGAAGTTGTTAGAAACAAAGCAAGACTGGTGTGTAAAGGATATTCTCATATGGAAGGAATTGACTTTGAAGAAACTTTTTCCCCTGTTGCTAGGATTGAAGCTGTGAGACTATTTCTTGCTTATGCTACTTACAAAAACTACAAGGTTTATCAGATGGATGTCAAGTCAGCATTTCTAAATGGAAAATTGGAAGAAGTCTATGTTGAACAACCTGATGGATTTCAATTGACTAATCAGGGAGATACAGTTTGTCGGTTGAAGAAAGCATTGTATGGACTTAAGCAAACCCCAAGAGCATGGTATGCCATATTGGACAATTATTTGTTGAAGCTTGGATTTAACAAAGGTATTGCTGATAGTAATCTATATTTCAAGATTGATCATGATAAAGATTTGATTGTTGAAGTCTTTGTTGATGACATCATTTTTGGAGGAGATGATGGTTTGTGCATGAAGTTTGTTGATGAGATGCAAAGTGAGTTTGAGATGTCTATGATTGGAGAGATGAAATTCTTTTTGGGATTGCAAATCACTTAGCTAGATAAAGGGGTCTTTATATCTCAGTCCAAGTATGTGAAATAATTGCTAAAGAAGTTTGGTATGGAAGATTCAAAGCTAGTTGGTACACCTATGGTGACCAGATGTAAGTTGACATAAGATGATGATTCTCCAAAAGCAAATCAAACTGGATATAGATCAATGATTGGTGGATTGCTCTATTTGACTCAAACTAAACCTGATATCATGAATGTTGTATGCATTTTTGCAATATTTCAAGTTGATCCTAAGGAATCTCATGTGACAACTGTGAAGAGGATTTTTAGATACATGAAGGGGATAGTTGATTTTGGCCTATGGTATCCTAGAGATGATGATCTTAGTTTGAGTTCCTTTACTGATGCTGATTGGGAAAGAAATGTGAGTGACAAAAAAAGTACTAGTGGTGGTGCATTTTTCTTCGATAAGAAGTTGATTTCATGGTTAAGTAAGAAATAGAATTCCATTTCTTTATCTACTGTAGAGGTAGAATACATTGATGCTGCTAACAATTGTACTCAAGTATTGTGGATGAAGCAGATGTTGAAAGATATCAGAGTTGAGTATGATGAACCTATTGCTATATTCTGTGATAATTCAAGAGCAATTAATATTTCTAAGAATCTGTTGTTGCATTCAAAGACCAATTATATATCTATCAAGTTTCACTTTTTGAGAGAGAAGGTGAGTGGAAAGGAAGTCAAATTGGAGTATGTGCCTACTAAGGAACAGATTGCAGATATCTTTACCAAGCTGTTTCCTAAGGATACTTTTGAGTATCTCATAGGGAAGCTAGGGGTGATTACCCCTCCTAATCAAAACTAAGATGCATTGACTTGCATCAGTATGTGCATTTCACAATCATATCTTGATCTGGATTAGTGTTGTGGTCGTTGATACTCAGTGGGAGTAGTCAGATGTTCACACATGTGGTTCAAAGCTTGTGTGTATTTTTGTCATTAATGTCAAAGGGGGAGAAGATTCATGTGAAAAAATTTGTGGGGAGAAGTCATGAGAAAGAGTTGAGGAGAAAAGAGTTAGAATCTAAGGGGGAGAAAGTGCTAAGAGATAGTTGCATTGATGGTGTTTTTCACATCATGTGTTGCCATCAATGCCAAAGGGAGATATTGTTGGATGTTGCTAATATGTGGTTTTCATTGATGTCAACACTATTATCATTAATGTATTTAAGGTTGTATATGTCGAGGATATTGAGAAAATTGTAATGAAATAAGTTGCAAGTTGATAGTGATGAAGTGAAGTTTAGTATGTTGTTGAGCTCAATGCGTTGATGATTAGAGGTTATGGATTAAATTTTTTGTTGTTGAGTATATCTATTTTATCCACATTAAGTTTCAGAGATCCGCATGAATATTTGATCGAGTTATGAGCAGTTGTGTTCTGACAGTCATTTTGTTGCTTCAGTTGGTGTTCCTGAATGAAGATAATGTGATTCTAGTAAGTTCAGTTGTTACAGATGCTTCTCTGGTGATTCATGATATTTGTGGATGTTTCTAGATCATTTTCTATCTATGTTGCACATCCGCATTGATCATTATTCTCGTGATTGGTGATTTTCTCTTGCATGTTCATATATTTTCATGTTCATGGCCGACAAGGTGATGGGAGCGTGTTGTGGATCTTCGTGGAATAATTTTTGAAGGTGTTTCATGTTCGAGGATTTTTTTTGGGTCTTCATTATGTTGTGGTTGACCTTGGTCGACTCGCATTGAAAATTATTTATTGTTTTGGGCTGACAGTTTGCATATGTTTTATTATTTTGTTGAAGCCGACATGTAGCGATGTAATCTCTTGTTGCGGATATATATAATCGATTGTTTATTCCATTTGAAGGCATGCATGTGTATGAGATGTGCGAATAATGTCCCAATCATTCAAAAGTAGAAGCAGAGTGTGAAGAAGAGTGAGTAGAGTGTGAAGAAGTGTTCATGTGCCTAACCGAAACTATAATCAAGCATTAGCAGATGCTATTTTCTCAGTTCAAAATCTTGCAAATGTAATCCAAATGTTTCTATAAGATAGTTTGTCTTCCTTTGGGTAGTAAGCCTTGTATTTGAGCAGTGAGCTATAGGAAATGTGCTTGAATGCATGTGCATTCCCCACTTATATTTCTTTATACTTTTAACAAGGTATAATCTTGTGGATTGACCTCCACCATGGTTTTTCCCCTAATAGGGTTTCCACGTAAAAAAAATCTTGGTGTTATGTGTGTTTCTGATGTGTTGATGATTTATTCTTTCATGGTTATTAATCAGATCTGAGAATAAGTTGAATAAGTTTAATAAGCTTAAATTTCTGTGACAATTGATTCACCCCCCTCTCAATTGTCTGCCCTTGTGTTGCCAACATGTTATATTACAAGAATATCCAACAAGCATAGCAGACAAAAGATAATGATCAACGCCCCATTCCTATCTCTCTAAATATCTTTAGATAGACATCCTTGAGAGGTCATTGGAATGGGTGCAATAAGATAAGTCAAAAGAGAAGATCACGTAACTAAACAAGCTAATGTTCTTCATACCCCTAGCCAAGACTAAACTATGGTGATGTCTAATGTTGATGTCCATTGTAGTAAGGATGCATTCTAGGAAATTATGTTATCAGATGATTTTGAGACTAACAGGGTGATGGGCTATTGATATCAAGAGTTAACCAATTTGTTTACCTACTGACCTAGACCTAAGACCTTGACGTTTAAGTTTCCACTTTCAACTTGCCAAACTTGTTTCTAATTGTTTTTCCAAAGGTTGAGGATGACGATTTATTTATTATGAGCGGATGTTTATTGTGGGTGATCATGAAACGAGATGGATGATTTTGGGTTTTTTGAATGTTTTTGGTATTTTTTGAAAAAAATTGAGGCTACTTTTGGTATTTTCGAGGTGTTTTACAAATGTTTTGATTTTCTAATTTTCCAACATTTTTGTATTTTCTGATATTTTGTCCATGAACCTAACATAAGGACCTATCCTAGGGGCCTCGGGGGCTGATCAAAGATTAGCCTTGCCTACGTTATATACGTAGAGACCACATAGTTCGACTGACACAAATTTGTTTATTGATGAGAAATGAACAAATGGATTGTTAGTTTATTATGACAGACTCCTAAAGGACTGACCTAATGTGTCTCGAGGGCACATCGATGATGGCCTTGCCTACGTTCAAGCTCAAAGACCCGTAGTTTGACACAACTCTATTTTTTTATTTTTTCTAACTTTTTAACCTATTTTGGGATTTTTGACATGTTTAGGATGTTTTTGGGTTTTTTTATTTTATGAATGTTTTTGGATTTTTGGATTTTTAGAATGTTTTGGATTTTCTAATTTTCAATAAGATTTCAAGAATATACATGAATCTAATCCAATGCAGGTATAAGAAAATGTCCCCAATGTAATGCGATCGACTACTTCGATATAGGCAGGACAAATTGACCTTAGGAATGGTGCCAAGTAGTTCTAGGATGGAACATGATACAAACACAGGATCAAGCCATGATGCGGAGGCGGATGGGTGATGGGTGATGGAAGGATAAGTAGAATGTGATGGGTGAATGATGCAGAACAAGCCGTAGAGATCATGGTGGATGGAAAGTGCTTATTTACACGAGGCACCTGTTTGCCAGGTTTTCACCAAGGTACTTTCCCAAAGCACCACCAAAGTGGTTTTCACTAGAGGATGATTTTTTTCTTTACTATTTTTAATCCTTTTTCTATTTTTTTTGAATTTTTATATTTTTTTGATTTTTTGGTTTTTCAGATTTATACCTTGCAAGCTTAGGCATAAAACTTTTTGAGATGGGAACTATTGATAGGCTCCTACATAGGCTCACCTTCAAATGTAGATAGCTGATATGCTCCTGATTTGTAACTTGCAGTGATGATGAAGGTCCCAACCAATTGGGTTCAAATTTTCCCTTGTCTAGATTTGGTACATTTTTCGGATTCTCCTTCAATACGAGCTCTCCAACTTGAAATGACCAACTCTTGATCTTCTTATTGTAGCTTCGCTTGAGACAATTCTAGTATACCTTTAGATGGTTCAAAGCATCCATGCACTACTCATCCAGTAGTTCTAGCTTGTTCAACCGTGATACTCGATACTCTTCATCAGTAATGAGATTCTGCAATGATATTCTTAAGGATGGGAGTTCGATCTCAATGGGAAGGATGGCTTCCAATCTGTAGACTAGGGAGAAATGGGTTGCACCTATAGGTGTGCGGATACTCGTTCGGTAGGCCCATAAGGTGGGATTTAGCTGTAGGTTCCAATCACGACCAACTTCATTGACTATTTTCTTGAGGATCTTTAGGATGGTTTTATTAGAAGCCTCAGCTTGGTCGTTACCTTGGGGGTAGTATGGACTGGAGAAGTGATGTTGGATATTGAATTTTTGGCATAGTTCTTGAACATCTTGGTTCTGGAAAGGTGTCTTGTTATTTGAGATAAGGGCTTGTGGAACACTGTAGCGACAAATGCGATAGTTCAAGATGAACTTGGAAATTTGCTTCCCTGTGATGTAGGTCATGGGAATGGATTCTACCCACTTTGTGAAGTATTTTGTGGCAGTGATAATGAACTTGTGTCCATTGGATGAGGTAGGAGTGATTTTTCCAATGAGATTGAGCCCCCATCATGAAAAGGGCCAAAGTGTTATAATTGGTTGGAGCTCTTCAGCTGGTGAATGGATGAGATCCCCGTGCTATTGGCATTGCAAACATATTCAAACATAATCATGGGCTTCTTTTTCCATTATAGGCCAATAGTACCTCGTTCTCAGTAGTTTCTTGGCAAAGGTCATACCACTAGAATGCGAACCACAATTGCCATCGTGTACCTCAATTAAAGCAGTCAAAGCTTCCTCAGGGTTAAGGCATTGTAAGAGGGTTCCTTCGATACTTCTATGGTAAAGGGTGTCACCTAAGATAAGAAAACAGTTTGACTTCTTGATAAAGGTCCTTTTGAGGTTTGGAGTGATATCGGTGGGGAGGATTCTTATTTTCAGGTATGTAAATATGTCATGGTACCAAGGATCACCGGGACCAATGATTTCACATACAAACTCATAATCTAGTACCTCGAAAGCTGGTACAAGAAGTTGATCTACTAGGAATTCATGTTTATGGATGTTGTGTGGGATATCTAGTAATGATCTGATTGTTGCCATAGCATCAGTTGCTCTATTGTTTGCCCTTGGTATTTGCTCAAATGTGATGTTGATGAAGAATTTCTTGAGATTCTCTACTAGATTCTTATATAGGGTTAGCTTGTCATCCTTTGTTTGGTATTCATCATTAACTTGGTTGATGATTAGTTTTGAGTCCCCCATAGACCTTAAGTACCATAATTTTTCATTGTACTTCAATTTTGAGTCCTATGACAAGAGCCTTATACTCCGCAATGTTGTTTGTGCAAGGAAAAGACAACTTATATGACTTTGGTATGCAATCTCCTTGTGGTGTGAAGAAGACTCCCACTCCTAACCCATGTTATGTGTAGGATCCATCAAAATATATTTTCCAGTAGTCTACCGCACTTAGATTGAAGATTGACTCATCGAGGAATTTTGATACTAATGGGTTCTCTGAATATATAGGTGTCTCTGCTAGTTGATCTGCAATTACCTGTCCTTTCATGGCTTTCTTCTCTACATACTCAATGTCATATTCTGTTAGGATCATGAACCACTTAGCCATTCGCCCTATGAGCTTTGCTTTAGAAAGTAGATACTTGAGAGGATTTGTTTTGGTGATGAGCTTTATCTAATGAGCCAACATGTAGTTCCTGAATTTTTGTGCAACGAACACTACTACAAGGCAAGCCTTCTTGATGAATGTATAATTTAGCTTGTGTCCTACCATGGTTCTACTAATATAGTAAATGGTCCTTTCCTTGTTTCATCATGTTGAGCTAAGAGAGCCCCAAGTGTTGTTGTTTTTGTTGATATGTAGAGTATCAATGGTTTTTTCTAGATCAGTGGCATGAGGAATAGTGGGGTTAGCAAGTATTCTCTGATTTTATTGAATGCTTGATCGCATTTCTCGTCCCACTTGTATGCTACCCCTTGTGAAGTAGATGAGAATATGGGATAGCCTTATCTCCTAACTATGTTATGAATTGACAAGTGGATTGGAGCCTTCCCTACAAACCCCTTAACTATTTCAATGTCTGTGGTGCCTCCATTTCAAGAATTTCTTTGACTTTTGTAGGGTCTCTCTCGATTCCCCTCACTAATACAATATATACTAGGAGCTTTCCTGATTGCACACCGAAGATTCATTTCTTAGGATTGAGTCTAACCTTGTATTCTTCTAGTCTATCAAAGATGGAGCTTGGTGTTCCTATGTGGTCTCGATGCTTCCTTGATTTGGCTAATATGTCATCCAAGTAGTCCTCTATAGATTTGTGAATCATGTCATGGAAAATCAAAGTCATAGCCCTTTGGTATGTAGCTCCCGTGTTCTTTAACCCAAACAGAATCATATTCCAGCAATAAGTCCCCCATGGACAGGTAAAATTTGTTTTATGTTGATCATCTTTAGCTATCATAATCTGATTGTACCCTGAAAACCCATCCATTAATGATAGCATTTCATGCCCTACTGTCATATCTACAATCATTTCTATATTTGGGAGAAGGAAATCATCCTTAGGGCATGCTTTGTTTAGGTCCCTTAAGTCAGTGCAGATGCGGATGCCCCCAGTGGGCTTAGAAAAAAAGTACAAGGTTTGAAACCCATTATGGATAATCAATTGGTTTTATGAAGCCAGCGTCAAGGAGTTTTTGGTATTCAAGTTTGACTAGTAATGCGATTTGCCGATGCATCTTTCTCAACTTTTGTCTTACTAGTTTCACCTCTAGATAGACGGCTAGATGATGAACCACCACCTCTAGATCAAGACCAAGCATGTCAGTGTAGGTCCATTCAAATTTTACCTTTCTTTCTCTCAAAAATGTAGCTAGAAGTTCCTATTCCTTGGTTAAAAGTGATTCTGCATAGAAGGTGATGTGTGGTGTTTCTTTAGTTCCTAGATTGACTAGATTACATTTCTCTACCAAGACTGCTGATTTTTCCTGATAAATAGCACTAAAGGGAAGATTGAATCCCTCATCCTTTGGTGCATCAGAGAGTTTTTCACCATCGGATACGTCCTTTGTTTTTACTATTTTTGGGTCAAAAAGTGCCACAGTGTGGTTTTCACTTAAAGACCTAGATATTACTCTTAGATTTTCTATTTTGCGACTAAGGGATTCAATCATTTCCCCATAGTATGTATGTGTGTATAGCTCAATATCAAACCCTGATTTATGATCTCCACATGGTAGAGTATCCCACAGTCCCATGAATTCTAAGAGAGCCTCATCATTTTTGAATGTGTCTAAAATCGGTGGTCCTCGTTGGTCATAATCAATGAGTTGGGGGTAGACAAGTTTTAGTTCATTAGTCTAGTTACTTGGCTCGAAAGATAGGGTACTAATCATAAAGAGGGAGGAATCCTCAAATAACATGGGTAGGTTAGTGATGGGGTCTTCATCACACACATCAATTATATCAAAGGTATAGTTGTCTAATGGTAGACCTGTGGATACTGGTAACTGAGGGGGAGCTTTGACTTCTTTAATAGGGATACCTCTGCCACGTATGGTTCTCTTCGATAAGGTACATCCAAGGACAATATTTCTAATGCGCTTCTTAGCAATGATAGGTTCTAATAGGACGTTGTCATTTTGCTCGAGTTTTTCATTCTTGTTGTAGCCCATTCCCAACATTAATTGTAGCCCTTTGTTGTCCTCGTCCATTGGAAGAGAAGGAACAGGTCTTTCTAATGTAGAGAAGGGAGGCAATCAATTACCTATCACAAATTCAACTGATTTCAACAAGCCTTTAATCTTCCAAACCCTATCTAGGGTGATTCCTCATACAATCACACAATTCACCTTATAGGATTGCAAACCTAATTTCTTGAACCTAACTTACAAAACCAATCTCAAACCCACTAACCAATTGTATTTTTAGACACCCTTTAACATCTTACAAAACATATCTTAAAAGAAACATAGGTCACTTTGGACCAACTCCTCCAAAATCATGCAACTATGTTGTCCTGAACCTCAATTAGGTCACTTTAACAAAGCATCACCCACTCAAACGCCTTTCAAACCTGAAATATTCATGAAAAATCATTAACCAACCTCCAAAACCTCAAAATCCACAATCTTTACTCAGAGAAACGACCTTCAAGATACTTAACTAGCAAACCCTCATTTTTAGCAAGTTACAAGGGGGTTTAATGAAAATCACCACTACAGACCTTTCCAAACTCTACCAATGCTTCAGAAACTTCAATATATGTCTTCACATGCTAAATCCATTTCCTCCCAACCTTACCTAATGCAATTTCACAAAACTACCATTCAAAACCACCATTTTCAAGCCTATTTTCACTCAAATTCCCCTAAGGCAACACCAAAAACTCCACCAAACCATACTCCCTACTCAAAAATCCTATCCTACCATCTAATCCTATCATATTGGACCCATTCCACTTATTTATAGGAGGTACAGTTTGTGGAATGGGCCATAATTACATTTTAATAGCTACAAACCCTTAACTTTGACTAAACAGACCCGCCTTCAATTATTTGACAATAAAATCCTTGAAACACAATGAAAACTCTTCACTCCAAAGCCAAATTGAAGCCAATACCTATCTCTACCAATTGGAAAATCTTTTAGAACATAATACTCCTGCACGACCAAATATAATAGTCTACAACAAAAAAATCAATCAATCACACAAAATTTCAAGAGAAATCAAGGGATCTTTATTGTTTTTCCTTCACAAAAACCTTTAACAACAACTTCCTTCAAGTTCCCAACATTTTCAAACCTTAACCAACCTATTAAAATGGTTCTAACTACCCTATGAATGTCCATGACCATTGGGCTTCTTCAATTTTACATTTTTCTACACTTTTGCAACTTTTCAATATTGCACTTTTGACAATTTTGCAAAAAATGTGACAATATAAACTCAATGACTCCTAATTACATTTTAGATGGTCTACTAGGACCTTATTGAATTGAAAAAAACTCAAACACACCTACAACTATCAAAAGACCTCATTTGACAACATTAATACAAAATGCACTTGGTGCCCCTGGACCATACACCCGGCCTGGAAAAAGTTCCAAGTCCCTTGGAAACTGAGCTGCAACTTTTCCTCCTCTGAATACTTCATGCCTCTGACCTCTAAAATCTCTTTCATCAAGTACACCTTGCCACTAATTCAACACCAAGTGCATTTTGTATTAATGTTGTCAAATGAGGTCTTTTGATAGTTGTAGGTTTCTTTGAGTTTTTTTCAATTCAATAAGGTCCTAGTAGACCATATAAAATGTAATTAGGATTCATTGAGTTTATATTGTCACATTTTTGCAAAATTGTCAAAAGTGCAATATTGAAAAGTTTCAAAAGTGTAGAAAAATGTAAAATTGAAGAAGCCCAATGGTCATGGGCATTCAAAGGGTGGTTAGAACCATTGTAATAGGTTGGTTAATGTTTAAATATGTTGGGAACTCAAAGGAAGTTGTTTTTGAAGGTTTTTGTGAAGGAGAAATAATAAAAATCCCCTAATTTCTCTTGGAATTCTGTGTGATTCATTGAATTTTTCTATTGCAAACTATTATATTTGGTCGTACAGGAGTATTATGTTCTAAAAGATTTTCCAATTTGTAGAGATAGGTTTTGGCTTCAATTTGGCTTTGGAGTGAAGAGTTTTCATTGTGTTTCAAGGATTTATTGTCAAATAACTGAAGGCGGGTTTGTTTAGTCAAAGTTAAGGGTTTGTAGATATTAAAATGTGATTATGGCCCATTCCGCAAACTGTACCTCCTATAACTAAGTGGAATGGGTCCAATATGATAGGATTAGATGGTAGGATAGGATTTTTGAGCAGGGAGTGGGGTTTGGTGGAGTTCTTGGTGCTGCCCGAGGGGAATTTGAGTGAAATTAGGCTTGAAAATGGTGGTTTTGAATGGTACTTTGGTGAAATTGCATTAGGTAAGGTTGGGAAGTGATGGATTTAGCATGTGCAGACATATATTGAAGTTTTTGAAGCATTGGAAAAGTTTGGAAAGGTCTGTAGTGGTGATTTTCATTAAACCCCCTTGTAACTTGCTAAAAATGAGGGTTTGCTGGTTAGGTATCTTGGAGGTCATTTCTCTGAGTAAAGATTGTGTATTTTGAGGTTTTGGAGGCTATTTAATGAGTTTTCATGAAGATTTAGGGTTGGAAAGGCATTTGAGTGGGTGATTCCTTGTTAAAGTGACCTAATTAAGGTTTAGGACAACGTAGTTGCATGATTTTGGAGGAGTTGGTCCAAAGTGACCTATATTGCTTTTGAGATATGTTTTGTAAGATGTTAAAGGGTGTCTAAAAAGGTGAGTGGTTTGTGGGTTAGAAGAAATTATTGTAAGATAAGTTCAAATAACTAGGTTTGCACACCTACAAGGGAAACTAAATGAAATTGTGAAAGAGTTGATGAGATAGGGTTTTAGGGATTACAAATTTGTTTCAAAAGTATTAAATTGTGATTGTTAAACAATTTCCTCCCTGCTCTGCATCACTTTCATATTGGTATAGCAAACTTGATACATCCTTTTCGTCTACCACTTCCCGACTCAGGTCCCCCCAACTTTTGAATCTAGAGGGGTCTGCTTTGAAGGTTTGAGATGGTGTTTCAATTGGTTGTGGCTTCCCACGAGATGTAGGAGGTTGAGGTAACTCTTCAATTGAAAAGGCAGTCCTTTTCATTTTATAGTCTCCACACCCATTATCTTGGATAATAACTTTTATATCGAAGATGTCCAGAATGGAGGGTGTCTTTGTCTCAGAAGTGGAGGCTAGGGTGGATGGATCTATATACAGAGATGTGGGTCCCTCATCATTCTTCAAGACTTGAGGGACCTTGTAGTACTTGGCCTCTAGATTCTTGCAATAATAAAATGGTTCAGGATCACCATGGACTGTGACTTCTTGATTTTGATAAGGGAACTTAATGCATTGATGGAATGTGGATACGACAGCTTGCATCCCATGGATCCATGGGCACCCTAGGAGGATATTGTAAGGTAGTTCATGTAGTTTCCATGATTGCTGGCCCTACTTGAATAGGGAGTTGAATGGTGCCTTGAGACCCCCATTCTTGATCATCATATGCCATGATAGTAATACCTTTACCTTTCTCAATGGCATCTTCAGAGAATCCCAAATTCTTTATTAGCTTGAGAGTACAAATATTCAACCTTGCACCTCCATCCACCAAGACTCATTTGACTTTATTCTTATGGACTAAGACTTCAAGATGGAGTGCATGGTTGTGAGATGGTTGGGTTGCAAAATCCTACTCTGAGAATGTTAGGAGATGTGGTGTGGTCATATGTCCGACCATAGCTTGGTACTGGTCCACATCAAGATCTACTGGGACGGAGTATGTGGCTAGCACTTTTTCTAGGATTTCCCTATGTGCTGGTGATATTTTTAATAACTCCATGATGGAAATCTGGGTGGGGTCTTTTTCAGTTGATCCAAGACATTATAACCATTAGGGATTGAATTTGGATTGGTGGTGGATACCTTGGGTGGTTGTGATGGTCCTAGAATGGTAATTTTTCCGCTATGTGTGGTGACTCCACAGTCAACTCTGGATCCTTTGATATTGACAACAATGACCCACTCATCCAAGGATACAACAACATGGTCATAAACATGGTTCACATTATTATACTTTGCCTTTCCATTGTTGTTTCCCTTATTGTGATCAGGCATCAAATTCATGTATATTTTAAGATCTTGATTCCCTGTGGGTTGTTTAATGGTTATGGTTTTGTCATCAATAAGGTCCTGAATCATATTTTTAAGTCGCATGCAACTGGTTGTTGTGTGTCCCTTTATTTTGTGAAAATCGCAGAGATGTTTCTCATTATACCATGGTGGTTTAACCTGAGGCTCTTGATAATTTTCATAAACAGGGATTTTGATGAGATTTGCTTGTACCAATTGTTGCATGACAAACTCGATCGATTCCCCAAGTGGTGTGTATTTTCATTTAGGGGGATACTTGTTCCTTGAGGGTGGTCCCCCTTGAGTATTCAGGTTGTTGACCGCTTGATTGTTGGGTTGTGATGATGGGTTGGCTTGTGTGTTGTTTTGGTTATTGAATTGCGGTTGTTGATATGATTGTGTATTCTGCCTTGGGGTATTGATAATAACTTTGGCATCAACGACACCATGATTAGTGACATTTTTGTTCTTTGCCCATGTGCGAGGTTTTTCATTGTAATTGGTTGACAGTCGATTGTCTTGATATGCAGGTGTGCCCCCTTATGCTATAAGGGCTCTTTCAATGTTGAGTGCCTTGGGAATCAATTGGTCATACGTTGTTATGCATTGCATTTTCAAATGAAAAGACAGGGTTCCTTCAAGATTTGAGATGATAGTCTTGATTTTTCATTCTTCTGGCATAGTCCACTTGTTCTTGTTGGCCTTGGATCGCCATCGTTGTAAGAAATAAGTGAATTTTTCCCCCTTGTTTTGTTTTAGGCCGAACAATTCTTCCAATCTTACATCCATGCCTATGTTAAATGAATAATTTTGTATGAATAAGCCCATAATTTCTTGGAACTTTTTAATTCCAAGGGGGAGGAAAGAGAACCATTCCATTATTGGACCAGCCAAACTTCGAGGGAAGAGCCGCATTAGATAAGAATCATTATATGCAACTTCCATATAGTGTACATGGAATTCCCTAATGTGATCTTCAGGGTTGTCAATCCCACGATATTTGTCAAATTTAGGTATCTCAAATCCTTGTGGGAATGAAACCATCACAATGCTTTTGTCAAATGGAAAGGGGCACAAATTCCCTTGTGACTTTGTTTTCTTTCCTGATTGTATGTCCAACACTTGTTGTGAAAGTAATTTAATTTGTGCGGACAAGTCACTTTGTGGATTTGGTGGTGGGATGAATGTGTTTTGAGGTGGTACAATTGCTTGAGTGACAGGTGGGGTGGTTTGCGTACTTGGTGTTGCACTTGTGGGAGGTTGTTGTAGGATTTTTTGTGCAAGCAATGCTTGTTGGTATGCCTGTAGTTGTTGTTGTGCCAACAACGCTTGTTGTTGGTCTTGTTGTTGTGCCAACAAAGCTTGTTGTTGGGCTTGTAATTGAGTTGCTTGTTGTTGTGATTGGTATTGTTGCAGAGCTTGTTGATAAGCCTGTTGTTGTAACAAGGCTTGTGCTTGAGCTTATTGCACTTGAATTTGGGCATTTACTTGAGCTTGAGCTTGTTGAGTAGCTTGTGTAGCTTGGGCAGCCTAAGCGGCTTGTTGTTGTTGCAATAAAGCTTGGGCTTGTGCTTGGGCAGCCTGTTGTGCTTGTTGTGCAGCTTGTTGTGCGGCTTGTTTTGCTTGTGCTTTTTGTGTGGCTTGTTGTGTAGCTTGTTTGTTTTGTTGAGTTTGGAACTATTGAAGTGCTTTTTGATGGGCTTGTTGGGCTGCTTGTAGTGTGATGTTGTATTGATTTTCCATGTTTGGATTCGATGGTGGAGGTGGAGGATTTGGAATGGTGTGAGATGGTGTGATGATATTTTTTTGAGGTGGTTGTTGAGGTGTTTTAGTGATGACTATGGGTTGTGTGGTGGCCGGTATGGTTGATGTGCCTGGTCCCTGGGAGACCACGTTTTGAGATATTTGAGGTGTTGTAGATGGAGTGATGATTGGTTGAGCCATTTGGATTGGTGCTACCTGGTGTTGCAATATTGGTGGCATGCTCAGAGGTTTTGGTATGTTGACTTGATTCACGATTGGAGGATTGTTTTGACTTGATTGATTTTGGATTGGTATGTTGGGTAAAGGGGGTTGTCCTAAACCTTGGATTGATGTGGTTGTTGTTGTTAGAGGGGGAAATGGTGGGAATATTGGTGGTGTGTTTCCCTAAGAAAGTGATGATGATGCATCAAAAGCTCCTCCTTTCCCAAATAAACCCACTCATCCTTGTGATACCATGGGGAGCGGGACTTGTGTATCAAGAGAATATGTCGGTGATGTGGCGAAAGTGGAAGAATTGTTGGTGTCATGGAAAATGAGCGGAATGTAAGGATGCTTTGGGTCTTGAGGGATGGTATTTGGTAGACCCAAGACGGTGTTTGTGTTCAAGTTTTGGTTAGTTACATGGGGATGTGTTTGAAGAGCGTGAAGCAATGAACTCCCCTTGGTAAGCATGGGTTGACTTGGAGCATGAGATGATGTTGCTTGTATGATGGGTTGGATAACATTTTGGAAAGAAGGTGTGAATGATATTGGTGGCATAATTCTAAGACGTTTTTCCACAATAGCGCTTACATAAAAATCAGAAGGGAGTTTAGCCCCTTCCTTTGCTAATGCAATCATGTATTGTGAAGGATTGAGTCTCATCATTGTGTTGACAATCTTGTGGTTTTCAAGATTTTGAACTATCTCCATGGTTTCGTCTTGAGTCATTCCTAGGACATTGTTGGTAACATCCTCCACTTGGAAACCTCCCTCTTGGAGATCTTGTGGTAGTTGAGGAAGGTTGAGTGGGGGGTTGTTAGATCCTATGGGGTTGAATTCAGGTGTTGTTTGACTCAAGTCACTTGAATTGGATGTTTCTTTGTTTTGTTCCATGTTATTCTTGTGTTGAGATCTAGTTTGGACCATAAAAATAAGGGTCAACTTTCAGGAATATGGGAGGTAAACCTCTAACTCCTTAGGTTGGTCTAAACTTTAGGTACAAAAAAGAAAATATAGGTTGCTTAAGGATCAAATGATGGTGATGAGACAAATGAAAGATGAATGATGTGAATGATTGAACTTTTAAGAAACCTTGGAGGAATACTAGACTTTAGGACTTTTGGATTTGATTTGGATTTGGTTTGGATTTTTGATAATGAACTCATAAACCCCAAGATGTTGGATGTTATCTTGGAATAAACTTGTCCACAAGGTGATAATTTAACTAAGTGTATGAAGAAGGATTCATCCACACACACTTAGTCAAACAAGATGATTTTTTATTTTGATTTGAAGGATTACCAAAAGTCTAGCATGAATGATTTTTCCAAGATTCTAAGAGTTTTTTGTAAGATGGGATTTGATTGATGTTTGGGGATGGATGAAAGTGTTGATTTGATTCTAGATGAACCTAGAGATACTTTTGTTTACAAGACCTAGGTATTGAAGAACATGCTATACTCTTGAAACTTTCAACCCTACAAAGTGAGATACTCAAAACGTTGGAAGAGAGTTGGATTTTGACAATAATAGAATGAATACAAATTTGGGTTGCCCATTCAAGCACATTTGTAAAAGTTATAGAGAAATCTATCTCTAACTTGGTAAAGCATTGACTAACATTTCTTGAGATCTCTTGGACTAAGACAATTGTGATGATTGATAGACTTTGGTTTTTGGATTTTGATCTTGTGGGAAATCATTTGAACAAAAACATGTGTGGGGTTCAATTGTATTTTATCTTTGCTTAATGGATTCTTTTTACCACATCAACACTTTCTTACTTAGTTTTCAAACTTGAATGTCTATGTATTAATTTCTTTTCATTTCACAAGGTCCATTATGTGAAAATCAAGAGAATCAAGGAAATGGTTTCCCTAATGTTGACTTTAGAGAGAAAATTGAGATATAGGCCCAAATATTTAGAAGCCTCTGAGGATAGAATCCCTAGGGACAAGTAGTAATATGTGGACTTTTCAATGGTATTTTCTATTTCCAAAGGGTTTAAAATTTGATGACCTTGTTGAATGTTTGTTTCCAAGTTTTGATAGTTCAAGCAATGTGTTTAAATGACTCTCAAATTGCACAACCCTAGGAAAGAAATGGCCATACTTGTTGAGTCTCCACTTGGATTTCTCCAAACACTAGACAATGTGAACAGTTAGAGATTTGGTGACACTGGCTCCCCTCCATGGCACACACTTCTCAGGACCACCAAATCTCAAAATCCTTAAAATCCAGAGATTAAAAGGATTTATTTTGTTTCTATAATTGAATAGTACAGATGTGAAGTGGCTTCATAATGACCGTTCTTGCACCAACAAGTATTTTAGGATTTGGGCTTCTTTACAAACTGGTTCTTAGTCAGGGTAATCGGGGACATGGCACCTTGTGAGTTTCTAGCAAGCCACCAAAGGATTTAATCAATCCTACTAGGGGATCTTATACTTTTTATAGTAGTACCCCATTTTGAAAGACACTATATGGCTAAGGCCTACATACCATGAGGACTTGACAGTTTAGTCTTATCCATTTATATACCATCCTAAGTGAAAAATAGGTTGGAGTTGCCTTCGAATTGGTCTTAGGAAGGCCCCTCTAAAGGTAACAAAAGCGAGGGAGTACACTTGTAGTTCGACCTCCCAGTTCTCATAAAGCACAAGGAGGGAGCACACACAGTGTCTCTTTCTCACACTAGCATGATTTGTTCAATTTTAAAACCCAAACTTGAAATGTGTAGGTAGTTTTTTAGGCAACCAATTTCACTAAAATGCTTTTGATTCTCAAGATCGTCGTGAAGCGTGAGAGAAGTTCATATGCATTTGAATGACACAAGTTCCAAAAAAGATTACAAGACAAAGCAAACACAAGTTCTTTTTAAATCCTCAAAAGCAATAATGAGTTCTTTTTAAAGGACCAAAACCAAGTATGAAGTTTGTTTGTTCAATTTTAGTCCAAAATCCAAATTCTAGTAAGTATCTAAGGTTCAATTTTAACCAACTTTGACAAAGCTTTGAGCTCTAGGTTAATTTTAAGCCCAAATTGATCTAGTTGGCCCTAGAACGGGAAATAAAATGCAGAAATTGAAGACCTAAGCTATTACAAAGAGCATTAAAAAATGCTTTTAAGCCTCCAACTTGATTTTCCCCTATTTCTTGCAAAGGTGACACTCTGCATCTATCAAATGCGGTGCTAAAAAACATAAGCAACACTATGGTAAAATCAAAAGTGGTGCTCTACAGAAGGCGGAGAGCATGAATGCGGCACAGTTTCAGAAGCGACACTTTGCAGATAGAAAGTAAGACAGAAAACAAAGTATGCAAAGGCGAAGCTTCAACAAATGCGACACGATAGAGACGTGTGGATGCGACATGACATGACAAAGGCAACATTGCGGGAAAAAAGTGATGCTCTACAAACTCGCAAATGCACAAAGGTAGCTTGTTGTGTTCTTGTGTTTGCAAAAAATGACAAAATCAAACAAAAATCAAGAAATTAAGATGTCATCCCTCCTTCTAGCGCCAAAATGTGAACACCAAACCTGCACAAAATAACACAAGATCAATAAAACATTGTCAAACATGTTAGAAATCTTAAATCCAATGTTCCCTACAAAATTTTTGGAAGAACCAAGATGAAAACATAAAATAAAGAAAGAAAAAAGAATGTAATCAACTAAGTTAACCAAACCTCAATCCCATAGGGGGATTAGTGCTCCTTTGATGTGGAAAGAAGCCCTTTCCCAATCCCAATTGCTAAGCTTGATGATTTGAAGATGATCCAAGTGTTGAAAATGATACTAAGTGATGAACATGAACTCAAAATAACATTGAGATGGTGATTATTATGAACTCAAATGACTATAATGATAATGCATGAAGTTGTGGATCCATATTATGAAATGATGCCTTTATTTATAGAAGCCAAGAGTTGAAGAATGGATGAAATTTGTGAATGTGGGATAAAATGAGAGCCAATGAAAATGTGCTAAGTGTCACAATTCTATTGGAGGAAGTTGGAGCACATTTTGGGAAATGTGTGAGTGGAGGAGGATGAAAGAGAAGTAAATGAAATCGGTTGAGGATTTGAAAGGCTGTAAGAGGAATTGAATGAAATTGGTTGAGATTTGAGAGGATGTAAGATAATTCATTGCAAATGCAAAAGGATGTGATAGGTTTTTGAAAACCTTTGGAGGGAAATTGAATGAAAAGTTATTGAGAGGAATATTCCTTGGGAGATGCCTTGGTGAGGGAAAATAGATGAATTAAATAATTAATTGAAATTATTTTCATGTGCAACCTGGTTAATCAAGACCATGGGTTGATTTAACTCTCGAGGAGTTAAAATCTAGAGGAATTAATAATGATGATTAGAAAACTGATTGAGGATTAATTAATTGGAGTGAATTAGGAGATTGCAACATTTGATTTGATTGATTTAATCAAATGGGAGGAATACAAGGGGATTTAATTAAATTATTTGATGTAATTAAATAAGATGAAAATTAGTTAGAAGAAGGATGAATTAATCGATAAATTTAATTATTTGATTAATAGTTGAATTTGCTGAATTTAACTAAATAATGTTGATTATTTACTTAATTGGTGAATTTGAGGTGATTTAGGAAGAAAAGATGTTAGTTGATCAGAATTAGATGCATAGTATCAATCAGGACTTTTTTGGTGTTTATAGGGTCTAATTGGAATACCATGCACACTTGGTCTCTATCCAATGGCAACAGTCTTTGGCCATTAGTAGCAAATAAAGACCTAGAATTGGGGTCATATGTCATGGCCAACTGTCTTATCAATTATGATTTTATGAAGTCATTGGGCACCACCAGCTTGACCAATCCCATATTCCACATGTTGCATATTGTCCTATGTGTATAGGCCTTCCTATAGGCATGGTTGAACAACGCATATGGTTTGTCTAGAATAATGAGGTCTCTGCATCCACTACCTTGGTCCATGAGTTTGTCTATTGCACCACAAGACTTCAGACCAACCTTTGGTCTCTTTGATGACCCCGACAATAAGGTAATTATCTCCTCCTCCAGTGATCTTATCTTCCCAGTTGAATTCCTAATCATTTTTTGATATTACAAAGGACTAAGGTTTATATATTGTTAACTAGGGTTTTACAAAATCCCTACCTGATTAAGGGTCTAAGAAAAAATTAACAACATATAACCCTTATAATTCACTATTTCTCCATTCTAAACTGACAACAATCTCCCCTACATCCTGAATTCTACTTGAATTTCACAGACAAGGTCAAATTACTTACTTGTTTGGAACACCATAGAAAACCTTAGTTTCACACCAAAAAACCCTCGTTTGATCCAGAAAATCATAGCAGTTTGCTTGATTACCTTAGCAATTGTGGGAGAAATAAATTTGGATAAGTAATTTATCCTCGGTGCCATGAAGTTGGTAGATAATAATCCCATCTTCCATTACTTCCTTCGCGTGCTTGAATGTGTGACCAGTGAGAGACATTGGCTCGGTTTGAATATGGACCGTAGATCTTCAAATTAACGACCATTGCACAAGTTTAAATTTTCCTTTGTAAAGTGACAACCTCCTTTTTTCACCATATAAATAGTTGTCATTGTTTCACTTACTCACAAACAAAGAAAAAGGAAAAAATGTACCTCCCACGAAACAAGATCTCACCACGAAGTGCCAAGATGTTGACACTTGTCATCATCTCACGACTTTGTGAGAGCAAAAGCTGGTCACACTATGGCTCTACAAAGTCCTATTCCTTTGCGATAGAATTCAACACATGTTTTGATACATGTCAACATTTCATGGAAGAAAGGTGTACGAATTGTCAAAGATTTGTGAATCCAAGAGCCTCAATGAAATGCACGTGCTAAATTAAACAACTTAAAGTGATTAGGGAATAGGGGGACCAATTAAGATCAGACAAAAAGGCTCAGTGGCATGAAAATAAAACATTTGATAAACAACATTATCCTTTAGAAATATTTGGACATGTGTCATCATTTTAGGGTATTGCTAGGCTAGGAAACAACAAAACCGAGCCCTCAACGAACCGAAGAGATAATGTGATGTTGTGACACATGTCTAGGTTGCCTAAGGAACACTAAACCATTAGGAAGGAAAATAATTAAAGCTTAACAAAGTATCAAAAGGGCGCTTCCTAGAAAAAGGGGATGCGAGACACATGACATCGATACCCATAAGTTATAACTTAAAGACCAATCAAAAAGTGTACAATGCAAAGGACAAAACATAAGAACGTTAGGATTTTAAGATAATAGGGTTTTAGGAAACCCTAGGTTGTAGACCTAACAACCCTAATTTAACCAATTAAGGACCACCAAGAATTTTTCCAACCCCTAGTCTACACAAGACCATGGAAAATTTACAAGCTCCATTAGTGGCTCTAGTTGGGGACGTCTGTTTAATAGAAACAGTGCGAGAATTCAGAGACTTTTGGGAAAGCTAACCTTAAAAACAAACCACGACCAAAAGATGTCAATATATTATAATACAATGTGTTAGGAATTGCATGCAAAAGATATCAATTAAATACAAATAAAGATTAAACAAAGGAATGAAAAATACATAGAAATAATAACAGCGAGAGACAATTTTAACGTGGTTCACCCAAACTCATCCTACATCCACCAATAGAGAGTCCAATATTATTACTCAACAAATCAAATTGATTTCAACCAGTAATCCTTGCAACTCAATACCACTACAAATGCTACAATACAATATCAACAGAAACCCTAACCCTTAGTATTTTTATCAAGACTTATGGTGGTTACAAAAATAGGGGTTTCTTTTAATGTTGTTTAATAGAAAAATAACTCCCAGTGCCTTTATAAAATAATAAAAGTCGTTAGAGGTTTCGGGGGCACTACCCCTGAGCCCCCACGAGGGCGCTGCCCCTCGACCCCACCCTGTATCACAATAGGGGCGCTGCCTCTTGACCCCGTCTTGGGGGTATTGCCCCCAAAACCCCTGTTAAATAATTTGGGGGAAACCGCGTCGATAAAAATGGGGAAAATTTAACCTCTGAGTCTAATTAGGCTCCATTTAACAACACAATGTGCATCAATATGTTTACTTATGAGAAGTAGGGTTTAAGGAATTGTCCATGCACTAGAAATTCCAACAATTCTTCATTCATATTCTACAAGATGTATGAATGCTCACCATGATTGTCACAAGATGACATAAGGACCAGTCCAAAGGGCCTCAAACTTACCATGTTTTCCCTTATCTTGAACTCTAGCATTCCACATTAAAACAAGGTCACTAACAACCAAAATTTATGTTTGTTGTTCTTTTTTCAAACAAGTATTTGACTTGCAATTACTTTTTCAAATTGATGTTTTGTGCTACTCTTCATGACTCATCCAACACTATCAGTTGGTTAATATTATTTATCATGTTATCACTAATATCATCTCCATATTCCTGAATGAATTTGTAAATTGGTAACAAGTTGTTCATTGGTATTCTTGCATCCAATCCATGCACAAGTTCATAAGGGGATCTTTCTACAACTTTCTTTATGGTTGTCCTATTAGCCCATAATGCCAATTTCAATTTTGAGTCCCAAGCCCTTCTGTTCTTTCCCATGACTCTTCTCATGATTTTCATAAGACTCTTATTACTAGACTCAACTTGACCATTCCCTTGTGTATGATAAGGGGATGAATATGATATGGTGATATCATAGCCATTGCAACATTGAGCAAACTCCTCTGACTTGGAGCACATTGCATTATCCATGATTAACCTTATAGGAGTGCCAAATTTGATCAAAATATTGTCCATAATGAAATTGATGAAAAAAATTCTAATTGCCTTTCTTGTAGGGATTGCCTCCACCTATATAGTGAAGTAGTTTATGGCTACCAGTATCCAACCGTGGCCACCACTAGATTTTTCATTGAACTCACCAATGAAATCTATGCCCCATTACTAAAAAGGATCCTTTACATTTTATGGTCTAAGAGGTAAAGCACCAGAGAATTTTAGCTTACCAAGAATATTTTGACAGGCATCATGCTTCTTCACCATGTTGTGTGTGTCAGAAAAAGGGAAGGCCACCAATATCCAAATCTTAGGATCTTGTGGGTAGTTTTCTTGGCCATGTAGTGGCCTCCACACACACCACTATGCACTCCATAAAGGATTTTCCTTTCTTGTTATTCATCAACACATCTCAACATCACACTAGCTTTGTCCCTCTAGCACAAACAACCATCGATTATTACATACTTGATAGCTTGTAGTTTTAAGGTCCTCTTCTAATTATCAGTCATTTGATCAAGGCAAGACATGGTTTTTAGATAATGTAGAATATCCTTATACCAAGGGAAAACCTAAACCACACATTCCCTCTTAAGAACATCCTCACTTATTTGATTTATTTTACTAGCCTCAAGATTTGATTTAGCCATCAATTCAACTAAACCCTAACCTCTAACAAGTGTAGTTATCTAAATATCAATATTAAACTCTTGGATCTTGTTGATCCATCTACACCTTCTTCCAGTGACTTCCTACTGATTAAATATGTCTTTGACTGCAACATTTGGTACATAAGCCACTATCTTTACACCCACCAAGTAGGGTCTAAAATTCTTGGCAGCCTTTACTAAAACATAGGCTTGCTTTTCCATGATATCATATTTTAATTTCACTACTTGCAATGATTTTCTAAAGAAAGCAATGGGTTTTTCATGAACCTCGTCATTTTTATGTAATAGAAAAACAACAATAGTATGAAATGATGCAAAATAAAACAACTGAAAAGGCTTAGAAAAATTTGGGGACTTAAGAACTTAAGAACTAGTGCTTCTTTGGTAGCCTTCTCGATGTCATTGAATGCTTTAATAGGCTCATCACCTCATGCAACTATTTATTGTTTTCTTAACATCTTAGAGATGGATTTTGTGGTCTCAAAAATTTTTGTAACAAACTTTCTAACAAAATTGATTTGGCCAAAGAATGACTGAATCCCCTTCACTGCTTTAGGAAGTGGAATTATGTCTATCATTGCAACCCTTTCTGGATCAATCCTTATTTCTTCCTTTGAGACTATGTGCCCCAAAAAATTTCCTTTTGTAGCCCCAAATGTACACTTCTTAGGATTCAATGAGATGCCATACTCCAAGGCTCTTATGAATATCTTTTCTAAGTGCATGCAATGATCTTCCTCTTTCTTGGAATATGTAGTGAGGTCACCCTGATATATAGGCATGAATATACCAATGAAATCTAAAAATTTAGCATCCATAGCTCTTTGGAATGTAGCTCCAACACTAGTTAAACTAAATGGAATTTTGATATAAACATATGTCCCCCATGGTGTGGTAAAAGAAGTTTTATATTGCTCTAATTCTTTAACCTTTACCTGATTATAACCTAAAAATTCATCCACCATGGACAAGAGCTCACAACCAATAACTTTGTGCTACATTTCCTCCATATTTGGCAATGGATAATTATCTTTTGATGAGGAAATGTTCAGATTTCTGAAATCTACACATAACCTAATATTCCCATTCTTCTTTCTAACTAGGCCCAGATTTGAAGCCCAGGTGGAATATTTGATAGGTTTTATAATTCCACCCTCCCTTAGTTTCATGAGTTCCTACTACATTTTTAGGTGCCAAAGTAGGATTTATTGGGCTCTATTTCTACCTAAAAGGTTTAAAATTTGGCTTCAAAGGGATTTCAAGCTGAAATAGATCCTCTCTGTAGGATTTTAGGTCATCATATGACCATGCAAATACATGCTTGTATTTTCTAAGCAGATCAATCAACATTGTTCTAATTTTGGGGTTTAACTTCTTGCTAATATAAACCTTCTTGGGTGCACAATCAGTTCCTAAGTTGATCTCTTCTAGATCTTGCTCATGTGTAGAATTTTGTTTCATATTACACTTATCAAATTTATCAAAAACTCTTTCTAGGGCTACCAATCCCTTTGGGATCTTATTTGTCTTGAGCTGAATAACCTCATTTCCAAAAATGGTATCCTTTCCATCAATATTTTCAACAAAATTTTGGAAATCAATTTCTTGGATGTGATACTCATCTATACAATGTAGAAATTTCAATAAATCAGTATCATTGTTAAATACTTCCCAATTTTGGATGTTGTCAGGAATGAAAGACCTCATTTAGACTTAAACATTTGATACTCCAACAAAATTTATATCATTAAGCTTCAAGGAAATATTAGCAAGGATATCTACCATGACATTCTTTGACCTTTCTATCCAATCAATAGAGAAGGCATCAAATGTCTCAATTGTGTCCCAAAACAACATTTCTATATTGTTTCAACCTTTTGTTCTTTGACACATACTTAGCTCTTATTTAAGACCACTAACTCAAAATCACCAAAAACCTTAAGCTCTTTGATTTTATACTTGCACTATTTAATCCTAATAGCAGAGCTTCATACTCAACAACATTATTTTTGCATTCAAACTTTAATGAAAATGAGTACTTGTTGGATTTACCTCTTGGTGATATGAGAACCACCCCTGCACCTGATCCTTCTTTTGAGCAAGCCCCATCAAAATGCATGGACCATAAGCTATTCTCTTGAACATTTTGGTTTGCCTTTCCAATTTCTTATGCACTTTCATCCTTTGTTGGTTTTGTATCTACAACTTTGAAGTTGTACATGTCTATGTCAATGAAATGAACACTTTCATGTGGGTAGACAACTTCTATGGTATTTTGGGCTCTCTTTTCCCTGATCAACTCATCTTATCTTGCATTCATAGGTATGGTGGCATAAGAGAGATCTAATTTCATGCTTCCCCCAACTGCTGCTACTCATCCCCTTAACATAAGCATTCCATACTGAGTTGGGATGTCAACAAAAATTACACTCATGGCATAATATTTTTCAAGAAAAGCTACCAACTTGAAAGGAAAAAAATTTACCACTCCAATTATAGGGACCTCCCTTGAATCCATTGCAAAACACCTCCCATATGTTTGGCTAGCTTGTAACCCTAACTCTTTCATGATTTCTAAAGGCATGATGTTAGTGGAAGCTCTTGAATCTATCATGCAAATTCTAATCAATTTATCACTTACTTTCAAAGTCACATAAATGGGATCTACTTGAGTAGGAAAAGTAGTCAAGGTGGCGCCTAAAAAAATTCAAGAAACTCAATATGAGTTCCTTTAGGTTCAAATTCATTCACCTTTTCTCCACCATTCTCAACAAGGGCAGTTACTTTTCCTGCACTACAAGCAAAAGTTGTACCGGTGATAAGGGCTTGTGCCTTTTCCTTGTATTCCTCTATCCTCACCATTTCCAATAGAGGAACTAAAACTTTGACCTGTGACAAGATTTGAGTCATATCCACCGAGGTGTATTTTGGAATATCACTACTTGAAGCAATTTATTCATTCACCTTTGCTTGCTTACTTTTAGGTTTATTTTTTTGAGTAAACTTAGCTTCCTTGTTTTCTTGATCACTTTTCATCCCTTGATATTGTGTCTTGATGAGAGGATACACAACTTGATTCTTTGATTTCTTAGCATCCTTTTCCTTGATATCCTTGTTCCTTATAATGGTTTTCTCCTTTGCATCACTATTTCCTTCCTTTATAAAAAGGCTACCAAGGTTTCCCTGATCCTTGTCGATTATTTTTTTCCTCTGATTATAGGTACTCCTGCCTTGTGCAACATCGATAGAAATTAATGATTGTATCTCCTCATCCAAAGGTTTTCTCATTCTAACCTCTGTTTCTGATTTTGAGTTGCTTACCCTATCAATATTGTCATTTTCATCATAAGATCTTGAAAACATGTTGATGTTATGAACATGACTTTGATGTCGTTTTTCCTAAACATCAACCTCAGAACATCCCTCCTATGAGGAATAGTCACCAAAAGTTAGGCCCATTCCAAAAAACATGTTTATTCCTTGATCCTCCATATGTAAATCATCACAATCATTGTACGATTCAAGGCTATCCCCCAAGGATTGAGCAACCATACATTGTTGAGAAGAATATGGCAACTAGAAAGGGTCACACCAATGGGTATCTTCCATAAATTTTATATTATTTATTTTCAAAGGATCAAGGGGTCTTTGTTTTGCATATTTCTCTTATTATTCTAAACATGCCCGCCATTTTTCCAGTTTGTATTATACGACTTATCTGAAAGCTTTGGAATTATCTCCCGCCTTTAATAGTTGAGTTTATCATGAGATAAAACCTTATCATTTCTTGCAACTTTGTAGCTAAAGTATTTTACAACACTCATCATTTTATCCATCTTGTCCTCTTCTGCAGTTTCTTTCTCATTTTGACGGCCTTTAAGGTTTTTAAGAAGTTTTACATCTTCCCTTCTCCCTATTTTCCCTGAGGCTTTTCTATTAACTTCAATATGAAGGGCTACCTTATATGCATCCCTTAAGGTTTGAGGATTCTTATCCCTGAGGTGGTATGCCATCTTAGAATCAAAATCATTCAATATGAGACCAAATAGACATGTTCATTCAATCTTCAATAAGCTGGGATCCTGAACATAGCCTTTTGGAACCTCATGTTAAACTCTGAGACCATCTCATTTTGTCCCTTAGAGATACTATTAAACTCATTAGCATGAATCTTGGGTCTATATTTTCACCATATTGTTCTCTGAAAGCACTTTTGAATTCCTCCCAAGACCCAATACTAATCTCTGGTAGGCCTCTGTACCAATCCCTTGCATTACCAGTTAAAGACTACATGAATAACTTCACGACAACATCTTCATGTTCCACCTCAAATTCATCTAATAAATTCAAAAAGGTACTTGTGTTCTCCTCACCAGTCACTGCATCACTTCTTGAGAATCTAGAAAGATACTGCCTTACTTCATTAGGGACTTGGTTAGGGTATCCAAGGATTCCCCCAAAATCAAGTTGTTTGTACCTATCCATCAACAAAGGTCTCCTTCCAAGAACATTTCCTCCTCCAAAATTCTGGTGACCACCTTGGTTATGAGGTGGATTTTGCTACACATGTGGTTGTTGAGGTGTGGGGATATATTGATTTCCAACATATGGTGGAATACCACTTTGCACTTGAGTACTAGTCTGAAATTGTCCTTGTATATGTGGTAGATAATTTCCAACTTCTAAATTTTGTCCCCCACACTGTGGTTGAGACATACCTCCCATATTAGTATTTTGTTGGAACTATTGGCCTTGAGTTGGGTTTATTTGAGGACCTACTGAAGCATTAAAAACCATAGGCACATAACTCATACTAGGATTACTTTGTGAAGTAGATGGGAAAGCACCTACTAATGATCAGGTATTTCCCATGTTAGATATATTAGGCACATTTTGTGTGGTAGTGTTTGGCTAAGGGTTACTCCATGTTCTCACATGGGAGGTATTTAAAGGAAAAATTATCTGATGGTTAGTACCAACTTGATTTTGAGATGTGGGTATGGAGGTGTTAGCAACATTTTATGCAGCTCTCATATTGTCCAACATTATCTTCATATCATCCCTATTTTTTGCAGCCTCTCTAATTCTTTCTTGTTTCAATCTTTCAATTTCTATTTGCAAATCATGGGTTTATTTTAATATTTCTTCTTCAATTTGGATTGCACTATTAGGAATAGGGGCTTGTGAGATGGTTGGAGGGGCTTGACCAGGCACTTCAAAATGCATGCTAGTAGTAGACTAGGGGTTAACAATATTTTTAAAGGAAAAGGTATGGCCTTTTGAAGCAACATGATCACCATGGAGTTGTTGTATCACATATTTTCCAAGAGGAGGATTTTGATCTAAAAGTTTTTGTGTAGGGTCAACCCTACTTTGGTCTGTGTTCCTTGTTTGCCTCTCACTTCTTTGAGAATTTCTAGGCCTTAACAATGGGGTTTCTATTGTCTCTTCCTCATTCATAAGAGCATATATTTCTTGTGAATAATCAAAACTATCTTCACTATACAAGATATAACTAGTATTTTTATCAAAAGTAGGACCATACTTGCATCTTTGTTCTTTTCATTTTGGTCTTTATTTTTCCAAGTTGTATTGCTTCTTGTCAGTTCTCCTTCCAGTCTCCTTGCAGGATCAAAATTGTGGACATATCTCTTGTTGTGCATGATGACAATCTTGAAATTCTTCTTCTTTTCAACTAGTCTTCTTGATGTATGTCAAAGTGTAGAGTCACCACCTAATTTAATGGGAATAACATTTCTTTCTTCAACGTACTTTGAAAGATTTTTTTCAAACTTGACAACTTTATTAGGACTATTTTTAACAGATGGATTTGAATAAAAATCTTGGCTCAATCCACTAGGACATAGATAACTGGGTAGAAATGCCTTCTATCCCCAACAGAGTCACCAATTTGTTGGTGTTTCCAACTGATTATCTAGGTTTTCCTAAAGATTAGCTACTTCTTATGCATAGAAACCCTAGTTCAATGGCCAACGAATGAGAGACAAATTTATAAGTTCTCTACACTTTAGGCTCTGCAAACCAAGGTGGGTTCCCCTACAACATCATTCAACAATTACAACATTGATGATGCCTTTGATAATAGATTCTTCACACTGATATGGAAAAAGGGTAACTTGATGGGCTAAATCATCTTTGACACCTTTTATATTTTCTATGATTCCCTATAGTGTGGAAATGGGCATGAAACAATAAAATTGCAGAAAAGTAAATATTTTCATTTTGATTTTATATCTAATTCTATCAAAGATTTTATCTTTAAGATTTAGATTGATCATTTCCTTATCCATACAAAGTCTAAAAATACAGTAAGACTCCTATAATAGACCAACCATTTGGCTTCTGATAAACCTGTTGCCTTACAACAAGAAACCTATAGGAGTTTATGGTGAACTGAGCCTCAAACACCCCAGGGTCACCTACAAGATAAAATAACTTCCATAAGAGAGAAATGGTAGAAATATCATGCTATGATTAAGGATGGAATAATTTCAAATTGAATATGGAAAAGTACACATGGTGCCTTGCTTATATATGCAAGGAGGTCAATAGGATTAGACAAGATCATGACAACTGTCTTAATCCTATCACATAAGATAACTAAGTCATAACAACCTCAATGCAAATATTAAATACATGAGAGAATTAATAAATTCCTAGATAACTAAAAGTAAATAATGAGACATGGCCCCATTATAACTAACTTCTAGAAATGACGAGGAAAATTAACTCCTAAGTAAACTTATAATAATGTGAATAGGTCCTCCTAATAACTAGTTAGGAAATAAACCCATTCACACCAACACCCCCCATAAGTGCAACTTAGGGAGTGTAGTTATTATGTAAATGATGCAAAGATGCAATGATGGGTCCCGACTACTAGGCCATGTTAGGTACCCATGTACAAATGCAAATGAAATCTCTCACAAACGAAGAAAAGGAGAAAACCCAGTGGGAAAAATCTCCTACCCAAAAGAGAGATGAAATACAATAATGATATCCATCACAAATTCAATCAATCTCTATCCACATAAAGGATGAAAAGAGAGACCATTTAGCCCTCCCATAATGGGATAACCTACTACAAAGAAGCATTGGAAGCACACTTGTGGAGTAACACTAGAATCCTCAATCTAACAAGCAATGAAAGATACTTATGTTTGCTAGAAACCACATTAGAGTCACTCAAAGACTTAAGTTTGGAATCATGATAAAGAAAAAATAGATCTAATGCCAAGGAACACTAGAAAACTCATAAACCGACACTACTCTGGAATCTATAAAGCAATAGTTGTTTGACAAATGATCTAGAATTGAAATGAAGTGTAGAGAAAATGCAAACCTAATATACACAAAAAAGGAAATAGTGCATGCACTAATGAATGTTCACATCTGCCTCCATGATGAAAAATAACCTCAAATCTGTGTAGAGGATGAAATCAGCTTTCAGACGATATAAAGTTTTTGAAAAATGAATGTTGTATGCTCAAGTTATGAATTTTTGAAAAAAAGGATAAATAGTGCCAGCCAACAATGCAAACACAACCCTTCTAATTTGATTTCTAGAAATTTTACTTGTTGCATGCAAAATCTAATGGATACCTAGATAGTATTTTGATACAAAGAACAAAGCCCAAAAATATTTTTTTGATCCAACAAGTAGAAAATGAAAAAATAAATTTCTTTTGACCTTCAACCTAGAGAAAAATGGCATGCATTGCTTTTTGGACAAATTTTTTCTTCAAATATACTTAATATCTGCAAAATATAGTAGATAGCCAAAATGGATTTAAACCCCGGCTACAAAACCCAAAAATTGTTTTTCCTACAAATGAGTGGAAGCTGGATTTTTGAAGCAAAAATGAAAATATCTCCAATAAAAATGAATGGATTTTAAACCCTTGTAGATTTGACAAAATATTTCATATTTTGACGAAATGAAATCCAATCTTGAATTTCTCTTATGCCTTGGATTTAATGGCAAGGCTCTCAAGACCCCAACTCGTACCCAACAAAACTTTCATGCCATGATTGGTCTTTGAGAACTAGGAAGAAATCTACAACACTAAAGCTCTGGTACCATGTAGGAGCTATGATATAGCTCATAAAACATGCTTGATTCACTCAAAGATTCAAGCCTCCAGGATCACTTGCAAGACAAAATAAATTCCACAAGAGAAAAATGGAAGAAATATCATGCTATGATTAAGAAATGAAAGAATGTCAAACTGAATATGGAAAAGTACATATGATTCCTTTCTTATATAGCCAAGGAGGTGAATAGGATTAGACAAGATCATGAAAAGTGTCTTAATCCTATCACATGAGACAACTAAGTCATAACAACCTCAATGCAAATATTAAATACATGAGAGAATTATTAAATGCCTAGATAACTAAAAGTAAATAATAAGACATGGCCCCATTATAACTAACTTCTAGAAATGAAAACTAGGAAACTTAACTCCTAAGTAAACTTATAATAATGTGAATAGGTCCTCACTAATAACTAGTTAGGAAATAACCTCATTCACACCAACAAAACCAAAAATAAACAATATTATCAAACTATTTGAAGATCCATATTGTAACACCACAACCCTAGATGGATGGATTGAAAGCAAGATTACTCTATTCCTTGAATAGAAAAAAACAATTCATACATTCATAACACAAAATGTGAAATGTGAACCAAATGATAATCCTTGATTATATTGATTCAAGAGTAATGACTACAACAATGGAGAGAATTATAAAACTGATATACACCATTAAGTATAGTGCAATGAGCATTTAGGTCATCTGTTGTTATTATAGAGAAAAACTTGTTCAACATTTCCTCTCTGAGCTTTAGAGGAATCAACTATACAACCTAAGACCTATACAAAGACTTAAAAAAACTAAGAAGTAGAACCCTTTGAATGAGGTCTAGAGTTCCCTTTTATAGACACAAAGGAAGAAACAAGCAAAAGGCCTCATTCAACCAACAAAAGCAGTTCAAAATTTACAATGAACCAAGTGGTTCAAAAACTGTCAGTCACTCCAAAAGTAGTTGGGGATCACCTGCAACATTAAAGTTAGCGTATGATAGGAGATCTTTTACAAATTCCTTCTTACGTCAAATAGGACATCTTTGACATTCCTTGTATGATAGACCCATGCAACAGTTATATCTGGTGCTTGGGAACCAATTGAAATGCAACTAAAGTTGCATCATCCTATTCCTCAATGTACTCTACTTGCTCTACTAAGGTGTCAATCCTTGGTGGAAAAAAATTGTTGACCTACTCCAAATGTGCCCTACAGTCATTTCCAATCAAAATCTGCACTAGGTATGGAAAATCAATCAGACTATACTCCAATTTGACGAGTGCATCTATACTAGCATTTAATTGGTCAACAACAATTTCACCCTCCTTATTTATCCTACTCTACATGGGAGTGAGGAGGTTGGAAATTTTTTATCTCCACTTTGCGCATGCCATCATCCCCACTCATTAACCAAAATTGGAGGCATATAGAACTCAAAGCCCTCAAAGGTACTAAGATCCCTTTTTATTAAATCTTTATACCTATTGTGATGACTCAAATGTCATCCAAACAATCTGACTCCTTCAAAATGTTAGATACAAGGTTTCCATAAGAAAATGAGTTACTGACAAGCAATCTCAATAGCTCTTCTCCCTAGGACCACTTGGTCTACATGCATTTCAATCTCATCCATATCTAGTTGTGAGTAAAGAAATCATCCTTCAACTTTGCATAGCTTTCCTACACCTTGTCTACATGGGAGAGAATCCTAGACAACCTATACCCCAAATTTTTTTCCACCAAATCAAATATCTTCTTTGTAGATGCTTCCTTTGTTGACTTGACCTCTATGGTGCTTTATTTCAACTTCTCCCTCAATTCCTTTATTTCCACTTCTAGTTTATTTTGATATGTGAGGCCTGAGCATCCTCTATTTTTTGTGGAGGGGGTAATAACCCCTAGACTATATTAAGCCTTTGCTCAAGGTTTTGATTTAGGGAAAATATCTAGATAAGCTTGCAACTTCTTAACAATTGCCTCTATAAAAAGAGATGCATTGACTATCAAGGAAGCTTCCTATGTAGCAATTGTGTCCCTAAGCCTCTTGACAAAAAGATGACTAGTAAGCTCATTTGGGTTGGATATAACCTGTGGCTTATTGGTCTCAGGGAAAATTGACCAAATAGCCAAGGTCTCATGTCTAAGGTGGAATCCAGGCCCAAAGTATAAATATTTAGCTTGCTCCTCTGATCTCAAAATTGGATCCCACCCTGATGTTTCCCTATTGCATCAAATACAATGGTTGAGGAAATATCCCAACCTGGCAGCAACAAAAATCTTTCCATTTTCAGTAACTCCCTTCCCCCCTTAGGATTCATACCCTCCATCTCCTGCATCACCCTTTTCCAAAATCCCTTAATGGTGGTCTTCTGATCCAGTTGAGAGAAGCTTCCTGCAGTGAGGATTTCCCTTAACTCCTCTCCCTTGTTCTTGAGGACCAAGTCTTTCAACTCCTAAGTGTCGATAAACTCCTCATCCCTCAAGAACTCTTGGTTGGCCTTTGCTTGGATGTCATTAATAACATCTCCACCAGTCTCAAAATTGATGGTCAACCTATCATTTGTGGGCCTTTCAATAAGCATCATAGGAGGAGGAAGTTCCTATCTAATCACAAGTGCATCTTCAACCATCTCCTTAGGATCAATTGGGTAGTCAACTAGAGGCCCAACAGTTGGATCAATCACCTATAGTGGGGTTATTGGTTGGGGGCTTGGTGGTACTTCTACTCTGGATGAAGAGGAAGCACCTAAAATACTTGGGGGCATCTATGGGACATTGGCCAACAATTGGTCAACATTATCAAGCATAGTCATCATCCTGACTATGGGGTCCCTTATATGCAGAAATGATCATCTAAAGGATGGGTCAACCTTCATCCTTTTGTTCTCTACAATTTTTATCCTGACCCATAACTCCCTTCTCTTGGTAGCCTAGCTTTCTGAGGAGCAGTTCCTGACCAGGTCTTCAATGTTGTCAAGTTGATGATGATAAGTTGACAACTTGTCAATCCCCCTTTCTTTGTTGATGAAGCCCTCTCGATCAAATCTTATGACTTTGTCTACCTTCAACTTATAGGGCAGAAAATTCTTTGAGATTAGCTCCATACCATCCCTATTCAATGCCACAAAATATAAAAATGCCACAACAATAGGGAGAAGTGCATATTTTTGTTACATTATTGAAATAAATCTTGTTAGATTCATTCAATTGCCACATGATTTCAAGAAAGGAAATTTTGTTAGGGAAATCCTTAGGAAGCACATGGGGTGCCACTAGGGTCCCAAAATATCTTATCATTGTAGCATTAGAATAAAAGAACCAATCACCTCGATTGTGATCAATCCTCTTCTTTGGGGTGAGGTCATTAGGCCTCAAGAATCTTCCCACCTCCTTTGAAAAACCCCAATGAATGGGAAGGTCTATCCCCCTCCTTAAAGGTTTAACAAAAACCTCCTCAAAAGTAGCATAATTGGAGTGCCTACAATCCTTATCCCACAAGTATGTCCATTCTTGGATCAATAGCAATACATTCTTTTCCCTTGTGGCCCTGATTTGCAATTGTGGTAGCCATACTTGTAGCCCAACAAACAAACTAATGTGCAGTAAAAGAGAATACTACCTACAACTCATAGGACTGGAGGGATCCCTCTTTATTGCACAAAGGGACATGTGCAACTGATTGAAAACATACCCTATAAAGTCATAGGGTCTGTTCACATCTTTGCTTTGAATTTCCATTGCAAGGACCATTACATTTACAAGGATTTGGATCCTATTATCCATCCCTAAGACCCACATTAATGAACAGTATATCTTTTGAAAGTGGGGCTCAAATATTTTGTAGGCGAAGGGCTCCAAATCACCCTTTTTGTACCTCTGCAATTCCTTCCTTGGCCCCTTCAGTCTGAAGTAAGGCAACCATCTGACCCTGTAACTATCTATATTGCACTCATATTCTCTATTCAATACACCTAGTTCACTTGGTAGGTGTGCATTGGGGTCTAATTGGAATACCATGCACACTTGGTCTCTATCCAATGTCAACAGTCTTTGGCCATTAGTAGCAAATAAAGACCTAGAATTGGGGTCATATGCCATGGCCAACTGCCTTATCAGTTCTAAGTTTATGAAGACATTGGGCACCACCAGCTTGACCAATCCCAGATTCCATATGTTGCATATTGGCCTATATGCATAGGCCATTCTATAGGCATTTTTAAACAACACATATCCTTTGTCTAGAATTATGGGGTCAATGAGTTTTTCTGTTACACCACAAGACCCCAAACCAACCTTTGTTCTCTTTGATGACCCCGACAGTAAGGAAATTATCTCCTCCTCCAATGGTCTTCTCTTCCCAGTTAAAGTTCCATCCATTTTGTGAGATTACAAAGGACTAAGGTTTATACACTACTAATTAGGGTTTTATAAAATTCCTTCCTGACTAGGGGTTGAGAAAAATTCAGCAACATATACCCCTTATAATTCACTATTTCTCGGTTATAAATTGACAATAATCTCCCCTACACTTTGAATTTTGTTTGAATTTCAAAGACAAGGTCGAATTACTTACTTGTTTGGAACACTGTAGAAAACCCTAGTTTCCAAAAAACTACAACACTTCACTTGATTACCTTAGCAATTATGGGAGAAATGAATTTGAACAAGTAATTTATCCTTAGCACCATGAACTCAATAGATAACAATCCCATCCAAGATTGCTTCCTTTGCATGCTTGAACACGTAAATGATCAGTGAGAGACAATGGCACAGTTTGAATATGGGTCATAGATCTTCAGATTGACGGTCATCATGCAAGTTTAAATTTTCATCCACGAAGTGATAACCTCCTTTTGTCGACATATGAACAGGTGTCCCTATTTCACTTACTCGCAAAGGGAGAAAATGACAAAAATGTACATGAAAGAAGAGCTCATCGCAAAGCACCAAGATGCTAGCACATGTCATCATGTCACAACTTCGCGAGAGAAAAAATTGGTCCCACCATGGCTCTGCAAAGGTTTGTGCCTTTACGATAGAATTCAACACATGTTTTGATACTTCTCAAAATTTCACCATTTAATGGAAGAAAAGTGTTAGAATTGTCAAAGCTCTGCAAAGGCAAGAGCCTCCACAAAATGCACGTGCTAAATTAAACAACTTAAAGTGACTAGGGAATAGGGGGACCAATTCAAACAATACAAAAAGGCTCAGTAGCATGAAAGTAAAACATTTGATAAACAACATTAGTCTTTAGAAATATTTGGATGTGTCATCATTTTGGGGTATCGCGAGGCTAGAAAATGATAAAACCAAGCCCTTAGTGAACTAAAGAGATAATGTGATGTTGTGACACGTGTCCAGGCTACCTCAGGAACACAAACCTATTAGGAATGCAAATAATTAAAGCTTAACAAAGTATCAAAAGGGAACTTCCTAGAAAAAAGGGACATGAGGCACATGACATTGATACCCATAAGTTATAACTTAAAGACCAGTCAAAAATTGAATGATGCCAATGACAAAACATAAAAATGCTAGGGTTTTAAGATAATAGGGTTTTAGAAAGCCCTAGGTTAAAGAACCTGACAACCCTAATTTAACCAATTGAGGACCACCAAGAATTTTCCCACCTCATAGACTACATGAGACCATGGAAAATTTATAAGCTCCACCATGGCTGATGTGGGCCTTTGTGGGAACTGGAGAATCATATTTAAGAGCATTTTTAATCATTTGAAAGACAATCATTAGTTATTCATTTGTAGTTAGTTAGGATTCTCATGATTTGAAATTAGATTTTCGCATCAACCCTTTGGGGACTATAATAAGGCCTTTGGCCAATTGTAATGTTGAATGCCCTTGTGGCAGGCCTGTGAGCCTTGATTATTCTCCCATTAGCATATGTTGCATGTAAGATTGCCAATTCAATAAAGATTCATGTTTGCATAATATCGTCATGTGTTATTTTCGTTTTGTTGACTCTAAGGTACATGATTTGGATTGTTCTTTTTGAACCCTACATTTGTGACTTCACCAAGTGGTATCAAAGAAAGTTTGTGAGTCTTGAAGAAATTCCTTGAGGTGAACAAATTGTTAACTTGAGGCAAACTACACCTGTTTTCAACCGATCATTGACTGTGAGGCAATTGAAACCCTTCTAGCTAGATCACTAAATTGAGACAGTTGCACTGAATCCAAGAGGAGAGATGCCACCAAAGAGAGTGCCTACTATATCGAATTTCGCTGGAAGAATGGATGAGATGTTGGAAATGTGCACGAAATGCGAGTTTGATTGGATGCAATAGAAGAAGACTGAAGGCAATGCATAAACCCTAGACATGAGGATGAAAGTGATGATGAAGCAGATCATGTTGCGAATTGAATTGAAGAAGCCCTAGGTGAAGAAGAAGAATTAGATCAAATGAAGATGTTGAAGGCTATTTCAAAAATTGGTAAGCAACCTAGAGTTGAAATTCAAAATTACGTGAGAAATTTAAATCCTAAAGAATTGATTGATTGGATCAATGAAATGGAGGAATACTTTGAATATGAAGAAGTTGAAAATACAAAAAGAGTCATATTTATGAAACCTAAGTTGAAAGGTCATGCTTCTTTATGGTGGAAAGAAGTTCAATTGGTTAGAAATAGAAGAGGAAAGGAGAAAATCATCAGACTATGAACTTGAATTGTTGAAAAGATTGCAAAACCTAAGGCAAAAGGAGGAATCTGTGAAAGAGTACACTGAAGAATTCTATAAGATGATCATTAGAACTGGACACAGTGAATCAGGTAAAGAAAAGGTTGCAAGGTACATCAATAGGCTGAGAGCAAACATTCAAGAAGAATTGAGCCTAGTAAAAATGACATTAGTTGAAGAAGCATACAAGTTTGCATTAAAGGTAGAAGAGAAGTTGAACAAAAATTTTGAACAAAGACAACGAAGTTCCAGAGGATCGGATCAAAATATGGAGAAAGAATACCTTATGCAGATAAAAAAAAATTGGAAAACCTTACCATAGTGAAGAAAAAGATTCCAATTCATACTGCAAAGGAAGAGAAGATACAAATTTCTACCACAATGACAAAGGAGGTCATAATTCTTACCGCAATGAAGGATACCAGAGAGATGAAGGGAGATATGAGAGAATACCATTCAGAGGAACCTATTTCAAGTGTGGAGGTGAAGGACATAGAGCATTTTAATGTCATCAATGAAGTACTGGAAAGAAGATTGAGCATACCGGAAGAGCAGCTTATGCAGATGAAGAACCTATTGAATTCCTTAATTTAGTTGGGAAACTTGAGAAAGGCGAGTCATTGGTGATGAGGAGAGTTTTGATGCATGAAGAAGTGACTAAGGAACCACCACAAAAGAAGAGTTTGTTCAAAACAAGATGTAAGTCCGGAGGAAAGGTATGTAAAGCTATCATTGATAGTGGTGAGCGATCGAAAAATAGTTTTTTAATGTGTGGTGAGCTAAGATAAACCTATCTTCCTTTACTTCATTAGGAAATGAGATCCTCACAATAAAATTGATTAACAACCCTTAGGTGAATCAATTCAAAGTGGGAATCTTGAGATTTCCTTATGACTAAAGGACGGGGGTCAAGGTCAAACAACACTTTGGGGAGAGAAACTAAAAGTAGCAAATCAACACCAAAATGCAATCTAATACTTGAAATAACAATATTAAGCTCAATACTGATAGAACCAAAAATCAAATTGTAGATCAAAGAAGGGTAGAAGCATGTGTACTAGTCACCAAAAGTTTTTTTCTGAAGTAGATTGGGACTCATTCGTCCATGGGAAAATGGGTCCATTGTCAGGGTTTTTTTGTAGCTTTTAGGAGCCTCTCATACAGATTTGAATATTTCAATTTGCCTAGGTTCCATAGTTGAAATGTCAGAAATGACTTCAGGATATTAGTTTCCATGAGATGACAACAATTTTGACAAATTTTGCAACTTTGACAATTTTGTAAATCTTGCTCTTCAAAATGTCTTCAAGATTTCTTCCACCTAGATTTGCAATCACACATGCAAGAAAAAAAAATGTTTGTTTTGGGTGAATATGGGTTTGTATTGGTCAAACCTCATTTTGGTAATCAAACCTTGAATTGAGATAATGCATGAAAGAGGGAATGAAGAATGAACAAAGCTATGCTACCATTCAAAAACCCTTGAATGAAACATTGATAATGAAGATCTTAGGAGGTTTGCAACTTGCATGAGATGGTTGAATTGGATATGGATCTTGATACTTGAATAATGCTTTGAATGCTTGAACTTGATCTTGAAACCTACATCACAATGTTAACTCCAAAAACATGCATGATGCAAGAAGACTTTAACATGATTGATTTTGAATGTTGCAACAAATCACTGATATATCTTCTCTTGAATTCCTTTAATTACTTGTGAAATGCTCTTGAAAATCATATAAAGTTGCTAGGTGAAACTTAGTGAAATAACCTTGTATTTATAGGTATGTATCCTTGATTTCTCGAAATTCAAATATCATAAGCCAACATTGAATTATGAATTTGAAAACATTAAAATACTACCAATTTTTTTTTTAAATTTAGGTCCTAAGGTTTAGGGAGGACCCATTCGCCCATGGGAAAATGGTCGTAGGTCCATAACCCTAGGACACACATTGCTCTTTGTGAAGTGTTATGTTTAGGCATTAATTAATGTCGGGTTTCCCCTTTGGAAAATGTAATTAAATACACTTGGAAAATGAATTAAAGGGCCAATTAAAGCATAATTAAGCTCAATTAATTAAGAGGGTCCAAACAAGTGTGTAAATGTAATAAGGTACATTTAACGACACTAAATTAAGGCATTATTAAGTCCTTTTTAAATAAGGAGGGCCCAAACAAGTGAGAAAATGTAAAGGGTTACATTTTTCTGCACTACAAGTGGTAGCACTGATAACCTAGTTTTAGAAGAGATGGTAACCAAGTTGAATTTGGAAAGATTAAAACATCCAAACCCCTATAGGATAGCATGTATTCAAGATGAGCATAAGATATTGGTGAATGAGCAATGTTTGGTAAAATTTCATATAGGATATAGAAGGATGAAGTATTGTGTGATATTATTCCTATGGATGCATGTCATTTACTGTTAAGAAGACCGTGGCAATGTGATAAGAAAGAAATTTATGATGGAAGAAGGAATACCTATATTGTGACATCAAATGGCAAGAGAATCAAGTTGATATCTTTAGAAGAAGATAAAAGTGAAGTTTGTAGCACTGCCAAACTTTTTTTGGTAAATGGAAGGAAATTTTTGGATGGATTGAGGCGTGCGAACATTTTTTTTGCATTGATTCCAAAGAAAAGCAATGGTTCAGAGATAGATAATTCTACCGTAGAAAATGAAGAGGTAGCAGAATTATTGATAGAGTATGGAGAGATCATGTCAGAGAATGTACTAGATGGACTACCACCAATTTGGAGTATCAGTCATCATATAGACCTTATACTAGAAGAAAGTTTTCCAAACAAGGCAACACATAGAATGACATTGGTAGAGAATGCAGAATTGAACCGGTAGATACAAGAGTTGTTGAAGAAAGGATTGATTAGAGAAAGTTTAATCCCATGTACGATACTTGTTGTACTTGCACCAAAGAAAGATGGAGACTAGAGAATGTGTACAGATTCTTGAGAAATCAATAGGATCACTGACAAGTATAGATTTCCATTGCCAAGGATGGATGAAATTATGGACTATTTGAGCGGAGCAAAGTATTTCACAAAGATTGACCTAAAAAGTGGGTATCATCTGATCAAGATTAGAGAAAGAGATGAATGGAAGATTGCATTTAAGACTAATGAAGGGTTGTATGAGTGGTTAGCAATGGTTTTTGGATTGACCAATGCACCAAGCACTTTCATCAGATTGATGAATGAGGTACTAAAGAAATTCTTGGGTAAGTTTTTAGTCATCTATTTGGATGATATTCTAATTTTTAGTAAGACTAGAGAAGAACATTTGTGGCACATCAGACAAGTATTGTAGAAATTGAGATAGGAGAAGTTGTTGATTAATGTCAAGAAGTGTAGCTTTATGAAGACAGAGTTGGTGTACTTGGGTTTTGTTATTTCTGCTGAAGGATTGAAGATGGATCCTATAAAGGTTAGAGCAATTGTTGATTGCCTTACACCAGTGAATATTGGGGAGGTGAGACCATTCCATGGATTAGCTAGTTTCTACCATAAGTTTATCAAAAGATTTAGTAGCATTTGTACACCCATGACAAGACAATGAGGAGAGATAAGGAATATAAGTGGACATCCAGAGCACAAAGAAGTTTTGAATTGTTGAAGCAAAAGGTGATAGAGCAACCAGTGTTAGCATTACCTAATTTTTACAAAGTCTTTCAAGTTGATTGTGATGCAAGTGGGAATGCGATTGGAGCAGTGTTGAATCAAGAAGGAAAACTAATAGCTTATTTTAGTGAGAATTTGAATGATTCTAGAAGGAGATATTCAATTTATAATCAATAATTCTATGTCATTATTCAAGCCTTGAAGAAGTAGAGACATTATTTGTTTCCTAACGAATTTGTGTTGTACACTGACCATCAAGCTTTGCAGTATTTGAATAGTCAAGGGAAGTTGAATTAGAGACATATGAGATGGGTTGAGTTCTTACAAAGTTGTACATTTGTGTTAAAGCATAGGAGTGGCAAGTCAAACAAAGTTGCAGATGCATTGAGCAAAAGGAGGAATTTTCCTGACAGAGATGAGGATAAAAGTACTAGATTTTGAAGAACTGAAGCATGTGTATGAGGATGATCTAGATTTTGCTAAAGCATGGAGAGCATGTAAGGAACCAATAGTGATAGACTAGAGCCAATGGTTGGATTATTTTATCCAATAAGATATGTTGTTCAAAGCAAACCAATTGTGTATTTCGAGGAGTTCAATGAGGGAGAATTTGATCAAGGAGAAGCATAGTGGAGGCTTAGCAGAACATATTGAAGTGGAAAAGGCAACAGCCTCGGTGAGTGAGCATTATTTTTTCCCACGGATATATAAAGATGTTAGGAAGTATGTTCAAAATTGCAGAATTTTTCAAGTTGCAAAAGGGAGCAATCGGAATACTAGATTGTATAAACCTTTGACAGTACAAGAGAGACCTTGAGAAGATATAAGCATGGATTTCATATTGGGATTGTCAAGAACACAGAGAGGACATGATTCAATAATGGTAGTAGTGGACAAATTTTCTAAAATAACACATTTCATTCCTTGTAAGAAGACTAATGATGTTGTACATGTTGCTAACTTATTTTTCAAGGAGATTATGAGATTACATGGATTACCTAAGAGTATAGTTTCAAACAGAGACACCAAGTTCATTGGATACTTTTGGAGGACATTGTGGAAGAAGATGAAGATAGACCTAAAGTTCAGTTTAGCATATCACCCAAAAATAGATGGACAAATAGAAATGGTAAGCAAAAGTTTGGGTAACTTGTTGAGATGTCTGGTTGGAGATATGGTAGGAAATTGGGATATAGCTCTATCACAAGCAAAATTTGCATACAATAATTCAGTGAACCAGAGTACAAAGAAGACACCATTTAATATTGTGACTGGAACACATCCCAAAGGAATTGTAGATCTAAGAGACATCAGTATGGAGAACAAGAGGAGTGCAGAGGCAGGAGAGTTTGCAGGATTCAAGGAGACATTGCATAATCAAGTCCGAAAGAATTTAGAGGACATGAACAATAAGTACAAGGAGAAGGAAAATGATAAAAGGTGACATAAGGAATTTGTTGTTGGAGATGAAGTGATGGTATATCTGAGGAATGAGAGATTTCCAGTGGGAATATACAATAAGCTAAAGCTGAGGAAGTTTGGACCATGTAAAATTCTAAGGAAGTTTGATTTTGGAAATGCATATGAAGTAGAGTTAAACTAGAGACATTGGATATATCACCTATTTTCAATATTATAGACATATATGAGTATCATGAAGGACAGTCAAGTGACAATAGCATTGAAGTAGATTTGAAGGAGCAGTTACCACATCAATCATAGGAGGAGATTGAACATATTTTGGTTACCCAAACCAGAAGAAGCACTATGAACAAGCAATACAAAGAATATCCAGTGAAGTGGAAAGGTAGACCAGTGGAATATTCATCATGGATTTCTCAGGCTGAGGTGGACCATCGTGGTTTTCCTCTTAGCACTAGAAAGTGAGGGAATCACTTTTCTTCCAATCATAGGTGTCTGATGTAGGATAATGTCCCTTTAGTGGTGATATCATGTATGATATGCCCTAAAGTGTGACCTATCATGTGTTTACTTGTGTTTTTCAAAGCATAGATTTTTGGCATGCCCCTTTTGTGGTGGTGTTATTTATAATGCCCCTTGAGGCATATATTTTTTACTCTCATCCCATGTGACTTTAAACTTAATGCACCCCCTGAGGTGATTTTCATTCCCTACAATGTTAAACAGTTCCCCGTGATGTTAAACTTTAGGCCCTCCCTAAGGCATGATTTGTAAGATAGTCCATGGATTCGACATAACATATCTTGTCAATTCATGAATTTGAGCACCCTTTTAACATGACCACCTAGCATAACACAACTTGCTTACTAGTGGAGCCATGTGTTTCATGAGGGACCTAGCATAATGTAGCTTACTAGCCTTGTGGAACCCATCTTATTACATGGACACCTAGCATAACATAGCTTGCTAGCTAGTGGATCTATGTAGCTCATAAGTGGTTTAGCATAACACACTTTGCTAGCCCTTATGAGAGCACTATTTTGACTAACATCATATTCGAGAAATGACATTGGTATTTGAGACAAATTTAAGATACAGGTCTCTTTTCCTTACCGCTTTGGATCCTTTTAGTACTAACACTTATGTGTGTGTTTTGTCTTTTATGTGACTTATTCATGTTTTCATTGTTTTAACATCATGTTTGATTTAACTTTCATTATTGTATTTACGTTATGTTATATTTTGTGACTTCGTTGTGTATGATTTGTATTTTTCATGTTGCATTGCACTTCATACATGTGTGTTCCTTTTTCCTTATGTTGTCTTGTCATAGGATCTTGAATTATGGGGGATTGTGCACTCCCCCTAGATTCAGGGCCATCCTATCTCTTCAATATTTGGATAATTGGACCCCTCTTGACATTTTCTTACTTTAGTGTGAGTTTGCGCATAAGTTCATACTCTCACTAAAGTGGGGGCTAAATGTTGCATCATAAATTATCACTCTTGATAATTTCACACTAAGTTTTGCTCCCCCTATGTGCTTGGACCTAATTATGCATTCCACGGCCCATTTTAATATTTATCAAAAAATCTAATGTGAAATCTATCAAAGTATGCATGTAATATTTTTCCCTCGACACTTTGGATCTCGAAAAAGGAGGGATCTGGTCTAGGGTTCCCTACGCCCTAGACCTCTTAAGTTGCCCCAAATTTAAATACATCAATGTCGTTAATTTATTATTTGAAATTCAAATCCCAATTTTTGACTATCAAGATTTAATTTTTGAGAAATTAGAAGAATTGCATATAAATACATAGTATTTTCACAATTTTAATAAACAAGCAACTTGAAGGAAAATTCAATTGAGAAAATTAAGTGTCATAAATGCATTCCATGGCCCATTTTAATATTTATCAAAAAATCAAATGTGAAAGATCAAAGTATGCATTTAATATTTTTCCCCTGACACTTTGGATCTTGAAAAAGGAGGGATCTGGTCTAGGGTACCCTACCCCCTAGACCTCTTAATTTGGCCCCAAATTCAAATATGTTGATGTTGGTAATTTATTATTTGAAATTCAAATCCCAATTTTCGGCTATCAGGATTTAATTTTTGAGAAATTATAAGAATTGCATATAAATACATAGTATTTTTACAATTTTAATAAACAAGCAATTTGAAGGAGAATTCAATTGAGAAAATCAAGTGTCATAAATCAATCCAAGAGCAGTAAAGAGTAGAATTTTTAGAATTATTGCAGCATTTTTTCATTCAAACATCATGTTAAGTTTTATGTGAGTTTTGTTCATGTTTTACTTGCATTTTGTTTTGGAGCACTAACAATTGTAGGTCTTCAAATCAAATCAAGTCAAGCAACAAGGAATCCTTGAAGGTGATGAGCATGACTTCAGTCCATCAAGGAGATTATATATGAGTGGTGAGTTGCAACAAAGCAGGGTGATCCCACAATATTGGTTTACAATTTTTGGCCAAACTGGACACTGAATTGATTTTTTCTAACTAAATCTTCACTTTCGGGCACCTATAGTGGCTAAATCGTGATGAATGATGCACACTAGTGATTTGTGACATTTTTTCTGTAGATTTTAAATATATTTTTTTCATTTTTTTTGGAATTAGATTGAACTTCTTTTTCCATCTCTTTTGAAAACTAGTTTTTATCAGTAAACACCATTTTTAAGGAGTGATGCTCACCATATACAACATAACTTTTTTTCTATGAAGGATAAAATTCTATTTTTTTCGAATTTAGATTTGTAACTATATCTAACCAGTTCATTTGGTTTCATAGTGTTTTATTGAATATTTTTTCCTTAATCAAGTTTCAAAGTCAAACCAATTACAATTCAAACATAGGTGGACCGTATACAACATAAATTTTTTTGTATGTATTAAAATTTATTTATTTTTTACTGGATCAAGGACATCAATACCTACCCTGAACATATTTTTTAGAATTTTATTTTGATAATCTGGTATTTTTCCACATGTGCAGAACAAAGAGCTTGATTTTCAGTTAAAAACCTATGTTTAATCAAATTAAAAAAATAAATATATAATAAAACCAAAACATATTAAAATTATATTCGATGGATAGCTCGTTCCAAGGAATACCATCATCCAGTTGGGTCTGTGAAGTCTCCTCCATTTTCATCTCAACCTGAGCTTCGAAGGGAGAAATTTTGCAGATATTTGATGCAAGAGGGAGAGAAGGCAGAAAAAGGGGGGTTTGAGTGAACCCCCCTTTGAATGAACCCCCTTGACCTTTCAAATGAATGGGGGTTCACTCAAAGGGGGGTTCAAGTGAATCCCCTTTTTTTCAAAAATTCTCTTTGTTTTCATTTTGGACAACATGCAAAAAGTGGGTCCAACCATTTAATATGGTTCGCTAGAATGGGGGTCCGAACAAACCCCTCTTGGGTCCACTCAGACTCCTAGTTCCTGCAAACCCCCCAAAATAAAATAAAAATCTTCATGGGGGTATTTTTTGCAATTTTCCTTCCTCAACGGAATTGTAAACCAGTTTTGTGGGATCACCCAACATCAATTCATCATTGTTTATCATTTAACCTCTATCCCTCAAAAAGATAAGCTCCCTTTTATCATCAATTTTGCCATTGTGGAGATAGAAATATCAACACAGGGTTTGACTGAGGAAAGCCCCTATATGGCACAATCATTCCTCTCTTTTTATGTATGCAGGTTACAGATCTAAAGAGGATTGGAGGAAGATTGAAGACAATTTGCTCATTTAGGCATCAAAACCCTACAAGTTGACAATTCATGAAATGTACATTATCTCAATAATAGACAAAGACCTGACAACCAAATTTGGAAGACATATACTACAAACTAGGGACCTCATGCCTATGAAAGTAGATTCAAGTTTCAAGTCCCCAATCTAGGGTGTCCTTGCGCCCTAGACCACCCAGATCTAGCTCAAATTTCAATTGTAGGTGCATCATTGTCTGCTCTTTACTTTTTTAGAACTCAAGTTTGTCTATGTGTTTTTAGTCTATTAGAATTCATCTCAGAACGTTGCATTTTCATAGTTTACTCAATTACATCATTGCATCAACTTTTCAATCTATCAATCCCACCACCTCATAAAAGAGAATCTAGATCAAGGGTTGGTTGATTCACCTTTCAGATTGTTAGTCAATCTCACATCCTTAATTGGTCTAGATTCTCACGTCACATATTTTTGAAAAATGTTGATTTTAATCATCTATCCATTAGATATAGGATCTCCTTTTCCAACAAAACAAGACCTCTTTCTGCAATGATTTCTAGATTTGATGAAAAAACTCTTACACAATCAAATCCAAAAATCATTGCAGAAAGAACATTATGAATTGTGAAAAATTGATATCATTAAAACAAGACCTCTAATAACTAAACACCTCACTTAGAGAATTAGAAGTGGGGAGGAGGCCTTGTTATAGCCAGCTCCCAAGAATGGAGGATGTGATATGAATTACACAAGCCGCATATGGAGAAAAAGTTTGATAGTATATGGTTGTTGAGACAACAAATGGACGATGTGAATATAAATGGAAAAAGTTTCAATATGCTAAGAGTGCAATGCAGAGGCACATTGCTAAGGGAACTGGCTTTTGAAACAGTCTTAATCACTCAAGGGAATGATACAATAATATGGTATGCGGCCAAAATAGGTGAATACACCACTAAAATCGGAAATGAAGTCCTAAACAGAGAAATAAACAATGTTAAATGACCAAAATATTTATCTTGGAACGTTGATGTATTACCCAAGGTTGGTGCGTTCGCTTGGACTACCTTGCATAAGCGCATTCTTACTGGGGAAAAACTAAACAAAATTGATATTGAGGGCCCACACTGGTGTGTTTTATGCTGCTCAAATAATGAGGATGTTGGTCACTTATTAATGCAATGCGAATTTGCACAGGCTTGTTGGACCACCTTCATCAGAAAATTAGGGTGGCAATGCCCATTGCCTAATAAACTAGAAGAGATTTTTGCATCATGGGAAAAATTAAATAATGGTTCTACGTTCGCAGGTCTATGGAAAGAAGCTCTGCAATGATAATTTGGCAGATTTGGAAGGAGATGAATGATAGAATATTTAAAGACAATAAATCAAATGCCACTTCAATCCTAAAAAAATAATTGAGATAGGTATATGTGCCAGCCATCTGAATGTGCAAAATGGACAGTCGAAATTTAAATACTTCTATGCCTGGGATCAAGAAATACTCAAAGAATTGCCTCACTTGATACCACCTAAAGGAGAATTCATTCAAAAAAGATGTGATTGTTCTAGAGTCAAATGGTCACTTACTCCGAGTGGGAGACTGAAGAATTTTGATGGGGCCTCAAAGGGTAACCTTGGGGCCTTCGGGGTTGATTGTGTGATAAAAAAGGATAGTGGAATACTGGCATGGGTTGCCTTTGTCAAACTCCCTAATGGTATGAACAATGATGCTAAGTTTTTCGCCTTCTATGAAGGAGTTAAATTTTTTTGCAAAAAAAATATTCATAATATAGACATTGAAGGAGATTTTGTTGCGGTGATTAAGACTACAAGTTCCAGAAACACACCAAGCTAGAAAGAAAAAATGTGGGTAGATAAAATTTCCTCATACTTGAATGATATCGAGAATTACACATCAAAACATATATATATAGCAAAGCCAATGGGATTGCAGATTTTTTATCCAAGCAAGGCATTGACCAAGAAGTGAATATTGTCGAAATGTACAACTGCGATGTGTGGGATGGGCTACAAAAGCTTATCGAAAAAGACTACGAGGCAAACTAATCCAATGTGGTGATAGTCATCTTGATAATCACTGACAAACAAATGGATTCATATCTACTTTGGGATAGCACTAAGAAATGATATCCATGGACTGACAATAAAATCAAATAAAATCTAAATGCAATGGATTTACTAGTGTAGACACTTAAAATTGTCTGCACTGATATTGCACACTTGAATCTGATTACTAACACCATTTTGTCTTAAATTCACCTCCTTTTTGGCTATTTAATTGAATGATCCTAGTTGTTTAATTAAATGCATCAATTTCTCCTATTAATCAAAAGATCACTATTATTTGGCTAATTCACCTCCTTTCACACTAACTTTCATCTTATTTAATTAGGTAATGCAAATTATTTGATTAAATTGCTTATGTCCTCTCATTTAATTAAATAATCTTAATTATTGAATTAAATGTCATTTGACCCTCTTTCATTAAATAAATAAATTATTTAATGAGCATCCTAATTTCACTCAACTTGCACAATTAAAATTTTGTTTTAATTATCTATTTTGCTAATTTCCCTCACCCTCCCACTTGCAAGGGAATATTCCCTGAAATATTCCTCCATTTGAACTAAAAAATGGAATATTCTTCCTAACAAACTTCCTAATTTTTAGGAAGTGTGCTTCTTTGAATCAATGAGATCCATTGATTAACATGCCTTCACCTCTCATTGCATCTCATTCATTGATTGGTCAAATCAATCCTGACCATTGATTCACTATTTTCTCTTGTAAATGCTCCTCGTTTCTATGAGAAAAGGATCCACAATCATTTGAACAAAGTTATGCTGTTGAATTGCATCCACACTTTCATCTATTTTTTATTCATTTGAGCAATTTTCATCCACTGCGGTTCAAATCTCCATTATCACTCATCAATCTATCAAACTAAGCTTGTTTCAATCTAAGGGATTGAGAAAGGACTAACATTCCACAGTAATGCAACACCAATCTCCTAATGAGATGAGGTTTGAGGCATTAGAATAGGTTTTCATTATTCATTTCTTGTTGTTTATGTTTAATGGCTTCCTTATTTAATGGTTTTCAAGAATTTCATTGGGAGTGTAGCTTAACTAGCTAAGTATTGGTTAGAATCTATTGGATGTGGTGTATTTAGCTTATGTCATGATTATACTCACAACTAGTAGTGTCTCAGTGCAAGTACTTCACGAGCTAGGGTCCCTTTCTATAAATTGGGATGTCAATCGATATAGTGTTATCCCTAGTTGAAGAGTGTGGTATTGAGGGAGGAAAATGGTAGATTTATTAAAGATTTGGGAATGCAAATGTAGTTGCAAACAAACTGACATCTCAACTCAACTATGGGAGGTGTTCGATATTCAATCAGATGTGGTGAAATTTGTTATCATAGCTATCATCAGGGGGGAACACCTGCAACACGCACACATTCACAATGTTGCGTTGATGGAACGATTTCTCTACAACCTGGTGTGAACGACAAGGAAATTTGACTAGGCAAAACAGGCTACCAACAAGTTTATTCTGCCCGAGCACAAAGATGATGCATTGCAGGCCCTGTCCATGCTTAACTAAGATCCAAAAGACGGTCTCATTGGTAATGCGATTTACATTGTTGTTGCAAGGAAGAATGAGGATATAAAGCAAGCCATAATATTGCTAAAGGAAGGATTAGAGAGGAATAACATGCAAATCTATGCCTTTTTTTGTAAGTCATGAGGAAAATTTGTTTTCCCTAGCACAAATTGAGAGACTCTAAGTCCATCTATACTAGGAGAGGTCCATAATGTCACAAGGATGAGGGCACAAGGACAATAAAGGAGAGGCCCAAAGCCTAACCTTGAGCGACATAACAACTACTATTCGCCAATGGTGCCCCTAGTTAGATTGTGTGGGAGAGTCAAGTAGTGCAATTGTAGCAAGAATATAAACTACACCAATAGTGACTATAGCTACTACAAAGCTAGTGACAACACTTGTGAAACCTAGAGATCCTAAGGATCCCAATTGGTGGATCAAGGACCCAAGTGAGAATGTGTTTTTAATTATATATTTTAATTTGATTAGAACACTAGAAGCTACTGCGCACATGAGAGTAGCTCAAATTCGTCAATTGAGTTATTACAAATAATAGTCTTCAATGCGCAACTTGAGAAGGTGTGTGAGCTAGCTATAGGCCAGAATAGATTATGAGAATACATGCATTTTTTTAGCTTATTTCATAGTTTTGAGTTACTTTTTGTGAGGCTAGAGTTTGAGGAGATCACACTATTATAGAGGTGGTGCCTCTTATTATAGAGTGTGACCAAGTGAACACCCAAATATCAACACACACAAAAATGAGACATGATAATGATGAGAGTAGAGAGTGCAGTGGTTGAATGTGATTCTCTATAGATCCAACTAGATGAGATTCAAGCAAAGTTGTAGAGGATCTAATCAATACCACCAACTTAGACCATCGTAGGTTTTAGGCACTCATGGACTAGATTATAATGCTGCAAGGGAGGGAGCTATAGCTTATAAAGGAGGTAGTGGAGTTGAGGGATGTGTTTAGGGGTCTACAAACATGTAGTGGGTCGTAGACCCACTGTCAATCCATAGCCTCTATATGACAACCACCACCATAGCCAAACTAGCCACCTCTTCTAGAGGGCTTAGGTAGCCATGCCCTCATAATGTTTTGATACGATGGCGATTTTTTATACATAAACATATTATATATAGAAGATTTTGTTATTTTGAGTGGTGTGTGTGAGACATGTTTTGATATGATGGCGATTTTTTATACATAAACATATGATATATAGAAGATTTTGTTATTTTGAGTGGTGTGTGTGGTGTGTGTTGTTTGTGTGTGTGTGTGTGATGGATATTTATATTTTACATGCATGCTTAAATTATTTATGATATTTGCCAATATTGGCATGGTGTGATGGTTTAAAGGTGGCATTGTTGTTATTGTCACCAAGGTTCAAACCCCATTAGGGTGGTATTGTTGAATGGATGTATTCCGGTTCATAGCTCCGGTCAAAAGCGTTTACCCCTTGAATAAAAATAAATAAAATTATTTATGATATTTTTTAATTATATACAATTAAGATTTAATCAAATAACTTTAGATAAAAAAATTAATTAAATTTTATAATTGATCTAATGAAAATTGGAATCAAAGTGTTTTACTAAATATTGTAAAGATCTAATTAAACAATAAAATTAAATTGCTTAATATAATGCTATAACAATCTAATTAAGAAATAAAATAAAATTACTTAAATAAATGATGTAAAGAACTAATTCAACAAATTTTTAATGATCATGGTAAATGAACCTAGTAATTTTCATATCTAAATGAAAATTACAAACACAATTCAAGTTAATAGAAACTGTGTTGAGAATAGAAATAGCAAGCATGTATAGGAATGTAAGCTAGATAAACTACTAAGCAAACCAACACATTGTGTTTTAAGAATATTGATCTTATATTATGATAGAATATAAAATACTAACAAAAAAAATATAGAACAAATTAGTTGTATCAATGATTTAATGACACAAGATAAACAACATCAAAATTACAAGAATGAGGCATTATACAGATCTCACATTATAGAGAGAAATTGGGCATGGGCATGATAAAGATGAATTGCATTTATGGTTACATGTATAACACAATCTCAATAGTAAAATAAGAAATTCTCAAGACAATTTTAGCCTAATGCAATATGGAGGGTGGGCACCCGTCTCCCAATACATGTTTTTATAGCTTTAGTCACATAGTTTTTTTAATATTTGTTATTAACTTTGAGCTCGTGATGGTGTAGACAATTGTTTCCATTTTGAGGCCATTTTGTTGTGCTTGTTTCCTTTTGGAGCACTCGATATTATGTTTCCTACCTTATCTAGTTTGGTCATGTTGGGTAACGCTAGGGGCAAAGGGCATGAGATGCCATTGCACCTACTATTTTTTTTAGGAGAAGTTGTAAATTTCTTACTTCGATATTAATATGTGAATTCTACACTTATGTGTATAATTACTCATACATCAAAACCATTTTTTTTTTGTCAACAAGGCTTTTTAATTGAAAGAATCAACTAAAGTTATGCAAATCAAATATGTACTCATTCATCATCAAACTCGGGAGCTTTTTAAATTTACCAATTAGAATTAGAAAGAAGGTTATTGGACGTAAATGAGTATTTTGAACAAATATTTGGTTGGAAAAGGTAACTCAAAAATAAGGAATGTGATTAAGAGCAACCTTGCACCATTAACAAATATGAGAACCACTAGAATCATATTCTATCTTGTGACACAATTTGGTTGGCACATCCACCTTATGATGTAAACAAATGTGTTTCTAAGTCTTCTTGAAACAACTTGGAGGACATTTTCCAAGGCAAAGAATATAAAATGTGTTGATTGATAAAGTTGTATGGGTGAAGCACACACGTTTTACATGGCGCATCAAATTAGACAAACACCTTTGCACACAGAGTATTTGGGAAAAAAATTGATTTGCACATCCAAAAGGACGATGGGGATATAGTCAACCTGGCCATGTATGTTGGTGATCTTGCAATTACCAAGAGCATAAGTATCAATTTTATTAGTGAACAAGGATTTGAATAAGTCTTTTGAGATAAAGTTATTACATTATTGCCTAGAAGCATGACAAACCAAGGAGTTAAACAAAAAAATTCAAGTTGATTGATTGCATAACAATTGACACGTATGGAAGCTCCAAAATAACTTTGTAAACACAATACATTAGAAAAGGTAAATGAAAACCTCCATAGGCAACTAAAAGGGGAACCTAATTTATTGTCAAATACCTACAAATGTAGGATATTAATGTGAACTATATTGCTCCATGTTCATGACAAAGCCTCAACAAACATGTTAGAAAGGTTATAGAAAACGAGAAAACGTATCGATATGTGCTTAATATTTTAGACTTTGAGCTAGAGCACAAGAATGACAAAAACATATAATTAGTTAAGTAATTTTCTCTTAATTGTTTAGTATAAATTGGGTGTGGAAGGTTACTTTCCATTTATCAAACTTTTGTTTCTATAAATATATCCCTTTCAGGGTATCCATGTAAATCTCATGCAATACTATATTTTTGCATTTACTCCAACACCCCACTCACCCACTTTACTCCCCCTCACACCCTTGAGTAACACTTCCGTGCCCTAGGACCCTCATCTAGGTCTGGTAGTATTATATTTATTATGGGCCAGCGAGGACTCAAACCTAAGCCACCCTATACCAGCCCTCTTTGTGACCAAGGTTTTTTGGTAGAATCCTTATTACAATTTGAGTGTGGCTCATTTTATCCAACACATACAATTAGATTTGGCATTCAGAGGAACAGGGATATTTAACATTGATTTTTCAACAGTTAAAGAGCTCTTTTATGTGAGTTGAGTTAAATGTTCCGACCTAACCCCACAAAAAAGATAACCAATATAAATCTTTATCATCACAACTTCGAAGCACAGGGTATCTTCTATAATTTTAAATTTGTAGTCATCAACATCAGAACTTTAAAGCACAGAAAACATTCCATAGATTGCACGTTTCTAGTCTTCAAAAGGGCCCAGCCTAACAGGGTAGTGTCCATTTTAAAAGGTCTGCTCTGTTGAAACTACTTTACAGCACACATAAATAGTATTAAATACTTAGTTGAGGTACATGCAACCTTCTGGTGTTTCGGCAACTTCCCTGCAATTTAGACGACTGTAAGTCCAATACAGAAAACAAGTCTCAGAAGATTATCTGCTAGAGAAAAATGGAAACTAAATGATGTGGTCTCTTTTCACTGCTTTTAAAGTAAATTTAAATTATTTTACAATGAATATTTATGCTTTTGTCTGCTGACTCCCACCCCATACTATTCTAGATAAATTCAGTTAAAATACCACAGCATTGTACAATGGGATAACCAGAAAGTGTGGAGTCTTACATATTACAGTATTAAATCATATAGACTTAAAATCACAGTATTCCCTCCCTCACGTTGTTAGTATGGTAAGGTCTCTTTTCAAAGCCTTTATGTATGAAAGAATAATCAGACGTCATAGTGATAGTACTCTTCTGCTTCGTACACGGGTGAAGCATGGTAGCTGTGTTCACTAGTCACAGGGGTGTGTACTTGTGATTGTCGCTTTGTTGGAACCACACTATCATCATCTCTCCATTCTCCCATTTCAGTCTCGTCATCCTCTTCAGTCCTAAATATCGGATGCAAATACGCATTTTTAAGGTATCTTCTGATGTCTAGATTTGATTCTGTAGCTCGCTCCAATGTATCCTTTGCCATGGCTTCCTAAAAATCCCACAACATATGGAACATTAAATATTTTTATTACTATGCTCTATGATCTGCATCTTGTGGCTTGTATAGCCAAACAAGTAATAAATAAACATGCCTCAAATAATACGATTAGATATAAACAAACAGAATAGATAGCAGTTTATCTAATATTTCCAATGGCTTTTCATACTAAATCAAATTGTCCATCAGAAACTCCAGAGCAGTGAATAGTTGCTCATGAGAAATTATAATTCTGGATGTAAAATATTTAAAATCTTGACACAAAGCATATTGGAGGAAAGTTCAAGTTCAGCAGAACCAAAGAAAAATCCAAGTTTTAGCTAAAAATGATTTTCAACTAGGTTCATACAGGATACAAACAAGGAGTTCTTCCAGAACTATTCAAAGTCTATGTTTATCTAGATAACAAGATATACATTCTCATTGCCATCAAAGCATAGATTTCATCCAAAGATTGCAACCACTAGAAAGTAAAGACCATATATCAATGACTTTACTTTAAAATTTGTCTCTACGATTTGATAATTAATTGCCTAGCTTCTTTCTTAAAATGGAAGAATTCCAACATATAGATTTACACATCCAACCATGAACTCCCTTTTTTGTGGCTATGAAGCTTAAAAGCAAAGGAAACATACTACAAAACTGAAAAGCACTGGTGAACTGCATACAAGGAGATTGACTGCTGTTTTTAACATAAGATAATTAAAGAAACAAGAAGGGATTCCAACATGTGATCATCAAGAGAATGAAAATATAAACTCTGAAAGCACAAAAGAATGCAATCAATATTGAGATTTACATGCAATATGTTCCAAATTTGTCAAAAACAAGGGAGAATAGTGGGGTACCTACACCTTCACAACATGTATGTGTAGAATAGGGTAAAATTGAGGTACAAAGCATGAATCAATAGTATCAACCACCAACTACCTAAAACTCAAGCCCTAAAGACCCTAATCTAACAATGAAGTACAAATGGCAATAGAAACATAAACAATACCATAATGCCTATGCCATGGTTGAATCACCTTCATTGCTCTTCTCCATTTTGCTTTATATGCTTGTTTGCCCTCAGATTTGTAGTGTGCAAGAATAAGCCTAGTGATAGTGACATCAAAATATCAAAGATAGTGGTTGTAGGGGTTGAAATGAAAAGGATAGGTCTCTTTTATATAAAACCAAATTTGAATGAAGGGCCAAGATTAAATGATGAAGATCAATGGATGAGATTGCTTTGAGAGGCAAGGAAATAGGGTTAGGGAAAAAATAGGGTTTAGTTAAGGATGGACGATGGAGATTAAAAGGTAATAAAACCTTATCAAGGGTGGAGGTTAATTGAGATGTAAAGATATAAGGATGGCACAGAAAGAGAGGTTGTTGAAGTAAATTTAGGAGGGAAAGTGAATAATTAAATAATTAAAGCAATTATATAATTATAGAAGAAGAGGGAAAAGTTGACTTTTAAATAAATTATTGAAAACAATTATTTAATTAAAAAGTTGAGGAAAATGACAAATTAGTAATTAATTAAAATAATTATTTAATAGTGGGGAGAAAAAGTGGGAAATAATTAAATAAATAAGAATTTATTTAACTATAAAGAGAAAGGAGCATTAGTGACGTAATTAAATAAATATTAATTAAAAAAAAAAATAGAAAAGGGGAATGAAATAATGAAATAATTAAAATTATTTAATTAATAGAAGAATATGATCTTAGAAAATAATCAAATAATTAAAATTATTCATTTATGTGGGGAAGAAGAGGAATTGATGTGAAAAATGGTGTTCGCAGGCTTAGGACATTTTTCATTGTCTATAGTATGAAACCTAGTTCAACATGAAAACATCATAAGCTAGCAATTCAATATAAGGGCCTCAAAGGAACAATCAAAACTTGCATGGTAGCCATCTTCCACCAACACAAATACTACTTTTTGGAATCATGAGAGTCATGTTCCTTTAGTCCACAAAGAGAAACAATTTGTGCTTTAATAATTCATTTTATATGAACAATTACTTGGTCTATCCTATTTTCCAACAATGGAAATGGTTGGTCAGCAAAACAAATAATGAAAACTTAAAATACCACTAAACAAGATGAGTGAAGAAGAAGCAATGAGATCAAATGAGGAGATGCATATCCTCTTTAGCCTCGAGAAATGCATGTGTATAAGTATGATGCATTCATGCACATGTTGATATGTGTATGTGATGAATTCGTATGAATGTGTTTATGCATGTAAGGTATGTACTTCAGATCAATTGATTTCTACGACATACTAAAGTGTATATATTCATTAAAGAATAATAAATATGGTTTTGTGAGCATTACTCTTAATAAATTCTGCAATATTTTTTGCTTGTCTTGATTTAAGACTTCATGGTATAGGTTATGATTGCAAATGAATGTTTAATAAACCCTAATAATATTATATGGCATTATTTCATCCTAACTCCATTAAGTCTTCCAGTTTTTTTGTTCCTAAGGCGTCTTTAGGTGAGTCCACATAAGTGTCTCATTATGTAATTTGTGTGGGTTCATTCTTTGTTTTAAAATCATGATTTTCTTTTTTGAACTTTCCTACCTCATTGTTGATTAATATTTTTATAGTACAAAAGTTACCTATTGCCTTCAACTTTTTCATTGTGCCAATGGCCATGATTGATTCAGTTTGGATCACTGATTTAAGCTGTTCTAATGTTTCATTATTATATCTTCATAGTGTCCTAATGCTTAAACAATTTACCTAAGTCCTTTTTCCAATCTCTTTAATTACGAATGGGTAAAACTAAAACACAATTGTTGAGGAATGACAAGAGTCATATCGTGTTCTTACTTGGCTAGCTTATGTTTGTCCACAAAGAGAATAGGTTAGCATGTATTGCTTTTAATTTTAATGCTGTTAACGATAAAGTGTTTCTGGATTAATTCGTTTTTGTGTTATACTTCCTCAGATATGCTTTCGATTCACACTTTGCAGTTATAAAGCACATTCAGTGTCTGTATGACATTGTGATTACTTTTTATCCCAATTCCAATCCTCGGCATTCTTATAGCTGTCTTCTAAACCATAATAGGTCTTCCAATATGCACAAATTCTCTTTGAATACTAATTTCCAAATAAACTTAAAATTTTGATCACGTCCAAGATGTTTGTAGGAAAAGACAGGTTATAAGGGGTGGTTATCAAAGAAAATTAATGTATAAGGCATTTTTCTAGATTTCAATATATTGTCTTGCCCTTGTATCCTTTGAGTACATTTCATATGTACTATACGCATTCATCTCATATCCTCTATAGAGTGGTGGATATTAAAAGGATGAAAAGTGTGCTTAGTTAAATGGAGAAGACATAATTTTGTCGAGAACAATATCCAAAAATTATGCAACTCACCTCCAGTGGATATCTTCGGAAGGCAGGTTCAAAACGAGATTTGCAATACTTGTGAAACCAAATTGTCAGCACTGGAAGGGCAAGAAGTAGAGGCGTAGAGTTTGCTGCTTCTTTTGTGCTTAGTAGCCCAAGAAGCAGTAGTTGAGAAATTACCATGGCAGCAATTATACGGCCATGAACATGAGGCCAAAATGCTGCCACACTCTCATACTCCTGGTTGTACACATTGATTACCTGCAAAAGGCATTTGTTTTAAGTCTCCATAATTTTTTTGTAGAAGCAAGCCCCATGAAGATTAAATTTGTCGAAAATGAAGATAAAGCATTAATTATAAATTTATAACCATAAAATTTATGATCTAATTATTCTCTCCTAAGCCTCACAAAAATTCAATTGAAATCTATACAGAATAGACCATATTTTAAAATTACTTACCTGATGTCGATACACAAGGTATGCAAAACCAAAGAAGATGATTACAAAAGGAAGAAGTATTGGTGTAATTACGGCATACACAAGCCCAAGCAGAAAGTATAGTTGCAGTTGAGGTAGCGCTCCTGGGAAGCCCACACTACCAGGATCCATCGCCTTCTCCCTATCCTTTTCAGTTTTTACTAATAGCATGTTCTTCAGATGGTAAATGATCAATGGTTTTAATCGAAGAATTTCTCCAGCAATACCAGCCCATCCATCAACCATGATATATGTTATAAAAAAAGTTGCTTTCATTGGGATAGAGACTCCAATAGTCTTTGGAATTCTGCAAATAAAAATCTTAAAATATTTAACTGATAATAATTTGCAAAGAAACCTAAAAATGACTACAGTATATTTGCCTATACATGCTACCCAATGAAAATGAATTTGAACAAATTATACACTGTTCATTGACTCTATTAGAGAATAGAAGCTTCTTTGAAAATAAATGTATGCATGTAAGTACATAATCTAGGAAATGAATCCAACTCTCTTAACGCTTTCAATTCACTTTCAAGATTAAAGCAACCAAATACTAAAAGTCTAAAACAATAGTCCTAGAAATAAACCAAATACTGAAACAATAGTCCTGCCAAAATGTTTCAATGTGGAGAGCTGGAACACTTTCTAAGCCAGAAAATAGTTTTCTTACACAATTCGCTTTGTACCTAAGAAAGATCACTTACAGTTTGCTCATATTTTGAAGTATGAAGTTTCCAAAGGAAATTTCTTATGTTCCGTGAGAACACATCCCTACCCCTTGAGTTGTTATCACTGTTCTCTATTCCTGTTCCTGTGCCTCCATACTTGTACCCATGCTATTTTCCTAATCAAAGCTGCTTCTATAATTTTGGGGATATTGTTTAGATGTCCTCTTTCTGTGTTTCTGCATCCCCACAAAAAGGTGACTTTGTGGAACATAAGTAATTTCTCTTCCCATAATAGCAGCTATATCTCAAGGTTATGGCACTGAAAGCGGCTTTCTTGTAGAATGACATAAACAAAATATGTCAGCTAGAACCGCCGCTTTGTTTAAAAGTACCTTGAAAGCATGCTCTCTTCGCCTGCTTGCATCTTTATCCACAGAGCATAAAGAGATTTTTACAAGTCTTCCATCCTTGGCTACCTTTTAAATCATTGTTGCTATAATATTTTCCAAGAAAAATAAGCACAATGGATTGCCAAAACATGAATGGAAACAAATGCAATCATTGCTATCCCATACGATAAATTTATGGTTTGTTTTATGGAATGTCATTATTGCTTTACAATTATCTCAAAATCAATGTCAACAAATTAGCATTTTTTTTCTGAAACTTTGCAGCAATCTTTTATGTAGAATATGGTAAGTGACTATCCTTAACAGAATTTACAAGATTTACCAAATATCTTTCTCCTCATATACAAGTGTATAAACTTATTCTCTTATTCTATATAATTGAAAGATTTGTGCACATGGTCTTTCATTGCCTAGAGTTTTATTTTCTTGCAAAGTTTCATGCCATAAAAGTAAAAACTTTCAGACAGTGCATATTGGAACAAATTACACAAAATCACAGATACAGTTACCTACATTATAAATGTCCACATAGGTCAGAAGACGCAAGGTCAAATGGAGAAAGGAAATGAATTGCTTAGCCATTGACAAGCTAGCCACACCAAAACCATCCAAGACCATCTCCTTGTGAACCTTCATCCAATCAATCACTGCGCATTGAGGCCTGATAACAAAAGACAGAATACCCTCAACACCACACTCTGTCAAAATTATGAAACTGGTTGTGGAAGCACTGGTTGTATCTTCTCACCCAAAGTAACATCTTTCAATTTATCCTTCTTACACCTTGCATCAGCATGCCCCAATTTGAAGCAATTCACACACACCTATGTCCACATTGATAAAAAACAAGCGAACAACAAGTGCTTTCTATACTGGATTTATTTTTTATGTGCTCATTATCACTGTGTTCTAAATTTCATCAATTGAAGTTAAGTGACGAATATCATCAAGGTTTATATTGGTGTTATTGTTCATCTAGGTTGTAGCTTTGCATAGGTTTTTTATTTATGAAATCTTTTGTTATCTGTGTTATATATAGTGGTTTATTTCTCAAATCTTCATCTATAGTGACTTGCCAGTTTTTGCTTTACGCCAATAGTATAAATGACTGTTCTATTTTAGCTTAGTTGTTGATTCATGCAATTTAGAGTCATAAAGTCTAAAATCTTGTATGTGAGAAAAGAGCTGATTTCAGTATTGTTCACACCTGAGAGCAAAATGATAGCATGGATTTAGTTTGGCCTATATCACTAGGCATCAAAAACCTCCTGGAATTTATTGCACCAGTGTGAGTACTAGTAGATTTTGTCCATACTCTAGCATCTAGGGTTAGTTCTAGTTACAAGGGAGTTGCCCCTTCCAATTTGAAGAGAGGTTTACCTCACACACTATTATGCTTTGTGTTGTACCGAAAAAGTACAAATTAAGACACTAACAAAATGTAAGGTATTAATGTGTGTAGTTCTCACAGAAAAAGGAGAATGAGGTTTGCTGTGTCAGGGATAGATGCAGATAAGAATGAAACTGTCCAATGCTGCTCTGGTAATTATCCTTATGAGAAATATATTCACCAATATATAGCAATACTACTTATGCAACAGAAAATGGACAAGAAGGATTACTGTGTTGGAGATTGATGCAGAAAAGAATGAAGTTGTTGAAATGCTGTTCCAGCAATTATACTTCCAAGAAATACATTCACCAACATAAAGTAATAATACTTTGCAGCAGCCCTCCTCTCAAGTACTGATAATGCTTGATGACCTTCAATTCTGGACATGATCATCAAGATAGTGGGCAACACAATAAGAAATATCTTCAAAGCCAAACCTGGTAGAAAACCTTGAAGGAATGACTTGATAACTTTCCTGCACACCAACATTAAACAGTTTGACAAATGCATCAGATTACAAGAATTCCAACAAAAATGCAACAGATTTTCTTTAAACACCCAATGTTGAGGACAAATTAAATGCTTTGTATAACCCTTGCATGGCAGCACCAAGACAATGTTGACAACTTTAGCCATTTTTTTCATGAATCTATTCATAATCTACAACATCCTACTAAATATTCACTAGAAAACCAGAGTGCCCTGGCTTTCTAGCTACAACAAAGAAGTATCAAGACAGTTAAGAAAAAGAGTTGTATGCTTATCAAGATTACCAAGAATGCATGCAATGGTAGTAATCAAGAGACTGAAGAATTGGAATCATCTATTTGGTGGAAAATTATTCAGATAAGGTAAACTCGCTTGACAAAACATTTCAATTAGTGTCATTATTAATAAACTGCACTGTAGGGAAAAGCCATAATACAAAGAATGGTATCGTGGTTGTAAAGACTGACAAAATATAAAAGATTAATTCCCAAAAAGAGAAAGTTCCAATGATGTATTTTCCATGAATTGCATGTCCCAAGTACCAGAAAACATTTAGCTGATAAGAAATAGTGAATGCCACATTTAACTTATAGCTATATACCTCTTCATAAAGTCAGGACAAGCCAGACGCAATAACTCTCCTCATCATTCAATTAAATATATTTTCAAAAGAACATGATTAAATTGACTACACTTTTCATTTTGAACAGCATTTATTTTGGATGCAACCATTGCAGTGCTCAGAACTAAACACTTTTGAATTTGAGTGCACACCAAATAGACCGAACCAGAACTCAAGGAGCTCCCCCTGATTGGCTGGAGTTCAAACTTGGGCAAATGTAATGAGCACTGCAAGCATGTGAACCCTGAGCATAACCAGCTCAAGACCAAAAGATAGTTGGACAGAACAATCATTACCAGCCCTTGCAGAATGCAATATGATAGCTTCACTGCAAATTGGCCCAAAAGACATATAAGTTCAGCTGCAGAGAAAGACAACCTCTGGCATTGCAGCCTTGGAATGCAGGTTATTGAAAAGGTGTGAAAGCACAATAATACAAAATGCAAACATGAGATAGCCAGTGGAATACTTAGGGTCAAAGTAGATTACAAAAACAGAGTGGCCTAATAGCATTCACATAAATGTGGATTACAGTACAAGAGAGACGAACAATTAGATTCTAGCTCAATATTTTCCAAGTAAAAGCAATTGACAGTTAAAATAACAATTAAGAGGGGCAACTGTGTTCTTGGACAACCTCCACTTATATTCTACACAAAAACCATATGGTTTCATACCCCAGAAGATCACCTCATTTTCATCAATTATAACAGCCCTTGCGAAGAGCCAATAATAAAGAATGGCTCTTCATTTCCTACCTACAAACTCTTCATTTCTTCCCTTCAATCTTTTTAACTCCTCCTCCCCAACTCTTAAGTTCAAATTTGTTCACTCTTCCTTTTGAAAACAAGATAGTAGGTGCCAAGGACTATTCAACATATAATCTTCCCATATTGTGTTTGACAAAATCACACAAAGATAAAGCTGAACTAAAACATACATTTGAAAAATGCCCACAAGATACAGTATACTTACACTTCTATTACAGGCCTCAAGAAAGGAGCAACTCTCTCAATCCCCTCAAGATTGGCCAATGATTGAACAAATGCAATTGGGATCATGAAGAAAAATACAAGGAAAAAGAGTGTAACGGCCATCATCAGTCTCCTGATTGCAAGTGCAACAAATGGAATAGATAGATTGCGCCAGTATACATCGCGAGGCTCAGGAGCCCATTCTGTTAACCAGATTGTAGGGTTTTTGCTTTGTTGTGTTTGTGCACATACAGCAGCTCCCCAACGTGTATTAAATGAAACAAATGCAACAGGAATAATTGACTTTGGGTCTTTTAGTACCCGTGCACGCTCTGCTGTTATCTGAAAGTACATGCAAAGCAGAAAAATTAGGACCAGAATTCAATTCAATTAATTTACATTTGCACTGTATTTTTAAGACTATTCACTGAATATCCCCAAATAAATTTCTCTAAGTTCAAACCACTTAAGCATCAACCAAAAGCATATTCCCTCATTTTGATATTTTAGTATTCTACACATTTATCATATATAATATAATTCTTAGTCTAACCCGTGGGCATAGGTATTGATTGCTTAAGATGATGTAATAACAACTGATTATGTCTAACAGTGTAACTTATACAATGTAAATTCCAACCATCAATGTATCTTCCCATCTATAAATAAATGCTGTGTACCAAACATTGAAAAGTGTGACATATTTTCTCTCTCAATCTTTGTGCATTCATTCTTCTAACATTTGGTATCAAAGCATGTATTCAAAGAGCAAGGAAACCTAAGGATAGGATATGCTAACCAATCCGTGAAAGCAAATCAAATCAAGAAGAGCAACTGTAAAGAAAATTGCAGGGAGAGCTAACTATGATAGAGAAAATTAATGAGTAATGACTATAAGAAGATCTGACTGTACACCCTTGTTGTAAAACCAGAGTACAAGTATATACAATGTAAATTACAACCATCAATAGTATCTTCCTGTATATTAATAAATGCAGTGTTCACAAATTGGAATGTGTTGGTTCTCCAACATATTATTAATTATTTCTAAGGGGTTGTGAATCCCTATGATCAAAACAACTAAAATGCTGGGCTAACGAACAAGAGATATATGACTTTCTCCTACACTTTAGGCTCTGCAAAACCTAGGTAGGTGACCCAAATAAAAACACTAGATATCCATTAAATAATGGGTTTACCATAGCGAAAAAAGGAAAATAAATGGTTCATAAAAATATATTAAGGGTTTGAAGATATTTTCACAGTATTAATTCCTTGTACCTTTAATGGGCAAGCATGAACATATCACAAATTTCTAAACTAATCTACAACACCAAAGCGTAATTCTTCAATTTATCTTTATGTGAATGGATAGGGATACTAGAGAAGATCAGTGCCTACTCCTTGGGATAACAAAGTTTAAATCCTATTCCAATATGATATATATCGACATTCAATCTTTGGGTTTAATAATAATCTATTATTGCCTTACAATAGTATAAACCCTTGTTATTAACTTATTGAATGAGATTCTACTTACTAATCCTTCACAAATACCACACACCACGAAAAGATTGAACACCTTCCTTGAAGATGACTAATCAAACCCTCAAATCTTACAGCAAATGTGCAAATAAAAATTTTCTACTCTTATTGAAAATTTACTTATTTTTAAGAGCTTGCAGTATAGTGTAGGAGACAATTAGATTCATAAGATTGTATTCCTATCATTATCACAGAGTAAACTTCATATAGCATACACACTAGAACAGAATTGCAAACTTTATTATCTTTCAGTAAGAAAATTACAACCTTCAACAAAGTTTATCTTTACAATGCTCATCTCTCCAAAAAGCTCCAACACTTACAAATGATAACAATTTTACATTATATAATTTCCTTGAATTTGGTGCTCAAATTTGAAAATGATTACAAATAAAAAAATAAAAAATCAAGTTGATTTTTCCTCTATGATATGTCAAGTTAATATCCTCCTTTTCAAAATGATTTTAGAATACTCAAAAATAGGCATCGTCTTGAATTTGCAACTCTGGCATCTATTTTTGTCTTCATGAGTACTTTTGAAAAATATGCACAACTCCCGAAAGCCATAACTTTTGATCCAAGTAACTGATTGACCTCCCATTTCTTCTAAACTAAAGATTTCGGAGTGCTCTACGCTCCTAAAAATCACTATTCTGTTTTCAGAAACTTTTAAGGCAAAAATCAACTGTTTAAAGCTTCAAAATCCATTTTGAATACCTTTTTCAAGATATCAGGATTTTGAAACTTTAATATCTCACTAGCTACAAATGATCCTTGGCTGATTTTTTCACCACAAGATGACTTTGCAATTCTGGAGCTTTCAGTAAAAAAATTAGTCCACATGTGATCATCTAAAATTTTAGTCCATCTGTGATCATCTGACAACACTTTCTAAAAATAGCTAAGTTACCGATTCATCCCTAGCAGAGCCCGTATACTATATGGTACGATACGGATTCGTGATTCAGATTCGATACAATACAAATTTGTCCAGGATTTGTTTTTCAGGCTACAGATACATCTAGGGTACGATGAGTGCTCTGTGGGTACGGTTTTGAGGCTTTTAGACCATGATTTAAACATTTTTTTCAAGCACCATTAGAAGCATACCTTTTAGTGTATCAATTACACAAATATATTAAAATAACAAGAGAAAAACCCAAATAAGTGGTCGTGGTGGAGGCCTTGAAACCTATATATGGGATAGCAAATTAACCTTGTAAATATGAATGCCTTTCTTTCTGTCTTTCTAATATCTGCTTTGGAGATTGCTAAAACATGAAAATGGTCTCTGTTTTGTTTGTAACACTATTGGGTATTTGTTTGTTCTTTCAAGCCAACGCAACCTACAATGGACTTGGCCAGAGGCCTCCAATGGGGTATATTTCTTCACTGTCTGTACTTAGGAAAAGAAATCATGTGAATGCAGAAACTGATGTTTTCTTTATTTAATTAATTTAGAGGGAAACCTAACATAAGCTATTAAATCATTGATCTGAAATGTGCTCAGTCTCTTATAAGCATCCAATGGACTGATCTTGTCTGTATAGATGATGGCAAATCCTTGGAAGTGCCATCCATCCTGCATATCAGCATATCTAATGATGCTGCTTTTTTTGATGACCCATATGATTCAGATTGATCAATGATCAATAATTATTAATGGCTGATTGTAAACACTTGACATTTCTATCTTTGAAATTTCAACTTTAATTTATAATTCTAGAATCTATATCATGACATTTGACTATTTGAGTATAAAGTGGTGGTGTATTTTTGCTATGTTATTTGACTATTAATATGGTGGTGTATTCTGAACTTAATTGTGCTGCAAATATGTATATATTTCTGATTTTTATATGTTTTTGTATTGACGTACCCAACCCCAAAACAAATTTTGACTGAATCCCGTACCGGATTCTTGTACCCATATCCGAATCCAAAAACGAATCGGTAACTTATAAAAATAGAAATAGGTTATCATTTTTATACATACACAAAATTTGACCTTACCAGATTATTTTAGGGGACCTTTATGCAAACATGACACTTTACAAGCTTGGGAATATTGATATTGGCTAACTTTGACACACAAATGAACTTTTTTCTATTAACACCAAAGGGGATACACATTAGGATGACACTTTCATAGATTGGGTTGACAATTTAATCATGGCATAAAACAGAAAGCTGGACATAGGCTCCAACAAAATGTGACACATTTTCTCTCTCAATCTTTGTGCCTTCATTCTTCTAAAATTTGGTATCAAAGCAAGTATTGGAAGACCAAGGAAGCCTATGGATAGGGTACGCTAACCAATTCATGAAGGCAACAAAAATCAAGGGGAGTAACTATAAGGAAAATTGCAGGGAAGATCGACTATGATAGAAAAATTTACCGAGGGCCAACTATAAAAAAGCCCAACTGTATACCCTAATTGCACAACCAAAGTACCAACCATATTCCCTAGTTGCAAGAGAAATAAGGATTCCTGGGGGCAGATAGAAAAAATAAAGTTGCCAAAAACCACATAAACCCTAGCCATAAGAAAGACAATGCCGGGGGGCATTGATAAAGCAGTAAGGATTAAAGCAATGGTGGAGAGGCCAGAAATCTTAGAAACCCAAGCTGCAAGTGGGAAACCCTAAATGAGTAAATAAGTTTCTTTTCTCTCTATACCATGTTTTTTCCCATTCCTTTTAAAATTTGCAACTGTTTTGTTTTGCTAGTAAGTCTGAAATCTGATTTTTTTTTCTAGCAAGTTCCAAATATTTTGTCAATATCTGAATATAGTCCGTTTTCTTTATTCAGAACATTCTCCAAAAAAATCTACAAATTGTTAGAAAATCCCAGGTTAAAACTAGAATTAGTCAGAGACTCATACCCTAAAAAACCCTGGTATTCATCTCCATATCAGACATGTTCCCATTTCAGAGACATATGGATACGTCTCCAAATGCCAGGAGACTTCAGATTAAGTTTCTTTGCATCTCATATATCTCTTGGAAATTTCCCTCGAATATTGGGAAATTACCTATAAAAGTTTCTCAGATATATCATATAAATTACATTAGTTATTTTTCCCAAGTGCTAATAATCGGATGACAAGAGCTTATATGATTAAAAAATACAATAGCACTTAAATTTTCAATTTTCTATGAGAAAATGTACAAATTGTTTTCCAGCAAAAACTTTTCTTATCAAGGCCCAAAAAGGCGCTAGTAGGAAGAAAAATTATAAAATGGATAAAGATGCCCCACATGCACTGAAGTTTTATCAATTGATTGAAAATATTTAAATATATCATCTCTGAGTACCCCCTGTACCATGTTTTTAAATAATAGCATTCGCATCCCTGTCCCAGCTGCTGCCTCTAGGTGATCTTGGTTTAATTCTTGACTGTTTATGTCATACTTATGATTATCAAATATCAATATAATTAATCTTTGCTTTCATTAACATTTATTTATCTGCTTCTCAATGTTAGTTTTTTTTTTTTTTAAACATTTTACGTTTGTTAAAGTTATATAGCCTTGGGGCTTTTTATAAATTTAAACATTTAAATTTTTATTTTTATTTGTTGTCTATAAGCACCCATGCCCCATTTTTTTCAAAAAATGGTGTATCAGTATCTATCCTTGTCTTCCATACCAATACCATACCTCATCTCTTTTACTTATGGTCAAAACCCTAGTTATGGCTGATATTCAAAGTCTTGTTAAACTAGAGCCCAAGAGTTAACCAATTGAAATTTCAATGTCTAGAGTCACAAAATACTCACCATTGTTGAGGGTAGAAATTGTGATAAAACTAAGTTACCGATTCGTTTTTGAATTCAGGTAAGGGTAGGCGCATCCGGTATGGGATTCAGTCAAAAAAAAATTTGGGGTTGGGTACGTTCTGGGTACGATAATACAAAAAACATATAAAAATCAGAAATATATACATATTTGCAGCAGTAATTAAGTTCAGAATACACCACCATATTAATAGTCTAATAACATAGCAAAAATACATCACCACTTTCATAGTCAACATAGCAAATACATTTCCATCCATATCAATAATATCAACTCCAAATATGGTTCATCCTGGAATTGAGATTCCAAATTGAATTGCTTCTGGATTGGAGCAGGGTTCATTTTTTTTCTTTTTACATTAGAATGTTTTGGAATTGGCAAGGAACGAACCTAGGCAGTTCCAGGTCAAACATGGTGATTTGAAGGTGTTTTTGTCATGATGCTAGAAGCAAGTGAAGATTACAGCGCAGATTTTTGAATTATTGACTCATTTCGTGAGTTTGATGAGCCATAGAAACAAGGAAAGAGACATGAATGCTAGAGGAATAGTGACCAACAGCGAACAAACACCACCCTCTGCTGCTCGAACGTCTCAGAACAAAACCAACCTTTTGCTGCTCAGTCAACATAGCAATACATTTCCACCATCTGCTGCTCCAACCAGCCTCATCAAACAGTCACGAGGCAAAAAAGTAATTTAAAATTGCAAAAAAAGACACTTTTTCCACGGCCTAGACATTTTGACATCTGGATTCGCGTCAGATTCGGCTGGGCGTATCCTGGACAAATCCACAAAGGCAAGTCGAATCCTGGGCGTATCCACAGTCAGAATTTTGAATCCTGTCCGAATCTGTACCATATCGAATCTGAATTTTGAATCCAGTACGAATCGTATCGTATCCAGAGGCTCCCAGGGACGAATCAGTATCACCCAAAAATAGCAATAGGTTATGTTTCATCTTTTTTAAGTTTTAGTTGTTGCATGGAACGTTTTGCTAAACATGTATACTCACAAGGCTGCTACAAAAAGGCTTCAAGTGTTCTATTAGGCTGAAGTATTAACTGTAACTATGCTACAGGCTAGCTATAGGTTGCTACACACATGTATCAAGCTTTTACAGGTGCAAAACACATTGCTATAGGTCAATCACAGGTGTCATTTAGACTGTTGCGGGGGTTAAGTATAATGTTATAAGCATAGTTTTAGGACTCAAACTCGACTCAACAGCCCAAAATTTTGACTCGGCCTTGGGACTCGACACATACTCGGAAAAAAAACTTGGCACAGACTTGGGAAAAAAAAACCTTATAATTACACAAAAAAAAGAAAGAAAGCATTTAGACAACATAAAAGCCTAATTTGACTATCAATTTGTTATAATTCAAACATTACACATGTCATATGATCCTCAAACTCTCAAAATTTCATAGTTTCAAATTTATAACAACATTAAAAATTTATAATTGCTTACATATAATGATATGTCAAAATGAAAAAACCAATTAAATACAATCTACATCTTCCTGTTTCCCCTCCTAATGTAACTTAATTTTTCAGGCCTTGAACTAGAAGGTTCTAGAATATCAAAACGATTATGCATTGTTTCTTCAAAAGTGTCTTTGTTTTCCTCCATTGCATTCAATTACTTACATGTTCCATGATTTGATCAACTTTCGATCCTAAAAACTTCTCTTCTCAAATTCGTTTCCTTGTTAGATTGATGTTTAGCTAGATGAAATGGGCGAATAAGAGCTAAAAATTAAAAAAAAATGATGTTTTTTTACTTAAAACTCTACCTGGGTGTTTTCCCTGCAAACCAAGAGTCTAAGCTCGAGATTCGAGAGTCAGAGCCCGAGACTCGAAGAGTTTTCGACCAAGACTCGGCCAAGTACTCGGCAAGGCTCTCTGAGACTCGGCTCGCAAGTCTGCTCGACTCGTCTTGGCTGCCCAAAAGACTTGCGAGTTTTTCCAAGTACTCGACGAGTCTGCAAACTATGGTTACAAACTTACAAGTATTATGCATGTTGTTGCAAATGTTTTATAGTGTATTATTGATATATAGTAAGTTGCTATAGGTGTTTGGAAGCTGCTATAGGCATATAGGAAGTTGTTGCAGGTACTATTTAGACTACTAGAAGCAACTTGATAGCATACTATAAGTCTTTGGAGATAAGTCGTAAGTTGGGTCAATTTGTTCATTCAATTATTATTGCTTTCTACAATATAGTCAATGTCTAAATGAATATGTAGCAGTTCCTTATGATCTTTAGGTGATAGTTGTTCCCCCTGGCAACCAGTCAACTTCTTAAAGAGGAAGAGTCTTTATCTTTTCTGTTATGTGTGGTGCTAGGTCAAAATGCTGCTATAATTGGGACTGTTGCTCTTTTGTTTCTGCCACAACAATTCATTTTCTTTGTTTTGGCATTGGCTTATACACATTTGGACAAATTGTCTTCTTTGCTAGTGAAACAAAGAAAAAGATGAACCCTAAGTTTAAAGTATAAAACCTAGGGGTGATTGCCTCCTTTTCTAGGGTTTCATTAAGATGGAGATCAACAAGGCATATAGATTGACTTTCAATCATGAAGGTGAGCCAATCAGACCTAGATTTCAATCCTATTCAGAATTGGAATTGATTTGCCTTGATTAACCTAATTAAACTATGTGCCCTAATATGAAAAATGCAAGATCCCAACAATGTACAAACTGAAACAATAGTTTGCAGGCAGATCTGGGAAATGCAAGGACTGTGTATCTACCCAGAAAAATTGGTTCAATCATTGTAAGAGGACATAGGCGCTCTAGGACGTATGGGTCCTCGTAGGGGTGTCCTGCTCAACTTTTGCAATCCTCTGATGTCAGATCTAAGGTCTTCGTTTCCACGTCCAGAGTTGTCGGATCACTGTCGGATAATTTTGTAGGTGAGTTTCTGTGAGTTGACAAGATGTAGGGCTTCAAATGCACCAATGAACAATTTTTCTTCAAGCTTCCTTCAATCCTCTCCAAATCTGAAATCTGCACATTCACAAAGAGGAGAAATGTTGTGCCATTTAGGGGCTTACCTTGGTCAAACCCTGTGTTAGTATTTCCACTTCCACAATGGCAATGTCAATGATAAATGGATAAATGATAGGAAGGAATGATGAAATCACAAAGTGTTGCGACTCACCACCCTTCAATGGCTTCCTTGAAGGATTGAATTCATGCACATCACTTCAAGGTCTTGGATCTTGCTTGCTTGATTGCTTGAATTGCTTTGGAGACCTACAAAAGGGGTTAGCCTTCACAAAACAATGATAATATGACAACATGAACTCACATACATTTTGACATGATGTTTGGATCATGAATTGCTGCAATAAATCACTAAAATGTTGCTCTTGACTTGCTATTGAATGCTCTTAATGTTCACATCTTGCTAGATAATTTCACTTAATGTTCAAATGATAACAATAACTAGGTATTTATAGGCATTTCTCTAATTTCTTGAGAACTAAATCCCAATCGCTGACATTTGCAAGTTGAATTGTGAATGTTAAAATGTTGACACCAACATATCCAAAATTGGTCCTTGGCAAAATAGGGGGACCCATACGCCCTAGGGAAAATGGGTCCTAGCCCTATTTTCTAGGACATTAAGTGTCTGGGGAAAAATATCAATTGGATGTATTTGTTCAATGCTTGCAATTTCTCAGAAAGTGGTACAAATGGGCTATAGAATGCATAATTTAGGAAATTAGGGACCCAATTAGGCTCAATAATTTAGGGGGAGTAAAACATAGTGTGAAATTGTCAAGGGTGACAATTTACGACGCTACAGCTAGCAATTGTTTCTTTGCTACACCATGAAGTTTCTTTTTCTCATCATTTGGGTACTAGTTAGGGTATTGCACTACTTTGCCGAGGTGGTGGACTATTATGCTTTGTTGTTGACTAATTATTTGCACTGTGATGTTTCATTTTCTTTTCTTGACGATTGTTTCCTATTTCTCTACATATCAGGCCATTTATCCTAGTCGTTTGGGTGCTAAATTGCTTGCATGGGTTGTACTTGGACATCTTTGGTTAGTAGTCAATATTTATGTCGTTGATCAATTACTTTGGACAACCTTTCAATTGCCAAATGTGTACACACTAGTTCGGATCCTCCTTAATAACAATTGTAACACACTGGTTTGGATCCTCCTTAATAACAATAAAGTTCTACTAAATAACTAACATAGTTAAACTGGTAAAAATTTAGCACACATACTTGAAACCATAGACACACGGTCTGGTAAGGCAATCGATTCAATTCCAAACAGAGATTGATATTCAAATACACTAGATCAAGAATTACAAATATGAATATGTCAATTCGCAGCTTACAGTATTAGATAGTTCGATGATAACACATTCGCCAGTGTTGGATTTGCATCTGCTTGCAAAGTCTGTGCTGGTGATCCGCTGTGAAGATTATTGCGACTGTGAATCAGAATGATAGGAGCGATATTGAGCTCCGCCTGAATAATGGTGTCGCTCAGAATGCTTGTTACTCGGGCTCTTGGTGCCGTCTCTTAATTCAATACCATGCACAACTCTGTGATGGCACTAGTCGCTAATGTCCTCAGATCGCGATCACTCCTAACTTGTGCCAGCTTCGTAAATCTTCAATGATGCTCCAGTTAATGATATTGCTTAGGTGTGGGATGATCGCTGGAGCTAACAAAAAGACATAAGATGAGCCGCGGATGATTGCTGGCCAGAGCCAGAGGCTCAGCCTGACCGAAATGTGTGATCGCTTAGACTCCACTATCCCGTATGATAGCCTCAGGCTTGTATCAATGGTTGTTGGCTTAGAAGCGAGTCATCTGATGGTTGTTCTGCTCAATAGTCCGTCTCTAAGTGCTTCGATCTGTAATACACAACAAGTCTAGATGAGCGAATGGTGGTAGGAAGAGAGCAAACACGAATCTTCCCAAGCTGAATGCTACGCACCAACCTGGGTTCCAACGCGTGAGAGACTACGTCCTCACCGATGGCCTGGAAAGAGATTAACTCCAAAACTCGTGATGATTGAACCAGCTCGAAACCATGAATAAATACTAAACTAAATCGCCACTTCAACTGAAGTCGGCCACAACCACAAAAATAAAAAATAAATTTCAAAATTATAATGGCGCCAACCACAAGGCAGGTCGGCTACAGCTAACTTATCATTTAATTATTTGTTAGTGTTGAAAAACACTAGATTAATCATGTCGGCCCCAAACTCAAGGAGAATTCGGGACATGACAGTCCTCGCCCTCAAATGGTTGCTTGTCCTCGAGCAACCTAAGATTAGGATGCTGGAAGATCTCCACCCCTTCCCAAGTAGCATCTTCAGCTAGGTTCTTCCATTTGACTAGATACTCCGAAATAACCTTGTTTCTCAACCGTTTCTCTCTTACGTCCAACACTGTTTCAGGCTCGAGAATCAGTTTCCCTTCGTCATCAAGTGGTGGCAACTCCAGTGATGGCGTAATCTGCTGTCCTAAGGCCTTCTTCAGACATGAAACGTGGAAGATATTATGAATTATGCTCCTAGGTGACAGTTCAAGTTCATATGCAACCTCCCCAATTTTCCTTGTGATCCTAAATGGCCCATAGAACCTTGGTCGTAGCTTTTCTGCTCTGTTTCCCTTGAGGGATGACTGTCGGTATGGTTGCAGCCTCAAGAACACCATGTCGTTGACTTTGAAAATCCTTTCAGTCCTTCGCTGATCGGCATATAACTTTTGTTGATTTTGGGCTCGCTAAAGATTTTCCTTCAAGGAATTCATGATGTCTACATTCTGCTAAATCATGTCTTTGGCACTCGAAACTCTACTATTTGCAAGGATCAAATCCATGAAGGAAGTTGCCTCATATCCATAGAGTGCCTTGAATGGTGATATCCCAATAGACATGTGATATGTGGTGTTGTAGCAAAATTCTCCAAGATGCAACCACCTCACCCAAGCTGATTGTTGTCCTGTCACGTAGTTCCTCAAATATCCTTCAATCCATTTGTTCACTATCTTTGTTTGCCCATCTGTTTGAGGATGGTAGATTGTGCTAGGAGTTAACTCTGTGTGGGCCAAACAAAAGAGTTCTTGCCAAAACAAGCTGATGAACCAGCTGTCCCTGTCACTCACAATATTTCTTGGCAACCCATGAAGTCTAAATACTTCCTTAAAAAACAAATCTGCAACTTGAGGTGCCTTAAATTTTGAAACAATGGCAAAAAAATGAGCGTACTTAGTGAGCCTATCCACCACAACATAAATGCAATCTTTACCTTGCATCTTTGGCAGCCCCGTGATGAAGTCCATCGAAATGCTCTCCCACTTTTGATTGGGAATGGGTAAGGGCTGCAACAAACCAGCTGGTAACACATGCTCTGTTTTATTTTGTTGACATACCAAGCATTCCCGAACGTGCTGCAGTACATCGTTTTTTCAATCCCTTCCATGCAAAACGTTCCCTTACTTGTTTGTATGTCTTGTAGAATCTTGGATGACCTACAAGAGGAGTATCGTGGCAAGCTTTAATGATTTTGTTCTTGACCCTAGAGTGTGGTACAAGGTAGACTCGACCCTTGTAGAGAATAAGCTCCTCAACCACCCTGTACCTGTCATCAACTATCTTTCCTTCCAAAATATCATTAGCAAATGAATCCTTAGCATACTCAACTGTAATATCAATTCTCCAATCAGCCGATATATCAGTCATAGCACAAAGATAAGGCTTCCTAGAGAGAGCATCAGCTACCACATTGTTCTTGCCCTTCACATATTCAATATCAAAATCATAAGCTTGAAGTTTGCTTACCCATTTCTGCTATCTATTGTTCAAGTCTCGCTAATTTAGGAAGTACTTCAAGTTGTTATGATCTGTCTTCACCACAAATTTCCCGCAGACCAAGTACTGTTTGAATTTAGCAAGAGCGTGCATGATCGCCAACATCTCCTTGTCATAAATAGAGAAAGCCCTTTCTGGTTTGGTAAGCTTTCTACTCTCATAAGCAATAGGATGTTTGTTCTGCATTATCACGGCTCCAATGCCTTCGCTGGAGGCATCACACTCAAGTACAAAAGGAGATGAGAAATATGGAATGGCCAAAACGGGACACGAGCTCATTACCTCCTTGAGTTTGTCAAATGCTTGTTGGGCTGTGGGACTCCACGAGAAGGCTCCTTTCTTTGTCAAATTAGTCAATGGTGTTGCACACTGAGAAAACCCCTTCACAAATCTTCTGTAGTCGCTGCATAGGCCCACAAATCCCCTCAATTGTGTCAAATTCTTGGGGGTAGCCCACTCTTGCATTGCCTTGATCTTCTCTTTATCCACACTAACCCCTTGAGCGCTGATCTTGTGGCCCAAATACAGGATCTCGGTCATCCCAAACTCACATTTTGACATCTTAGAATAGAATGAGTTCCTTTCAAGGATGTCAAGCACCTCCTCTATATGCTTTAAATGTTCTTCCCATGTTTTACTGTAAATCAAGATGTCGTCAAAGAAAACCAACACAAATTTCCTTAATTGAAGAATGAATACCTGATTCATGCAAGATTGGAATGTGGTGGGGGCATTGGTTAACCCAAGCGGCATCACTAAGAATTCATAATGTCCATAATGACACCTGAAAGTTGTCTTTTGCACATCCTCATCCCTGACTCTAATCTGATGGTACCCTGAACGCAAATCAATCTTGGAGAAGTATACTGCTCCATGTAGCTCATCTATTAATTCATCAATCCTGGGAATAGGATAGCGGTTCTTTATTGTCTTCTTGTTGAGGGCTCTATAATCGATACACATCCTGGGTGTCCCATCCTTCTTTTTGACCAGCACCACTGATTAGGCAAAGGGGCTTGAGCTTGGGCATATAAACCCCATATCCAATAACTCCTTGATGGCTTTTTTGATTTCTTCTTTGTATATTCATGGATGACGGTAAGGAGTGGTGATCACTGGTTTGGCTCCCTCCTCTAGTTCTATCACATGTTGAAATCCTCTATTTGGTGGCAATCCCGCTGGTATCTCTCATAAAACTTTGCACTTCTTATCCAAGATAGCCTGAATGTCGCTGGGAAATGCTCTTTCCTCCTTCGATATGCTAGTATCTATAATCAAGCATTCTACTGCCCATGCCACTTGATCCCTTCGGAAGGATTGCTCCATTATTTTGGCTGAAACTACCATAGGCCCATTCCTAGAAAGGCCCTTAAGCACAACCTCCTTGCCCTCATGCTTGAATTTCAGCTCCATGGTTTGGTAGTTAGTGGTGTACTCTCCTAGTGAGTGAAGCCACTGTACCCCTAGAACCATGTCTGTGTCACTGACATCAACAACATAGAAATCCTCCTTCATCTTGTGTCCTCCCAATGTCAACTCCATTTGTTGAATTCATTTCGTGCACAGAAGGAAATTTCCTCCAACTGCCAGGACATCAAACCCTTCAAAGTCTTCTGTTGCTAAGCGCAACTTAGCCACTATTCTCTTGTCGATGAAGTTATACATAGCTCCACTATCGATTAGCACTGTCACTCTCTGCCCTCAAAGAATTCCCCTTACACGTAGAGAATGGTATCGTGGTGTTCCTGATAGTGTTGCCAAAGTTCTTCCTGTGGGTTTTTCTTCCATTACAAGCTCCTGCTGCTCCCCAAGATTGTCATCTTCGTTGATCCCTTCTTCAGTATCTGCTTCATCATCTCATCATCGGATACCACTTTGATGTAGTAAACTTGTCCCCTTCCTTGGCACCTGTGTTGATTATTCCACTTTTCATTACAGTAGTAGCACAAACCCTTCTTGCATAATTCATTCCTTGACATGCCATGTGGACCTGTAGTGGGGTTCTTTGGTGGTGGATTTTCCTTAATGAAGGGCTTCTTTGGCTGACCTATTGGTGCATTCTTGATAATGGCCTTCCCTTTCTTGGTGGAGTCTTCAAGACTCAATGCCTTCCGAATGGCATCTTCCAAAGTTGTTGGCTCCAAGGCCCTCACCAAGCCACAGAAAGAGTCGGATAAGCCTTCGATGAATAAGAAAGTGAGCCTCTTATCTGATACATCAGACACCATCACTGCATGTCTCTGGAATTCTAAAACATATTCATCCATAGTGCTTGTTTGCTTCAATCTGGTTAGTTCCGGGAAGTATACTTTGGGATCTTTTCTGTCGAACCTCTCCACCAATTTCTGCATGAAGTCTACATATGAGTGAACTTGTCCAACTCTTTGGGTCACAATACCATGTTGCCACCATTCATGTGCTAGATCCTCCAATTGCAGAATAAAAAATTTGATAGCTTCCTCTTTAGCCATGGGGCTGAGAGAAAAATATGTGTCCAACTTTTGTATCCATGATTGTGCAATTATCTTTCCTGAACCATCGAAAGTTGGAAGTGAAAGCTTGTTGATCTTATGCTGGAGATCTCTATTCCCACGATGTTGTCTCTCATCACTTTGTCTAGCACTATAAAACTGATTGAAAGAAATTGTAGCTTGAGCATCCACATCCAATTCCAAGTACTCACGCACTATACTTGCATAGCTGCATTGCTCTTCCCCTTCTTGCCGACCTTTTGTCTTAGGCAAAAATTTCGGCTAAGGGTGCTTGTGAGTGTGTTCATTTGAAGCTCTGCTTTGTTCTCCTCTTGAATGTTCCAAATGCCCTCCTTCGTCACTGTTGGATCCTGATTTGATGTTGTTGACTGTAGCAACAAGTGACTATATTGCTTGCAGCAGGGCCTGGTTTGTTTGGTCTTGTTGTTTCATGAAGTTGTCCAACTTATCATTCTGATCTTGATCCCCCATTCTCTCCTTACCTCTTCCTCCTGTTCCTTGAGCAGCTTCAGACGACTTCTTTTCTCTCTCTATTGCACGTATCTCTCTGGCTCAATTGCATAAGATCTTGCCCACAGGCTGGCAGACCTTATGGCTCTAATACCACTGTAACACACTGGTTCGGATCCTCCTTAATAACAATAAAGTTCTACTGAATAACTAACACAGTTAAATTGGTAAAAAATTAGCACACATACTTGAAACCACAGACACACGGTCTGGTAAGGCAATCGATTCAATTCCAAACAGTGATTGATATTCAAATACACCAGATCAAGAATTACAAATATGAATATGCCAATTCGGGGCTTACAGGTGTAGATAGTTCGATGATAACACATCCGCCAGTGTTGGATTTGCATCTACTTGCAGAGTCTGTGCTGGTGATCCGCTGTGAAGATTACTGCGACTGTGAATCAAAATGATAGGAGTGATATTGAGCTCCGCCTGAATAATGGCGTCGCCCAGAATGCTTGTTACTTGGGCTCTTGGTGCCGTCTCTTAATTCGATATCACGCACAACTCTGTGATGGTGCTAGTCGCTGATGTCCTCAAATCGCGATCCCTCCTAACTTGTACCAGCTCCATAAATCTTCAATGATGCCTCCGGTTAATGATATCGCTCGTGTGTGGGATGATCACTGGAGCTAATAGAAATACATAGGATGAGCCGCGGATGATTGTCGTCCAGGGCCAGAGGCTCGGCCTGACTGAAATGTGTGATCGCTTAGACTCCACTATCCCGTATGACGGCCTCAGGCTTGTATTGATGGTCGTTGGCTCAGAAGCGAGTCATTTGATGGTCGTTCTGCTCAATAGTCTATCTCTTAGTGCTTCGATATGTAATACACAACAAGTCTGGATGAGCGAATGGTGGTAGGAAGAGAGCAAACACGAATCTTCCCAAGCTGAATACTATGCACCAACTTGGGTTCTAGCGCGTGAGAGACTACGTCCTCACCGATGGCCTGGAAAGAGATTAACTCCAAAACTCGTGATGATTGAACCAACCCGAAACCATGAATAAATACTAAACTAAATCACCACTTCAACTGAAGTCAGCCACAACCACAAAAATAAAAATTAAATTTCAAAATTATAATGGCGCCAACCACAAGGCAGGTCGGCCACAACTAACTTATCATTTAATTATTTGTTAGTGTTGAAAAACACTAGATTAATCATGTCGGCCCTAAACTCAAGGAGAATTTGGGACATGACAAAATGGGAAGGTCCTTACCTTGGAGAGAACCATCAATCTTCGAAGCAGAGGAAAATTAGAAAGAGAAGGATTCCCCAAGTTGAGAGGGAACAAAGGACAAAGATAGGTCCTTCCAAGTAAAGAGAGAGGCAGGATCTCATTGGTAGGAAGCACTATTCCTCTAACATGAAATGTAAAGAGGGATAGAAGAGGGAAGTCAAGCTAAGAGGCCAACTATGCAGGAGAAAAGAGGCAAGGGAAAGAAACAGAATTGTGGTTCATTGTTGGATTGTGTAATGTTAAGGATCATGAGCATGTTTGAACGCCTAATACAAGTAAACAAATAATTAAATTCATGTGTTTTTTATTTTCTTTCGTTATGTGTATGCATGCAATGAAGAGTTTTAGGTTGTTAGGCTGAGCTATTCTTCATTGGACATCACAAAATAATCCTCAAAATAGGAACCATGCTACAAATTTTGTTGATTTTGATAATTATCACAAGAAGCCCTTTTGTTGTTAAAATGTCTCTAATCTTTGGTTGGTCTAAAAAACAAGTATCAAACCTCTAAAAAAGGTAGAGTCTTGCATTTGCAATATCTATTGGTTTCCATAGATTGAGTGACAACAAGTTCCTTATATTAACATTATATTTTTGAGCTGATGAATATTACATTGTAGAATGGCTTATTATATAAGCCAAGCAATTAAACAAACTAGCTTATGATTTAGGAACAAACTCCCAACAACACTATAATGCTAATATTATTATTAGGATGCCTATATTAATCAAATACCCCCTAACCCTCTCCTTAATAACTAAATCAGATACAATTCTAAGTTTATTTCTAAACTTTACAAATTTATCTTAGCCAAATGGTTTAGTCATTATGTCTACAATCTACTATTCTATAGGACAATAATTAAGGCAAATGTCTTCATTATCAACCAACTAGTGAATGTGAAGGTGATGAACTTCAATATGCTTAGTTCAAGCACGATAAATTACATTCTTCACCATTCCGAGAACACTTTGGTTGTCATAAAAAAGTGTGACCAGTGGAGTTTGATCCAACAGAATATTTGCCGTACAACCTGTATTGATTGTTGCCTTATATTCTGCTTCTATGGAGGATAAATCAATTGCATTTTGAAGCTTGATCTACTAGGAAATTACTCCTAAACTACGAGTAAAAACATAACCTGTTGTAGATTTTCTATTGTCAACTTAGCTAGCCCAATTAGAATCAATATATCCAATTAACATGAAGTCAACAAATTGTAAATATGGGATGCCAAAGTCAAGGGGCCGTTTGACATATCAAAGAACTCGTTTGCACCTTGCCAATGTTCCTCTTGGGGTTTAGACATGAATTGAGAAAGACAACTGATTGCAAAACAAAGATCTAATCTAGTGGTAGTAAGATAAATCAAACTATCAACCAATTGTTGATACATTGTTTCATTGACCAATGATGAAACAATATTAGCTAAGTTACCAATTCAGGTTCGGGGACGGGTTCAGGTACGAGAACCCGATACGTGGGTACAGGCAAAATTTTTTTAGGGGTTTGGGTACGTATGGGTACGTGTGTATATATATATATTAATATATTATAAATATATATATGTATTATATATACAAAAAAATAAGAGAAATATAGAGAATTGTAAAACTAAATCATTTCTTAGTATGATACTTGATCATTGATCAATGCCAAATGCCAAATGCCAAAGATAAATATTAAATGCCAATTGATAGTTGAAAAATATTCAAATAAAATTACTGAATTACAAAATGTAGTTCATGAAACATTGAAACATGATTCAATGTTCATTGTTCAAGTGCTCATCAATCATCAAAAGGATTGTCAGAATCATCGTGACTTGGATTTTGAGCGGTTTGAACTTCAAAATCATCATTATTTGAACCCAAAGCGGATCCAACACCATGTGATGTCATCAATATCACCCACATCATCCATAGTGGCTCTAGCAAGATCCTGAATGGTTGCATCCAAGTCAATAGACTCGGGTGCTACATCCCAAAGCCTCGCTGCCCCCTGCCTGTATTGAGGATCCTTACGTGACAGAAGACGCAAATTGGAATGAATATACACTAAGTCTTCAGCTCTTTTTGCAGCCAACCGGTTACGCTTCATTGAGTGGATAAAGGAGTATGTACTCCAATTCCGTTCAGCGGCAGAAGAGCTTGCAACTTGGAGAGAAAACCAACAAAATTAAAAATAAAATAAAAAAATGCAAGATAAATTCAAGAATGTTAAGTGTTAAATTTTACAATACAAGTGGCAAAAAAAAAAAACTTACTTGTGAGAGGATCTTGATTGCAAGAGGTTGGAGGTACATATAATCTTGACCATGGAGGTACCACCATGTAAGAGCATCCATTTTGTATTGGTCTCTAGCAACAGAAGAGGTATGATTTTTTGATTTTCCTGTGATAAACATTCCAAATTCTCTCATGACACTTGTATGCACTTCTGGATCACTGAACATTCTACTAAATGTCGTCTTATACCCATTAGCAACTTCAGAATCTCTATATGGCGGTATTCTCCCTGGGATAGAAAGTACTTCAGTGGTATAGTACCTCGGAGATAGGGCATATGCAAGGAGGTGCAATGGAGTTGTCATCTTGTTCCAACGATGAAGAACAATTGCTTCCACCCTTTTGTACAAGGTGTCTTCAGGATCATTCTCTTTTTTTTGTATTTCTATTTTTATTTTTTCCAACATTGTGTCCATGCTATCATAGACATCCCCCAAGCATGGTTCATCTGTATCAGCAAACCGAAGCATAGACATGATAGGTTCGGTGAATTCCAATACATAATTCACACGATCCCACCAATCGTCATGCAAGATCAATGCCTTGACCTTTTGGGCCCTCTCTGAATTTGATTGCTTCCATATACCCCATTGGTTGCTAATAACCATTTGACTCAATGCATCTTTCACCTTCACAAGTCGTCTCAGAACAATTGTGTGAGATGCAAACCGGGTCTCGGCAACCTAAGAACATGTTAATAGTAAGTTAATAACACATTTAAAATATGTAAATAATGCAAAAAATTATTTTATTCAATTATGTAAAACATGACATAAATGATAAATGAAACTAAATAAATTAAATTTACCTTCAACAATTCCAATCTTGAAAAAGTTCTGAAAATTGCTTGTGACATATGGTGGTTTGTCACAAACATCTGGATCTCCTTAGACTCCTGGTATATTTCTTTCACCCACTCTATTTGGTTGCCAATTGCTTGCATCACCAAATTGAGGGAGTGTACGGTGCACGGTGTCCAAAAGATGTGCTCATATCTAGCCTCTACCAAAGCACCTGCAGCCCTGCAAACTTTTGCATTGTCCGTAATTACTTGGACAACATTTTCACTACCCACCATCTCTATGGAGTCAATGAGAATCCTGGAAATGAACTCTGCATCTTTCACTTCCCCTTCACAGTCAACCGCCCTCAAAAACATTGCCCCCTTGGGGGACACTGCAATAACATTAATCAATGGACGGTTTTTGCAATCTTTCCATCCATCGGAAACAATAGATACACCTGTTTCAACCCAAGAATCTCTAATTGGTTTTAGTTGGGCCTCTACAGATTTCTTCTCTTTTTGCAATAAGGTGGTATGCACCTTTTCATACCCAGGACTTGTGAAACCAGAAGGTGCACTATTTATTGCTGACACCATGTCCCGCGAATATGGTGATCTCACCAAGTTGAATGGAAGACCATTGGCATAGAGGCAACGTGCAATTTTTTCTTCAACAATATCTCTTGCCTCCATTTTAAATGCCTTCTCTAATGGACCTCTCTTGCGGGTGGTGGTTTCTAGTTCTTCATCTTCTTCTTCTGTAGAGGGTATAGACAAGAAGGGATGTCTAGAGGGCCTAACTATCTGAGTGGGTAATGTTGTTGTTTTTTTCTTTCTGGAACTATAACTACTTTGTTTTCCTCTTGCAACCGAATTGTCAGCATCTTCTTGTTCTTTTATAAATGCTGCTATTTGTACAGCAGAAATCCCTTCTTATCTGGGCCCTCACACATATTAATCCCTTTACCACCAGGGCCCATAAAATGAAGTTTCACTCGGTAATAGGAGCTATTATATTGTGTATTGCAAAAATTACACTTCCAAACAAACCCCCCACCTCCAAGAATTTGTGAAATTCTTGTGGTATGACTCCATAAAGGAGATCCTTTATCAATTTTGAACTTTTGGCTTCCCTCCCCACCCACTAAACTTTGACTACTGGCCATTGTTGCAATCTATAAAAAAAATGAAAAAAAATATATATACTTTTAAAACTTCTTCACAAACTTGAAAAAATCCATCAAAAACTAAGAAACTTAAAAAAAATCATCAAAAGATTAAAGAATAGGGTTTAAATGCATACCTTGAACACTTAAATCTCCTTTGTAGAAGCTATTTGCCACTCCACAATCGATCTCCTTCGAATGCAATCACCTCCCTTCAAAATGCTAAAAGATGGAGAGAAAATATGGAGAGAGCAAAATGAGAGGTAAAAATGAAATGTTTTAGTATTGAAAGGCCTCATATTGGGTCGTTTTAGGGTTAAGAGGCAAAATAATAATTAAAAAATTGTTTTTTTAAACTTTTGGGCCCACTTTTTAAGTGTTGGACCGTGGGTTCTCCCAGGTACGCCTGGGTACGTGGCTGGTACCCCCGGGTCCGCGTACCTTTGGGCCAGGTACGCGTTGGGTACGCACAGGGTGCGTGCCCAGCCCTGTGGGTTCACCCGGGTGCACGCTTGTGCGTGCCCAGCGCATACCCACAAGCGAAGCCGTACCGAGTTCGAGGCCTGTGGGTACGAACCCTGCAACATAGAATATTAGTTGAGATCTTGATCCTAACTTGCATTCCATAGGGGTAGATGCAGGATTAGATTTAGTCATTTGATTTTTTTCTAAAAGAGATTTCGCATTCTCAATTTGTGATACAAAAATTTTGTGATCATTTTGCCAAATTCTACACCTAAACAAAATATTGAAGCAGGCTTTGATCTGACATTTCAAAAACAAAACATATATCATGTTTCACCCATTCAATTAGAATAGCACTACTTCCAGTGATGGCAAGATCATCAACATAAACAATCAAGATCACTATTTTTCACCAAATCACAAGGATGGCCTACACCTCATCACTCCCTATCGGCACTTCATTTTGGCAAAACATTAATATATTGTTTTTATATAAAATATTTCAAAAGCCCTGTGTCTTTATTTTAAATAAATATATGTATTGAATTTATGACATTTACCAAACTCTATGTGAGGCATACACAAATTTCATTATGCTATGGTTGTAAGCATATCAATAGGTTTTATAATCTCTCTCTCTCTCTCACACACACACACACACACACACACACATAAGTGTAGGTGTGTTTAGATCCACATGTCATAAGGTTGAATATTTTTCTTATGTACTAATTTTACAAATCAATATTTGCTCATCTAACATAAACTCACTTAAGCCAAATACGCATAATGATTCCTTGGTTTGATACATCATCACGATTAAATAATTTAACTAGATCATAATATACTAAATTGATTTAACTAATTAAACTTCACATATAATAATTTATTATTACCTGAATTCAATTAGCTAATTATTATCATAAGCAAGAGAGGTATTACACAAAAGGTGAATTGTTGTTATAAACGAATTTAATTCATTATTGTGGTTATCAAAACTGTATAGTTAGAAGCACTACATAAAGTACAGATTGCAAAATTTGATGTATAGACAGTCTATATTTTAAATTTTATTTGATCTTGTATATTTAACAAAAGAGAATACTTGGAAGAAGGTACGTACTTGCATTGATAAGGCATCAATTCGTGCAGCATAAAATTCAATGGCATCCACCCTCTGACCCCAAAGGCCAAGAAAACCTTTCTAAAATATGACAATACAATCAGAGATGTCAATGATATTTGTATACGGTATCAAGAAAGCAGTACAGAATCAAAACATATTCATACTGTTACAGAAGACGGAATTCATTGAAACAAACATATGAATTACTCACCTTTTACCTATTACCAAAGAAAAAACAACAGAAGACATTAGAATCTATAAGGGACATGATACCAATTTTATAGATTTATGGAAGAAAATCAACCTTTCTACTTGGCCTCTTATCAGGATGTCTTGTATGCTTGTTCTGATAATAATCCAGCCAGTTCTTGAGACCTTCCTTATGCTTCACAAGCTTGGCAAGTTTATTTGCATCATAGACAACCTGGATTGCATAGACAGAAAAAACACTTTTATCCTTGTAATTGGATGTGGATGTCAAATACAAGCAATGGAAAACATGGTAATTCCAACAAATAACCAGCATCAACATTTTATACAAATTTGCATTCTTTCTGTAAGTATAGAATGACATTTCAACCCCAGTTCCAATTAATCTAGATTCTATTCAGAATGTCCCTCATCAACCTCACATAATTCCATAAATAATACATAAGAACACAGTCATTCTTTCTGCAAATTCTTACCTGATGAGACAAATAGTGATCAGGATGGTTAACTCGAAAAAAATGTTCAATATGCTCAGTAATGGACTCATGAGAATCAGGCGGCACATTTCTAACTAAGACCTGCAAGAATCAATAACATGCTGTCAGTTTTCAGTGCTCACTGTTGTGTTTCTTGTTAAATCTTCACAAACAATGAAATGAAGTATAGGGAATATGTTACTAACATTCTGTCAGTCTTCAGTATTCCTTGTTGTGTTTCTAATTAAATATTCAGAAACAAAGAATGAAGCATAGAGAATATGTTAACATAAACATATGAAAAAGGCTAAAGACTTATCACAGCTTTCAATAAAAGCAAAAACTTTCTGCTTAGAAAGCTCCCCTTTATTTCGTCACATCGTGAATGCGTAAATTCCCTGTTCTTCAGGTAGTGTTTCTTACTCTTGAGTATCAAACAGAAACCTGGATTGTTTAGTTAAATTCAAAGAAGGTTTAACAACATTATGCGATATCTTTCTTCAAATTATCAAAAGGACTCTACTTTCAACTACTTTTTAATGGAAGAATGATTTTTCCAAGAGTCATTTGAACATACATATTACGTACAAAACTATATATCTATGTGTTAAAACACAGATTTTGACAAGTAAACTGTATGGTTCAACAAGTAATAGTTTGTTTTCCAAGAGTCATTTGAACATACATATTACGTACAAAACTATATATCTATGTGTTAAAACACAGATTTTGACAAGTAAACTGTATGGTTCAACAAGTAATAGTTTGTTTATTTCAATAGAAATTATTCCATGATAAATGGGATGTATATGTACCAAAATTATTGCAGCAAGTGCCCAAATGATTATAAGAAATACGGTTGGGTGTAAACCAATTTGTGTGTGATTCCTCGCCAAGGAATTAGAGGTTGTGGTGAGCCAATAAAACATGCACTGGTAAAGGCACAAATTCTTGCATGTATCAAAGAGCAAGAGGAATCAAACAAAGCAGCCAAAAAATATCAATAAAAGTCTCATCCTTTGCCCAAAAAAGGGTCCTGATTGAGCAAGCTGCCTACAGGACCATCCTGTACTCCAATAGTGGCTACTATACATCTATTTTTAGATATAGTATCTTTAAAAAAAGACATTAATATCTCTCTTGCCCTCAAAGACCAAAAGATGCAAATATATTGGAAAGGGCATTGTACAATGAGGTGAGGGACAATACCAATGAGCTCATTAAATGTTGTATATACACCAATACACTTCCTTTCAACCTTACAAGATCACCATGCAAGTGGGAAAATGGTAGGAGGGGGTCAATGAGACCCATAAAAAGTACACAGGTCCTACCTATGAAGAGGTACACACCACATTATTGACCAAGAAAAAATCATGTAGATACTTCATTGCAGTTCATTAGGGACTCCTGGAAGAAAAAAAGGGATGTCTATCACTTTTGATTGATGGAAAGATGGTATAGACAAACTCTAATTAATAGAATTGTAGTGTTCCTAAGAGGGGGAATGTTTTTTAGGGCAGTTGATCGTCCGGATAGGTGAAGGATAGGTGAAGGATGCAGAATTCATCACTAACATCTTCATAGAGTCCACGAAGGGTCAAGATAATGTGGCCTCAAAACATTGTCCAAGTCAAAATGGACAATGCAAAAAATTGCAAAGATGAGAAGATTATTAGTTAAGGTGAGATATAGGCACATATTTTGGACTCTGTGTTGTTCACTCATTCAACTTGATGATGAAGGCATTGGGAACCTAGATAAAGTGGATAAAACAACTTTAAACTAAGGCCAATGAGATCCAAATGTTTGTGACTAACCATTGTATGTCACAAGTCATATTCAGGTGCCTCTCAAGGTTGGAGCCATTTAAGATAACTTTCTGAGTATTCAATTTTTTATCTAATTCAATTTTAAGTTTTAAATTTGAATTTTTTATTTTACATCATCTACTTTTTTATAAATATAAAATTTAAAAATCAAAGTAGATGTTTTAAATTGAGTTTTACTTCTTTAACACCATATTAGGTTGTTCAAACTTGACTCACTCCACACAATCATCTTGATACAACTCATTAATTTGAAAAAGGCATTGTGTATCATGGTAATCAACAATCTTTGGGGTGTAGAGAGGCACTAAAATATAAGAACGGCCCAAAGAATCAAAGCATTGGTCCTAAACAATGATTGGAGGGCTTGTGTGGACTACATGTTGAGTTTCACCAAGCCCATTATAAGTATGATCAGATTAACTGAAACTCACCAGCCACATTTGGGAAAAATATATGATGGCATTAACTCCATGATAGAAAAACTAAAGGGCATAATAGTAGTGAATAAACAAGACCCTTCTCAAACATTTTTTAAGGAGGTGGAAAGAATTATTATGGAACAATTGAACAAAGATGACCACTCTCTTGCATCTCTTTGATTTTTTTAATCTCTATGTATTATAGCATGGAAATACTTTCTTTGCCTTGGAAGGTGCCACCATATAGAGACATTTTAAGATAGCAATAGGTACAATGCAGCATTCACTAGACTCTTCCCTGATCCAAATATAGAGGATGGAGTCGTGGGTGAGTTTGGGAAGTTTATAGCTTCAACAAGTTGCAGCCTTAGTGCTCTTTGTGACAAGTAAAGGATGCTCATATGTAGCAATACCTCTATCGCTGAGGATTTATTTAACAGCAGCCTCTTCCCATAAAAGTTCTATCATCTGGATGTACTCTAAATTTTTCAACAATCTTATTTTTCTTTGGTCATCTTTATTTTATAATTTTTTTATTTTATTTATGTAAATTCATAAAAAATTTGTTAATTTTATATTGACTTTGTCTTTCCACTCAATAAGTTGGGAGACAATGCAAATGAATGGCTAAAAATAAAATCTCCTTAAACCATTTCACAAAATGATACGGCTTATTGAAGAAATTTAAAAAATAATTTAGATTGTCACAAATGACAACAAAGAAGCTAAACTATATCATTTTATGATCTGAGTGCAACGCTAATAGTCACACAATTGTCGTGCCAACTATTTCCGTGATGCATGCACTTGGTTAGTGTAAATTCAACATGCATGTGCCCACTTCACCCAAGGAAGCTAAAACACAACATGAACTGACAACGAAGAACAAGAAGTTGAATTGTCTTGTAATTGAGTTTTATAAGGGCTTATTGCGCTATCTCCTCACATTGTATGGAAGTGTAATAGTTAGCTACCAAACTCACATTTTGTTGAATGTTCCCATTTTTTATAACACACTAGGATTACAACATAATTCAATGTGTTTTCCTTTGCACCACATATGCCTCAGTACTATGGATAATGAAAGGAAGTTGATAGCAAAAAACTTCCTACACTAACCGAATAGGAAAGGCATGCATGCAAGATCTAACAATTCAAAAAAATGAAAAATCAAATACAAAATTATTCACCACAATGACACAATATTTACCTTGGAAAAACCCTTTTGATAAAAAACCCAACCTCCAAAATCCAAACCAATGTATACGCAGTACCAAACCTAGTTGCAATACATCAACAAGCTCAAGCCTTCACAAGAGAAAAACAATACAAGTCTAGAGAAATTTTGGCAACATAACCTTCTCTAAAATCATACAATCATAAAAGCATACAAGTCCAAACTATGAAGCAATATATATAGGCAAGACCCAAAACTAGAAACCACCGATGGTTTCTAAAATCATGACCAAAAATCATGGGCTAAAAGCAACACCAAAATCTCCATTCAAATCCCAATGCCCAAATTAAAAAGAGAAAATTTAGAAACTTCTCTTTCAACTAAAGCACTCCACTCGTGATCATATCTACCATGTTGGTAGCCTGCACATGAGAACTAAAGATATTTATTATCTTATTCAAGTCCACATTTAACTCCCCTTTTTCATGCTCTTTCTAATTCAATAACTCTTATCCACCTTATACGCTGTCATAGTTGCATTTAGCAACATTCATGACAACTAAATGATAATTACAAATTGCCAAATTAAAACTACATTTGACAATGAAATACAATTAAATACAAATATAGGAAAACACAAGATTCAGACACCTTTTTCCCAACATTTTGGTATCAAGGGTACTTTTGGCATTGAATGTTCACTCATAAACATTCACAATACCAAAAGGATGAAGCATGTCACAACATTTCATACAACCTAGATGAGTGATTGAAATAAATAAATAAAAACTAGCTACTACTTCTACTCTAAGAATAACCGGTTGCATGAAATGCAATTTTTACTACAAAATCTTATCCTTTAATACAAAAACTAAAACCATGCAACCTCTAGTTAATCTATAGACTGAATTTATTACAAACTATTCAAGCTATAAATAACAAGTGCTACAAATAGCCCCAAATAACAAGCGCTACAAATAGCCCCAAAATATTTTTATAAGGGATAAGCTGTCAAATTTTATCAACCCCTAAGCATACATGTCGGCCTTAGGAAAAGACAACATAACACAAGACATGCTAGGTGGCAGGTTCAAGCTTATTACATGTTAAGTAGCCATAGAGATAAATGTCAAGGTGGCAGACTCAAGATCTACAATGGGCCTAAAAATGTGATAACAAAGGAGCGTAGAATTTGTTTGGTCATTCAGCTACTACACCAATGATATTTTGCCACATCACAATCTTAAAAGGCACTTATGTGCATATGAAATTGTCTTGCAAGGAAAAGAAAGTGGGTCAGCTAGACATTTAACCGTTTAGCCAAGCCACAAGCTATTGAGAATTTGCCATGTCGCCCATACATACACTATTACACATATAGCTTGGCTGCTTAAAAGGATTGACTGGGCCCAACTTGAACGCACCACTAATGTACACAAGATGTCTTTTAATTCAGCACCTTGTGATACAAATCCATTTGGGCACCCCTATGGATGCACTTGGCCAATAACATAAGGGCACACTGAACTAAACAAATTAAACAATGCCCTGTGTAAACCGCTTAATAGAAGACACTAACCACTAAAGGGAGTCGAAATCAAATGATAGGGAGAGAGCTAGCGAATCCAATAGTTAAGGAATAAACACATAGTGGAAATGCAAGGTGATTAATAACATCATTTTGTCATTTAAGGAAAAATATATTAATACGTGGACATGTCCTCATTACAAGCAACAAGGTATTACACATGCCTTTAAACCGTTAAATGGGCCCTCCATGAGAACATAATTGAATGATTTGGAGAGCCAATATTGGACAATTAATGACACCCATCCACACAAACACACACCTACCTTCAACCAATGGGAGCCTGACACACAAGCAAACACATCACAATAAAGTCAAATACCAACTTGCAAGCATGCTGGTGTACATACTAACTAACAATGAGAACCAACAATGCGTGATATTAAGTTTTCTAATTTTTTTATTTCTGTTTCTTTTGTCCTTTTTTTTGTTTCAACGCTGCAGACTTCCAGGGACAATTGACCCTCCCCATGATGGCCAAGGGTGTCCCCAAACATTTCCTGGGTTTTGAGCCATTTCTGGAACATAGTCAGTCCAGTCTAGGGGTCAAGGAAGTGGCAGGCACGTTCCCGAAGCATCCCCAAAACATTATGGAGATGGGGACACCTGGAAAAGGCACAGGGACTCATCCCCATGTATCCCTGTAATAATAAACTCAAAAATTTGGGCAGAGATATTTTGAAATTGAAATAATATAACTGCAGTTTGACTTTTGATGAACTTGAAACCAAACAAATTAACTCACCTTAAATGCCATTTACAGAATCAAAACAATTGCACAAAGGCAGTCAAGAAATGAAGAAACTTAACTGATAAACAAGTCTCTTCAAAAGAAGCCAAAAAAATTGCAATTTCAAAAGAAAGACAATTTAAATTTCAGTGGTGATTATTCTAACACAAATGATGTACAATTTAATCTTCCTGCTCAATTATATCACACAGTGCAAGTGCACAGAAATATTCTAAAAGTGAACTGAATCAATTGTAAGTTTTTTATCAACATATAACTAGATAAAAAACTTGTTTGTGCCATTCAAAATCAAACTTACAGTGAATTGATCTGCACGACGCTGTTGGGAAGCCAAGAACCGTATTCTCATGGTTGCTACTTTATCATATTCTGTGTAAAGAATAAAGCAAGTCCATATTGCAAATACATATGCCATTGCTAGATGAGCCCAAAACCTATCTCACCAAACGAGAAATAGGCAACATCAGATCCAAAGGATTACAATGCAAACTCTACCATAAGTAACATGGCTAAAACCAACTGGAATAATGAACTTAATAATGTACAGAAAAGTGTTCTTTAACTACAGTCTCAGCTTTTAGAATTTTCTATTTAGTATATTTTGAAATTAACTTCAAAAAAGGATATGAATGACAGCATCCAAGATACAGAAAATAGAAATCGATCATTTTCATTAATTTAGGAAACAGTTAGTTACAATTGAGTCTCCTCCTTGGAAGATTCAATATGCGTTCATGTCTTTGGATCTGCTTCATTTCTTCCTTTACAAATTTATTTGCAATGAAGATGTTATTGAATCACAATCCCTTAAGGAAAGTTGAGCAATGTAGGACTCCCCAATTGATCCCTTTCTTGACATTAGAAACAACTATGAACTATCCTCCAGGTCTTTTATTATTTTTGGTCCTAGAAAATTTAAAATAGTCTGATCCACAACTCTAAAGATCCATATATACATAATAAATTTGAATATCAACAAAATGCATGACACAAGATGTATTAAAGGCCAATATGCCCTAATCTTCAATATACTCATAATATAGTACCTTTAGCATACATAGTGTTGCACTAGGCTAATGAGCGACACTAAAAGGGTAAAGGCACAGCATTAACACAATGGCTACCTGAGTTCAAACCTTATCCCACAACTATTGGGCTTGCTCCCTTTCTTGGCCTTAATCATATGTAGCTAGATCTGCCTGCGAATAGGCTGGATTCACATCCAATTCGAATCAGATCTGGATTCCAATCCAGTTCGCCTGTGGGTCTGAGCAAGACATGAGAAGGGGGAGCCCGGTTCGACTGGGGCAACCTAGGCGCACACAATACAACCCATCATAGCAGTGGCAGAATTTTTTATTTTTTAACTTTTTATTTGACTTTGACTAGGTGCCCTAGAATTGCTCCTCAACCCTAAAAGTCACTTCTAAAACACATGAAACATCAAAACAAGTTCATTTTAATTCATTTCTATTGCAAAAAACAAATATCATTCCAAGAGGTTGAACATTCATTTTTGCTTGTTGAATCAAGCAAAAGGAGTTGAAGATTGATCTTCGAAGGTTCTACAATGATTGCATTGTCATTCCTACGCATTTACAAGTGTTCATCGGCTGCCAAGAAAATCATACAAAGATATTTTTGCAAAGAGGTAAGCTTTTTTCAAAAATTTTGTCCATTTTTGTTTTAAAAACATGAAGCAAACTCTTTGCTTTGTTTATCTAAGTTTTTTTATTCTTCTATGAATGTATCAAAGATTCAAAAGAGCTAGATTTTATATATCTATTTTTTGTTTTTACTTTTTTTTTGTTTTGAATGTGTTTTTTTATAGAATTTCTTGCCATAGGAATCACAATGGCAGCTAGTTCTAGCTGCATAGCTTGACCTAAATTCAAAACAAATCCGAGTTCTTATGGAAATATGTTGATATGATACAATCGGTTCTAGCTAGTGGGGTTTACATTTGGATTTGCCATGGATGTGATCTTAGATATTCTAGTTCATCTAGTCAGGTGAAAGCCCATTTGTGTGGAATACCTGGGCAAGGCATCAAACCTTGCCCTAGAAATAATGATGTACCTATGCCACTAGAGACAAGAACAAGCACATGAACTAGCAAGCCATAAAAATCACCCCTTAATAAAAACAAGATCAAAGGGAATGAAGCCCCCACTAGCCCCATCTAATCCCAATTTTGTGACAGAGAACCACCCATTTTTGTCCACTACAAACAAATGACCAAGGGACCTTTGGAAACATTTCAAAATGATAGTTGAGACATTGCCAACCAACACATAGCAAGATGTAATTATGCAAATGGCTTGGCTTTCAATGTTGTTTGCTCGCCATATTGGCAAGAGATGGTGAGAAAAGTTAATGAGGCTCCAAAAGGGTATTCTAATTCTTCTTAAACTTTGTTTTTAAATTTTAATTATTTTATTTTTGAATAGGTTGCTAAGACCCATTTCACTTCTAACACAATCGTCTTGAGACGACTTGAGAAAGTTAGAGAAGCACTTTCGAGCATGGTGATTAGCCAAAATTAGTCTCTATGGAGGCAAAGCAACTCTAATAGGGCAACAAAAATTAATCCGATGATCTTAGATGACTCTTGGTGGGGATCATGTGGACTATCTCCTTAGTTTCATTGAGCCCATTTTGAGCATGATTCACTACACTAACATGGACAAGCCTTGCTTGGGAGAGATATATGATGGCATCGACTCAATGATTGAGAAGATGAAGAGCATCATAAATGTGAAAGAGCAAAACTCGTAAAGGACTTTCTTCAAACAAGTGCACACAATTGTTGAAAAAAGATGGAACACAACAATGACCACCCCCTTACATCTTCTTGCCTTTGCATTGAGTCCAAAATACTACATTGCTGAGATTCATTATGTGCTAAAGGGCACAAGGCAGCATTTTGTAGAATGTTCCCTAGTATTGATTTCCAAGATATAGTCACAAGTGAGTTCATTGATCTTGTGCACTCAAATGGTCAAAGTATTGAGGCTCTTTGTGATAAGTTTAAGAAGGATGCTCATAGTTAGTGGTACTTCCATGGCCAACAACTCCAAACCTACAACCCCTTACAATCAAAGTTTTATCACAAGTAAGTTTAATAAATTTTTATTTTTTGATTTTTAAAGTTTCAACATTCATTTATAGTTTTTATTTTTTGAATTTTTTATTTTTATAACGTATAACTTTAACTCTTTACTTTGTCTTCATAGGTTGCTAGTTCATCTACATCTAAGAGGAATTGGAGCACATATTCTTTCATCCACTCAATAAAGCACAATAGATTGCACTCCAAAAAGGTGGAGAATTTGGTATATGTGCATTTCAACTTGCATCTCCTTTCGCACAAACAACATTACAAGAAGGGGAAACGAAGTTGTGGAATATAGAGCTAGAGCATACTAACTTGGATGCTTCCACTTCCCAACATATTGCACTTGCAAAGTTCAAAAGACAACACACTTTTAGTGCAAGTGGCACTAGCATTGGCATTGGTTGTGGTTCATCTAATGTTCCTACATCTCTAATGTCAATGATGATGATGATGATGTTAATGATTTAGAAAATCCTTTTTTTGATTAAGAGTTTAAAAATAATTGTTGAACTTGATATTATTATTTTAATATTGAACTTGAAGTTTAAACTATAGAAGCAAAAATGGCAAAAAAGTACGATTAATCAACAAAATCACAAAACGCCACTGTTGGAATTTTTTCCCCAAAAAATTGCATGTGTTTAAAAAATGTGGTCAACATTCATTGACCTATTTGTTCCTACTAAAATCACACTAAAATCGTGCCTAAACCGCACGCAACATTTTTCAACGATTTTATATCATTTTCACGATTCTTTTGGCCATTAGGACCCTACCTTGGTGCGATAGTCTGTATATATGGATTTGATTAAACCATAGGCCTTTGGTGAATCATATTTCACATCGCAGTCAAAGGAATAATGTAATAACCCACCCTTAATTTTTTTCAATTTTGCAACTTGGTTAACATTAGCAAATATAACAATGATAATCAATTAGAGCAAACTACCTTCCACTTTCTGATCGCCTAGATCCTAATGTGGGCAAGGTGAGAGCATACGGTGGTAAGGTTACAATACAATACTGCTGAAGTAACTACTTGTTCAGTGGGGTGAGTACGAAATCTCCAAAGCATGAAAGTAAACATTCGCTTATTCAACAGACATTACAATTTGCAAAAAAAAGCATCAAGCGGCAAGCCATCCTAAACCACTTATGCAATAGGATGCGAAACTAACAAGAAAAGAGAATCATCCGCTTATTTGGCAGGCAATATATGAAACAAGAGTTCATCCGCTTATTCAGTGGGAATATAGAAATGCCACTTATTCAATGGGGTTAGTATCAAAACCAAGTAGAGCAAAGTTACTGAATGGTACTACCAAGTCAGAATTTCAATGTAAGCTCAAATCAAATGATACTAACAAGTACAATTCAGCTGTTCATGAGATAGAAATATGAAATTACACCCCAATACAATCAACCCAACTAAAATGAGATGCCCAAAATGAAACCCAACAACATAAATGAGTTCCTCTTGCAAGAATAGAACAAGTATACCTCAATATTGGCACCCAAGAGTCTGAATAAGGTCTGAAATGCAATTGTTTCAGGTCTGATATGGAAAGTGCAGCGCAGTTATGCTACAGCCAGCCAATCAAACCACTCAAAGTGCACACCAAACATGACAAGGATCTGCCCCAATGCAAGATATCAATATATACACCACTCCAATAACTCCACAACTCCATCAAGTGGACTGAAAGGTCAATTTGCAGGTCTGATATTCATCTACAGCAGGTTTGAAACTCTCCAAACACCACAGTATGCCTTCAAACTGTTTGTATGGTCATGGAAGAGTTATGGCGCCACCAAATAGGTCTGAAAATGAGAGGAAAGAGGGGCAGAAATGAACACACAGCCAAACACTCCAAACCCCAAGTTGTACAGCCAGCAAGGAAGGACACCAAGAAATATACTCTCCAAACTCTCTGCAAGGTTAGAATCCACACCCCAAAAACATAGCAACTAGAAAACATTCAAATGATAAAACCAAAATCTAATTACTCTACTTGTAAGCTCCATGGTGATTACTGAATGCAACCACACCCAACTAGCTAGGGATTATCTTCTAAATCTGAAACCAGCAACCTAGAGAGGGTTTTCGTCATCTAAAGATTTAGGAAAGAACTCTCAAGTTCCAATCCGGCAGCATAACATTATCATCTTCAACATGACCAAATGAGCTACCCCATGCCTCCTTTTATAGCTTTTTCCCTACTTTTTCAAAAAAGAAAACTTTTTTTGCTTTTTCGCTGCTTTTTTGAAAAAGCATCTTTTGCTTTTTCATTGCTTTTTCGAAAAAGCATTTTTCCCCCAAAAAGAGCTTTTTGATTTTCTTTTTTTTTTAAATAACTTTAAATTACCAAGTCTAGGCATTGGGCACAAGGGGGGGTCAAAATGAACTTTCTTAACTTAATTCATAACGTCACATTTTCGAAAACTTAAGTAATGGGAAATGAATATTATGCCAAGAATATCAAACTCACCAAACTGATATTGCCAAGCACTACCAAAACTAGAAACCCTGCATTACACAGTTGCCAGGACCAAGTGCCCAAAATAGCACTTACTAAATAGCAAACTGCTAAAAATGGTAAGTGTGTCCAAACTCCAAACTGGCCCAAACTGAAACACACTAAAACTTACTAAAAATAGCAATACTGCCCACCAAGGATCAGAAAAAACCCAGAAAACTCTGGCAATAACTGCATAAACTTCTAAAAGTGCTGATACAAAACCTCTAAAGCTCTTGGAACTCTCCCAGCTCACTTGGAAGCATACGGAAAACCCTAGAGACTGGCCAATACTCATGGAACAACATGGTGTAAAAATGGGGACATTACAAATAAGAACCAGTAAATGGAATATGTCAAGAAAACCTATTGCACCATTCCACTAGGAAAAAACTGCCTTCCTAGGAACAACTGAAGCCCTACAAATCCAAAATGTTGAACCACTTTACTTATAAATTGAGAATTTCCACTTTCCAACATCAAAACATAAGAATTTGTACATGACATGACCTTGGCAATTGCCTCTTGAACTTCAATTAAACATTTTTGCACTTTTGATACTATAGCATTCACATATGCTCCTCTTATGTGCTTCATAAGCTGAGAAATTCCATTTAGCTACCAAATTTATTTAGGGTTTTAGGATTTCATCAACTCCAAATCTTTTTTTTGTAGGTTAAGTGTTAGGATTTTAGGATCTATATATTTCTAATATTATAATTGAAAGCCATAATGGTTTTATTATATTAATATTATATAGTTATTAATTAAATAAAGGAATACAAATTTAACAAAGCCAAATTTAAAATTGTGAAAGTCAAGCATTTTTTGAAAGGTTAAAAGCAGTCAAATTGTGAAAAATAGTAATGCCCCATGAAGATTTGTGTGGTTTCAAAGGCTTTAATTTGGGCTTGGTGGTGGGGGCTCCGTCCCTCGGCCCCACCCTCTATTGCAACATGGAGCGCTTGGAGGGCTACCCCTCAACCCCGCTGGGGGCATTGTCCCCAAAACCTCACAAGGGGCACTACCCCTTGACTTCGTTGGAGGAATTGCCTCCTAGATCTTGTGAGGAGCATTGCCCCTCAACCATGCTAGGTGTTGCTACCCTAGATCCATTTTTATTTTCTCTCTATATCTCTATGCTATCAAAATGCCTATAAATTAAAAAGTAGTAGGTTTTTTTTTTATATTTTTTCTAATAATCCATTTTTTTGAAAAAATCTTATACTTTTGATTTACCAATTTTTTTCCCAAAAGATTTTTGCTGTTATGGTTTGAAACATAGAAGCATATATCTGCAAAAAATCTTGATTAATCGCGATTTTTAAAAAATCGACAAGCTAGACGATTTTTCCCCATTTCAAACTACAAAATTGCCAATAAATTCGCACTGATTTTCGTGCGAATATAAACAAAATACCAAAAAAATTAAAAAACACGAGACCATAGCTTGTTGCTTACTATTATACTTTGATAAAAAAATTCCAAGCATTCATAGCTTGTTCGAAAGCAGCTGTTTTAGGCTTTTAGCCATAGCAGCAAGGCGGCGAACTGTTTGATAAAATGCTTTGGTAGACATGTATGAAAAATATGGTAGCATAGACAAGGTAGTGAACTGTTTGAAAAAAATGCCTCAAAGAAATGTGATCTCATGGTGATGGAATGCCATGATGAATGCCATGACAAGCAAATTGCTATGGATTGTCATGGCATTCCATCACCGTGAGACCACATTTCTTTGAGGCATTTTTTCGAATAGTTCACTGCCTTGTTCAAAAGCATCCATAGCAGCAAGGCAGTGAACTGTTTGATAAAATGCTTTGGTAGACATGTATGAAAAATGTGGTAGCATAGACAAGGCAGTGAACTGTTTGAAAAAATGCCTCAAAGAAATGTGGTCTCATGGTGATGGAATGCCATGACAAATTGCTATGGATTTGTCATGGCATTCCATCACCATGAGACCATATTTCTTTGAGGCATTTTTTCAAACAGTTCACTGCCTTGTCTATGCTATGGCTTACTATTTTGCTTTGATAGATTTTTTCCAAGCATCCATAGCTTGTTCAAAAGCACCTGTTTTAGGCTTTTAGCCATAGCAACAAGGCAGAATTGTTTGATAAAATGCTTTGGTAGACATGCATGAAAAATGTGGTAAAGATAGATAAAAACTATTTTTATGTTCGAAGAATGGTGATGGAATACCATGATTCCATCACCGTGAGACCACATTTCTTTGAGGCATTTTTTCAAATAGTTCAATTATGGTATTCCATCACCGTGAGACCACATTTCTTTGAGGTATTTTTCAAATAGTTCACTGCCTTTGTCTATGCTATTGCTTACTATTATGCTTTGATAGATTTTTTCCAAGCATCCATAGCTTGTTCGAAGCACCTGTTTTAGGCTTTTAGCCATAGCAACAAGGTAATGAACTGTTTGATAAAATGCTTTGGTAGACATGCATGGTGGTAGAAAGATAGACAAGGTACGAACTTGAAATGCCTCAAAGAAATGTGGTCTCATGGTGATGGATCATGGCATTCCATCACCATGAGACCACATTTTTTGAGGTATTTTTTCAAATAGCTCACGCCTTGTCTATGCTATATTGTTTACTATTATGCTTTTGACAGATTTTTCCAAGCATCCATAGCTTGTCGAAGCACCTGTTTTAGGCTTTTAGCCATAGCAGCAAGGCAGTGAACTGTTTGATAAAATGCTTTGGTAGACATGTATGAAAAATGTGGTAGCATAGACAAGGCAAAGGAACTGCTTGAAAAAATGCCTCAAAGAAATGTGGTCTCATGGAATGCCATGACAAGCAAATGCAATTGGCAGATTCTCCTAGTTATTAGTTATGCAATGTGAACTAATTGCATAACTACTTAGGTTGACTTTGAAAAAACTATATTGTAATCATAGTTCCACGGAGTTTCGGGGATGGGGACGGGGATGGGGGGACGGCAGGGGATGGGTTTCGGGGGCGCGGGGGCGGGGGGGCCTAAGTTTGGGGGCGGCAAGGGGACGGCGGGGGGGGAGCGGTGTATTGAAATGCATATAGTACTTGAAAAATTAGTTATAAAAAGATGTATAACTGTAAAAGCCTAAGGAATAAGTAAATTTTAGAGTTTAAACACATTGTAATGATTTCATTGAACTAGTGAACATTGAAACAATGAAAATCAAAATGGAAATATACTTGTAACTTAATAGACACTGTGATTGGAACAAGAACTAGCTGTTTCATAATTTGAATTTCAGAATTTCATAGTCATGATTCATAATTACAATCAAGTATCAAGTTATCAACACAACAGTGTTCAAACTTCAAACTTAAAAAACAAAATACTAAATAGCTAATGGCCTGATGCCTCTAATGATCTAATCATCTCCAACTCCAAGCTCCATGCCAATCTCCTCATCACTTGAACTGTCGGACAGGGACCCCAAATGCTCAAACTCATCTAAACTAAAGGAAGTCTTAAAAATTTAATAATATAATATATTATATTTATATTAAACTTTAAATTTAACTATGTAAATCTTTGTTTTTAATTTAAAAATAAAAAATCATTATTTTAATAGGGGACGTCTAAGTTACCGAATCGGGTACGAGTACAGATACGGGTACGTGGGCGGCAAAAAAAAAAATAGGGGGTGGGTACGTCTGTACAAAAAATATATAAAAATCATAGATATATACATGTTTGCAGCCTAAAAAATAAAAACAAGAATTAAATTTAGAATAAAAAATATAATGCATATGCTAAATAAAATTTAGAACTACCATAAATATTACAAATTTTAAATACAATTATACAAATTTAATTTGATATCAATTTGTCAAAACTTGAATATTACATAGATATATTGAATGTCAAAACTTGATTTATATTTATTATTTTAAGATTTTAAAGTTTAAAGTTTAAAGTTTAAAGTTCAATTAAATACTAAAATTAATTTTTATTAAATAATAAATATTTATTAATATTAAATAAGTATGGAAAAAACGTGGGCGGATGGGCGGGCCCTTCCCCTGCCTCTCTTTTCGCCACCCGAATTCCTGGGTGTGCATGAGTTGGCTATGGGACGGCGTGGGTGTAAGCAGAGGTGGCATCGCCATGTCACTTCTCGACCCTTCTTATTCATTGTGGGGGAAGATAGCTTTCTTAAATGTGTTCGGCTCTTGTTATTCGTGGAGCCTTTGTGTTCGTCTGGGAGGAGGCTTGGCTTTGCTTTCAAGTTATCCACTTAGCGACACGTCGGGTACGAATACCTTTGAAACGACTGTTGCTTGGCCGGGTGGCGGCTCATCTCATTTGAAGTGATTATGATTTGAAGGTGTAAGGACTGCGTCCGTAGCCATTCTTCATGGCAAGGATGCGATGATCGTCCTATTTTTATTCCGCCTCTTGTGCGGTGGTCAGGCGGATCCTCTCACGGGTCTATTTATGGATCCATCGTATTCATCTTGTTATTTCGTCTTCGCATCTTGGCATTGTTTTGTTTCTTTGCAGGGTGCGGCTGTTATCATGGAGAGGTCGACTAAATCAAAATTCACCATTCATGTTTCGCTCGAAGGCTTGGATTGCTTCAGAGTCGATACACCGGTCTCTCTGGTGGCGACGGAGAGGCAGATTGCCTTCAGGGAAGTCACGGATCAGAGATTAAAGCGTATACTGTCAGAGGATGATCCTGTCTCGTTGGTTGCGGTTAAGATGATTCTGGGTGAAGAACACCTGCAAAGAAGGGAGTATGCCAGAGATAACGCTCATGTCTCCTCACGTTTTCTTGCAGCGTTACTGGACTTGGAGACTCCGAAGAAGGTGGCAATGGAAATGATGGTGCGCTTGTTCCGCGCCGACCTACTCGGTGGTCTTGAAGAAACTCTGAAGGCGGCCTTCTTAGGCAAAGGCATACCGCGTCCGGCTGACTTATCTCTCTTATGGGACACGGAGGAAGCCGTTAAAGTGTATCCCTTTCTTCTTGACCTCAAAGGACCTACTCTGTCGCGACATAGAAAGTTTGCGGACGTGGCCGTGGAGTTCTTGAAGCGTAAATTAAAGTTGGTGCCGGCGGAAGGGAATGACTGGTTGGAGGGCTTTGTTAGTTTCGCGGAAGTCAATGGTTTCATGTAAGGGTTGGCTCTGTGTCTGAAGTCTCTCGTTGCTTCTTACTGTTTTTTGGTGGTCTTCTGCACCTTTTTTTGCAACTGGTTTTATGGTGGTTGCGGGTTGGTCTGCGACCCTTCTCTTCTCCCCTATTGTTTCGTGGGTGGTCTTTGGTGCATGCTTTGGGGCTGTAGAAACCATGGTTTTGTGTCTCGGTTGGGTTGGCGTTTTGCCTGGATGTGTCTTATGGATGGTTGCTCCTGCGTTGCAGACGTTTGTATATTTCTTCGATTTCAATATAAAATTTCTACCGTGTGTATCAAAAAAAAAAAAAAAGTATGGAAAAAATTAAATATAAATGAAATAGTTTAAATTGTATGTATAACATAATAATAATATTATTATATTTTAATATTTATAAACAATATTATCTTAAAAAAGCAATATTAAATTTTAATTGTTAAAACTTAAAACTTAAAACATTAACTATAAAAATTAAAAAGAAATTATTATATTATATTTTATAAACAATATTACCATAAAAAGACAATATTAAATTTTAATAGTTAAATCGTAGAACTTAAACCATAAAACTAAACTAATAAAAATTAAAAATAAATGTTTGGTTTCATTTTTACTGTAAACGAAAGAAAAAAAATTTAAAAAATTACGGAGCGTAAGCACACAATTTCTGAAATTGGCGTGAATGTTTTCTGGAACTTGCGCATTTATTCTCTTGCAGAAACTAGGATAAACGATAACCTCTTGCAGTCCGCGATTTTTCAGCAGACTGTGATATTTTTTTGAGCACAAGGTTATTCTAGCAATCCGCGATTTTTTTGAAACCAATGCGTTTATCTTTCTTTCTTTTCCCTGAATCGCGTGCCTTTCTCCTGCTAGAAGTCGTGGGATGGAAAAACGAAGAGAAACAAGGTTAAGAAAACAGAAAAACGGGTTAGATTTTTTTAGCAAACCCGTGCCCTGTTCGATTCCATGGGGTTTTTTGTGGGAAACTTGGAGTCTTGGAGACGCCCAGAAGACTCCGAGATGCGACGAAGTCTCCTTTTGAAGGAAACATCCAGGAGACGGTGGAGGGATGGGGAGACGGCGGGGGGACGTTTCCTTGACGTCCCCGTGTCTCGGAAACGTCCCCGTCTACGAGACGGCTCATTTTTGGGGGGGGGACGCGTCCCTATGGAACTATGATTGTAATTGAAATTTTGTCCTCTATCAGCATCTAGTTATTAGTTATGCAATGTGAAGTAATGCTTTGAGTTTGAAAGATGCAAAATGCAATGTAATCAGCAATATGAATATAAACTACAAAAATCTATTTTCTACAATTCATTAGTTAAACTCTTTATTTTATTTGCTCTCTATATCTCTATGATATGCAAATGCCTTTCAATTTCAAAAAAACGTAGTTTTTATCTCTTGTTCTACAATTTTTTACATTTTTTTAAATCCGATTTTTTCCCCATTTTTTCAAAAAATCTTATACTTTTGGTTTGCTGATTTTTTTCCCAAAAGATTTTTGCTGCTATGGTTTGAACGATGAATATTTTATAATATTTATCATTTCTATTTTAAATGGCATTCAAGTTTATAGTGGTTTTGTTGTTGATATGATGCTATGCCATATTCTAATCTTAATTCATGGTTTTAGGTTGCATATATATATATATGATTTTAACATTTTTTTGTATGGACAAATCCAAAACAAACGCAAACCCAAAAAACATTTGTCGGATCCATGAACTTGAACCAAGATCAATACTAGAATTGACAACTTAACCTTAGACCTAACTATCAACTATTCTCCAGATCTTTATTTTATGTCCTAGAAATTTTCTTATAGGCTGGACTTTGAACTTTAACCATGAAGATCCAAATATCCAAATAAAAAGAATAATGTTGAAATATCAACAAAACGCACAATACAAGATATATGGTAGGCCAATGTGCCTTAATCTTCAATATACTAATAATAGAATACATTCAATAGAGGGTTTGGCAATACAATAGCATGCATGGCTATTGTGGTAAAGTCAAAGAATTGCCACAATGATGACCTAAGTTCAAATTTCAACGAAAGAACCATCAAGCTTGCTTCAATCTTGTTGTGTTAAAGCAAGGAAAAATGTATATGTAGTAACAAACCTAGGAATAGGGCCCCTATTTGTGTGCCAATGTTCAAGGGATTTGATGTGAACCCCCATTTCTCTACCAAAAATGAACATAGGGTTATACCAAAAAATACTCCTTAAGAAATGAGCCACTCCAAGAAATCTCATGCTATAAGAGCCAAATCTGCTACACTACTCTATCTTTACTCAATAGAACAAATTCATAATCAATAATTATTACAATAATAGATGTGTTGGTAAATAGTTTCACATCCAATACAATAAAAAATTACATTTGCAATTTATTACGTTGCTACTGATGTCAAAAGTTGTGGAAATCATAATATCTACAAAGCAGCCTTGAGGAAGATGAAGACTATAATGAGTTAACATTTGATCCCTTCATAATTTGTGTTTGTGGTATACACTTCTTAATCAAGCAAACCCTTCAAGCATCCGACACCTTTAAGGTATGAATGAATTTCAGTATCCCTCTTCTTTTAAGGAAAAATCAATGCATATGAAGTAGAAAAATGGCTTGACCTATTGGAATCAAATTTCTTTATAAGTAAGTTTTATGACAGTAAAAAAATATCTATACTTTATTAAGTTTCTTCTTGTGTCAAAAAAAAAAGCTGTGAACCATATTGTCTTCACCACAGCCTAGAGGAAGATTAAGACCAGGATGAGTTAGCAGTAGCACTTGAAGAAAAAGATACTCCAAAGAAAACTTGGACAGACCTAGTAGAGGCTATTCACGAGTGCTACCCTGTGAAGAATTATCATGACCAGTACAAAATGTTACAGCACATGCACCAAGAACAAACAAATGTTGCAAAAGTGTACCAATGCATTGCATGGCTTGTCGGCAAAAGTTCATAATATGATAATTAGAAACACATAGTTCTCAAACATTGCAGCATCTTTTAGTTATAAAACCAAACAATAAATAGAATTCTTGAAGATTTAGGACATTGGGAAAAGCCTATTGGTATGTGGTCAAGACCAAATAAGATTTTATAGATATATGCAGGAAAGAAACTAGTCCCAATAATAATGACATTAAGTTTGACTAGGACCAACTCATTCAGTCAAAGCCTCCTTTGACAAACATATCCTCTAATAAGAATCCACTCAACATATTGAACTGCTAGGATGTCCACAAGCACAAGCTTCAAGTTCTAAAAGTGCTTCATATGGACCGCAAGTAAACCAAAGGGTATTATTTATAATTTTATATTTTTTAATACAACACATCAAAACATTTGGCAAACCTCAATACTAAAACTGAAAACAGTATAAATTTGAATTATGTGTTAGGTGAATTAAAAGATAATCAATGTATTTTGGTTTGCATCTCAGACAACTACCACATTTTCCAAATGCCAGACTCCCGCAAGTCAATGTCCAGGTTCAAAAGTAATGTATGCTTCATAGAGTAGAAATAATTGCCAAAAAGAAAATAAGACTACAATGCAAGCTTATAAAAGATAGGTCCTTACAAAGTACATGAGTGTAATCTTCTTTCTGAATCTCATTTCTCAGACAATTGTGCATTGCAACATACAATTAAATTTTAACAACCCAAACTAACCTTTGAGAACCAGTCTTCACATTTGATATTGAAAGTTTGTCAATATTACTAAATACGATTTCTTTCTTCAAGTTTACTAAAGTCCCATCTGTTACATTTACGGGCACAAGGACAGCGAAAGCAAGGATCGCCAATGGAACAAAGATTTTCAGACTGCACCACAGAAAATAAAAACATTAGCATAGAATACATTGCAGGCCCTGCTCAAATGGGCATGCCTGAAGTGTAAGCTAGTGCACAGTGCATGCAGATTAGTAAAGCCAAGCAAATTCAATAAAGAATCCATATAGTTCCCGACTTCTTGAGATATTCAACATTGAAAGAAATGAAACTAGAAAAGTAAGCCATCATGTTTATCAAATTCCAAAAGCATTTTGAAGTCCAGCATTATGATGATATTGTATGTAGAATAAAGATAGAAAATTCTTTTAGTTTCCAGTGAACAAAATATTAATTCCTTATACCAACACAAACTCCAACAAGAACAACTTGTCTAGTTCCTAACAGATATGCAAAAGGTACAGAGACAGTAGTCTCAGTTGCTCATGCTTAATTATCAACTTATCAGGATATTCCTTGTACGTTAACCTACATGTTGATAGTTAATGGTCACTAGGATCAACATACAAACATTAACAGAACCATTATTTCCAATTATCCATGCATGATGTTTTGCAAACTTGTTGTCCATTTATATGTTCTGACTCCTGAACGATCCCATTAACAACTTCTTGTAGTGGACTATTGGAAAACAAGGAACAAAAATAGATACAGAATTAATGTCCACTAGCATCTAAGTGATTGATAGAATTATAGAAAAACAATTGAAGTTAAGGACATGGAAATGTGCAAACTTCAACTTAAAAAACCTATCTTTGCCTCAAGCCCAGGGCAGAAAATGGTTGAAGGTTTATCTCACTTCCCCGTAGCATCAACACAGTAAACAAGTAGCAAGTAGCAGATGAAGTGCTAAGCAATAGCCACAAGACCATTTTTTGCGAAGTTGAGCAATGTAATTACTTCCAAGTTGAATCACATGAAAAACCGGAATTAGGATAGATAAAAAATGTTATTATAGATTTTGCTCTTTGTGAAGGATGTTCATGATGAGCTTGTTAATATGATTCTGGGCATTTCTGTTGCTAAGATGCTCATCTTGTGCTAAGTCATCTCATGGATGAAGAGAGCTAATAGTGTTCCATCTGAAACACAGAAAAGGCTAAAAGGGAACCCTCCAAAACTCTAGGCACACAGTAGTCACAGCCACAAATCTGATAGTTCACCAGGCATCTGAAGATGAAGAGATACTGTATCTATGGTTCCATGCAAAAAAATTGACAGATCAATTATATCTGGAACAAACTGCATCTATCCTGAGCTGACGATAGAAAGCTTGAATCTGACATAAAAGGAAACTCAGATTGTGCGTAAAGTTAATGTACATCAAATTGGGCAAATCCATCATCAATCTGGAGATGGCTATTGGAGTAGGAATAAGATTTGATGAGAGAAGATTTGGAGGTGGGACAAGATAATTATGTCATATTTAAAGACCATGTAGTGTTTCTTGTTAAGACTTTGCTGATTGCCTCCTGACTACTGCATTTGATATACCATTTAGAGAGGTTTGAAACACAACTGGAAAATACAGAAGACAGGTGATGATCTATGTAAATATCTAAGTTGCAAAGGGTAACACTTCACACAACCCAATGTTGGGAAACCCCTGATTGACAAGCTTCTTGGAGGCCTGTAATAAAACAAATGGATATCTGACCTGTCCAGATATGTATCTGCCCATGCAACAGAATTCTTGGAATTAACTATCTCTCAAACTGCAGCTTTGATACTGAAGATAACAAATTTTACCTTCAAAAGAAGGAGAAAACATAACTTACAAAATCGTGTTCTGAAAAAGTAATCACACGCATGTTATCTGGAAAAGCTTTGGAAAAAGTAATTATCACAACCATCCTTGCATGTAGTAGCTAATATCAATAAAGAATATAGGTGCTCCCATTTTACTAATGACTCTGACCATTGTCAAAGCGGACATCACATGGCACTACAACCATCATCTTCAGCAGTACAGCATGGCTATATTAAGTCTGGTATAGTTGTGACAGAAGGTGAATCAAATTACCAAGGCAAACATAACATAAATTGTCAACTTTGAACTCTCTGGAAGTATATTTCATTTCACATGAAGAAATACCACCACCACATTTCTCAGTGAAAGGTAATTTAAATTTGAACTAGATAGGAATTATAGCTGTTGCCAATAGTAATACTTTAGTAAGTGTATTTAGTTTAAAAAAAAACAGCAATCTCCTTGTTAAAATTTCCCTGGAAAGCCAACTGTCTGGCACTTCCAATGCTTTACGTATCCTCGGTGACAAGTTAATTAAGACAACATTAAAGGTTGAGACCCATGGAGAGGATACTGCTCCGATTATTTTAGCCTCAGTAATCCCATCAAATGGATAAATTTTTAAAATGCAGAAACCACAACCTTTCTGACAAAAACTTAGAATGGCTACTGTTTAGGAAAGAGATTTTCGGCTGCTAAGGGAGAGTAGAGCTAAAAGTTGACTGTACCTCCTTTTAATATTTTGAATTGGAAGCATATATGTGATCTGAATTTTTTGTAAAGTTTCTTCAAAATATATATTGATAACTTAGCGAAGAAATTCCCTAAATAGATGAAGCGGAGCTGAAATTTTCATATCTTCCTAGATCATTTTACTGTAAAAGGCATCTAAATTGACTCAACAACACCTGGTTCTATTGAACCACAAGGTAAGTCTGGAATAATTCTGGAGAGAAGGCTGAAAAAATTCAGAGGGCAATGTTACCATTAGTTTCAAAAAATGGATTCTGATGAAACTAAGTTGATTACCACAGACGAAATTCCTCTAATCCTATTTCTCATTTGAAAGCAGTTTATAGTGAACTTAAAGGGAATTCCTAGGGTGTTGGATAACACGAAATAGCAAAACATTGCTCTATCACTCTGTTGCCCCTTAAAAAGAATTGTAAAGTTAGTTGAAGGAAACCATGAAATATATACCCATGCTAAAACTCTGCTAGAACTAAGTTGATTACCACAGATGAAATTCCTCTAATCCTATTTCTCATTTGAAAGCAGTTTATAGTGAACTTAAAGGGAATTCCTAGGGTGTTGGATAACACGAAATAACAAAACATTGCTCTATCACTCTATTGCCCCTTAAAAAAATTTGAAATGTTAGATATAACCTCTTGTTAATACCCATGGCTAAAACTCTGCTAGATATAACCTCTTGTTAATACGGCCAGTATATCATGTTAAACTAGTACTCTTGGCCATTTGTGAGGATAAGGATTCAAGTCTCGCGTTAGTTTTAAGAGAGTATCTACTTCTTGTAAATGGCTTTGGTCAATTTAAGAATAAATATACCAACGAAAGCACCTCAAAATATGCAGACAACAAGAAATTGTTTCTGGATAAAAACAGGAATATCTAAGTTCCGGATCAAACCTATAGATTATTCATCTTAATGATAGATCACAAAGTGTGACAAAAAGGGTCAATCTTTTCGTATTAAGTTACCCATACAGGTATGTGTTCTGGTGGGTAACAGGTATGTGTTCAGGTACAGGTACCGTGTTCGCCATTTCATTTAGACCCTGTTACCGGTATCAACTCCTCTAGGCCAGTACACGGTAAGATAGCTCTGAAACATTCCCGTGTGATTTTCATAGAGAAACATATTTTTTAACAATTTGATTAACTGCGGATGCTTGGCCCCTCTAATTCGTAGGCTGAACTGATTCTACAGCAAGGGTTTCACCCCCTGCAAATTTAAATTGATAAAATTATATGGCTGAGACCATTTGAATACATTACTTCCTCGAACAGCTGAGCAAAGAATTTTGCGAAAAAATTGGCAATTTAAGTCGAATACAAACATAAATCGTTTTGTCTAGACTCCAAGACGGTTTGAAGATTACAATCAAACTCAAGAACACAACAAGGACAAGTAGTTCAGCCATACAACACATCAGAAAAAAAATGGGAGGTCTGAGATTAAGACCTAGCTGCTCCATAGAAAATGTACCCAAAGCAAACATATATGTAATATATGTGAAGAAAGGTGTGTTTAGAAACATATGTGAAGGAAGGTGTATTTCTTTGCCTGAGGAGATAAGTACTGAGGTAAAACAACAAAATCCACAGAAAATTCACAAACAACAGTTTAAATAGATATATAAAGGACGTTGTAAATGGTTACCCGAGGAGATAAATGCGAAGGTAAACAACCGAATCAAGGCCGGCATGATCAATAAGCTCGTCTTCCGGCATTTTGAGAGCCTGAGGCATCCAACCGAGGAATCGAACATACGCCTTGTAGTCTAAATTCACAAACTTGCTCACATATCCTCTGCCTCTATTCGCGGGGCTCTGCCTCTCCCCTTTCAGATACCATTTCGGGAAATACACTCGGTGGTTTATGGGCTGCAGCTTCAGAATTGCAAACGCCACTAGAAATGCAAACGCTGCCAGAAGATTTATCACTGCAGACACCGTAATGTCTCCCAATGTCGCCATTAATGCAGCTCTTTTTTCGCTACTTGTTTTATTTTCTCATGGCCCTCGCGGAATATTTATGGATTAAGATATATTCATGTTGAGTATATGTCAATGTCTGCCTATTGTGTCAATTCGTGTTATAAAGCGATGGGTGATGCTTTTGCTATCAATTATTTTTTGACTGTTAGTGGTGGAGCCGACAAGGCTACAGTCTTGACGATCACAGCGGGATTCGAAACTGTGACCTCGGGACGTTGGAGTCGTATAGCCTAATACAGAAATTTCGCCTTCGAAGACGGAAGGTCCAGCCTGGCAATAGTACACAACAATAACTTATCGCTACAGCCTGCAATGACGCGTGCCTTCATGTACATCGTTATTATCTTTCTTTTGCGGCGCACAATGGCGCGGTATAGTTTACTTTAAATTTGACGGCCACCTTTCTCCGTAAAACGGCTACTTAATGACGCCAATTTTTCACTTTTGACCGTTTTAATAGATAAAGATTCTTTCTTGTCGGTTTAGCGAGGTCTACACTTCCCCCGAAGTTCATGCATATAAGCTAAAGATTCTACGCAATGATTCAAGGTAAACAATGAGACACCAATATTATTTGATGTGAGATTTTCTTTTAGAATTTTCACATGATTTGTTTTTCGTTAAAAGTTATATGATTCATGATGATTTCTAATATCTTTTTAGAAAATATTAATTTATGTAATACAATTGTAAGGAATTATGTTAAAATTAATTAAATTTATTATCATAATAAATAATTTATAATTTTAAAATTAAGAGTTTAGATTGATGACGACATCGAATTAAATTTATTTTAAATATTTTAGTTTTTGATTTAGTGAATTTAATTTTGTAAGATATTTTTATTTTTATCTAAAAGTTTGAGTTTATTAGATGACTACATATAAATCAATAAAAATATATGTTTGAGTGTTCGAATTTATACCTAGGCAAGAGTATTGTTCTCATTTTGTCAAACCCTAGATATTGATTTAAAGACTTTGTACACAAAGTGAAGATAATAGATGATTGTATAGTGTGCCCTAGATTGTAACACAAATATCAATGTGTAGTGAATTCGTCATGCTTTCGAATTTTAACAAAAATAATAACTTATTGAAACTCTATGGAGCATAGAATGTTATTTATTATCATTCATAGTGGCTTCCTTTATTGTTTAATATAAAACTTCACACACCCCTATATATGAGGAGTGTGGGGCAAATTATCTAAAAGTATGTTTATTTTAAAGTTAACGTGCTAGTTATTTTGATTCATTGGGTTGTCATGTTTAATCAATAGTTAAGATTGTCTCTCTTTTTGATAATCTATAAGTTTAGGGTTCTCTTCACTTATAAAGATCTTTTGGCTTCTAATAAATGAAAGTATTATTTTGGCTTTGTTTATCATATCTCAACTCGAAGATTATCATCTAGTTTTAATTATATGTATATTTAATTGTTTATGGCCCTTAAGTGGAAGCTAGTTGAACCAACCTTCATGACAAATATTAATCGTTGTCTCCTCATGGTCATCTAACTGAAGTAGCTTGAACTAACTTTAGTTGTAATCCTTATATTTTCATGTTTGAGAAATTATTTAAATATTAAAGTGGGGATTGATTAATTATTACTTTTGTTGAAAGGAAGCAAGGTACACAAAAATACTTTGTAAACTAATCTCAAAGGAGAGTATTGTGCAAATTTTAGATCTTTATAATTACAAAAGGAGAAACACATGTAAAACATAAACAAAATAACATTACAACATAGGTGTACCTGAGGAAAAATATTTTGGAAGAAAAACCCCACACTCTCAAACAACCTGATGTAATATTCAATAATATATACATAGTTAAAATGCATTTGTAAAGCAAGACTTTACATCACCAACTACATATATCTAGAGTAATTTCCATACCATAACAATACCTGCAAACACACTATCAAAGCTTTCGTCTCAAGCATCTTATAAACAAAAGTAGTACATGAAACCATCAAATGATTGGTATTTACAAAACTATGAGAAAAAACCACCCAAAATGTGTCACCCAAATAAAAAGAACTAGAAAACCAACATCTAAGTCCTAAGATGAGTTCCCGATCTAAAATAACATATTGTTGCTTGTGTTGTAGTGTAAAAAAAATACAAGAAAGATACACACAATATGCCCCCCCTTTTCACTAGTCTCAAAGTTCACCCCTAGAGATTATATGTTTGTCACTTTATACTTAGTGCAGTTACAAAGATTTTACCAAATTAATAAAATTCATAGAATTCAAAATCGCCAAAAAAGCTTTTGATACATTATAGGCCTAATATGAAATATATATAAAATATCTATATGGTTGTTTAGTTCTCTCCAATAGCTTTCCAATGTTTATTCATTTGCAAAAATAGAGATCTAAGGTACAATTCATTGCATATTCAAGAATGGAATAATAACTAATTTCAACCTACAATATTTAGATTAAAATGGCATTTTTTAATTAAAACCATCATGGTCGAAAAGTAACCTTTACCAATTTTTCACTACCCATTTATTTACAAAAAGTTGACACCATGACAAAATGTTATACCAAAACAAAAAAAATAGCCCTTTTGAAGCAAATAAAAGATCTCTCCTCTTGAAAGGGTGGCTCCTTGGTGGATTTTGGGTGGCAACACTAATGGAGTAGCCAAAGCATAACATTTAGGGTGAAAATCAATTAGGAGTCTCTTTTAAACCTCTAGCAACTATATTTTTCATTATGATGGTTTAGGGGGAGTTGTAGGTGGCTCAAGAGGAGCTCATAGGGTCTTAAGAGGATTGAATGCCTTACTGTTTAAAGCATTTATAACATAATTTTATTTGCTAAGAACTTAAAGTGCAATGTTCATGTTTTTAGTTTTTTTTTTTTTAATCTTGCCTTGAACTATGTGTTGGGAGGCCATACAATCCTCCTAGCAAAAAAATTGCTACAAATGCTTCTAGCACAAAAAATACATATTTTTTTATATGAAAATAAGGGTTTAGGCCTTCTAGATGCAACGGTGAGGCTATTTTGGCCTAAGAACACCCCATTTGAAAGCTATTCATTAGATATAAGCTTCAAACCCTTGTTTTCTACTATACCATACAATCTCCAATTCAAGTGAAACACAATCCAATCCTAAACTTCTCAAGCCTCCTCAACATGTTGGAATAGCTAAAAATATTGTTAATATGACCAAAAGAGAAAAATCACCTAGATCTTACCAAAACACATATGTAATAGAAGAGATTAACATATATTCATAATTTCTTTTGATTCTCCAAATCATTCAAAAATACACAAGAAAAGCATATAGGAATTTACAAGATTTTGTATATAAAAATATAATTTCTCAATGAGAAATTCTAGTACTCAAAACTCTAAAACCCAAAGCTAAGGTACCATTAGAAATTTGAAATAGATGCATAAACTTCAAGAAATTTTTAAGAGATAAATAAGCTATGAAAATATAAATGAAAAATACAAATATAGACTAGGGATTCCAAGAGATGTGAAAATTTGAAGATGATAAAATTGCTTAAAGAGCTCACAAAGAGAAGTTATAAGAAAAAATTTAAAATACAAGCTAGATAGTCAGTTTATATAGACTCAAGGAGAAAGTGGAGGTGGAAATTCCAACCAATAAGGAGTCACCAACAAGTGGTATAAAAATATAAAATGTAATTCTCTTGTAGGGTGATGGCACCTCAACAACCCACTCGCCTAATTAAACCCACTTTATTAACTTGAGAAAGCTTCTATAAAAGTGTAGGAAAAACTTAGGAAAAGGAAATAAAAACACACATTAATAATGTTGAAGGTACAATTTTACAAGTGTTGTTGCCTTTATTTTTATTTTTTCTTAGACCTATATGTTGTGAATGAGTGGAAGCATAAAGTCATGTCCCACATATAAGACATGTTAATTCAATAATTTATGCAAAATAATATGTTTGTCTTGAATTGCAGTATTGGCATGGTGTGATGGTTTATAGGTAGCATTGTTGTTCTTGCCACCAAAGGTTTCAAACCGTTGGGGTGGTATTGAATGGTTATTATCGGTTCATAGCTCGGTCCAAGCGTTTTGAATAAAAATTATGTTTGTCTTGGGACACAAAGAAAAATTGGATTAAGTTCAATATAAATAATATTATTGAATATGTATGTCCCTTAAAGTTTAACGCTATACCATTTTAACTCAAGTCATGTGGAATGATATAACCATTTTCATGATTAAAATGGAGTTCATGTGACATAAAAATTTACAGCAATATGTCCCTCACAAAAGCTTTTCCCAAAATATATATTTAATCTACTTATTATTTTATTTATCAAAGGTGACAAGTGAAACTTTTACAAAATCAAAGAAATAGAAGCATATTACCTTCTAAGCGACAAGATAACATCTTTATATACGTCTTAGATTACCTTTATAGACACGACAAAGAACTCAAACACATCAAATGGATATTTTTTAAAATAATTGAATAAGAAAAAGTAGTGGAAGAACAACAATTATAGGATAAAGGACTATACAACATAGTAGATAGCTAAGAATAGGGAGAATTCTAACTCAATAGTGATCATAGAAATTACCCCCATCATCAAGATTTTTTATCAAAATAGAAGCCTCCAATGATCAGAGAAAATATTCTCTACAATGAGAAATCATTATGTACCTCAAAAGAAAATATAGATATTTGAAGATTTTTGAATTTTTTGGTGTAGGAATTTGTTTTACTAAATTTTTGCGCCCTTCCTTTCTATCACAATTCAAAACATATATATATATATACTTAAATTTTGAGTTCCACTTATCCTTATTAGGGGCCACCTTTTTTCCTTTTCACGAGTATTTTATTTGTCTTAACTTGCATAATTAAGGTGTGTTTAAATGAAAACTAATTCAACATGACTCTTAAAAAAAAGGATTTATTTTGGAATTCTATCCTTGCATTTTTTGTCCTTGACAATATTGCATAACTCTTTTCTAATCATATAGCCCCTCTTGATTCAAAAAAAAATCTTCAAATGGTTGCTTGACAATAATATAATATAGGAGATTAAAAACGTTGATTAGAATGTAAAATGATAGTGTTATTTTACATTATTCATACTTTGTACTATATATTTGTAAGTTTTAATATGAAGTTTTGAAGCCTCTTGGAGGTGTCAAAGTAAATTAGTGAGAAGCTAAAATAAAGGCAAATCATCAAACTTGTTGATCAACTACATGATGGAATGTATTAAGATAAGAATTATTAGATTTGGAAACTATCTTGAATTCCTATAAAGTTGTAATTGGTTTTAAAAAATAAGTGCAAAATCAAAGTTCATTTAAACCATTATTTTAAAAATGAATTTAATGTGTATTGTTTGATCACCACCCAATGGTGGGTTAGGTACAACCCATTTAGTTTCATTTATTAATATTGGTTGTCGAGATATTTTGGGCTCTTCTCTCTCAATCTTTTGCATTCTATTTGATCAGTTTATCCTTCCAGTTATCACTTGGGTCATTGGAGATATCCTAATTTAGCCCTTGATTTTTGCTCAACACTAGTTTTTAAGAGTTATAAAGTGAGTTTAATTTAAAGCTAATTATTCTAAAAGACAAAAATATTTGTTTGTTGTTGAAATTGGATATATGTTCTTATGGATTATTTCTTCAAAGTTGAGGGTTTCTATTTTGAAACAAATATGTTTGGTTTTAAACCCAAAAAATATATGGCTTGAATATGTTTCAATCACGTGATGAAGGTATGAAAATGATATTTAGGCCACAAAGCCACATGCAAAATTTTGGGTTCCTTGTCATTTTAATTTTATTGAAAATATTTGCAAATTTAGGATTCAATAAATATCTTCATTGTTGAGGATTTTCAAAGCAAGATTTTGGTAAAATTTGTTTATGCGTCTAATAGAACCCAATTATTTTGTTTGAGTGTACTTTATATGATAGAGAAAAAAGATAAATGTAGATGTTGAAAGATATATTTTTAGTCATTTGTAATTATTGAAATTTGTTTGTAAATTAATTTCAATAATAGGTTTATTAGTTAAATGCTATCAAAGTAATATTTTTGGTATAACTGCTTTCATGAAAACATGGTCAAGATTACTAGTTATATTTTTTATTACTAATGGGCTTTGTTCTAGTGATGTTGAATTGGAATCAAGAAAATAACTCTTATAGAGGTGGAGCTTGGGGAGGTTGGAATAGTTGATCTAATTTTAAGAATAATTACTTTATCAAAGGTAACCATGGAGACACACTTCAAAATGATGAGTCTTTTCATTGTTTAGGTAACAAGGTTCATGATAGGAACACTTAAATATCCATTTGCACAAATTCCCATAAGCCTCAACTATGTAGTATTCTCAAGCGATCTTACCCAACATGAAAAGTTTAATCAACTCATTATTGAATAGAAAAACCCTCATTTTATTCCAAATCCTTACCATAACCCTCCTAACCTAAACTATTTTAAAAATAATATTGGCAATCTTGTCATGAACTATCCTACTCACTTAACCTCTTGTTCTTAAGAGTCAATTCATTCTCACTCTTGTTATTTTCTAGTTGCTCAAGATGCTACCTATGCTTCTCTAAAATTTGATGGACACTTCAATCTCCTTTGAGTCAATGAAACTATTGGTCACCCTATCTCTCCACCTCATGCTCATTCTTCATCCCACCCCACTATCTTTTGACAAGTTATCCCTTCCACATCTAAGGTTGTTAAATCCTCTTCTACCTCACCTTTAGTGACATAAGTGCTCAAGAAAGTCAAATTGAAAGTACAAGATGAAGTTAGGATTTTGACTTATACTAAATTTCCCATAACTTTGTATGAGCACATAGAATAAAATAAATGGCCACAATCCATTACAATATTTGACTCGGGAGGATGAGTAGGCTACTTGTTATGATTGAAAATTATTTCCTTTCTACTTTGTTAGTGAACACTATGAGTTTTGTGTTTGATACCTATGGTACTTTGGAGATTTTGCATATTCAATGGACTCATGTTGGATAATTTATGGTTGGTGATATATCAAATTTTATTGTTATATATTAGTTCATATGACAATTGATTTTGTAGACATTAAATTTATGTACACACTAATTTTTGTAATACCATCTCATGTTAAAATTCAATGCAATTACCATCCCTTAATCTATTAAAATAATTAATATCATCCTAAGTCCATCACTTTATCACAATTAAATTTATTAAATAATATTTATTATTTAATTAATTTAATTCAATCTAAATTATCCATAATTAAATTAAGTTAAATCCTAAATTACACCTCACAAATTAATTATCAAATCAAAATAGTTAGCTAAATAGTCAATTTAGTTAACTCACTGATCAATTCTATTAAGAATCCAATCAGTTTGGCCAACTCAAGATCATAAATTAATTAAATAATTATCAATTCACCAATCAAATGAGTTGATTATCTAGATCTCCATTTATTTTTCAAATTGATTGCCACCTCTTCCCTTCACATCCACTAATTATGCACCTAGTTCATGATCAAGTATTTAATCTCCACCATTAAATTTCCATTCAAAATTTCAATAAATTGGAGCTTAAAATCATCCATTTTCATCCACTCCCAAATCAAGCAAGTAGATATTTTTCATTGAGCAACAACATCCACTTCATTGACAATGACAGTTTGTATTGGTTTTACATTTATGATTTTATTCATTTTGTTTTTATGCAAATTGTTATTGCCCTTAATTGAATTTAAGTGAGAGTTTTAATTTCATTCAAAGTTTGATTATGTTATTTTATTATCCTTTTTATTTCCATTTGATTTCACCTCTCACATTTTTGGCACACTTGGTGGGACCTTGTTATGAGCTAATTCATTAATTACAAAATTGAATGTTTATTGTTTTTGCAAGTTCTAAGCATTTTCTAATAGGTGGGACCTACTCTTTTGTCTAGATTCTATCCTTTCCATTTTTATTTTATTTCTTACATAATGCGTTAAAAAAAATTAAATGATAAGGTTTTTTTGAAGATTTCAAGATTTTGTGAAGCTTTCATGTGGCTTATGTTTTGAGGTAATCCTTATTTTTATTTCATGGAAAAATGTGAATAAGAAGTTTTAGAAATAATAATATTTTCATTTGTATTGGTTTTTTGAAACACAACAATGAAATCCTTGCTTAATACTATTACTGACTTGTCCTTTGGATTAATAATCAATAATACCCTTGGTTGTGCATGAGTGAATATACTTGATGATATAAAAAAAGACTCATAAAATAATGTCTAGACATATTCACTTACTAACTCATTGAGGTGTTTGATCTAAGGAATTTGTTGGACCTACTTGATGTGGATGTCATCATTACTAGCAAAGATGCTCAAGAAATACAAATATCTTTACCTCTTCAATAAAAAATATTTTTCATATGCTCAAATGAAGATGGTTTTGAAATAGTAATAAATCATAATGCTTGGCCACTCTCTTGGAAAATGATGCATAAAGAATAAAGAACAATTCAAAATCTAAGTGGTACAAAAGTGTAGTTTAAATATTTTCAAATAAATCCATTTTGGTATATATACTGCAATCTAGGCATTCCACGGTTGTGCATCTATCTATAACAAATAGTAGATTGCGTTAGTGAATTGGAATGAGTTGTGATGGTTAAATTAAGAATGCAGCGCTGGCAGCTAAAGTTTATGTTTTTCTCCATATTCTTTGATGATTTATTGTGATTTGTTTGAACATCTTCTTCATAGTTTAAAATTAGTATCTCCTTGTTTTGTTAGAAAAGTAGATCATTAGTTCTTTGTTCTTTACCTAATCATCACGTTAGCAGGAGAATGGTTCAGTCTAAAAATGCATGTGCCTAAATTAATATATCAAAAGCACAAATGAAACTCATCAATCAATTTAGATTGGTCAAGCACTTGTTTCATATCTATCACACTTGATCGACTCAAAGATAAGTATCCATTTCTCATTTTAGGTTTTCCTAGCGGCTATCTTTATATCATTAATTGGATATTTTTATTTATTACTAATATTTAGGTCCATCTT
>VDFB02193867.1:187936260-187966311 GCA_007258455.2 Sequoia sempervirens | reverse complement strand
AGATACAAATTTCTACCACAGTGACAAAGGAGGTCATAATTCTTACCGCAATGAAGGATACCAGAGAGATGAAGGGAGATATGAGAGAATACCATTCAAAGGAACCTATTTCAAGTGTGGAGGTGAAGGACATAGAGCATTTTAATGTCATCAATGAAGTACTAGAAAGAAGATTGAGCATACCGGAAGAGCAGCTTATGCAGATGAAGAACCTATTGAATTCCTTAATTTAGTTGGGAAACTTGAGAAAGGCGAGTCATTGGTGATGAGGAGAGTTTTGATGCATGAAGAAGTGACTAAGGAACCACCACAAAGGAAGACTTTTTTCAAAACAAGATGTAAGTCCGGTGGAAAGGTATGTAAGACTATCATTGATAGTGGTGAACGATCGAAAAATAGTTTTTTAATGTGTGGTGAGCTAAGATAAACCTATCTTCCTTTACTTCATTAGGAAATGAGATCCACACAATACAATTGATTAACAACCCTTAGGTGAATCAATTCAAAGTGGGAATCTTGAGATTTCCTTATGACTAAAGGATGGGGGTCAAGGTCAAACAACACTTTGGGGAGAGAAACTAAAATTAGCAAATCAACACCAAAATGCAATCTAACACTTGAAATAACAATATTAAGCTCAATACTGATAGAACCAAAAATCAAATTGTAGATCAAAGAAGGGTAGAAGCATGTGTACTAGTCACCAAAAGTTTTTTTCTAAAGTAGATTGGGACTCATTCGTCCATGGGAAAATGGGTCCATTGTCAAGGTTTTTTTGTAGCTTTTAGGAGCCTCTCATATAAATTTGAATATTTCAATTTGCCTAGGTTCCATAGTTGAAATGTCAGAAATGACTTTAGGATATTAGTTTCCATGAGATGAGAACAATTTTGACAAATTTTGCAACTTTGACAATTTTGTAAATCTTGCTCTTCAAAATGTTTTCAAGATTTCTTCCACCTAGATCTGCAATCACACATGCAAGACGAAAAAATGTTTGTTTTGGGTGAATATGGGTTTGCATTGGTCAAACCTTATTTTGGTAATCAAACCTTGAATTGAGATAATGCATGACAGAGGGAATGAAGAATGAACAAAGCTATGCTACCATTCAAAAACCCTTGAATGCAACATTGATAATGAAGATCTTAGGAGGTTTGCAACTTGCATGAGATGGTTGAATTGGATATGGATCTTGATACTTGAATAATGCTTCGAATGCTTGAACTTGATCTTGAAACCTACATCACAATGTTAACTCCAAAAACATGCATGATACAAGAAGACTTTGACATGATTGATTTTGAATGTTGCAACAAATCACTGATATATCTTCTCTTGAATTCCTTTAATTACTTGTGAAATGCTCTTGAAAATCATATAAAGTTGCTAGGTGAAACTTAGTGAAATAACCTTGTATTTATAGGTATGTATCCTTGATTTCTCAAAATTCAAATATCATAAGCCAACATTGAATTATGAATTTGAAAACATTAAAATACTACCAAAAAAAATTTTAAATTTAGGTCCTAAGGTTTAGGGAGGACCCATTCGCCCATGGGAAAATGGTCGTAGGTCCATAACCCTAGGACACACATTGCTCTTTGTGAAGTGTTATGTTTAGGCATTAATTAATGTCGGGTTTCCCCTTTGGAAAATGTAATTAAATACACTTGGAAAATGAATTAAAGGGCCAATTAAAGCATAATTAAGCTCAATTAATTAAGAGGGTCCAAATAAGTGTGTAAATGTAATAAGGTACATTTAACGACACTAAATTAAGGCATTATTAAATCCTTTTTAAATAAGGAGGGCCCAAACAAGTGAGAAAATGTAAAGGGTTACATTTTTCTGCACTACAAGTGGTAGCACTGATAACCTAGTTTTAGAAGAGATGGTAACCAAGTTGAATTTGGAAAGATTAAAACATCCAAACCCCTATAGGATAGCATGTATTCAAGATGAGCATAAGATATTGGTGAATGAGCAATGTTTGGTAAAATTTCATATAGGATATAGAAGGATGAAGTATTGTGTGATATTATTCCTATGGATGCATGTCATTTACTGTTAAGAAGACCGTGGCAATGTGATAAGAAAGAAATTTATGATGGAAGAAGGAATACCTATATTGTGACATCAAATGGCAAGAGAATCAAGTTGATATCTTTAGAAGAAGATAAAAGTGAAGTTTGTAGCACTGCCAAACTTTTTTTGGTAAATGGAAGGAAATTTTTGGATGGATTGAGGCGTGCGAACATTTTTTTTGCATTGATTCCAAAGAAAAGCAATGGTTCAGAGATAGATAATTCTACCGTAGAAAATGAAGAGGTAGCAGAATTATTGATAGAGTATGGAGAGATCATGTCAGAGAATGTACTAGATGGACTACCACCAATTTGGAGTATCAGTCATCATATAGACCTTATACTAGAAGAAAGTTTTCCAAACAAGGCAACACATAGAATGACATTGGTAGAGAATGCAGAATTGAACCGGTAGATACAAGAGTTGTTGAAGAAAGGATTGATTAGAGAAAGTTTAATCCCATGTACGATACTTGTTGTACTTGCACCAAAGAAAGATGGAGACTAGAGAATGTGTACAGATTCTTGAGAAATCAATAGGATCACTGACAAGTATAGATTTCCATTGCCAAGGATGGATGAAATTATGGACTATTTGAGCGGAGCAAAGTATTTCACAAAGATTGACCTAAAAAGTGGGTATCATCTGATCAAGATTAGAGAAAGAGATGAATGGAAGATTGCATTTAAGACTAATGAAGGGTTGTATGAGTGGTTAGCAATGGTTTTTGGATTGACCAATGCACCAAGCACTTTCATCAGATTGATGAATGAGGTACTAAAGAAATTCTTGGGTAAGTTTTTAGTCATCTATTTGGATGATATTCTAATTTTTAGTAAGACTAGAGAAGAACATTTGTGGCACATCAGACAAGTATTGTAGAAATTGAGATAGGAGAAGTTGTTGATTAATGTCAAGAAGTGTAGCTTTATGAAGACAGAGTTGGTGTACTTGGGTTTTGTTATTTCTGCTGAAGGATTGAAGATGGATCCTATAAAGGTTAGAGCAATTGTTGATTGCCTTACACCAGTGAATATTGGGGAGGTGAGACCATTCCATGGATTAGCTAGTTTCTACCATAAGTTTATCAAAAGATTTAGTAGCATTTGTACACCCATGACAAGACAATGAGGAGAGATAAGGAATATAAGTGGACATCCAGAGCACAAAGAAGTTTTGAATTGTTGAAGCAAAAGGTGATAGAGCAACCAGTGTTAGCATTACCTAATTTTTACAAAGTCTTTCAAGTTGATTGTGATGCAAGTGGGAATGCGATTGGAGCAGTGTTGAATCAAGAAGGAAAACTAATAGCTTATTTTAGTGAGAATTTGAATGATTCTAGAAGGAGATATTCAATTTATAATCAATAATTCTATGTCATTATTCAAGCCTTGAAGAAGTAGAGACATTATTTGTTTCCTAACGAATTTGTGTTGTACACTGACCATCAAGCTTTGCAGTATTTGAATAGTCAAGGGAAGTTGAATTAGAGACATATGAGATGGGTTGAGTTCTTACAAAGTTGTACATTTGTGTTAAAGCATAGGAGTGGCAAGTCAAACAAAGTTGCAGATGCATTGAGCAAAAGGAGGAATTTTCCTGACAGAGATGAGGATAAAAGTACTAGATTTTGAAGAACTGAAGCATGTGTATGAGGATGATCTAGATTTTGCTAAAGCATGGAGAGCATGTAAGGAACCAATAGTGATAGACTAGAGCCAATGGTTGGATTATTTTATCCAATAAGATATGTTGTTCAAAGCAAACCAATTGTGTATTTCGAGGAGTTCAATGAGGGAGAATTTGATCAAGGAGAAGCATAGTGGAGGCTTAGCAGAACATATTGAAGTGGAAAAGGCAACAGCCTCGGTGAGTGAGCATTATTTTTTCCCACGGATATATAAAGATGTTAGGAAGTATGTTCAAAATTGCAGAATTTTTCAAGTTGCAAAAGGGAGCAATCGGAATACTAGATTGTATAAACCTTTGACAGTACAAGAGAGACCTTGAGAAGATATAAGCATGGATTTCATATTGGGATTGTCAAGAACACAGAGAGGACATGATTCAATAATGGTAGTAGTGGACAAATTTTCTAAAATAACACATTTCATTCCTTGTAAGAAGACTAATGATGTTGTACATGTTGCTAACTTATTTTTCAAGGAGATTATGAGATTACATGGATTACCTAAGAGTATAGTTTCAAACAGAGACACCAAGTTCATTGGATACTTTTGGAGGACATTGTGGAAGAAGATGAAGATAGACCTAAAGTTCAGTTTAGCATATCACCCAAAAATAGATGGACAAATAGAAATGGTAAGCAAAAGTTTGGGTAACTTGTTGAGATGTCTGGTTGGAGATATGGTAGGAAATTGGGATATAGCTCTATCACAAGCAAAATTTGCATACAATAATTCAGTGAACCAGAGTACAAAGAAGACACCATTTAATATTGTGACTGGAACACATCCCAAAGGAATTGTAGATCTAAGAGACATCAGTATGGAGAACAAGAGGAGTGCAGAGGCAGGAGAGTTTGCAGGATTCAAGGAGACATTGCATAATCAAGTCCGAAAGAATTTAGAGGACATGAACAATAAGTACAAGGAGAAGGAAAATGATAAAAGGTGACATAAGGAATTTGTTGTTGGAGATGAAGTGATGGTATATCTGAGGAATGAGAGATTTCCAGTGGGAATATACAATAAGCTAAAGCTGAGGAAGTTTGATTTTGGAAATGCATATGAAGTAGAGTTAAACTAGAGACATTGGATATATCACCTATTTTCAATATTATAGACATATATGAGTATCATGAAGGACAGTCAAGTGACAATAGCATTGAAGTAGATTTGAAGGAGCAGTTACCACATCAATCATAGGAGGAGATTGAACAGATTTTGGTTACCCAAACCAGAAGGAGCACTATGAACAAGCAATACAAAGAATATCCAGTGAAGTGGAAAGGTAGACCAGTGGAATATTCATCATGGATTTCTCAGGCTGAGGTGGACCATCGTGGTTTTCCTCTTAGCACTAGAAAGTGAGGGAATCACTTTTCTTCCAATCATAGGTGTTTGATGTAGGATAATGTCCCTTTAGTGGTAATATCATGTATGATATGCCCTAAAGTGTGACCTATCATGTGTTTACTTGTGTTTTTCAAAGCATAGATTTTTGGCATGCCCCTTTTGTGGTGGTGTTATTTATAATGCCCCTTGAGGCATAGATTTTTTACTCTCATCCCATGTGACTTTAAACTTAATGCACCCCTTGAGGTGATTTTCATTCCCTACGATGTTAAACAGTTCCTCGTGATGTTAAACTTTAGGCGCTCCCTAAGGCATGATTTGTAAGATAGTCCATGGATTCGACATAACATATCTTGTCAATTCATGAATTTGAGCACCCTTTTAACATGACCACCTAGCATAACACAACTTGCTTGCTAGTGGAGCCATGTGTTTCATGAGGGACCTAGCATAATGTAGCTTACTAGCCTTGTGGAACCCATCTTATTACATGGACACCTAGCATAACATAGCTTGCTAGCCAGTGGATCTATGTAGCTCATAAGTGGTTTAGCATAACACACTTTGCTAGCCCTTATGAGAGCACTATTTTGACTAACATCATATTCAAGAAATGACATTGGTATTTGAGACAAATTTAAGATACAGGTCTCTTTTCCTTACCGCTTTGGATCCTTTTAGTACTAACACTTATGTGTGTGTTTTGTCTTTTATGTGACTTATTCATGTTTTCATTGTTTTAACATCATGTTTGTTTTAACTTTCATTATTGTATTTACGTTATGTTATATTTTGTGACTTCGTTGTGTATGATTTGTATTTTTCATGTTGCATTGCACTTCATACATGTGTGTTCCTTTTTCCTTATGTTGTCTTGTCATAGGATCTTGAATTATGGGGGATTGTGCACTCCCCCTAGATTCAGGGCCATCCTATCTCTTCAATATTTGGATAATTGGACCCCTCTTGAAATTTTCTTACTTTAGTGTGAGTTTGCGCATAAGTCCATACTCTCACTAAAGTGGGGGCTAAATGTTGCATCATAAATTATCACTCTTGATAATTTCACACTAAGTTTTGCTCCCCCTATGTGCTTGGACATAATTATGCACCTAATTTCTTAAATTATGCATTCCACGGCCCATTTTAATATTTATCAAAAAATCTAATGTGAAATCTATCAAAGTATGCATGTAATATTTTTCCCCTGACACTTTGGATCTCGAAAAAGGAGGGATCTGGGCTAGGGTTCCCTACGCCCTAGACCTCTTAAGTTGGCCCCAAATTTAAATACACCAATGTCGTTAATTTATTATTTGAAATTCAAATCCCAATTTTTGACTATCAAGATTTAATTTTTGAGAAATTAGAAGAATTGCATATAAATACATAGTATTTTCACAATTTTAATAAACAAGCAATTTGGAGGAAAATTCAATTGAGAAAATTAAGTGTCATAAATGCATTCCATGGCCCATTTTAATATTTATCAAAAAATCAAATGTGAAAGATCAAAGTATGCATTTAATATTTTTCCCCTAACACTTTGGATCTTGAAAAAGGAGGGATCTAGTCTAGGGTACCCTGATGAGCCTTAAATATGCTCATAGTTTGAAACTTTTGATACTCTTACCTTTGTTATTAATAGTTGTTTAAACCTGTTGATTAAAGACCTTTCGGGTGGTATCATGTAGCAACAAATTCCATATTCTTGTAGCTTGACAACTTTATTAATTACCTTTTTGACCTCCCGCGTGGCTGATGTATGCTTATGATTTTGGATAATGGAATAGGATTAACGTGTGATTAATGAATGGGTGTTGTGTCACTTGTGTGTATGCTTTCCTTCGCCTCTGTCACTTATTGCAGGATGTTGGAGGGAGCAGGAGCTGATCAAGCGCAAAGAATCTCGGCTCTGTTGAAGAAGTTGTTCCAGTAATAACTCTTTGATCGAATCTTTGGGAAGGAGCTTAAATGGTCCTTTGATCTAGGGAGTGTGTAATGCTATATTCTCTCTGGGTTGCATCGAGCAGATAGACTTTCATTTATGAATATCTGTTCCGCTGATTCAGAATGTATTTATGATCACAACTCCCTCTGTTAGTTAGTTAGTTGCCTTTTTCATTTAAATAACCCTTCCTCCTGCATGAGTGAATGATGAAAAAATAGTATGTGTTAAAATTAAGTGGAACAAGCAATAGAGTTCTGTGTTAATTTTTATTTTCAAACAGAGTAATCGATGTATCCTGATTCTGAGTATGAATAAAATTCGATGAAGCTTTGAGTCAACTTCTTGTGTAATCTAGTTGATGCTTGCTAAGGGGGCCCACTTAGTAAGTATTATGTAGCAAGTTGTTGTAGTTAACTGTTCATTTCATGTTGATTACTAGTTAGAATCTATTTCTGTAGATTTCAATGCAAACTCAGCTTTGTATTGTTCCTGCAGCATCAGGAATCCATCCATGTGTCTGTTCCTGCAGCATAAGGCCAGTTCACAGTTTGTCCTTTAACAATAGCTGCTATGATTTCTGTTTTAGCTGAGTTGTGTTTGAATTAAAAAGCTTTACGTTGCACTTCTTTTAAGCATTTGTTTTCTATAGATGGTGACTAGAAACTAGTTCTTAGTGCACATACTGTGCTGCTCCATTTCAAGTATACATTCCCTGGTTTGACAAAGTAAATGAATGACCATGAGAAGATGTTAGTCACCTGTTGGAATGTCTAATTCCCAGGTTTAGTTCTGCTATGACTTTTATATCCTTTTGTGGGTGTGACCATACCCTACGCCCTAGACCTCTTAATTTGGCCCCAAATTCAAATATGTTGATGTTGGTAATTTATTATTTGAAATTCAAATCCCAATTTTCGGCTATCAGGATTTAATTTTTGAGAAATTATAAGAATTGCATATAAATACATAGTATTTTTACAATTTTAATAAACAAGTAATTTGAAGGAGAATTCAATTGAGAAAATCAAGTGTCATAAATCAATCCAAGAGTAGTAAAGAGTAGAATTTTTAGAATTATTGCAGCATTTTTCCATTCAAACATCATGTTAAGTTTTATGTGAGTTTTGTTCATGTTTTACTTGCATTTTGTTTTGGAGCACTAACAATTGTAGGTCTTCAAATCAAATCAAGTCAAGCAACAAGGAATCCTTGAAGGTGATGAGCATGACTTCAGTCCATCAAGGAGATTATATATGAGTGGTGAGTTGCAACAAAGCAGGGTGATCCCACAATACTGGTTTACAATTTTTGGCCAAACTGGACATTGAATTGATTTTTTCTAACTAAATCTTCACTTTTGGGCACCTATAGTGGCTAAATCGTGATGAATGATGCAAACTAGTGATTTGTGAAATTTTATCTGTAGATTCTAAATATATTTTTTTCAATTTTTTGGAATTAGATTGCACTTCTTTTTCATCATCTCTTCGAAAACTAGTTTTTATCAGTAAACACCATTTTTAAGGAGTGATGCTCACCGTATACAACATAACTTTTTTTCTATGAAGGATAAAATTCTATTTTTTCGAATTTAGATTTGTAACTATGATATCTAACTAGTTCATTTGGTTTCATAGTGTTTTATTGAATATTTTTTCCTTAATCAAGTTTCAAAGTCAAACCAATTACAATTCAGACATACCATATACAACATAATTTTTTTGTATGTATTGAAATTTATTTATTTTTTACTGGATCAAGGACATCAATACCTACCCTGAACATATTTTTCAGAATTTTATTTTGATAATCTGGTATTTTTCCACATGTGCAGAACAAAAGCTTGATTTTCAGTGAAAAACCTATGTTTAATCAAACTAAAAAAATAAATACATAATAAAACCAAAACATATTAAAATTATATTCGATGGATAGCTCATTCCAAGGAATACCATCATCCAGTTGGGTCTGTGAAGTCTCCTCCATTTTCATCTCAACCCGAGCTTCGAAGGGCAAAATTTTGCAGATATTTGATGCAAGAGGGAGAGAAGGGGGAAAAGGGGGGGTTTGAGTGAACCCCCCTTCGAATGAACCCCCTTGACCTTTTGAGTGAATGGGGGTTCGCTCGAAGGGGGGTTCAAGTGAACCCCCTTTTTTTCAAAAATTCTCTTTGTTTTCATTTTGGACAACATGCAAAAAGTGGGTCCGACCATTTAATATGGTTCGCTAGAATGGGGGTCCGAACAAACCCCTCTTGGGTCCACTCAGACTCCTAATTCTTGCAAACCCCCCAAAATAAAATAAAAATCTTCATGGGGGTATTTTTTGCAATTTTCCTTCCTCAACGGGAATTGTAAACCAGTTTTGTGGGATCACCCAACATCAATTCATCATTTGTTTATCATTTAACCTCTATCCCTCAAAATGATAAGCTCCCTTTTATCATCAATTTTGCCATTGTGGAGATAGAAATATCAACACAGGGTTTGACTAAGGAAAGCCCCTATATGGCACAATCATTCCTCTCTTTTTATGTATGCAGGTTACAAATCTAAAGAGGATTGGAGGAAGATTGAAGACAATTTGCTCATTTAGGCATCAAAACCCTACAAGTTGACAATTCATGAAATGTACATTATCTCAATAATAGACAAAGACCTGACAACCAAATTTGGAAGACATATACTACAAACTAGGGACCTCATGCCTATGAAAGTAGATTCAAGTTTCAAGTCCCCAATCTAGGGTGTCCTTGCGCCCTAGACCACCCAGATCTAGCTCAAATTTCAATCGTAGGTGCATCATTGTCTGCTCTTTACTTTTTTAGAACTCAAGTTTGTCTATGTGTTTTTAGTCTATTAGAATTCATCTCAAAACGTTGCATTTTCATAGTTTACTCAATTACATCATTGCATCAACTTTTCAATCTATCAATCCCACCACCTCATAAAAGAGAATCTAGATCAAGGGTTGGTTGATTCACCTTTCAGATTGTTAGTCAATCTCACATCCTTAATTGGTCTAGATTCTCACGTCACATATTTTTGAAAAATGTTGATTTTAATCATCTATCCATTAGATATAGGATCTCCTTTTCCAACAAAACAAGACCTCTTTCTGCAATGATTTCTAGATTTGATGAAAAAACTCTTACACAATCAAATCCAAAAATCATTGCAGAAAGAACATTATGAATTGTGAAAAATTGATATCATTAAAACAAGACCTCTAATAACTAAACACCTCACTTAGAGAATTAGAAGTGGGGAGGAGGCCTTGTTATAGCCAGCTCCCAAGAATGGAGGATGTGATATGAATTACACAAGCCGCATATGGAGAAAAAGTTTGATAGTATATGGTTGTTGAGACAACAAATGGACGATGTGAATATAAATGGAAAAAGTTTCAATATGCTAAGAGTGCAATGCAGAGGCACATTGCAAAGGGAACTGGCTTTTGAAACAGTCTTAATCACTCAAGGGAATGATACAATAATATGGTATGCGGCCAAAATAGGTGAATACACCACTAAAATCGGATATGAAGTCCTGAACAGAGAAATAAACAATGTTAAATGACCAAAATATTTATCTTGGAACGTTGATGTATTACCCAAGGTTGGTGCGTTCGCTTGGACTACCTTGCATAAGCGCATTCTTACTGGGGAAAAACTAAACAAAATTGACATTGAGGGCCCACACTGGTGTGTTTTATGCTGCTCAAATAATGAGGATGTTGGTCACTTATTAATGCAATGCGAATTTGCACAGGCTTGTTGGACCACCTTCATCAGAAAATTAGGGTGGCAATGCCCATTGCCTAATAAACTAGAAGAGATTTTTGCATCATGGGAAAAATTAAATAATGGTTCTACGTTCGCAGGTCTATGGAAAGAAGCTCTGCAATGATAATTTGGCAGATTTGGAAGGAGATGAATGATAGAATATTTAAAGACAATAAATCAAATGCCACTTCAATCCTAAAAAAATAATTGAGATAGGTATATGTGCCAGCCATCTGAATGTGCAAAATGGACAGCCAAAATTTAAATACTTCTATGCCTGGGATCAAGAAATACTCAAAGAATTGCCTCACTTGATACCACCTAAAGGAGAATTCATTCAAAAAAGATGTGATTGTTCTAGAGTCAAATGGTCACTTACTCCGAGTGGGAGACTGAAGAATTTTGATGGGGCCTCAAAGGGTAACCTTGGGGCCTTCGGGGTTGATTGTGTGATAAAAAAGGATAGTGGAATACTGGCATGGGTTGCCTTTGTCAAACTCCCTAATGGTATGAACAATGATGCTAAGTTTTTCGCCTTCTATGAAGGAGTTAAATTTTTTTGCAAAAAAAATATTCATAATATAGACATTGAAGGAGATTTTGTTGCGGTGATTAAGACTACAAGTTCCAGAAACACACCAAGCTAGAAAGAAAAAATGTGGGTAGATAAAATTTCCTCATACTTGAATGATATCGAGAATTACACATCAAAACATATATATATAGCAAAGCCAATGGGATTGCAGATTTTTTATCCAAGCAAGGCATTGACCAAGAAGTGAATATTGTCGAAATGTACAACTGCGATGTGTGGGATGGGCTACAAAAGCTTATCGAAAAAGACTACGAGGCAAACTAATCCAATGTGGTGATAGTCATCTTGATAATCACTGACAAACAAATGGATTCATATCTACTTTGGGATAGCACTAAGAAATGATATCCATGGACTGACAATAAAATCAAATAAAATCTAAATGCAATGGATTTACTAGTGTAGACACTTAAAATTGTCTGCACTGATATTGCACACTTGAATCTGATTACTAACACCATTTTGTCTTAAATTCACCTCCTTTTTGGCTATTTAATTGAATGATCCTAGTTGTTTAATTAAATGCATCAATTTCTCCTATTAATCAAAAGATCACTATTATTTGGCTAATTCACCTCCTTTCACACTAACTTTCATCTTATTTAATTAGGTAATGCAAATTATTTGATTAAATTGCTTATGTCCTCTCATTTAATTAAATAATCTTAATTATTGAATTAAATGTCATTTGACCCTCTTTCATTAAATAAATAAATTATTTAATGAGCATCCTAATTTCACTCAACTTGCACAATTAAAATTTTGTTTTAATTATCTATTTTGCTAATTTCCCTCACCCTCCCACTTGCAAGGGAATATTCCCTGAAATATTCCTCCATTTGAACTAAAAAATGGAATATTCTTCCTAACAAACTTCCTAATTTTTAGGAAGTGTGCTTCTTTGAATCAATGAGATCCATTGATTAACATGCCTTCACCTCTCATTGCATCTCATTCATTGATTGGTCAAATCAATCCTGACCATTGATTCACTATTTTCTCTTGTAAATGCTCCTCGTTTCTATGAGAAAAGGATCCACAATCATTTGAACAAAGTTATGCTGTTGAATTGCATCCACACTTTCATCTATTTTTTATTCATTTGAGCAATTTTCATCCACTGCGGTTCAAATCTCCATTATCACTCATCAATCTATCAAACTAAGCTTGTTTCAATCTAAGGGATTGAGAAAGGACTAACATTCCACAGTAATGCAACACCAATCTCCTAATGAGATGAGGTTTGAGGCATTAGAATAGGTTTTCATTATTCATTTCTTGTTGTTTATGTTTAATGGCTTCCTTATTTAATGGTTTTCAAGAATTTCATTGGGAGTGTAGCTTAACTAGCTAAGTATTGGTTAGAATCTATTGGATGTGGTGTATTTAGCTTATGTCATGATTATACTCACAACTAGTAGTGTCTCAGTGCAAGTACTTCACGAGCTAGGGTCCCTTTCTATAAATTGGGATGTCAATCGATATAGTGTTATCCCTAGTTGAAGAGTGTGGTATTGAGGGAGGAAAATGGTAGATTTATTAAAGATTTGGGAATGCAAATGTAGTTGCAAACAAACTGACATCTCAACTCAACTATGGGAGGTGTTCGATATTCAATCAGATGTGGTGAAATTTGTTATCATAGCTATCATCAGGGGGGAACACCTGCAACACGTACACATTCACAATGTTGCGTTGATGGAACGATTTCTCTACAACCTGGTGTGAACGACAAGGAAATTTGACTAGGCAGAACAGGCTACCAACAAGTTTATTCTGCCCGAGCACAAAGATGATGCATTGCAGGCCCTGTCCATGCTTAACTAAGATCCAAAAGACGGTCTCATTGGTAATGCGATTTACATTGTTGTTGCAAGGAAGAATGAGGATATAAAGCAAGCCATAATATTGCTAAAGGAAGGATTAGAGAGGAATAACATGCAAATCTATGCCTTTTTTTGTAAGTCATGAGGAAAATTTGTTTTCCCTAGCACAAATTGAGAGACTCTAAGTCCATCTATACTAGGAGAGGTCCATAATGTCACAAGGATGAGGGCACAAGGACAATAAAGGAGAGGCCCAAAGCCTAACCTTGAGCGACATAACAACTACTATTCGCCAATGGTGCCCCTAGTTAGATTGTGTGGGAGAGTCAAGTAGTGCAATTGTAGCAAGAATATAAACTACACCAATAGTGACTATAGCTACTACAAAGCTAGTGACAACACTTGTGAAACCTAGAGATCCTAAGGATCCCAATTGGTGGATCAAGGACCCAAGTGAGAATGTGTTTTTAATTATATATTTTAATTTGATTAGAACACTAGAAGCTACTGCGCACATGAGAGTAGCTCAAATTCGTCAATTGAGTTATTACAAATAATAGTCTTCAATGCGCAACTTGAGAAGGTGTGTGAGCTAGCTATAGGCCAGAATAGATTATGAGAATACATGCATTTTTTTAGCTTATTTCATAGTTTTGAGTTACTTTTTGTGAGGCTAGAGTTTGAGGAGATCACACTATTATAGAGGTGGTGCCTCTTATTATAGAGTGTGACCAAGTGAACACCCAAATATCAACACACACAAAAATGAGACATGATAATGATGAGAGTAGAGAGTGCAGTGGTTGAATGTGATTCTCTATAGATCCAACTAGATGAGATTCAAGCAAAGTTGTAGAGGATCTAATCAATACCACCAACTTAGACCATCGTAGGTTTTAGGCACTCATGGACTAGATTATAATGCTGCAAGGGAGGGAGCTATAGCTTATAAAGGAGGTAGTGGAGTTGAGGGATGTGTTTAGGGGTCTACAAACATGTAGTGGGTCGTAGACCCACTGTCAATCCATAGCCTCTATATGACAACCACCACCATAGCCAAACTAGCCACCTCTTCTAGAGGGCTTAGGTAGCCATGCCCTCATAATGTTTTGATACGATGGTGATTTTTTATACATAAACATATTATATATAGAAGATTTTGTTATTTTGAGTGGTGTGTGTGAGACATGGTTTGATATGATGGCGATTTTTTATACATAAACATATGATATATAGAAGATTTTGTTATTTTGAGTGGTGTGTGTGGTGTGTGTGTTGTTTGTGTGTTTGTGTGTGATGGATATTTATATTTTACATGCATGCTTAAATTATTTATGATATTTGCCAATATTGGCATGGTGTGATGGTTTAAAGGTGGCATTGTTGTTATTGTCACCAAGGTTCAAACCCCATTAGGATGGTATTGTTGAATGGATGTATTCCGGTTCATAGCTCCGGTCAAAAGCGTTTACCCCTTGAATAAAAATAAATAAAATTATTTATGATATTTTTTAATTATATACAATTAAGATTTAATCAAATAACTTTAGATAAAAAAATTAATTAAATTTTATAATTGATCTAATGAAAATTGGAATCAAAGTGTTTTACTAAATATTGTAAAGATCTAATTAAACAATAAAATTAAATTGCTTAATATAATGCTATAACAATCTAATTAAGAAATAAAATAAAATTACTTAAATAAATGATGTAAAGAACTAATTCAACAAATTTTTAATGATCATGGTAAATGAACCTAGTAATTTTCATATCTAAATGAAAATTACAAACACAATTCAAGTTAATAGAAACTGTGTTGAGAATAGAAATAGCAAGCATGTATAGGAATGTAAGCTAGATAAACTACTAAGCAAACCAACACATTGTGTTTTAAGAATATTGATCTTATATTATGATAGAATATAAAATACTAACAAAAAAAATATAGAACAAATTAGTTGTATCAATGATTTAATGACACAAGATAAACAACATCAAAATTACAAGAATGAGGCATTATACAGATCTCACATTATAGAGAGAAATTGGGCATGGGCATGATAAAGATGAATTGCATTTATGGTTACATGTATAACACAATCTCAATAGTAAAATAAGAAATTCTCAAGACAATTTTAGCCTAATGCAATATGGAGGGTGGGCACCCGTCTCCCAATACATGTTTTTATAGCTTTAGTCACATAGTTTTTTTAATATTTGTTATTAACTTTGAGCTCGTGATGGTGTAGACAATTGTTTCCATTTTGAGGCCATTTTGTTGTGCTTGTTTCCTTTTGGAGCACTCGATATTATGTTTCCTACCTTATCTAGTTTGGTCATGTTGGGTAACGCTAGGGGCAAAGGGCATGAGATGCCATTGCACCTACTATTTTTTTTAGGAGAAGTTGTAAATTTCTTACTTCGATATTAATATGTGAATTCTACACTTATGTGTATAATTACTCATACATCAAAACCATTTTTTTTTTGTCAACAAGGCTTTTTAATTGAAAGAATCAACTAAAGTTATGCAAATCAAATATGTACTCATTCATCATCAAACTCGGGAGCTTTTTAAATTTACCAATTAGAATTAGAAAGAAGGTTATTGGACGTAAATGAGTATTTTGAACAAATATTTGGTTGGAAAAGGTAACTCAAAAATAAGGAATGTGATTAAGAGCAACCTTGCACCATTAACAAATATGAGAACCACTAGAATCATATTCTATCTTGTGACACAATTTGGTTGGCACATCCACCTTATGATGTAAACAAATGTGTTTCTAAGTCTTCTTGAAACAACTTGGAGGACATTTTCCAAGGCAAAGAATATAAAATGTGTTGATTGATAAAGTTGTATGGGTGAAGCACACACGTTTTACATGGCGCATCAAATTAGACAAACACCTTTGCACACAGAGTATTTGGGAAAAAAATTGATTTGCACATCCAAAAGGACGATGGGGATATAGTCAACCTGGCCATGTATGTTGGTGATCTTGCAATTACCAAGAGCATAAGTATCAATTTTATTAGTGAACAAGGATTTGAATAAGTCTTTTGAGATAAAGTTATTACATTATTGCCTAGAAGCATGACAAACCAAGGAGTTAAACAAAAAAATTCAAGTTGATTGATTGCATAACAATTGACACGTATGGAAGCTCCAAAATAACTTTGTAAACACAATACATTAGAAAAGGTAAATGAAAACCTCCATAGGCAACTAAAAGGGGAACCTAATTTATTGTCAAATACCTACAAATGTAGGATATTAATGTGAACTATATTGCTCCATGTTCATGACAAAGCCTCAACAAACATGTTAGAAAGGTTATAGAAAACGAGAAAACGTATCGATATGTGCTTAATATTTTAGACTTTGAGCTAGAGCACAAGAATGACAAAAACATATAATTAGTTAAGTAATTTTCTCTTAATTGTTTAGTATAAATTGGGTGTGGAAGGTTACTTTCCATTTATCAAACTTTTGTTTCTATAAATATATCCCTTTCAGGGTATCCATGTAAATCTCATGCAATACTATATTTTTGCATTTACTCCAACACCCCACTCACCCACTTTACTCCCCCTCACACCCTTGAGTAACACTTCCGTGCCCTAGGACCCTCATCTAGGTCTGGTAGTATTATATTTATTATGGGCCAGCGAGGACTCAAACCTAAGCCACCCTATACCAGCCCTCTTTGTGACCAAGGTTTTTTGGTAGAATCCTTATTACAATTTGAGTGTGGCTCATTTTATCCAACACATACAATTAGATTTGGCATTCAGAGGAACAGGGATATTTAACATTGATTTTTCAACAGTTAAAGAGCTCTTTTATGTGAGTTGAGTTAAATGTTCCGACCTAACCCCACAAAAAAGATAACCAATATAAATCTTTATCATCACAACTTCGAAGCACAGGGTATCTTCTATAATTTTAAATTTGTAGTCATCAACATCAGAACTTTAAAGCACAGAAAACATTCCATAGATTGCACGTTTCTAGTCTTCAAAAGGGCCCAGCCTGACAGGGTAGTGTCCATTTTAAAAGGTCTGCTCTGTTGAAACTACTTTACAGCACACATAAATAGTATTAAATACTTAATTGAGGTACATGCAACCTTCTGGTGTTTCGGCAACTTCCCTGCAATTTAGACAACTGTAAGTCCAATACAGAAAACAAGTCTCAGAAGATTATCTGCTAGAGAAAAATGGAAACTAAATGATGTGGTCTCTTTTCACTGCTTTTAAAGTAAATTTAAATTATTTTACAATGAATATTTATGCTTTTGTCTGCTGACTCCCACCCCATACTATTCTAGATAAATTCAATTAAAATACCACAGCATTGTACAATGGGATAACCAGAAAGTGTGGAGTCTTACATATTACAGTATTAAATCATATATACTTAAAATCACAGTATTCCCTCCCTCACGTTGTTAGTATGGTAAGGTCTCTTTTCAAAGCCTTTATGTATGAAAGAATAATCAGACGTCATAGTGATAGTACTCTTCTGCTTCGTACACGGGTGAAGCATGGTAGCTGTGTTCACTAGTCACAGGGGTGTGTACTTGTGATTGTCGCTTTGTTGGAACCACACTATCATCATCTCTCCATTCTCCCATTTCAGTCTCGTCATCCTCTTCAGTCCTAAATATCGGATGCAAATACGCATTTTTAAGGTATCTTCTGATGTCTAGATTTGATTCTGTAGCTCGCTCCAATGTATCCTTTGCCATGGCTTCCTAAAAATCCCACAACATATGGAACATTAAATATTTTTATTACTATGCTCTATGATCTGCATCTTGTGGCTTGTATAGCCAAACAAGTAATAAATAAACATGCCTCAAATAATACGATTAGATATAAACAAACAGAATAGATAGCAGTTTATCTAATATTTCCAATGGCTTTTCATACTAAATCAAATTGTCCATCAGAAACTCCAGAGCAGTGAATAGTTGCTCATGAGAAATTATAATTCTGGATGTAAAATATTTAAAATCTTGACACAAAGCATATTGGAGGAAAGTTCAAGTTCAGCAGAACCAAAGAAAAATCCAAGTTTTAGCTAAAAATGATTTTCAACTAGGTTCATACAGGATACAAACAAGGAGTTCTTCCAGAACTATTCAAAGTCTATGTTTATCTAGATAACAAGATATACATTCTCATTGCCATCAAAGCATAGATTTCATCCAAAGATTGCAACCACTAGAAAGTAAAGACCATATATCAATGACTTTACTTTAAAATTTGTCTCTACGATTTGATAATTAATTGCCTAGCTTCTTTCTTAAAATGGAAGAATTCCAACATATAGATTTACACATCCAACCATGTTTGTGGCTATGAAGCTTAAAAGCAAAGGAAACATACTACAAAACTGAAAAGCACTGGTGAACTGCATACAAGGAGATTGACTGCTGTTTTTAACATAAGATAATTAAAGAAACAAGAAGGGATCCCAACATGTGATCATCAAGAGAATGAAAATATAAACTCTGAAAGCACAAAAGAATGCAATCAATATTGAGATTTACATGCAATATGTTCCAAATTTGTCAAAAACAAGGGAGAATAGTGGGGTACCTACACCTTCACAACATATATGTGTAGAATAGGGTAAAATTGAGGTACAAAGCATGAATCAATAGTATCAACCACCAACTACCTAAAACTCAAGCCCTAAAGACCCTAATCTAACAATGAAGTACAAATGGCAATAGAAACATAAACAATACCATAATGCCTATGCCATGGTTGAATCACCTTCATTGCTCTTCTCCATTTTGCTTTATATGCTTGTTTGCCCTCAGATTTGTAGTGTGCAAGAATAAGCCTAGTGATAGTGACATCAAAATATCAAAGATAGTGGTTGTAGGGGTTGAAATGAAAAGGATAGGTCTCTTTTATATAAAACCAAATTTGAATGAAGGGCCAAGATTAAATGATGAAGATCAATGGATGAGATTGCTTTGAGAGGCAAGGAAATAGGGTTAGGGAAAAAATAGGGTTTAGTTAAGGATGGACGATGGAGATTAAAAGGTAATAAAACCTTATCAAGGGTGGAGGTTAATTGAGATGTAAAGATATAAGGATGGCACAGAAAGAGAGGTTGTTGAAGTAAATTTAGGAGGGAAAGTGAATAATTAAATAATTAAAGCAATTATATAATTATAGAAGAAGAGGGAAAAGTTGACTTTTAAATAAATTATTGAAAACAATTATTTAATTAAAAAGTTGAGGAAAATGACAAATTAGTAATTAATTAAAATAATTATTTAATAGTGGGGAGAAAAAGTGGGAAATAATTAAATAAATAAGAATTTATTTAACTATAAAGAGAAAGGAGCATTAGTGACGTAATTAAATAAATATTAATTAAAAAAAAAAATAGAAAAGGGGAATGAAATAATGAAATAATTAAAATTATTTAATTAATAGAAGAATATGATCTTAGAAAATAATCAAATAATTAAAATTATTCATTTATGTGGGGAAGAAGAGGAATTGATGTGAAAAATGGTGTTCGCAGGCTTAGGACATTTTTCATTGTCTATAGTATGAAACCTAGTTCAACATGAAAACATCATAAGCTAGCAATTCAATATAAGGGCCTCAAAGGAACAATCAAAACTTGCATGGTAGCCATCTTCCACCAACACAAATACTACTTTTTGGAATCATGAGAGTCATGTTCCTTTAGTCCACAAAGAGAAACAATTTGTGCTTTAATAATTCATTTTATATGAACAATTACTTGGTCTATCCTATTTTCCAACAATGGAAATGGTTGGTCAGCAAAACAAATAATGAAAACTTAAAATACCACTAAACAAGATGAGTGAAGAAGAAGCAATGAGATCAAATGAGGAGATGCATATCCTCTTTAGCCTCGAGAAATGCATGTGTATAAGTATGATGCATTCATGCACATGTTGATATGTGTATGTGATGAATTCGTATGAATGTGTTTATGCATGTAAGGTATGTACTTCAGATCAATTGATTTCTACGACATACTAAAGTGTATATATTCATTAAAGAATAATAAATATGGTTTTGTGAGCATTACTCTTAATAAATTCTGCAATATTTTTTGCTTGTCTTGATTTAAGACTTCATGGTATAGGTTATGATTGCAAATGAATGTTTAATAAACCCTAATAATATTATATGGCATTATTTCATCCTAACTCCATTAAGTCTTCCAGTTTTTTTGTTCCTAAGGCGTCTTTAGGTGAGTCCACATAAGTGTCTCATTATGTAATTTGTGTGGGTTCATTCTTTGTTTTAAAATCATGATTTTCTTTTTTGAACTTTCCTACCTCATTGTTGATTAATATTTTTATAGTACAAAAGTTACCTATTGCCTTCAACTTTTTCATTGTGCCAATGGCCATGATTGATTCAGTTTGGATCACTGATTTAAGCTGTTCTAATGTTTCATTATTATATCTTCATAGTGTCCTAATGCTTAAACAATTTACCTAAGTCCTTTTTCCAATCTCTTTAATTACGAATGGGTAAAACTAAAACACAATTGTTGAGGAATGACAAGAGTCATATCGTGTTCTTACTTGGCTAGCTTATGTTTGTCCACAAAGAGAATAGGTTAGCATGTATTGCTTTTAATTTTAATGCTGTTAACGATAAAGTGTTTCTGGATTAATTCGTTTTTGTGTTATACTTCCTCAGATATGCTTTCGATTCACACTTTGCAGTTATAAAGCACATTCAGTGTCTGTATGACATTGTGATTACTTTTTATCCCAATTCCAATCCTCGGCATTCTTATAGCTGTCTTCTAAACCATAATAGGTCTTCCAATATGCACAAATTCTCTTTGAATACTAATTTCCAAATAAACTTAAAATTTTGATCACGTCCAAGATGTTTGTAGGAAAAGACAGGTTATAAGGGGTGGTTATCAAAGAAAATTAATGTATAAGGCATTTTTCTAGATTTCAATATATTGTCTTGCCCTTGTATCCTTTGAGTACATTTCATATGTACTATACGCATTCATCTCATATCCTCTATAGAGTGGTGGATATTAAAAGGATGAAAAGTGTGCTTAGTTAAATGGAGAAGACATAATTTTGTCGAGAACAATATCCAAAAATTATGCAACTCACCTCCAGTGGATATCTTCGGAAGGCAGGTTCAAAACGAGATTTGCAATACTTGTGAAACCAAATTGTCAGCACTGGAAGGGCAAGAAGTAGAGGCGTAGAGTTTGCTGCTTCTTTTGTGCTTAGTAGCCCAAGAAGCAGTAGTTGAGAAATTACCATGGCAGCAATTATACGGCCATGAACATGAGGCCAAAATGCTGCCACACTCTCATACTCCTGGTTGTACACATTGATTACCTGCAAAAGGCATTTGTTTTAAGTCTCCATAATTTTTTTGTAGAAGCAAGCCCCATGAAGATTAAATTTGTCGAAAATGAAGATAAAGCATTAATTATAAATTTATAACCATAAAATTTATGATCTAATTATTCTCTCCTAAGCCTCACAAAAATTCAATTGAAATCTATACAGAATAGACCATATTTTAAAATTACTTACCTGATGTCGATACACAAGGTATGCAAAACCAAAGAAGATGATTACAAAAGGAAGAAGTATTGGTGTAATTACGGCATACACAAGCCCAAGCAGAAAGTATAGTTGCAGTTGAGGTAGCGCTCCTGGGAAGCCCACACTACCAGGATCCATCGCCTTCTCCCTATCCTTTTCAGTTTTTACTAATAGCATGTTCTTCAGATGGTAAATGATCAATGGTTTTAATCGAAGAATTTCTCCAGCAATACCAGCCCATCCATCAACCATGATATATGTTATAAAAAAAGTTGCTTTCATTGGGATAGAGACTCCAATAGTCTTTGGAATTCTGCAAATAAAAATCTTAAAATATTTAACTGATAATAATTTGCAAAGAAACCTAAAAATGACTACAGTATATTTGCCTATACATGCTACCCAATGAAAATGAATTTGAACAAATTATACACTGTTCATTGACTCTATTAGAGAATAGAAGCTTCTTTGAAAATAAATGTATGCATGTAAGTACATAATCTAGGAAATGAATCCAACTCTCTTAACGCTTTCAATTCACTTTCAAGATTAAAGCAACCAAATACTAAAAGTCTAAAACAATAGTCCTAGAAATAAACCAAATACTGAAACAATAGTCCTGCCAAAATGTTTCAATGTGGAGAGCTGGAACACTTTCTAAGCCAGAAAATAGTTTTCTTACACAATTCGCTTTGTACCTAAGAAAGATCACTTACAGTTTGCTCATATTTTGAAGTATGAAGTTTCCAAAGGAAATTTCTTATGTTCCGTGAGAACACATCCCTACCCCTTGAGTTGTTATCACTGTTCTCTATTCCTGTTCCTGTGCCTCCATACTTGTACCCATGCTATTTTCCTAATCAAAGCTGCTTCTATAATTTTGGGGATATTGTTTAGATGTCCTCTTTCTGTGTTTCTGCATCCCCACAAAAAGGTGACTTTGTGGAACATAAGTAATTTCTCTTCCCATAATAGCAGCTATATCTCAAGGTTATGGCACTGAAAGCGGCTTTCTTGTAGAATGACATAAACAAAATATGTCAGCTAGAACCGCCGCTTTGTTTAAAAGTACCTTGAAAGCATGCTCTCTTCGCCTGCTTGCATCTTTATCCACAGAGCATAAAGAGATTTTTACAAGTCTTCCATCCTTGGCTACCTTTTAAATCATTGTTGCTATAATATTTTCCAAGAAAAATAAGCACAATGGATTGCCAAAACATGAATGGAAACAAATGCAATCATTGCTATCCCATACGATAAATTTATGGTTTGTTTTATGGAATGTCATTATTGCTTTACAATTATCTCAAAATCAATGTCAACAAATTAGCATTTTTTTTCTGAAACTTTGCAGCAATCTTTTATGTAGAATATGGTAAGTGACTATCCTTAACAGAATTTACAAGATTTACCAAATATCTTTCTCCTCATATACAAGTGTATAAACTTATTCTCTTATTCTATATAATTGAAAGATTTGTGCACATGGTCTTTCATTGCCTAGAGTTTTATTTTCTTGCAAAGTTTCATGCCATAAAAGTAAAAACTTTCAGACAGTGCATATTGGAACAAATTACACAAAATCACAGATACAGTTACCTACATTATAAATGTCCACATAGGTCAGAAGACGCAAGGTCAAATGGAGAAAGGAAATGAATTGCTTAGCCATTGACAAGCTAGCCACACCAAAACCATCCAAGACCATCTCCTTGTGAACCTTCATCCAATCAATCACTGCGCATTGAGGCCTGATAACAAAAGACAGAATACCCTCAACACCACACTCTGTCAAAATTATGAAACTGGTTGTGGAAGCACTGGTTGTATCTTCTCACCCAAAGTAACATCTTTCAATTTATCCTTCTTACACCTTGCATCAGCATGCCCCAATTTGAAGCAATTCACACACACCTATGTCCACATTGATAAAAAACAAGCGAACAACAAGTGCTTTCTATACTGGATTTATTTTTTATGTGCTCATTATCACTGTGTTCTAAATTTCATCAATTGAAGTTAAGTGACGAATATCATCAAGGTTTATATTGGTGTTATTGTTCATCTAGGTTGTAGCTTTGCATAGGTTTTTTATTTATGAAATCTTTTGTTATCTGTGTTATATATAGTGGTTTATTTCTCAAATCTTCATCTATAGTGACTTGCCAGTTTTTGCTTTACGCCAATAGTATAAATGACTGTTCTATTTTAGCTTAGTTGTTGATTCATGCAATTTAGAGTCATAAAGTCTAAAATCTTGTATGTGAGAAAAGAGCTGATTTCAGTATTGTTCACACCTGAGAGCAAAATGATAGCATGGATTTAGTTTGGCCTATATCACTAGGCATCAAAAACCTCCTGGAATTTATTGCACCAGTGTGAGTACTAGTAGATTTTGTCCATACTCTAGCATCTAGGGTTAGTTCTAGTTACAAGGGAGTTGCCCCTTCCAATTTGAAGAGAGGTTTACCTCACACACTATTATGCTTTGTGTTGTACCGAAAAAGTACAAATTAAGACACTAACAAAATGTAAGGTATTAATGTGTGTAGTTCTCACAGAAAAAGGAGAATGAGGTTTGCTGTGTCAGGGATAGATGCAGATAAGAATGAAACTGTCCAATGCTGCTCTGGTAATTATCCTTATGAGAAATATATTCACCAATATATAGCAATACTACTTATGCAACAGAAAATGGACAAGAAGGATTACTGTGTTGGAGATTGATGCAGAAAAGAATGAAGTTGTTGAAATGCTGTTCCAGCAATTATACTTCCAAGAAATACATTCACCAACATAAAGTAATAATACTTTGCAGCAGCCCTCCTCTCAAGTACTGATAATGCTTGATGACCTTCAATTCTGGACATGATCATCAAGATAGTGGGCAACACAATAAGAAATATCTTCAAAGCCAAACCTGGTAGAAAACCTTGAAGGAATGACTTGATAACTTTCCTGCACACCAACATTAAACAGTTTGACAAATGCATCAGATTACAAGAATTCCAACAAAAATGCAACAGATTTTCTTTAAACACCCAATGTTGAGGACAAATTAAATGCTTTGTATAACCCTTGCATGGCAGCACCAAGACAATGTTGACAACTTTAGCCATTTTTTTCATGAATCTATTCATAATCTACAACATCCTACTAAATATTCACTAGAAAACCAGAGTGCCCTGGCTTTCTAGCTACAACAAAGAAGTATCAAGACAGTTAAGAAAAAGAGTTGTATGCTTATCAAGATTACCAAGAATGCATGCAATGGTAGTAATCAAGAGACTGAAGAATTGGAATCATCTATTTGGTGGAAAATTATTCAGATAAGGTAAACTCGCTTGACAAAACATTTCAATTAGTGTCATTATTAATAAACTGCACTGTAGGGAAAAGCCATAATACAAAGAATGGTATCGTGGTTGTAAAGACTGACAAAATATAAAAGATTAATTCCCAAAAAGAGAAAGTTCCAATGATGTATTTTCCATGAATTGCATGTCCCAAGTACCAGAAAACATTTAGCTGATAAGAAATAGTGAATGCCACATTTAACTTATAGCTATATACCTCTTCATAAAGTCAGGACAAGCCAGACGCAATAACTCTCCTCATCATTCAATTAAATATATTTTCAAAAGAACATGATTAAATTGACTACACTTTTCATTTTGAACAGCATTTATTTTGGATGCAACCATTGCAGTGCTCAGAACTAAACACTTTTGAATTTGAGTGCACACCAAATAGACCGAACCAGAACTCAAGGAGCTCCCCCTGATTGGCTGGAGTTCAAACTTGGGCAAATGTAATGAGCACTGCAAGCATGTGAACCCTGAGCATAACCAGCTCAAGACCAAAAGATAGTTGGACAGAACAATCATTACCAGCCCTTGCAGAATGCAATATGATAGCTTCACTGCAAATTGGCCCAAAAGACATATAAGTTCAGCTGCAGAGAAAGACAACCTCTGGCATTGCAGCCTTGGAATGCAGGTTATTGAAAAGGTGTGAAAGCACAATAATACAAAATGCAAACATGAGATAGCCAGTGGAATACTTAGGGTCAAAGTAGATTACAAAAACAGAGTGGCCTAATAGCATTCACATAAATGTGGATTACAGTACAAGAGAGACGAACAATTAGATTCTAGCTCAATATTTTCCAAGTAAAAGCAATTGACAGTTAAAATAACAATTAAGAGGGGCAACTGTGTTCTTGGACAACCTCCACTTATATTCTACACAAAAACCATATGGTTTCATACCCCAGAAGATCACCTCATTTTCATCAATTATAACAGCCCTTGCGAAGAGCCAATAATAAAGAATGGCTCTTCATTTCCTACCTACAAACTCTTCATTTCTTCCCTTCAATCTTTTTAACTCCTCCTCCCCAACTCTTAAGTTCAAATTTGTTCACTCTTCCTTTTGAAAACAAGATAGTAGGTGCCAAGGACTATTCAACATATAATCTTCCCATATTGTGTTTGACAAAATCACACAAAGATAAAGCTGAACTAAAACATACATTTGAAAAATGCCCACAAGATACAGTATACTTACACTTCTATTACAGGCCTCAAGAAAGGAGCAACTCTCTCAATCCCCTCAAGATTGGCCAATGATTGAACAAATGCAATTGGGATCATGAAGAAAAATACAAGGAAAAAGAGTGTAACGGCCATCATCAGTCTCCTGATTGCAAGTGCAACAAATGGAATAGATAGATTGCGCCAGTATACATCGCGAGGCTCAGGAGCCCATTCTGTTAACCAGATTGTAGGGTTTTTGCTTTGTTGTGTTTGTGCACATACAGCAGCTCCCCAACGTGTATTAAATGAAACAAATGCAACAGGAATAATTGACTTTGGGTCTTTTAGTACCCGTGCACGCTCTGCTGTTATCTGAAAGTACATGCAAAGCAGAAAAATTAGGACCAGAATTCAATTCAATTAATTTACATTTGCACTGTATTTTTAAGACTATTCACTGAATATCCCCAAATAAATTTCTCTAAGTTCAAACCACTTAAGCATCAACCAAAAGCATATTCCCTCATTTTGATATTTTAGTATTCTACACATTTATCATATATAATATAATTCTTAGTCTAACCCGTGGGCATAGGTATTGATTGCTTAAGATGATGTAATAACAACTGATTATGTCTAACAGTGTAACTTATACAATGTAAATTCCAACCATCAATGTATCTTCCCATCTATAAATAAATGCTGTGTACCAAACATTGAAAAGTGTGACATATTTTCTCTCTCAATCTTTGTGCATTCATTCTTCTAACATTTGGTATCAAAGCATGTATTCAAAGAGCAAGGAAACCTAAGGATAGGATATGCTAACCAATCCGTGAAAGCAAATCAAATCAAGAAGAGCAACTGTAAAGAAATTTGCAGGGAGAGCTAACTATGATAGAGAAAATTAATGAGTAATGACTATAAGAAGATCTGACTGTACACCCTTGTTGTAAAACCAGAGTACAAGTATATACAATGTAAATTACAACCATCAATAGTATCTTCCTGTATATTAATAAATGCAGTGTTCACAAATTGGAATGTGTTGGTTCTCCAACATATTATTAATTATTTCTAAGGGGTTGTGAATCCCTATGATCAAAACAACTAAAATGCTGGGCTAACGAACAAGAGATATATGACTTTCTCCTACACTTTAGGCTCTGCAAAACCTAGGTAGGTGACCCAAATAAAAACACTAGATATCCATTAAATAATGGGTTTACCATAGCGAAAAAAGGAAAATAAATGGTTCATAAAAATATATTAAGGGTTTGAAGATATTTTCACAGTATTAATTCCTTGTACCTTTAATGGGCAAGCATGAACATATCACAAATTTCTAAACTAATCTACAACACCAAAGCGTAATTCTTCAATTTATCTTTATGTGAATGGATAGGGATACTAGAGAAGATCAGTGCCTACTCCTTGGGATAACAAAGTTTAAATCCTATTCCAATATGATATATATCGACATTCAATCTTTGGGTTTAATAATAATCTATTATTGCCTTACAATAGTATAAACCCTTGTTATTAACTTATTGAATGAGATTCTACTTACTAATCCTTCACAAATACCACACACCACGAAAAGATTGAACACCTTCCTTGAAGATGACTAATCAAACCCTCAAATCTTACAGCAAATGTGCAAATAAAAATTTTCTACTCTTATTGAAAATTTACTTATTTTTAAGAGCTTGCAGTATAGTGTAGGAGACAATTAGATTCATAAGATTGTATTCCTATCATTATCACAGAGTAAACTTCATATAGCATACACACTAGAACAGAATTGCAAACTTTATTATCTTTCAGTAAGAAAATTACAACCTTCAACAAAGTTTATCTTTACAATGCTCATCTCTCCAAAAAGCTCCAACACTTACAAATGATAACAATTTTACATTATATAATTTCCTTGAATTTGGTGCTCAAATTTGAAAATGATTACAAATAAAAAAATAAAAAATCAAGTTGATTTTTCCTCTATGATATGTCAAGTTAATATCCTCCTTTTCAAAATGATTTTAGAATACTCAAAAATAGGCATCGTCTTGAATTTGCAACTCTGGCATCTATTTTTGTCTTCATGAGTACTTTTGAAAAATATGCACAACTCCCGAAAGCCATAACTTTTGATCCAAGTAACTGATTGACCTCCCATTTCTTCTAAACTAAAGATTTCGGAGTGCTCTACGCTCCTAAAAATCACTATTCTGTTTTCAGAAACTTTTAAGGCAAAAATCAACTGTTTAAAGCTTCAAAATCCATTTTGAATACCTTTTTCAAGATATCAGGATTTTGAAACTTTAATATCTCACTAGCTACAAATGATCCTTGGCTGATTTTTTCACCACAAGATGACTTTGCAATTCTGGAGCTTTCAGTAAAAAAATTAGTCCACATGTGATCATCTAAAATTTTAGTCCATCTGTGATCATCTGACAACACTTTCTAAAAATAGCTAAGTTACCGATTCATCCCTAGCAGAGCCCGTATACTATATGGTACGATACGGATTCGTGATTCAGATTCGATACAATACAAATTTGTCCAGGATTTGTTTTTCAGGCTACAGATACATCTAGGGTACGATGAGTGCTCTGTGGGTACGGTTTTGAGGCTTTTAGACCATGATTTAAACATTTTTTTCAAGCACCATTAGAAGCATACCTTTTAGTGTATCAATTACACAAATATATTAAAATAACAAGAGAAAAACCCAAATAAGTGGTCGTGGTGGAGGCCTTGAAACCTATATATGGGATAGCAAATTAACCTTGTAAATATGAATGCCTTTCTTTCTGTCTTTCTAATATCTGCTTTGGAGATTGCTAAAACATGAAAATGGTCTCTGTTTTGTTTGTAACACTATTGGGTATTTGTTTGTTCTTTCAAGCCAACGCAACCTACAATGGACTTGGCCAGAGGCCTCCAATGGGGTATATTTCTTCACTGTCTGTACTTAGGAAAAGAAATCATGTGAATGCAGAAACTGATGTTTTCTTTATTTAATTAATTTAGAGGGAAACCTAACATAAGCTATTAAATCATTGATCTGAAATGTGCTCAGTCTCTTATAAGCATCCAATGGACTGATCTTGTCTGTATAGATGATGGCAAATCCTTGGAAGTGCCATCCATCCTGCATATCAGCATATCTAATGATGCTGCTTTTTTTGATGACCCATATGATTCAGATTGATCAATGATCAATAATTATTAATGGCTGATTGTAAACACTTGACATTTCTATCTTTGAAATTTCAACTTTAATTTATAATTCTAGAATCTATATCATGACATTTGACTATTTGAGTATAAAGTGGTGGTGTATTTTTGCTATGTTATTTGACTATTAATATGGTGGTGTATTCTGAACTTAATTGTGCTGCAAATATGTATATATTTCTGATTTTTATATGTTTTTGTATTGACGTACCCAACCCCAAAACAAATTTTGACTGAATCCCGTACCGGATTCTTGTACCCATATCCGAATCCAAAAACGAATCGGTAACTTATAAAAATAGAAATAGGTTATCATTTTTATACATACACAAAATTTGACCTTACCAGATTATTTTAGGGGACCTTTATGCAAACATGA
>VDFB02193867.1:187756159-187936160 GCA_007258455.2 Sequoia sempervirens | reverse complement strand
TTTTAAAGAAAAATGTTGTAAACTAATGTCTCGGGTTCCCAAATGGGTTAATATGTCATTAAGAACATAGTCCCAAGGTTATATGCTATGTCTTTCTATTGTTGTTGTCTTAAATGGTGAGTATAATAAATTAAACTAGACCACTACTCTTTTCTTAAGCCCACTTAGTCTTGTCAAAACATATCTGATATTGGCTGATCCCATTTGAAGATGTTATAGTTAGCCCATTATGTTTTTTAATATTGGTGGATACATATCAAGAATTAATAATGTAATGATTTATTAGCCAGCTTTTTTAGTAGATATTATATGAAATAATCATGTGGAGCTATGAGCTTGAGTTTGCCATTGTAAATTATCCCACCGTGTTGGCAGCTCAATTTTCTTGGAGAAAAGCTTAAGTCATGTTAATTGAAACACGTAATTTGGTAAGGTCAACTAATAAATTGGGTGGTTAATAAGCTGAAGTGAATAATAAAGGGAAGACAAAATAGGAAGGTACTCAAAGGAGTCAGCAGCCAACCCAAATTTTACCCCAGATCTTATTCTCTTGTAAAATTCTTAGGTGTCTTTGACTTTGTGATGCCCTCTAATCATTCAAGCATAGGTTTCTAGTGGATTGAATTTTCATATTCTCCACAAGTAGTATGTGGGTATATCATTCTTAAGTATATGTACTAAGATCTCTAATCTATTGATGGATGTTGTGGTCATCATCTATAGTTTATGTGTTAATTTTAATATCAGATTTAAAAGCACAGAAATTAATTCAAAAATAAACACACAACACAGCAGATACCCTGGGAAAACCACCCTCCTGAGGGAGAAAAACCCAGCAACAATATATCACTTATATATTGAGTCTCAAAACAAAGTCTCATTTACAATGAAGGCCAATAAGAGGGCCAAGAGATAACACCACAATCTGATGCAACTACAGAATTACAGTGATGCAATCTGCTAACAAAAGACTCAGCCTCCTACAGATCTCAATCTGCTCTTGAAACAGTTCGCACTTGAATGAAGGATGGAAATGAACTTGCTTGATAATGAATGGAATGAAACGAGCTTGTATATATACATGATGGTGGAGAGGTCACACCTCTTCAAGTGCAAGGTCCGCCTTCATAAAACGTAATTACAAATAATATAACTCACTATCAAGAGAGGTCGGCCTCTATAGAAATTTGTGCCTCCTCAATAAATATTAATTACAATAAATAATTATTAATTGCAACCATAAAGGTCGTGCCATTTCAAGAGATCGGCCTCCATAGAAAGTCGTGTCTTCTTCAAAGGATGAACTCGCAATTCAAATAGCCGTTAAGGCTATCATTTGAATTGCCTTCAAATGAGTGGATCTAAAGAAGCAGCCCGACACTGCTAAGTAACATCAACACTCCCTCTCAACTAGGGGTGATTCTTCCAGCTGCAAAAGACATATCACCTCAATGTGATGTTAGATATCACCTCATCGTGATATCAACCATCATGGCTACTCCCATAGATGGTATGTACAAGTGCCCATCACTCAATGTGATGTTGTCACCTCATCGTGACTTTCACCATGGCTCCCCCAGAGGGTGAAACACAAGTACAAGAAAAAATCATCACAGACTCTCTCACGTGATGCTATCATGGAGTCACACACATGACATCCACCATGGCTCTCCTAGAGGGTGGAAACAAGGGCTTTCACCTCAAATCTCAAAGAGAAATGCATTAACAAGGGATTTCACCTCGAACTTCTCTTCACAGAGAAGAACTCATTTATGAGGATCACTGATACTGAGACTCTTTCTCAGTTAAGGCTGGATTCTACAACATACCAAGCTTATCTCGAAAGTACACAAACTTTATTTGGAGAGAGGCTTGGTAAGAATGTCTATCGTCTGCTCATCAGTGTTGATATACGTCAATTGTATAGCTTTCCTCAATACCATATCTCTAATATAGTGGTATTTGATCGCAACATGCTTGGTTTTGTCATCAAACACAAGATTGACAGAAGGCTTCACATAGCTCTAGTTATCACAATGAATGATAGTAGGCTCCATTGATTTTCCAAACAATCCTGCAAGGAGCTTACGAAGCCACACTAATTCCCAAGCTACCATACAAGCTGCAATATACTCTGCCTTTGTTGTACTCAATGTGCATTTATTGCTCTCTTAACACTTAGAGCAAATCTTAAATCAAAGCAAATATCCGAGGTGCTTCCTCGACCGCAAGAACACTCCCTGCCCAATCAGAATCAATATAACCATGCAGCTCCAAGTCCACATCTGAAGAGTATCTCAACCCATATCCAACTGTGCCACGCAAGTATCTCAGGATATGCTTCACTACAACTAGATGTATTTGCCTTGGTTCACACATGAACTAACTAAGTGCACTCACTACATAGCAAATATCCAGTCTAGTATAGACTAGATACATCAACGATCCAATCAACTACCTGTACATCGTGTAATCCATCGGATCTAAAGTAGCTACAGCATCCTTAAACATCTTCAGATCTCGCAGAGGGCTCCCTCCTCTGACCTTCAAGTAGTTGTATCAACTCCTTCTAACCTCTTTCTACACCCAAGATTTCTTTTGCAACACTTCAATTTAGATAAAATGTTTTCCGCTGGTAATATTCCTCGCATCAGAGAGAGAGAGTTCGTGGATTGTCCTCCTAGTAAATCACTTATTCAATTGGTTTACAGAGCTACCAATGTCAAACCAGATGACGCCTTGAGCACTTGATCCTCTCAAGAAATGAAGGATCCCCAAGGATTTAGCACCCAGCCTTGTAATACAAGATCTTTCACTTTTTCCTGAGTTACAAAACTTCCCCTCTGATCCCTCACAGATTGCAGCACATCGAGAACTCCTCTAGCCACCAACCTCAAATTCCATGGCTGCAAATTGTGACTTCACGCTTGATCATTTCTTTGGTCGGCATGACTTCCTCACAAAATGCCTCAATCTTTTCATCACTAAGCAATCTCTCATCACCTCCTTGCTCCTAGAACTGTCTTGGAAGCATTTTAGACAGAGATTACTAACCATTTATAACTATCCAAAGAAATATCAAGGCTAGAATCATACAAAGTTTACTATCTCAGGTTATAGCATGAATACATAAGAATTTATGAACAATATTAAAACGTGAATAAGTAAATAAACCTAAAAGAAAAATATATCAAAAGATCAGAATGAAGGGATAAAGAAACTTATCTTTATTCAATTTTGATATAACTCTTTCTTCCATCTTTTTTTCCTCTTGAGATCAACACAACAAAAGATAATCTGCACAACTACAGATTTCTTGAATGCATTATGCAGTTAGCATGTAAAACCAACTCTCTCAAAGAGTTCAAGCCTCTATCTCAGTTCATGCATTAGAGAATACTATCAATGTGACCAACTAATCAGCATCGAAATTGTGATTCTCTTTTTATTTCAGTCATACTCAAAAATCTTCACAACCAACATGAAATATCTTGCAATAAATGAAATCTTCAAAGGATCTTATGCTAGAGAACACAATTCAAGAGAAACCACTATCTCTCTCTCTTTACTAATTACAAGATCCAACTAAAATGATATAACTCAGCAAACAAAGAATACTATATCGAAGCGTGACCAACTAATCACCATCGAATTTGCAATTCTCTTTTTATTTTAGAGTCACACTCAGAGATCTTCACAACCAACGTGAAATAAATTGCAATAAATGAAATCTTCAAGGGATCTTATGCTAGAGAACACAATTCAAGAGAAACCACTATCTCTCTTTACTAATTACAAGATCCAACTAAATGATATAACTCAACAAACAAAGAATAATTATCTCTTTAAATATTCTAATGGATGCAAATACTGGACACAGTAAGATACCCTACTCTTGCGCACAGATCAGCACACAACCTTCACGGCTTGAAAACAGGTCCATGACTTAGAATAGAAATTCCCTAGAATCCTTCAGAGGAGAGATCTCATCCACATCCGCAAATGAAGCATGTTGATTAGGCCTGGTTGGGCAATCCTTTGCATAGTGACCAAACTTGTCACAACGAAAACATTGGACTTTGGAGAGATCCCACTTCTTCTTGAATGAGGGAGCATCATCAACTCCTTTATCTCTATTCCTTTTGAAGTATCTTTTCTTTCCATCTTTCCCTTTCTTCTTTGAGGATTGAGCGGAAAGAACATGAATGTCTTCATTTGTAGAGCTTCGACCAATACCTCTCGTAGCCAACCTAGACTCTTCTTGAATGCAATCTGCCCTCAAACGATCAAACTTGGGAAGTTTCGATCTTGCGCTGATTCCTTGAATACAAGACTCCCAAGATGAAGGAAGACCATTAAGGGCAAGCATGGTCAAATCCTTGACATCAACAATATGACCAATGGTAGAGAGTTGATCTCTCAACTCCGAAATCTTCATGAAGCAATAACCAATTCTCCTTTCGCCATCTTCACATGATGGAGTTGTTGCTTCAATGCAAGAGCCTGACTCGTGTTGTTGATTTCGTACATCTCCTCCAAAGACTTGAACATCTCCCTCGCCGTCTTCATCTTAAAGATGACAGGAACAATATGATCTTTAACAGAATCAACCAACATCTTCTTTGCCTTGATGTCTTTCTTCCTCCATTGCAACTTCTCTTCTTCCTCTAGTTTGGGAACTTTGGTCTCCACAAACTCAGCCAAATCATTCTCTTCCAAGGTGAGCATGATTTTGAACCTCCATGAAGTGAAATTTGATGCTTCTTCAAACCTATCCTCAATCTTCAACCCATTCACCATCTTGACGAAGAGGTAGAATTACTCAACAATGAGAGAGAGAAAATAGAGTATCGCTGTAATGCACAATCTGATCAAGATCTTACTTTACACCTGCTCTAATATCATGTTAATTTTAATATCAGATTTAAGAGCACAGAAATTAATTCAAAAAATAATCATACAACACAGCAGATACCCTGGGAAAACCCTCCTCCTGAGGGAGAAAAACCCAGCAACAATATATCGGTTATATATTGAGTCTCACAACAAAGTCTCCTTTACAATGAAGGCCAATAAGAGGGCCAAGAGATAACACCACAATCTGATGCAACTACAGAATTACAGTGATGCAATCTGCTAACAAAAGACTCGGCCTCCTACGGATCTCAATCTGCTCTTGAAACAATTCGCACTTGAATGAAGGATGGAAATGAACGAACTTGATAATGAATGGAATGAAATGAGCTTGTATATATACATGATGGTGGAGAGGTCGCACCTCTTCAAGTGCAAGGTTGCCCTTCATAAAATGTAATTACAAATAATATAACTCACTATCAAGAGAGGTCGGCCTCTATAGAAATTCATGCCTCCTCAATAAATATTAATTACAATAAATAATTATTAATTGCAACCATAAAGGTCGCACCATTTCAAGAGATCGGCCTCCATAGAAAGTCGTGTCTTCTTCAAAGGATGAACTTGCAATTCAAATAGCCGTTAAGGCTATCATTTGAATTGCCTTCAAATGCGTGGATCTGAAGAAGCAGCCCAACGCTGCTAAGTAACATCAATATTATGTGCCTCTCATCCCTTTGGAAATGGATGGGCATGACTTCAATTCCTTGGTGCTCATATGTGAATACATTTCGCATCAAGGATTTGGATACATCTTCAGAAAGCTTTATAAATTGTTTTAAGGGGTAAAACATCTTGTTATTGCTATGGGTGCTGATAAAATTTAGCATTAACATATTTGTCTATTTTACTGTGAAATGCCATTGGAGTTACAGCAGTGCTGCTAATGGGAACACATGGATGCAAGATTTGATGGATTTTTGGAAGGTTTACTGACCCCCAAATGCACAGTTTTTGAATTTGAAAACTTCTTTCACATGGTTGGTTTCCAAGATTTTCTTTAAAAGCTAAATTGAGATGGATAAAAAGCAAAAGTTAGGCTTTGATTCTTTATAAAGAAGAGTTGTCAGAGTTAAAGAATCGTCAAACCTGTACGTTTGGAAATGCCAGCATGATGGATAAATACTAAAGCCACGTTTGTATTAATAAAGGATATATCAATATAACAAGTTTTCTCCATCTAATAATAGCAGTCAAATTTTCTCTGTTACATGGCCTGTATTTATATTGGATCCTTCATTTTAAATCAATATAACCAGAGAAAATAAGGAACACCTGCCAACGTGCCAGTGATGTACAAGCCCAGTCCGAAATTAGCAGAATGAAAATATTTTCAAAAACTTCTTTGGGGAAAACAAGAAAGAAGACTACATGAAAGTGAAACCATGAAATAAGGTAAATATAGTAAACCTATACAGCTTGAAAAGAAACCTTAAAACATAACTTACAGCGACTGCAGTATAAGAACCTCGAACATCAATTTCACCAGCATCATGCATTCTGCAAAAAAATGATAAAGAGATGGAATAATCATTTCAATCCAAGCTCATTTTTTTTCTAATCAAAAGTTATTGTACAGCTAACAATTCTTCCAGTTCTATTTAATTTCCTTTTGGTCACACACATATTTTCATAACTGTGTTTTTCAAATTAATGTTGTAATGTCATTTTGGTCACATGTACATATTTTAGTACAAATAAGAAAGCCTTGTAGTCATGAATAAAAATGTCATCAAGTTTACTTGTTTATATGACAGGTTAGAACAAATTAAAAACCAAAAGAAAATGTGTACTAATATAGTCTTATAAACACAAAACCGAAATTAATCATCCAAGAGGCTACAATTCTCATTGAGAATGTAAAAGAATTCATATTGGAAGGTACAAAGAAGGTGACCCACTGACATGAACTCAATTATGCTAAAACTAATGTTGAAAAGAAAATCCACTCACGTCATATCAGGATAATAACTGTTGATGTGATTTTTGTGACCGCACCAATCAGCAGAACAAAATAGTCCGAAGGCTACTCCGTTCTCTCTTGATCAAAGTATTTCGTGTGCTAAGATTGCAAGAAAGTTCGCACGTTCAACTCCAAGGTTCCGAAATACTTAGAATACCCTCAGTTGGTTTGATGTGAATTGCTGTTTTCACGAGGGGACTTACACAATTGTTCAGGATTCTTGCAGTTAACAATAAATGGATGATTGGAAAGGATTTGTATAATGCGGATGATTTGGCAATAAGTACGTTTTCCTAAAACTAACCAAAGATGAACGGAAAGTAAATGAGTGTAAGGATGAGAAAGTTCTAAATTCTATCCTAAATGCAAGATATGTGGAGCTCGATTTCAGCAGACTTTGACCGAATTTCACCTAGCCTCACGTCAGACAGCTTCAGCAAAATTGGTGCAATCTTCAAAGGGATAGCAAAAGATATTCAGATTACAATTGAGCATACATATACCATCAAGACGACGCATATAAGCATACAAATCACAATCGAAGTTAAACTCAATATAATTTCCAGTCGACCACGCAAGGCGAGCTTGTCATCAACAAGTTGCTAGTGGTATGGAATAAAATGAAGCTACCTCAATAAAACGCCACACATCCAAAGTAAACTACTTGCATGAAATGCAAATTATGCTACTTTATGCTACTTGGATCCGAAAGGATGAAGAGACCTTGCTAGCTATCCATGACAAAGATAAATTCCACCATCAATGAAAAGATCTATTATCATGAAAGTTTTACACAACAATCTCCACAAAAGTCAAAGGAAAACTTTTCTTCTCCACTATGCTATGCTGTTACAAAATTATACTATCACTCTCTCGGGCTTAGTCTCTGTCCGATGTCCAATCTAATTTAATGAGGTACAAATGAGGGGACTCCCTTTATAGATAGGCCCAATCCAATGACTAAGATTATAATCAAAAGAGTGGCTAAGATTGTCACCTCACCAACCCTAAACTACCTTCAGAAGGGAGTGGTGTAATGAGCAAAGATTCCACTCACCCCAAATAGTAAAGGCAATTAATGCCCGCAATCGCCTTTCAAAGACCAGGTGGCCCCATTCTCCTTCTCTGGTCGCAACCCACGAACTCCGCGGCATACGGCCAACTTCCTTAAATCAATGGTGGAATGCACCGTTGAACTCCAACACTGTGGATCGACGCCTCATGTTGCACAAGATTTTCTCCTAAGCAATCAAGGAATCCGTGCCTGGATCAAGTCGAGAAAGTGAGGCCCCTCAAAGTCATCTCGCATAAAGGTCTTCACCTCGAGAAGTAAGGCACCACTTACCCCTCAAATTATCGCTAGCCACTCCCATCCGGATTCAAAAGCCCAGCAATATGGCCAAAAGTATTCTCGACTCCATCAATATTGGCCAGCCTTCCCAGACTGCTGAACTACCGTGTCAAGAAACCACGCCTCCGTGATTGCTGGAAGAACATCTAGAAATGCACTGCCATTCTCCCTAATGATCTCCATCAACTACAACCGCAAAGAACATGTCTCAATGCTCAAGACATCGAATAACTTATTGGATGTTGCAAGCATCTCTCAAGCCTCGATCAACGCCTCCATCAGCTAAAATATTAGAAGCCCGCTGAAAGCAAGAGCAAGGTCCTCCATAAACTTCTCTGTCTCAACACGAACTCCTGTAACCCATTTGTCTGCTTCCTGTGCCATCTTCCCCAACTCTAACAAGCCACTAATCGACTCTCTAGGTATCTCAGGTGGAAGCTCTATCGCTGGAATCTCCTGCCCACGAGGACGAGACAACTGCTGCACATATCCAATCAAAGCCTTATGCTCTCTCTTCAACTTCTTGTACTTTCCTTCCTTTTTAAATAATCTGTCCTTGAGGGCTAGGTAGGAGTTATCACACTCCTCTACAATCTGTGCACTTGTGGGGCGTCCTAACTCCAAAGTTGTGACCACATAATTTTGCATCGCTCATCTCGGTCAAGTAATCAATCACGATCGCCGCGGAAGGTGCGAGCATCCTCTTCACTTAGGATCTTTTGAAAACTCATGCGTTTCTTTGTGAGGCACACCGATCCTATTCAAAATCTTCCATTTCAATCATTGATCAATCTCTTCGGGCCGGGGCTTCTTCTATCCTATCTCAAGCCAATCAAAATCGTGTAATCAGAATGTTGGTTGCTGTTCTGTGCCTCTACTGCCGGACTTGTTCAACTTCTATATCATTTTGGTGAGGCTCATCATCCTCAAGTGGCTGAGTATCTCCTAAAACTATATCATCAACATCTTCCAAAGTCTTCTCTAACTCTTGCTAAAACTGAGGGTCAGTAGTAGTTTCCACATCATCTTGTTGATCATCTCTAGTAGGTGCGTTGACGCTATGGCCAACTGACTCTCTCCGTGGTGGCTAATTATCTTCTTGTACCGCTTGCACCTGATTCAATGCATTTCTTTGATCAGCAAATAAAGAAACCTCATGTATGCTTGGAGAACGTGTCTCCAATGGCATGGGTGATTCAATCATGTCCTCGTGGAGGCTCACCAATGTGCCCTCAATAACTGCTTTTTCCTCTAGATTTCAGACCTCGTGTGATTTGTTTCTTCCTGCTGTGGTGCGTGTCCTGTGATCTCCCATCAAATTGTAAGTCAATGCAATTGACTTACTCTTCAGCCTAACCACCCGTCTGTCAACCCATGCTCTAGTGAATGTTAAGACCGGCATGGAAAGTGTTTCCAAATCTACTATCTCTGGTTCTGACCAATCCAGGACTGGAAGTGGAGTATTTCTTACTGCTTCATAATTTGGATGGATGACGTTCATGTCCTCATCCACCTGGTCTAGTACTGGAATGACTTCACACTCCCTAATCATGCTTATTGGCAGCCTAGAGAACATTCTCTTCCTGACTTCAGCTTCGTCTGATGCATTAGCCCAATAATCCTCAATGTTTGCCTTGTGCTTAAACTCTTCTGACAGTATCCATCTGATGTTGTTATGCGGATCATAGTGTTGTCTGCTGGTGTGATATGAAAAGTGATAAAACTGAAGCTTGCTCTCGGCTTCTCTAGCTACCTGTAATGAAGGACACACCTCATCGGAATTGCCCATGACAATTGGGGAGTCCACACCTCCCTTCTTCTTTTTCTTCTGAATCTTATCGTAGGCAACCAATTGCCTAGATATCTCTAACATCAATATTCTATTGGTTGGGTACTTAGGCAGCCTATATGGGTATGAGGAAAATCCTTGCAGCCTTATGTAAGAAAACTTTGGAAATTGTATAAACCAGCACCCATACCTCTCAATCAATTCCTAGGCTTCCCTTGAGATCATGTGATGCATTTGATCCTGAAGTGTTCTCGTGATGTGCATGGTGAAGGCGTCATTGGCACGCTTGTAATGAGTGGTACTAGTCAAGTGCAACTGCGGACAAGCCTCATGAATTTTGAACTGGTGAGAGCCACAACCAACAGGTTCCTTGTATGAAATTCCTCTGTACTTCGTCATACGAGCCAGCATGTAAATGATATAAGAGCTCATATAAAATGTCTTCGTTCTCCTTAGGCTCAGGAGCTGCTCGTGCAAGTTGTCACTAATCATTGCAGCCCAGTTGACGTAATCCTTTCCTTCCAGCACGAGGTTGATGTAATAGAACATCCATGGCTCAAAAATAAACAACTGCGGGCAGCCTCCAACTCGACTCAGCATCATGATAAGATCACAATAATCCTGCTTCAAGTCGTCTGCTATGATTTGTCTCGGCAGCTTCGTACGAGAAGGCCTGGGATTGCTCATCCAGTGAGTATTGATTGTCTCTGTACATCTTTCAAATGCGGAAGCATACATTCGCTCAGCTCGTTCTCTAGACTTGTAAACCATGTTTCTATGCACTGGGATTCCAAAAGCCTCGCCAATAGCTGAAGGAGTGAGGTTGGCAAGCACTTGCCCATCTGGTGACATGATTGATCTGTGTTCCTTCTCGTAACAGTTGGCGCACTCCATCATCAGCTTCGAACACTGAATGGCTGGTGGGAAACTAGCAGCTGCATATAATCCACTTCGAACAATGTTGTGTGAGGTGTCTGAAGGATGATGATGACCAATTCCCAGTATCTTATTCTTGAACGCCTCCAAGTTGAAAGAGCCCAAATTGGTATCAATCAGCTTGCCCAACTTCGAAGTGAACTTTGACTCTGGCATAAATGTCTTGCTCAGCCTCTTGATAACTGCTTGCCTGGATGCACCATTGTTGTCCTTGCCAATTGTTCTTGCCTCAGCCATCTGCAAAACAATGAACATCCATGAGTAAATTAATTTAGAAAATAAAATATTGTGCAGGGGCTGCCAGTCGACTTCAAGAACTTGAGAAGCTGCAATAACATTTCCCATTCGCAAACCTCAGCTTCCTCTTCAACAGATTTTGAATTATCAACCACTTAGAAAGTTTAGCAAGTAAGCTTGAGCAACTCTACTTTATAGAAAATCGTCCAACTTCACTCTAGCAATCAGCAACTTCAAGAGACTTAGCAAGTTCGTATTTCACAAGCTCAGACTTGGATTTTCAAATCGCAGCCACTTCCAAATGACTTGGCGCCTATTTACTTCAGCAACTTCTCCAACTCCAAGTCGTACTTCTCACTTGCACTTGCAGACTTCAGCAATAAACTCAGCTTCACCTTCAAAACAAATTCGAACTTCTTCAACAAACTTCAGCTTCAGTAATGTGATCACTTCAAGCTTCAGCAATATTCTTCTTTAAATCGAAAATTTTCACTTGCATTGGCAACTTCAAACTTTAGCAACAAAATCGAGCTTCAGCAACTTCGAGCAACTCACTCACTAGCTTCAAAAATTCGAACTTCTTCAACAATTGCAGCCACAGCAAAATTTCGAACTCCTTCAGCACTTCAGTCTTCAGCAACTTCCTCTTCAGAAATTCGAACTTCTTCAACAGATTTCAAATTCAACACTGGACTCAGAGCACATCAAGTTTCTCTTCAGCTGTGAAAAAGGAGTGAATAACCTTCAGCACTTATAGGGAAATCGATTTCTAGAAGAAGGCTAAGTTTAGCTAGTGAATTAAATTTCCACTACTTCATTTGAATTTCCCTCCTTTGGCATTTTTGACACTTGTCTGAGAATCTCAATCTTCTAGAAGTTCAACTTTGACTGCCACATTTCAAATTCACCTTCGAAAAATTTTAATTTAAATTCATCTTTTAATTCACCGAGCTCTCACTTGAATTCAAATTTTACTTCTTCTTCGCTCGAAAATTCATCCAGGAAGAACTTGATCAAAATCATCTAGGCAATTCATTCAATTCATCGTTCAAAACGTTTTCCTTTCAAAAACCATTTTATTCAAATTTGCCTTAGAAATTTTAAAATTTTCCCTTAGAAAATTCATAATTCGAGCACCGATTAAATTCTTCATGCTGAAGGCCTTGGCGAAGTGTGGAAGACATAGAAATCCATTCCTCATCACAAACGTCCAGTACCCAGAAGAAAATTTTCTCTGAAATGCGATGAATCCATGGGTACACAACGAACGGGTTCATTTAAATTTTAAAAAATTTGAACCTTAGAAAAATATTATTCAATCAATTTAAATCCATTCTTCATCTCTGTGAACATCCATGTTGCTCTGACTCGAAAAATTTTTAAATCCATCCTGCAATGCCAGCATTCTCTGACTCCGTCACCGGAAAATCCATCTGTGCTCCAAGAGGAATTTCATCACCTTCATGTCCAGGCGTATTTTCTAAGGAAGAAAATATTTTGCCTTAGAGAAATTTTAAATCACCTTGCATTTTGAAAATTTGCCTTAGAAAATTTTATTTAACTTCATTTGTTCGCCAGTGGTGGAAATTTCATCAACTTCACTTAGAAGATTTTCTTGAAGACACACGTCACATTTTATTTTTCATTCACCACCTTGCATTTTATTTCACACTTGAAAGACATTTCATTTAAAACTCCAACGCCTTAGCAATATTCATCAACACCTTGGGTGCATATCCAACTTGAAGAAGGATATTCATCTTGCCTTAAAAAAAAATATTCATCACCTAGCACTTTCAACGCCTTACAATATTCATCAACTTTACCTTATAGGCTTAGCATTTTCAATGCCTAGCAACACTTACACCACCTTAGGCGCATTCTGCATATGGAAGGGGGAATAATACTTTACCACACCTAGCATATTTCATCTTCACCTTAACTTTTACCTTGCTTACCACCTTACATTCACTTTTACTCATTTCAACTTGGGCGCATATTAGCATGTGTGAAGGATGACCCTTGGACTTCCCTATTTTGTCTTCACATGCCCTCTTTTGGGCGCATTTGAGCCTAGGAGGAGGATGGGCGCATATAAGAGGGTGAGGAGGATTTTAAATTTCCAACGCCTTGCATGTGACTCTTCATCTCCCTTATTTTTGTCCTCACATGGCCCCATTTGGGCGCATTTAGGCATGTAAGGAGGACGAACTTTGTTGACCCTTTGACTCATTTGCTGCATGGGTGCATTTCTCAAGGTGTGAGGGATGAAAATTGATACCACGTCCTCTTGTGACCTTTCAACTTCTCTTTTTTTGTCCTTACATGCCCTCTTTTGGGTGCATTTTGCATAGGGAGAAGGATGAAACTCGTTGACTCCCTTGACTTTCTTTCATTTTGGGCGCATTTTGGCATATATGCAAGATGGGCGCATTTAGGGGGTGGTGGAGGATAATTTCTTGCCTTAGAAATTTTTTCAACTTTCATGCTTCAAGGTGGGCGCATTTAGGGGGTGGTGGAGGATGAAACATGTTGACCTCTTTGACTCATGGGCGCATTTTGCCATACGAGGTGGACGAGTTTGTTCTTAGAAAATTTTCAAGCATGAGACCTTGATTCTTCATCAAGCAGGGCGCATTTGGCCATGGGTGAGGGATGAACTCCAGACTTAGAAATTTTTTAGCATCTTGTGCTTGAGGGCACATTTTACCTGGTGAGCAGGATAAGCTTGTGCCTTAGAAGTTTTTCCATGCTTGGCCTGTGAAGAGGGCGCATTTTGCTATGTGAGGTGGATGAACATCAACACTTAGCCATTTTTCGTCGTCCCTGCCAGCTTCTCCATGCCCTACTATAAATAGTAAGTCTCTCAATTCTTGCATCTCCGAAGCTCAGATCGTTCTGAAATTTCAAACACTGCATCCTCGCGACCTTGTTACCCTGTTGACACTGCTATTTTGGGTTGGCCTGCTATTTTTAGCCCATTTTTGAAGGTGGTTTGCTATTTATAGTAACTGCCTGCTTCTGGTATCTCCACAACTCCGTTTGATTTGAAATTTGAATGACGTGCTCCTCACCACGTGGCCTGCCGACTTTGCTATTTTTAGCCCTGCTTTCAAAATGTCGACTTTACTATAAATAGTGCGCTCCGCTTGTCTTCAAATTTTACCGCCAGAGAATTTGAAGGATGCCGATCGCTGTGGTTTACACCTCGAAAATCTCGACTTTTACCCCTCTTTCAAGTCCCCGGCCGGAAACTCCTAATTCATATTGCATGCATATCAATGATCTCCGCTTTGTTCTCGCTTCAAGCCGTGATAGCAATCAGCTCAGCGATTCCGACGCGTCGAGGTCATTGGTCGGATGCACCCCGCTAAAAATAGCGAATTCCTTAATAAGTGATTATTTTTGTTTGCATGTCACATCACCGCGTAGGTCTCGAAAAACCCACAAAGAATCACCTGACATGCAAAGAAAACCCTGAGATGCAAACCCTAAAAATAGCCTCGGAAGGCTGAACTCTAAAAGTTGTCGCCCCATTTTGCATGTTATAATCGGCCGCTGGCTGTCTCTAAAACCTATAGAAGGAATTCCGGCATTATGCGCTGAAAAACCTCGCGATATAGACTTCCGAAATGCCCGAAGCCAGACCGCTTAAAATAGTAAGCTGCCCACTACCAAATTTTGCACGCGAGCAGCTTGATGTGTTCTGAATGCAGTATGACTGTCGGAATTTCAAAAATGCCGAGAAGATGCCCTGAATTGCACACTTACTAAAAATAGTAAGTTGCCGGAATCTGATGAAAATTTGCTGAGAGCCTGCTAGAAGCATACTGACAACAACGTTAAGCTCTGTCTTCAATATATTCACCTTGTTTGACCTCAAATTGACCAGAAGACTCAAAACCCTAATTTTCAGACTTGGCCAAATCTCACGTTTAAGCTCATAGACGGGAACGTCCCCGGAAAGGCAGACCATAGAAAAGAGAGAAAGAGAGAGAGAGAGAGAGACAAAAACCAAAGCCAAAAAGACCAGAATGGAGCAAAAATTAGGGGTCCCCATTTTGAACGAGGCAATGTGTGAAAAGGTCACAACAATAACCATTTGGCATTAGTGTGAAAGACAAGAAAATAATGAACTCTGCTCTAGGCAGGAAACCAATTTGGAGAAATATTGTGGAAAAGGAATGGTTGTGTAACAAGACAGTAGGGGCCAAGTAACTGGATGGTATGAGAGTGGAAAGAATTTTCACCTCAGATAAGCTGGTTAAAGGAAATGCCATCTGGAATTTTATGGAACATGTAGTAATTTAGTAACAAGAACCCAAGCTGGATGGTTAAGAATGGTCAGTGAGTGCTCTCCTGGGAAGACACATGAATGCAAAAAGAATAAATGATTTTCTTTCTAGCATAGTGATGCAGACCAGAACTTGGTACCTGAAACAGGTAGCCAACTCAGGCAGCCATACTCACATACACAGAATAACTTAGAGCAGAAAATTTTTGACAGTTCACTAAAAAAACTACAAAAATAACACCAAATGGGCTGAAAAGCCTTAAAAACCTTAATTACAAACAATTAGAAGGTTGCAGGCCAATATTGACTTTTTATGAGAGACATTTATATATAAAGCTGCTGTTATCCTATGCTCATTCTGCAATTCTGAAATCCTCTCCAATAGTATCAGGAATGAAAAATGTTCTTCTCTTTTATTATCAATATCACTCCTCTCTTTGAGCCCTTCTCTGATTTTTCTTTTTCTTTTATTGAGCTAGTAATATGTGATAACTTCATGAATATTTATGAGCCTCTTTTTTTCTACTCATTGCTTGACCTCCTTCTCTATTTTGAAACAGCCACCTACATAAAGATATCGCAAGGATTAGAAGCCAGCTGCCAGCAGCTAAGGTATCTAAATACTGCACAATTTGTATTTAAACTGTTTTTGTGAATCCACACGCCAAAGATAGTATATGGTGTATATTGCAAGCTGCCACTCAGAATAAGCATTAATGCCCCTTAATGTCTAAACCTACCCAGCACTGGGGGTGCTGTTAGGGTCCCCCAGCTGAGAAATAACCACTGTCAGGACTGCAGAGAGTAATGTCTGCTCGGGGTAAATGCTGCATCTCAATAGTTTGACTATTCTAAGGCGGGTGCTGCACCTGACTGATAACTGTTAGTGGCCAGCTAAGTTTGTAACTGTTATCAATCGCTCATGCTAGGAATTAAAGTTTGGACTTAGCAGCTGCTACCTGTCATCCAGAATCTACAGTAAGTTGTTTCCCATGCCCAGCGAATAAGAATTAAGTGTCCAGAAAAACAACAGAGGGGTTAACATCTACTCCAGGAAAAAGAAAACCAGACAGCAACACCACAATGAAAGGATCTCGAACACAAAATCAGAAGAGAACCAAAATGGATAAAATAAAGTTTTCGGGCATGCAGGGTTGCCTGAGCCCTAGTTGCTCCTACATAATATAGCCCAACTTTAGAATAACATCTCTCAGTTTTGGAAAGAATGGTAACCTATTGTCAGACCGACAAATAGCAAATTTGGGGCTGACAAAGACAATGGAAGAACCATGCTAGTGTAGCCCAGCATCTACTGAAGGAATGTTAAGCCTCATGGGCCTTCCTCTAAAATACTCTCTTGCCCTCAACTATGCAGAATGATAGATTATTTGGATGAGGAGCAATACATGCAGCTACACAGCTAAGTCAGGCTATGTAAACACTCTACATCCTGAAATTAAAGCCCCGGAGTTCCCATATAAATAGATTTGGATAGACACTGATCTCCAAAAGTAAAACCTTTACTCTGGCTTACTTTTCACATTAGGATATTCACACAAGACAGGCTGAGCCATTTGGGTTTTCCAGGTCCATCCCAATGTATTCTCTGGAAATTGGCAGCCAAAGATGATAAACACCTTTTCATACACCATGATTATGCAAGGCATGAGGTTAATTTCTTACAAAAAAAGCAATAAAGTTGTGCTGCACCTGCTGATGTCCCCAATATTGTAGTGAGATGGCCATGTCTAGGCAGAATGAAAGTGACCAAAACTAGTTAGAAATATACCTCTCAATGATGATCTGATCTCCCAAGAAAGAACACAACTTGCACATATTTGGAGGCATAAACTCAATAGAGACTCCTACAGAAAACTACAGCAATATGCAAATTCAGAAGTTACTATGAAATATTCCACCCCTGATAGGATATTTGCTAACTGATTTTCTGCTTTTTCTGGTTGCTTTTTGGTTTTATGGTTTTTTGTTTTTTTTGTGTTTTTGATAATATTTGCCAGGAAATGCAAATGAAATATTCCAACCCTGTTATTCCTTATATTTGAACGCCTATTTTTATTGAGTGACTTCTCCACCTTTCTTTTGCTGCAGAATGATATCAATGACTTACCGCCCCAAATGATGATGAGAAGTTGCTGAAACTCAAGGCATTTCAGCCTTGAAACCACACGCCCTAGCTAGAGGTTGTACGGCCTGCATTAATGGACTGTATGGCCTCTATCAAACCCCACGTTGCCAACATTGAAGGTTGCAACAGCAATGAATGTGTTCAGCAAAGCTTATCCTTCAAAGAATTCTGATCTGCACTTCAATACCCTTAAATTCTTTGAAATCAAATGTGACTCCTGGTTGACACCACCTGAAGAGCAAATTTTGGGTGGTATTTCACACCTATAGAATGCAAAATCTGGGAGAGTTTTAATTCTCAAAGATTGTTTTTCTTCCAGAAACCCTGGTTCTTCCTTCACATAAAAATGCTCATAAATTTGTATAAGAGAATGAATGAATAATGTGCTTTTTTTTAAGCCTTTTATACTTCCCTCAAAAGCACAATTTCCAAAGCACATTTAAATCATTAAATATAATAAAGCATATTTGCTTTTGCTGCCAAATGATATAACTTAAGTGTGGCGTCCACTTTATACCTTTTAAAACAATGACCTTACTTTATAAAATTGAATGATATATTATAAAATCATTAACTCTTTTAATGATATTCACTTATATTTAATTATTATTAAAGTTATCACTTTATTAATAATCAATAAACCATAACTCGTAAATATCAACATAATACTCATTCTGCCAACACCATAGGGTAACCCACTACTTCCTTTGCTTATCAGACTAACTTACTATAAATAGTAAGGTTGGACCCAAACATCCAAGTGACTTACTAAAAATAGTAAGTGTGTGAAAACGGAGCTTAAAACACCTCAAGAAGGCAAACCCTGAATATCAACAGACTCTGAAGAAGAAAACTCTCAAAACAAGGCCCTCTGAACACCCACATTAGCCTACGAGGACCTGTTGATAGGCTAATCCATCACAACACTGAACTGGCTAAGGAGGGGACATTACATACCACTTGCAGCCCTCCAAAAGGAAATGAAAGACACAAAATTGGGTGTGGATTCCCCACCTCATGAGAACCTAGATGACAATTTTATTATAATACCAAACGAGGAAAGCATTATGATGCACACAAGGATTGGAAGCCCAATGAAAGGCAGCTCCTAGCAGCTTCACATACATAGAGCCAAACAAATAAAATGGAACATGGAATAACTGCAACTCAAAATTTATTGCTCAGAAATCAGATTAGACTTGCCTACAGGCACACAGCCCAGTCTCAGGGAACTACAAAACAATCCAAAATTTCTCCAAGCCTCTGCCTGGTCATCACAGTCCCACAAAGCCCAACAGAAAAATAATTCTTTGGTACTTTATTCCCATGATCCCCCTTTTACCATCATCGATCCACATACATATCCTTATATTTTTAATGGGAACACCTACCCAGAATAGATAAGCTACTGCCAGCCATAAGAGGCATGATCCACCAGAAATAGCAATGCAGGAGCACTTGGGTAATCACTTTTCAGAGCCACAAGTAATAATACCCACATTCAGCATAAAAGGTGCTATCAAAATCACAAGCAATACACCCACAACCACACTTCCAAAATAAAACACCCCACGTAAAGGAAGATCTCTAGTCACACAAACCCCAGCCAGTAACAACGAGGTGTTTTGAAACTGCCATACAAATGAGGAGACAGTTCATAGTTCTAGCTTGGATAGAATAGAGGATAAACCATTTGGCCTCAGGAAAATGTCCAGCATGGCCAGCTCCTAGGGATGGACCCCACACAAGGCTCCAAGGAATTCTAACAGCCCAGTAAACATGTGGGCCCCAACAAGAAACTTCCTAAACCAATCAGCTGAAACCAAAAATGGACAAGCAGCTGAAAGCACACACAAACTATAACCAACAAAAATTGAATGGGCATTGTTTTTGGGTGATGCGGGATTGCAGATGACTGGATGCTCCTACATCACATCAAAAAATTTGAAATCCTTCTAGGCTTGTGGTGTTACATGCAAGGGGTGTCATGTGATCAGCAAAAAGCATGTAATTAAGAAACAATGCAAACACTATTGTTAAGAGGATGTCGTCCCATTGAACACTTCTTTCCATGCTTATATCTGTGAAATTGGTATATGTGCTCTGTACTAAGAATTAGGTTGTTTTTGAAACAGTGTCAACATTAATCTTGTGGTGAATAACTACAGTGATATTATAAAATATAATCCCAAAAGAAGAATGCATTAGAAAGTTTGAAATCCTTATAGGTTTTTGTGCTTCTACTATTAAATACAAGGGGTGTCATCACCATGTGATCATCATAAAGCATGCAATGGCTGCCAAGAGTTCATCTATCAGCACTCTTTGGCATCAACGGTATGGGCACCTCAACATTGCCTACCTCTCTCAACTGACTCGAGAGAATTTGGTTGAAGGCTTACCTAAGATTCAGCAGCAGGCACATGGTGTTTGCAGAGCTTGCCAAGCAAGGAAGCAACATCGTACTCCATTTTTAGATAGAAAGTCTTGGAGAGCATCCAAGGTTCTACAGTTGCTTCATACGGATGTTTGCGGACCAATGAATACTGCATCAGTCACTAGTGTCAGGTATTTGCTCTTGTTTGTTGATGATTTTAGTAGGAAAATGTGGGTGTATTTTCTCAAGGAAAAGTCACAAGTGTTTAATGAATTTCAAAAGTTTAAGGCATTAGTTGAAAAAGAGTCTGGAAGTCAAATCATAACTCTTAGGTCAGATAATGGGGGTGAGTTTTGTTTCAACCAGTTCACTGACTTTTGTGCTAAACACGGTATTAAGCGTCAGCTTACCACACCCTATACCCCTTAACAGAATGGTGTTGTTGGGCTGAGGAACTGTACCATCACGGAAATGGCCCATTGTATGTTGGAGAAGAGAAATGTTCCCAAGAAGTTTTGGGCTGAGGCAATGTGTACTGCAGTATACCTTCTTAACCAGTCTCCCACACAGGCCGTCAAGAAGACGACCCCAAAGGAAGCATTAAAATCAACTCAACTCCCAAGGATCACTTGTAATCAAACACCTATCACAAAAAGAGAGAATAACAAAGCTATGGAGGCCAAGAGCTATTGATCCAAAAAAGCATGAAGCATATTAATGTGCATCTTCTAATGATAATACAAAAGAATCCTAGAGGATAATGGACCTAGAAACCCTAGGTGAGGATAAAACAAGATCATGACATGTGTCTTCATCCTATGACAAGACACAAATAAATATGGCGTAATTAAGTTATTAGAGAAAAAAGAACCTAATAATTAAATAAATAATTAATTAGGAAATACCTTTTACTCTAACACCCCCCCTTAAGTGAAATTGAGTGAAAAGCTCAAACCTCTAAAGATAAATGCATGATGGGTCTCGGCAAACAAGGCTCGGTTAAGTACCCATGTACAAACAAAGGATCTCTCAAAACCGAAGAAAAGGAGAAAAACCCAGTGGGAGAAAACTCCTCTCCAAAAGAGAGAAATACAAGTGAAGGACTGAAGAAGCCTCCAAACAAGAATCAAGGACTAAGAAGCCTCCAAAACAAAGTGAAGGACAAAGAAGCCTCCAACCAAGAATTGTCCCAAAAGATAGGAACAAAGGATGAACACGAGGAACACCACTGAAGCATGAAGAAGCTGCAAAAACTGTCAAAGAATAACTGCTATAGTGCTGAAAGAAGAACCTATGCTGAAACAGATGATGATTAGGATCAAGAAGACACAAATCTGCATGAGTGCCCCCAATGACACTACTCGAACACATTAACAAGTATATTTGGCCTCCATACTTTTCCATCTTACAAATATTTAGAAAAGTGGTCAAAATCTGGCAGGCCCCACATGACCTTCACATAGAATTCATTTCTATGATTAGCATTGAAAAGTCTGGCATCTTTGATAATCTATATTTCTATCTAACAATAAGCAAATATTACGGTCCAAATATTAAATTTCAGATGTTGGTCAAAATTCAACATTGCTCGGAACTTTCATACTCAAAATGCATGTCCAAAAGAAATTAATAAAACATTAAAACAAAAAAGGCAGATATGTAGAATTATAACAAAGTTTTAGGGATCAATTAATGTCCCTATACAACCAAATGAATTTTTAAGGAAGTACAAACAAACCTGAATCCCCCCAAAGGATCTTTCATCCGATGCAAAAACTTGAGCATTTTTTCCCTGTTCTACTGCAAAAGATTGACATCAGACTTCTAAAGTACTATTGAGCATCAACCAATGGCATTTAACTGACTCAATTTAAGGCAATCTTTTTCCTCATCAAACAGAAAGATTAAAGAGATTGAAAAAAACGAAATCAATACCTGTTTATTGAAGCCAAAGCTGTCTCTCCACCAACAGTGACAAGGGCATTGACAGCAGCATAAGTTGTTGCAAGATGTGCCATCTACAAAGGTGTAACACCATGAGCCTACCCAGAATTCAAACTCACTAAAATATATAGAGGAACAGTCAAGTTTATGCTGTTGGAGTTAAGAGTCCATCATCACAAGTGTAACAAGTTTTGAATGAGCTCAATTAGGTGCTATAACTAGCATAGTTTCAGTTATGTTGAAAACCTTCATTCAGCCTATAATTGTAATAAACATAGTATGAACTACAAAGCTTATATGTGCCCATTTCAGATGTAGTGACTTCACTGATTACCATGTAATTAGAAAGCTAATAAAATAGTGAAATCCAAAAAGAGACACAAGGTATACATCAAATTAGTTACCAATCAACCATCTCGATAGTAAATAGCCATAATGCTGTTGATTTCATACTTAAAAATTTCCTTTTTAGTACTGCTTTCAAATATACCAAGTTGACTTCAACATTGTCTTAAGCAACAGGGAATGTTATCTGTCATTAATGTTTGATGTTCACATAGTACAAATTCTGCACATTTAAACCAGAGTATCACCCAAATATATTTTTGCAATACAGGAAATGCGTCCCAAAGGAATGAACCGCTTATGGTGACTACTGTTTCCACATAACCCTCAAACACTATCGAATAAGGTGTGAACTGACTGACATTTTAAACAGCTGTTTCATTTTTGGGGCTGCCTCATGTTGCTGTTTAGTGGTTGTTTCTTTTTTGAGGCCAACTGATACTTTGATAATTTGATTCTCTTGGGCATGGCCACGTTTGTGTGACTTTGAGACATAATTCCATTCCGTCCACCTTTTCTTGTAAATAGTCTGTACATTATTTGTGAGATAATATATAGATCAATTCTGTTGGAAAATGAATTCCATACCAAGAATTTGCAAAAAGACTCATCTAATTTAATAAACCACACTGAAGAAAATGTCTTCACTATCTATATCCAACCTTTCAGCAACTCAGTCCAACCTGACATGTTAACTATCGTAACTAATATTGGGAGATCGTGTAAGGATTGTCATTTTTCTGGTCATTTCAATCTGCTTTATCTTTATTGCTCTATGATTTTGTATAACATGCATGCTAATCAAACAAAAAGCATCAAGGCCCGAGAGCCTTGATACCATTACATGAGCTATATATCATTGCATTGTTGATTGCAAGAACTTTCCATTGATATATAGCCAACCCTTTTCTCCTCACCACATGGCCAAGTTTCATTGCCCTAATCATGTGGAACACACAATTGGACTAAATGCCAAGAAGGCCCACTTAATATAATTTAAAATCCAGACTTAGTACCATGTACTGACCATTAATCCAAAAAGAATTTACCCATCTCATCACCAATTTCTTAAATGGATGCATAATGATCATTTGACTGTTTTATACAGTCAAAATGGCATCCATTATATGGATATACATCAAACTCCCAGCATGAATGTGATCTTCCACTTATCTTCTTGTGCAATATTGATTTTATTATTTTAAACACTTCTATTGAGTACATATTTCACCAAGACTACAACCAATATGGGAAATGAAAAGGCAGTTTTTCTTGTGACTATATTCATCACCTACTAACTCCAAATAGATTCAAGTGGGGAAGTATTTTTGTTTAAGGACAACATTATTGAGGAGACACTTTCTCATGCCTATTACAGATGATGGTTGCAAATTTACGTGAGGTGGCTATTGCTATTATCATGTCCCCTTCTCAAGGTTGATAGCCTTGGTCACCTTTTTGGGGCCCAATTATTGCTACTATTGAGCAAATTTAGTGATACTCTATAAAGCCATCTGGATTAGACCTTTTTGGCTTATGTATTTAATTATTAAAAAGCGTTTTTATTTATTCTTATTTTTGGAGAGAAAATTAAATTGAGGGACTAAATTGTAATATCTATAAAGGCAAAAGCAAGCACCCTCCTTTGGCATCCATTAAATCCTTATTTTTGAACAAATATTAAATTCAAACACTCAAGGGAAAAAACCCTTGTTTGGCAAGTTCTAGGGGACAAAAAATCTCTTGAAACAAATTTGAATTGAAAACAAAAACCCTCAATTTCTCTTGTTGCAACTCAATCCTTTCAATCCTTTTTTTACATTGAGTCTCAATTTTTTATGAACTTAGGTCTTATTTTACCCATGGAAGATAACCAATTTGAAGAAATCCTTGTGTGGTTCTTTGTAATTTTGCCTAAGTGTTACCCTGTGTTGTCCCCCATGTGCTAAAAATTGCAAGAAATACAAAAAGTTCTAAGTCTAGGGCATTTTCTTGTCGATCTCTACATTCTATTAGACTTTTCGAGTTATCAATCCTGATACACCACGCTACCCATCCCCACCTTTTCCCTTTGTCCTTATCGACATGTTGGACTTACCCTTCCTGACATACCTTTTCCCTTGACCTCGACTTTCCAATCCTTTGCTGTTAAAATTTGTCTATCTTTGGGACTAGAGTTTTGAGCAATCCCTTACCCAATTATCTCATATGGACCTCCCTTGATTCTAGACTCCCAACTCATTTTTTTTCCTTTAGTGCTTCATTGGAGTTGGAGTTGCGGTCTTCCCTCTACCTAGGTACCATTTCCATGTCATCTTAGAGAGTTTGCAACTAAATACATAAGTTTTTCATTTGTGGCAGACTTTAGAACTTCCTTCTCCCATCATGTCATCCTCCTATAAAATATCTTGTTTCTAGATATTTGATAATACAATGACCTTTTTGTTTTCCAATTACCACAAAATATGGAAGTTAAAGAATATGAATGGTGTTCGAGTAAATTTCTGATTTATTTATGCAAATAACCCTGGAAACCCTTGTTTTATTCATCACTGAAATTGTAATGCTCTAATTTAGAATTTCAAGAAACTTTCTATATTATTTTGTCAACAAATAGATATTATAATTTTCAAATCTAATTTAAAGAAATTTGTAGAGAGATGAAACTTTATCAACGGTGGCGCAATAAAGATTAATTTGTGACTGCAAAATTTTATGATTGCATGTCCAAGGGGCTATAATTGCATCAGATTTCATTTAGCAGAACAGATTGGTGAACATTTTGACTTTATCCTTTAGTTATTGTAGCAAAGAAATTACTGTAGCGGATAAAGCAATACAAATTACTGTAGCATGGGTACTGTATAAAAACATAGAAAATATTCAGAAGCACAATTCACCATGGAAAAGATCAAACTTTCATCCTTTAATCCACTGGAAAGATAGTGACATTTTTTGTCCTCTAGAAATTGGGCTTTTGTTTAAGCTCTGCAAATAAGGGTTTTGATTTTGCATAATGAATTAGAATGAATCTTCTTATTTCCATCAAATTCCTTTTACTCCCTTTTCATCAAACCATATGTAATACCCCAAATTAAAATTACAGCTACACAAGATATTTCTGAAGAAATGAAAAAGAACTTGTCAAATCTGTCAAAAGGTCAAAATTGGGGTTTCATGTCCATGAAGGGTAAAAACTTGAAATTCCCAAAATCTGACGATTGGGTCTGCTCATGACCAAGTCCACAAAACCCAGATCTTATTTTTTCATCCCTACTTTTTAGGAAAACTGTTATGTTTAGAAAATTTTCTAAAAATAGTAACTTTTATGGGATTTTTTAGGTTTCTTTCGACACGGATACTAGCAAAATTTTCTAAAAATAGAAAGTTTGTCCACCAGGGTTCAAACTGATTTTGATTGGCTCAAAATATTTCCTCATCAGGCTGGTGCAGTCAGAATCACGAAAAGATCAGTTTTGCCCTAGTGGATCTATTTTGCTTTTTCAAAAGCATTTCAAGAGCTCTGAAGTCATCAATGGAGGTCAGTCAGCTGCCAGGCGTCAGATTCAACGCCCAAGCATCGAGCAGAAGGTGAATTGATGAATATGCACAAAGAACGAAGGAGAAAGGTGAAGACTACAGAAATTTGGCTAAGTCTGCTTGACATGGGCGCCCCAGGAGAGAAAAGGTGCCCATCTTTTTAGGGCATCAAATGATGGAATTAGGGTTTGAGCTCCCAGGCATAGTTGTCCAGTTTCCTCCCAGCTCCACACCGAGTTCGACAATGCAGTCATCAGACCATCCAGTCACCCGGGATTCGAAGTCAAACGAAGGAGTTTCAACTAGAACACAGAATGAAACTCATAAAAATATTGAAAAATATTCCGAGTCTGGAGTAGTTGGGCACCCCAGAAGGAGATAGGTGCCCTTGATTTTGAGAGCTTAAATAGATGAATTTGCCAATGAAACCTCCAGCATGACTTCTTCAGATTTGAACAGGCTTTCCAACAAGACCATCAACACGTCAATCAGAGTTGGCAGTCGTCAAATACAGAAGGTTGGACAAAGGGTTTGACAAGAGCTAAAAATCAGAAGTCAAAAGCAAAGTTGAAATTTATGAAAAATATTCTAATACTGGTGAAGTTGGGCGCCCTAGCTAGCCAGGGGCGCCCAAGCTTTTGACGTCTCTGATGAACTTTTCTACAAATGACTCCAAGAAGACCCCTCTCAGAATCTCCTCAACTCCACAACGAGTCCAGCCATCAGTCCATCCGACGCCCGGATCATCAGATCTGACAAAATCATCTGGAGAAGAGTTGATGAAGAAACCCAAAAATGGCCAAGTCTGGTGAACTTGGGCGCCCCTGGAGAGAATAGGCACACAAGGTTTTGAAGCCTGAAACGATAGAATTTGCAGATACAGTCACCAAGATCACCTCGTCAGATTCAATCAAGCTCTCCAATGAAACTGACAATCAATCAATCGGATCAGTCTAGCTCCCACAATCGAGATTTCATCAAAAGATCAAAGGGAAATGAAGAACTTGAAAATCATACAAAAATGGCTAACACTATGCAGGTTCAGTGCCCCAGAAGGAGATGTGCACTCATGATTTTGAAGGATCAAACGAAATTTTTAGCCAAAAGTGCCTCCAGGGTGATCTTCTCAGAATCAATCAGGCTTCATGATGAAACATCCAGCTCGTCCATTGGATCAATCTAGAAGACGGACATTAAAATCAAAGTAGGGTTTCAAAGTTGAGAAAAGTTGAAAAACTCTGAAAAATGGTTAAGTCTGAGAGAAGCTAGCGCGCCTCTAGCCAAGAAGGGCACCCAACTTGTCATGCCTTAGTCAAAATTTTCAAATTTTCAAAATTGCAAGATGAAAGATGAATGTCCAAATTCATTGAACAGGCTAATTTTAGGGTTTAGAGGATTAAAGCAAAAGAAAGCAGAGCTATTTCAAGCCCTAAATCTATTTAAGACATCTCTTCCATTCAATTTTCATCATTATTGCAGGTGGCGTCCAAGGGAGAAAAGTGGAGCAGCAACTTTGAAATTTTCTTTCAAGATTCAAGAGCTCAAGGTTGCTGATTTTCAAGGATAATTTTCAGACCAGCAACATAAGACCTTGCTTTTTCATACTTTTTTCATCCAAAACATCGAATTTTTGAAGGTGGTCAAGATTTTCAATTTTCAGCCATCTGGGTCTTTTCATCTCATTCTTCTGAAGAATTTTCTTGAAGAATTTTTTCAAGTTGCAGTAGCTGTTTTTTCCTTGCATGTCGGAGAAATCATTAGAGGTTGCAAATTTTGATCATCTGAGTCCTCTTGAAACAATCTTCTAAAGAAAACCCATATCAAAAAAAAATTTCACATATTAGGGTTTGCTGCTTTTTCAATCAGCCCTCATGTTTTTCAAATCTAATCATCTAGGTTCGTTCCAAATTGTATTTTGAACAAAACCCAAGTGCCAACTTTTTCCGTGAAAATTGAAGAAATTAGGGTTTGCTGCTTTTTCGGTCTACACTAAGAATTTTCAAAAATGGGAAATATGGGTTGTCTTGCAACGGGATTCTGAGCAAAACCCATATCTTAGAAAAATTTCCAAAAATTTATTCATTTGAAGAAGAAAAACCAACATTCTAAAAATAGAAAGTTGTTCAAAGCTTGTCTGAACCTAGGCGAGTTTACAGTTATTCTTCAAGGTTTTCATAATGGAGTACACTCTTAATGATTTCAAGACCAAATTAGCTCTCTACCATGACTTCATCAAAACAATTGAGACAGACTTGCATCACATCAAGCCAGTGTTTGATCTACATGCTTTGGAGAGCGTCGGCAACACTATAATCAGAAACCTATGACACTCTAGACTCCTTGCAGCAGCATCCATTCCTATATCAGTTCAAAGTCTTGAATTCGTAATCACTTACATCAAACATTACAATCCGGCGACACAGGAGATCCAGTCAATTGATGGCAAATTGATCTATAGTTTGAAACCTGACATGATTGAGAAATGCTTCTCCATCCCCCTTGGCCTGAAAGTGTAACTATCTCAAAGGGAAAATGTGAAAGGATGTGGGAAATGCACAAAGACAAGTATAGTAAGAAGATTGCACAGAGGTGGATGAAGGAAAAACATAAGACTTTGCCTAAGAACGTTGGGTGAGGGGAGTTCAAAGACAAAATTGCTATCATAATCACCTTGCTCAATAGGGTCACAGGACAAGAAGATGCTACAAAGTTTCAACCCTGGATGTTCTACACTATACCTCACCTCATGAAGAAGACTAAGTTCTATGATTGGGTGACTTTGATCAGTGACAGCCTCCATTAGCAGATAATAGAATACTTCCAGATTCATGAGTTCCACATGGTTTCCTACCTAGTCTACCTAGTGGCCTTCCAAGGTCAATTCAGAGGGTTGAACATCAAAGGATCTCTGAACATATAGCATATCTACAATTTTTACCCTCAGTTGGAGTTCACAAAGTCATTACATCATTATAAGAGGGTGAATGAGGCTTTCCTAATGCACACAGTGTGAGACCTGGACAATGAGTTGCACGTCTGTATCTCATCAACTGTTAGGGCAGCGATGGCGGAGTGGGAAATTTGGTTTATACAGTTTCCTACTTTCACCTATCTCAGAGTCTATGGCTTTTCCGGCGCTCCACTCATGTTGCTGAGGTACCCATCAGATGAAGTTGTCTTCATGGAATTTTTAAGGCAAGCACGTGAGGTCCACACAGTCTTGAGGAACAGAAAGAGACCCGCCCTCAATTTTCCACTTGGGTTGGGGATTTATACATGCAGAACAGCAGTAGATGCTAAGACCATGGGAGATGAGTTGGATAAACTTGGTCTCAAGCCTTACAGCGAGAGACGATCATATGACCCTCATGGCATCTACGTTGCCCGACTTGAGAAAAACTATGCTCATTTACCCACTCTTGAAGATTTTTGGGCCAACTGCATAGATGAGTTCGAGGTGCGAAGGCATAGTTACAACAGGCTCACTCTTCATCAGATGAAAGACTACTTATCAGAAGATATCGAAGGGTTATCGGATGAGGACGAGGATGTGCTTCTCCCAATGTACACTCGAAAGCGAATTGAAGATCAACCTCTCCCACAGGTCAATTGGGCTAACAAAGAGTCCCTCTCAATTGAAGAAAGGACAAGACAAGTCCTCGAACACAAGGTATTCCTAGTCCTCGAGAGGAAAAACTTCATTCCAGCAGCAGAGCCGCCAAGGGCACAATCATCACTTCCCTCTTCTTCCAGAGCATAGTCGAAAGGGAAAGACATAAGTCAGTTTCAAGAAGGCATGAAGGGTAGCAGATCAACTAAAAATGTAAGAAGAAGGTTAGACTTCTCAGGTATTGTCATATAGGAGCAATCAACAGTTGAAGCAAAAGCTTCTCCTGAAGAGCCCATACCTCAAAAAGAAGCAGAGGAGCTACCCTTAACACATGATTCTATACCTTTGACAGGGTCTTCACTAATTCACATCGACCTAGATATTGAAGAAGATGAAGAAGTTGCAATTGTACCTCCTAAAGAAGTTAGTAAAGATACTACTGTGTCTTGGCTTGAGAGCTCCTTGGGAAGGGTAAGAAGAAGACCTTCATATTAGGTGGACTTTGATGACCTTGATAACATCTATCAAGAACCGCCTAATAAGAAACCAAAGAAGCAAGTTCACTTTGAGAGGAATCCTGATGGTGAGATGGTCATGGAGACAACTATACCTCCTGAAGATAAGAACAGAGATGAAGTTGATATGGATGACTTCATGATGGTCAAGGCTAATCTTGGTAAAAACACCAGACATGCAGATGTCATTTTGTTCAAAGTTGTGTCTGAAATCCTTCACGAAGAGTGCTCAAGGGTGGAGAAGACAAAGCAGCCTTCAAGGCTGAAATACAGCAACTCAAGCTTTATATTTCTAACCTAGTCCATGGCTCTTCACAAGCTACTCAGTTGTTGCCCCAAGTTTTAGAGACACTGGCTGATCATCATCAGTTGAGACAGCTAGTAATATGTGGGAAGGAAACTCAAGAGTGGATTGAGAGTTTCATCGTCAGAGGAAAGGAGATCTTGGCACAGATGTTTCAGTTGAGAGACAACGCTCATGCGCTACGTCAAGGTATTCAAGGGTTTGAACAGTCAATGGCTGGAAAGAAACCAAGGCACAAAATCATGATTGCAGATTTAGATACGGCCTATGGTTCAATGGTTTCAAAAGAACACAAGAGGCAGATCCTTGCTTGGAGAGAGCGTCAAGTCTTCAAAATTAGAACCTACGAGAGGATATCTGAAGAGTTTATCGCCTAGAGACAAAGGGTGATCAAAGCTCTTCTCTTCATCAGTGAGTTTGTTGCAGAGATTCCTTCTCCATACAGTCTTGAAGATGGTTCCTATATCGGGCTTGATGAAGTGCAAACACAATTTCAGAGTGTTGTTCGCAGCTGTGATGGCAGCAATTCAGTTGGTGGTAGAATGGACCACATTTCCATGATGTCAGCAAAGTTTGAAAAAGCGGCCAATGAGGTTGAAGATTTCTTGAGATCAATTGCAGATGGAGAGGTTATCTTAGAAAAGCACAACTTTGCTATTGATGGTATAGATGCAACTGACCGGCATATAGTTTCCTGCTTTTTAGCAAATGTAATTGAAATTTAAAGCGGCTTTCATCTAGAAGCTTTCTTTCCGCTTTCTTTCTATTCTTGGAACAATTCTTATCCATTCTTTGAAGAAGAGAAAGAAGATAAATTGTAATAGTTGGCATTTCCCGCTTTTTCTGCTTTCTTAGGTGTTAGATGTTATCTTCTTTTAGATTTAGAAATAAAGCTTGCTTGCTGAGCAAGCCCTAGTTGTAAAAGCAAGGAGATTTTAGGGTTCCCTACTCCTCTGCTTGCCTATAAATAAGAACAATCTTGCTCATTTATTCTTTAACCATGCTAGTGATAGCAAAACGCTAAGCCTATTTGTGCCTTCTATTTGTTATTCAATGTTATTCAATCGCACTTATGATAGCAAATTGTTGAGTCTCTTTTAGCCAGCAAGTTGTTGTAGTTGTTGTTTACTTTGTGTAAGAACAAGGTTGCAGGCCTCTTTAGCTGCAAGTTCTTGTTCCATGCATGTGTTCAGTATAATCTTTGTTCCAGAAGTTTGAGAAATAAAGTCTTGAGCCTCCTTTGCCTCGATATAATGTCTCAAGTTTTTGTCTATCGTGTTACACTTATATGATCTTAAATTTCAACTTGCATTGAAAGTTAGTAGATGAATGTTGAGAGGAGAGTTTATCTAAGTGCGTTTATTGTGTTATGCTTATGTGATCTTAATTTCAGCTTACATTGAAAGTAAGTAGATGTATGGTGAGAAAAAATTTATTTGAACACTTTGTCAGAACATCAAACTTTGTTCATTTCTAATTCTCTTGCTCTGCGTATTACTTGAGAAATTAGAAACGTCTTTAGCGTAGGTTATAGTTGAAGTTCTAAATCAGAAAATCTCAGCTACGACACTTTGAGTTTTATAAACCTTGTGCTCTTAGCTGATCAAAAAGATAGGTAACTTAGTTTTAGTTTACTTTCTTAAATACCATCAACAAGAGGGAGCTTCCCCTCCTAATTTGAAGAGCAGTTTATCTATGCATAGCTGTCCATTTCAAATCCGCATTCCAGAGGTGCGAATTTAAACGCCAACACCCTAAAATTAATTAATAATATTTTTAATATTCATTTTTTTCCAACTTATAATTATTAATTACCTTTTAGGTAATTATCTTTCATTTAATTAAATATTCAACCTATTTTCCAACTCAAAATTATTATTTGCCTTTTTGGCCATGTATCCAATATTTACTTCTTACCCCGTTCAATAATGATAATTAAGTGTCATTTCCCCAAAGTTATGATTTAAAGTACCTTTTTGGTCAACTTAATAAACTATTATTATATTATTCCCTGTTTAAATCCCCCATTTAACCTACGGAGAATAAACATAGGCTTCTGGTCCTCTATCTTGATTTAGTTTGAAAAAGGGGACATTACAGTCTGCCCTTCCCGCAATTGCCCTCAAACAATTGCAAACTAGGATGCTCAAGAATCTCTGCACCTTCCCAAGTAGCATCTTCCAAGGGTAGATCTTTCCAACGTGCCAAATACTCTATAATCATTATGTTCCTTAATTTCTTTTCTTTGACATCCAAGATAGCTTCAAGAACTAGCATGAATTTGCCTTCATCATCCAAAGGAGGCAACTCAATAGGACCAACATGCTGCCCCAATGCCCTTTTAAGGCATGATACGTGGAACACATTATAACTCAAGCTTATAGGAAACCTCACCAATCCTCCTCATAACTTTGAATGGCTAATAAAAACAGGATTTGAGCTTAATAATCCACAAACCCTTCAAATGCTTCACATATCAATCAAGAAAGGTTTCCTACCCCAACATAAGCTGCACAAAGCAAGACAATTTTACAACATCCCTTAGATGTAAACTAGCATATAATTGATAAAAAGAACAACAAATGTAAACCCAAAAAATCCTTGAATTCCCTAAAGCATTCAAACAACAATGAAGACAACATGCATAAATGACATTGAAGATGTCTTATATTGATTTACTAAATGAATTTTACAAAATCATTGAAGCCTCATTGAAAAGTGAAATTGAGATTGCATTTACAAACACTTGTATTACAGATGGTCTACAGCATGACCTAGAAGAGTCTTCACAATTCAAAACTTGCCTAAAATTGTAACTAAGACCAACAACTTTCTACAATGAAATTTTTTCCTCATAGTTCATGTAGGTTGCCAAAATCACCACCAACCAAGGAGGGGAGCATGCAAATCAGCATTAACTCAGACATCCTCAAATTTTTACTTTGCAACAGCCTAAAATCCCAACCCAAACATCCCAAAGAAGTACCTATAGACTGTGGGGATTGTTCTTCTGGGGCCTACAAACCGTCTTTTGTAGATCTTCATTTATGTTTGTTAATGCCTTAAGATACAAGGATTGCCTAGTAGATTAGGAGTCTTTTACAACATTCATGGCACCTAGAGAGATAGCTGCAAGATACAAGGGTGGTTGTGGTATTTAGAACATTTTGGCACCCTTTCCAACAGTCAAAGACTCCATTATATTTTCCCCTTCCTTTGCTCATTAGAAGTTCAACCTCTATAAGAGTTATGTCACATGGTTCCCAAATTCATGAACTATGCGACATTTGAAACCTTACCGCTTTTCTTCTTCTTTTCCACTCATTATTCCTTGTCTTTTCTACATCCTTTGTTTCTTCACAATTTTGCAAAGTTACCGAAGTTACAAATTTTGCTACATCACAAACTATGCAACCTTTAAAACCTTTGAACTTGTTCTTTCATTTTCCTAATTTCTCACACTTTTTGTGACATCTCAAACCTCATCACAATTTTGCAAAGTTTGCCAACTCTCAAACTTTGCAACATCATGAACCTTGCACTTTTCATCCTTCCTTCGTCGCATTTTCACAAGGTTTGCAAATCTGTGAATTTTACAACCTTTTGAACCCAACTTAGCCAAAACCCTTAGGAATCCCCAAACTTTAAAAACTTTTGGATTTTGGAGAATAACAACTCAAGCTTAGGAACATGGGGGTGGTAAAGGCAATATTCAAGCGATAATTTACGGAGCTGGCTACGCAGCCTACAAAACCGAATGTTGTTGTGCCATACCATGCCATGCCATGCCATGCCCTGCCTGCCTTTAACGGTTGTCAGTTGTCAAAAACCATCCTGTGCAGTAGCCCATCTTCCTAAATCCGTGCAGAATATAAGGCAACCCTGCTATTTTTTATTTTCGAGCCCATGGTTTGTAGCAATATAAAATATTAATAATATAAAACAATTTTTTTCATATATTTTATAAAATACCAATAATATAAAACATTTTTTTTAATATATTAAACAAAATATATAAAAATACTTTAATATTTTTTATTAGAGATTTTAATGGTGTATTAATAAAATATATATATATTAAAAAAATATTATTAAATAATAATAATAATAATATTAGTAAATACAAATAAATTAGTTTTGAAGTAAAATAAAATAGTTTTATTATATAAAAAATGTAATGAAATATTTTTTTAATAAATATACTAATTCAAAATTTATATTAAATATATTTATATTAATAAAATCAATTTTTAATCAATTTTTTAATTTAAATTCTATAAAATATTCAATTAATTAGTTGTATTGTTTGTTATTGTTTAAATTATGATGTCATTTTTTTTTTTTTTAAGAGTATAAATAAGGTTTTTATTTTAGGCAAGGCATAAACAATAATGTAATCATCTTAGACATAAAACATAAATGAAAAGGTATGGATATATAATTTTCAAAATTACATCTATATTTGATCTTTAATCAAAACATAAACTAATATAATTAATTAAAACTATTAAGTATCTTTAATATATAATAAATTATGTATTTATATGTATATACATTATAGATAATATTTTAATATATATTAAAATTTAAGATATATATTTTTTTTAAATCTACCGAGTATTGATTAATTGATTCAGCCAAATCAAGTCTAAATAGAATATAAAAATAATAAAAAAGTACATCTATAATTGTTAATATTTTAAATCAATATTTAATTTGAGTTTTGTATTGAATTGTTAAAAAAAAGTTCTATTGAAGTGTAAATAAATTGTTTTCTTTTCATTTTTACTTTTAATTAGTGATTTTAAAAATTAAAAAAATTATAGATATATATTTCTATTTAAAAACATTTTATTTGGATTATGTATTGATTGGTATTATTTATTTAAAGATGAATTAATTGTATTGTTTGTTATTATTTAAATTATTATGTTATTGGTTTTTATTTTATTAATTAATTTATTAACTGTATTTTATTTGTATTATATATAGAATTGTTAAAAGATGTAAAAATCTTAATATTAAATGTATAGGAAAATGGTTAAAAAATTACATATTTTCCAAAAAATAAAATATAATATGTAATTTAAAATACAAATTATATAATATACAACTAATTAATTGAATATTTTATAGAATTTAAATTAAAAAATTGATTAAAATTTGATTTTATTAATATAAATATATTTAATATAAATTTTGAATTAGTATATTTATTAAAAAAATATTTCATTACATTTTTTATATAATAAAATTATTTTTTATATGTTAAAAAATTATTTTATTTTACTTCAAAACTAATTTATTTGTATTTACTAATATTATTATTATTATTATTATTTTTTAATTATTTAATAATATTTTTTTTAATATATATATTTTATTAATACACCATTAAAATCTCTAATAAAAAATATCAAAGTATTTTTATATATTTTGTTTAATATATTAAAAAATATATTTTATATTATTGGTATTTTATAAAATATATGAAAAAAATTGTTTTATATTATTAATATTTTATACTGCTACAAACCATGGGCTCGAAAATAAAAAATAGCAGGGCTGCCTTATATTCTGCACAGATTTAGGAAGACGGGCTACTGCACAGGATGGTTTCTGACAACTGACAACCGTTAAAGGCAGGCAGGCATGGCATGGCATGGCATGGTATGGCACAACAACATTCGGTTTTGTAGGCTGCGTAGCCAGCTCCATATTTTACTAGGGGAATGTTCATTAAGGTGTTTCTCAAATCAGTTATTTATGATGGACAGGCAAAGCGATCACAACAAGGTGGGTAAAACTTACAAATTTTGCATTTATGAGGCAAGCAAAGCAAGGCTCTAACAAGAAGTGGACAATATGGCTGAGAAGATCATTTTTGAAATGTTTTTGAAGCAAAGATCTTTAACATTTTCAACCATTTATTTCAGTCACTGGCTCAGACACTTGTCTATGCACACTTTTACATCATGGTAGAGGCACTGGTTAACAACCATTGATATTTATCACACACATTTAGATATGGAAAGATTTTAATAGATAGGAATTACATTATGTGAGTTAGTTCTCACACCTAACCATCGAATCAGATTGTAATCATATTTAATGTTTAATAATGTCTCTCAAATGTATGCATCTAGGGACCTGAATTTGCCTGCTGGAAAATGCCCATCCTACATGAGGCTTTGTATATAAACTTAAGCAGAGTTTATTCATGCTTTGTGCATGGTGTGTAATGCAGTATGGTATGCCTAACAAGATACACGAGTACAGCTAAACCCATATAGAAGAGAGGGATGACTTATGCCTAGTTCAAAACTAACCCTGTTATACTTATTTCTATTTCATAGTTCTTATCTATGGTAAAAGGGCTTAAAGAAGCTAAGAAGAAGAATCATGTGCCTATAGATATGTGATGGACGGATGGAACCACATATCAGCCACTATCATATGGTGTGGTAATACTAATGAGTGTAAATGGCAGAAACCATAAGGAGATGTTATGGACTGTTTATGATGATCAAGAATTTTTCTCCTATTGATGTATTGTGGAAGAAAAACTCAAATGCCTCACTTAAGTGTAACATGTCACGTAAGACTAAGTAGGGCTTCATTGCATATCATGCTCTATTACTTGTCATATACCTTGTTCTGTAAACCCACTCTATAATGGGTGCCTATAAGTATTAATGGTAAAGTTGTACGTAGTGGTGTGCTCTCGAGTCTCAACGACTAGAATGTCATGCCATTCAAATGGGTATGTTTCTCCTAGTATAAAAAGCTGATCTTAAAATGTACTCAAATGAAAAACTGGGAGCCAATCTGCTTAATCTTGAGCAGGAAAATGAAGCATAAACTAAATCAAAAGTTTCAATAGATCATAACCCAGATAAGACTTGTAGGAAGCTGTGTACTTGCCATTAATGAAAGTGCGTCACATAAAACATGATTGCAGAAAATTTAAATAACTTCTGAGCTTTTTCAGAAGGTTCCACACTATGATAAACAGATGCTTGATAGTTGGACAGCACTCAAGTTAGAAATGGTTAATTTCTAATATCAAGAGAAAGTATCAGTTTCGCCTTAAAAAAATTCCTGATGTTGATTACTAGACATTTTTTGCAAAGGTATCTTCTGAATGTTCATTGGGAGTTAAAGTTCGATAGCTACATTGTAAACAGTCCAGCAGATAAGCAAAAAGTATAAGACGATACAGCAGTAAATTGCCACTAAGCATTTGTTAATACACTAAATTTAAATAGATACAACTAAAACTTAAGAGACTAGATACACTAATTATCTTTTGGAATTCAAGCATAACTAGGGGTACACCGACTAGATAAATTTATCTCAACACTAGTATGCAATCTTTTCAAAAACCAAACAATGGATCACTCTTGCTCCCAAACAAGATTTTCAAGCACATCAATGGAATAACACTCTGGATGAGTGAAAAGGGTTTCGTGATATAATGTTCATAGGTAATGACGAAGGCATAAAAGAAGTTAGAACTAAATTTTAGCCTTAATATAAGAACAAAACTGTTTCCTCTAGACCTTCAAAAAGATAATGAAACTTACCTGCCCAGGTCCTCCGCCATAGCCACCATTAGGATCCTACAATGGAAAGGTTGACTAAATAGGTCAGCACAAATATTCCAAATTCAATAAATTCAGTTCAAAAACCTGAATTGGCATGCAAAGTACATATTTATTTATTATCCAGGCAAGAAAAACCTCAATCATTTTTTTAATGGAATGTAAATTGATATTTATTTATGTTGGTAAATGGTTAGCCACCAAAAAAAATTACTAGATGATTACATCTACTTGCAGAAAGCCATTAATGTCCAAAACAACTCACTCATAAATGAACAGTCAAATACTGCAAGATACTGAATACTATACTAGATACAAATTCTGTCCAGCCTGACTATCATCTGCCTTTAAAGACACTATACAGATCACTATAACTATTATAATATGTTGTACTCTGTACAGAACATATACCTCCTTTCACTATTCTGTCTTCTACAAGTCTGTTCTGTTCCTGTGTTAAAGATTGGAGCCAAAAAAAATTCATGTGATATTCAGTCTTCTACAAGTCTCTTATATTCCTGTATTAAAACTTGGAGCAGAAACAAATATTATGTCTCCTGTGAACTGACTTGAGACAACATTAATCAATAATCTTGGATAATTGTAATGTCCCTTTGGGCGAGCAAGAGAAAATAAGAGGGAAAAATAATATTTTATCATTTTGACTTTTGGCGCCCTAGGGAACAAGGTTAAATAAGATTTAAATTTGAATTTTGGCACCTAAGTTATTTTAATATTTTATTTGGGACTGGGCGACCCCTTTGGGAGTTATAAGGAGAGCAAAAAATAACTAAAAATAAAATAATATAAAATTGAATTAGGGTTTGGCACACAATTGAAGGGATAAAAATTTAAATAAAAAGCGAAATTAAAAGGGGAAAAGTGGCACCCAAAATGGGCCGACCTATTTGGAGAAAGGAGGAGTGATTGCTATATAAACTAAGTCATTTGGAGGTTTTCATGTCATGGGAATTATTTTGCTTTTTTCAGATCAGCAATTATTGCAACTATTCCAAGGACGAAAACCCTTGTGAATAATAGAGGAGTTGGACGAAAACCTAACTCTTCAAAGTTGGACTTCATGACAGAGGTTCACTTGTGCTTCAATAGAGTTTTATGCTAAATGTTCATGCTCAAATTTTCATATCAGCCTAGGTGACTTGAGGAAGGCAGACTTGGTGTTGTATTGACATAGGGTTTCACCCTAGAGAGGAGCACCCAAGTTGAAAGAGGAGCACTTTGTTTGGGAAGGGCGAAATTGGCAAGTTTAGAGGTTGTTGACAAGTTTTCAAGGTTTGAAAACCCTACATTCAGACTAGCAAGCCAATGCACCATTGTGGTAGGGTTTTGAAGACATTTCTATCATATATTTGCATTCATCATTGCATTTTTGTGAGCTGGAGCAAATATGCCTGGCTAGGGTTAGTTTAGGTCATCATCCATTTCATGTTTCGGCTTGTAAGTGTGGTTTCTTCATATCAGCAAACTATTGTAAATTGTTGGACATGTTTGGAGCCCGTTTTTGTGGTGAACTTGCATAAATAATAGGTCTGATTTTGTAGCAGCAGCACTGAATAAACTTGTAATCAGAATTTGCATGTTTTGGGTAGACAAATTGGTGCTATATATTGCTGGTTACATTCATACTTAATGTTAGATGTGTTCATCATATTCTTTGAAGCAATTGGATGATTTTATGTTGCTGTTCATGCTTGTTTCATCTAAGAAATTTTATATCAGCAACTAAGACTTTTAGCAGAAATTTTTAAGTGCGGTAATTAGGTCAGAAGTTTGTGTTTCAAAAATAAGAAAATTCAAAAAATATCATAGTTGGGATATTTCAGTGATATCAGAGTTTGGATCCTGCCATCCTAGAGGGTTAGATTGTATGATGCAATTGGAATCATGGGTTCCAAAGTTGTTGATGATATAATGGTTGTTCATGAAAGGTACCTTGCACTTCCACAAGAGGTTAGAAATGATCTCTCCTTCAGTTGCTATGTGGAGTATTGAAGGGACAATAGCAAGCAAAAGAGGAAATCAAAGAAGCGTGAGCAGTGAAGTGTTAAGGATATCTTGAACAATCTTCAGCAAGAATTTATGCTATCATAACAGAGATTAGCTCGTAGCTTGCAGCGGTATGGAGATTCCCAATCAAGACAATCTAGGCTCTATAGCAACTTATCCACATTTGAAATATCCAGAAATCTCTATGAGGAGTTTAACAAGGGTTCTAAATCAGCAGTCATTGATCAACCTATAGGTGAACAAGGTTCTAGAACAGCCATTGAAGAAGAGCATGTTGAAAATGTCCAAGTGATAAAAGAAGAATCGCTTCCTTGTAATCAGCCACATGAAGATATGGGTACTACTAATGACCCATCTCTTGAACATAGCATCACCACATTATCTCTACATCATGGTGGCAAGGAATGTGATGAGCAAAATGACTTGGGTATATTGGATCATAGCCCTTTTGCATGGCATGATAGAAAAGTTCGATTTGGGGTTGTGTTGTACCCAAAACCAAATTTTTTGCTTCATCAAGGCATTTTGTTTAAAAGAGTCTAAATTTTACTAAAATGATGTCAAGTACAGTTTTTGGGCAATATCAAGCATGGACTTTTGTATGTGTTTTGTCAGTCAAAGGCAGTATCCATTGACCAGAATCTGAATCAGAGACTCGGAAAGAAGCATTTCACGATGACAATTATGCTTTCGCATGATCATTTCAGTGGCCAAGGCGAAGTTTTCAGTAGCTAATTTATGAAGATTTCTTAAAGAAAAGCTGAATTGCGCCCCTGTAGCTCAGGGGCACCCTTCTTTTTGAAGGTCAAGATTTTGTAATAAATGCTCATGAATACAGTCAATCTCTTCAAAACTAGTCTGCCTATCCGATGAGCTATCCAGCGAGGCTATCCAAGACTCGTGTTTCCGGTAACTAGCGAGAGAAGTTGAAGGTTCCAGAAGTTGCAGTTTGCAGAAGCTTGTACTTTTGAGCTTTTGCGCCCCTGTAGCTCAAGGGCGCACCTCTTAAAAGGGTGTTAGATCTTGGTATTTCTGGTGTTTGATGTATTTAGTCTCTTCACGACTAGTCTGCCTGTCCAACGAGTTATCGTGTGCAGTGATCCGAGGTCCCGAGCACCGGTAGCTGACGTCAGAAGATGAGATTACAAAGTGAGTTCACATCACAGAAGATTCTCAGATGGTGAATTGCGCCCCTGTAACTCAGGGGCACCCGTCAAAATGACCTTTGAGATGGCAAAGTTTGCTGACGAGGTCTTCCTAACATCAGTGCTACTCTAGTCCGGCTTCGCAATGCACCAACTTGCCTATCAATCCGAAATTCCGAGTGAGCGTGGCAGAGTTTCTACCAGGCACATAATTTTACGGGCGGACTGGCATAAAATATTCACTGTACTTCTGTAGGCTAAGGGCGCCTAGCCTTTTGGCCTGTCAAATGAAGTTGTTTGCTTTCAAAGTCTTCACGGCATTTGAGCGTAATTACTTCAGCTATTCAACAAGCCCAGCCATCAACCTCCGGGATTTTTCAAACGCTCGTATGTGTGAGGTTTTTGGTAAAATGCTGAAAAACGAAGACAGCTCAGAAAATGACTAAGTCTGATCGTTTATTCCACCTTGGGAAAGCCGCTCTTCTTTTTGAGGTCTTAGAAGCAGTTTTCTTGCTTCGTCGCCTCCAGAGAAGTCTCTCGTGGGTCCTTCCGGCTACACGTCAAGACAGACAGTGCTCGAATTAGGTCACCACAGCTCTAGATATCAGAGGTCGAAGTAGGTCATCTGATTGAGAGTTCTAATTTTGACAAAATGGCGTTTGAGCCTTTTCAGGTCAGGGGCGCCCTCACTTCTGGGGTCCTTAACACAACTTTCAGATGCCTTGCATATATCCGTTGGATGCACAATACTTTTAGTCACGCAATGAGCTTGGTTGCCTATCAGCAGGGTTCACCGTTCATCGTCGGCAGCTATTTGAAGCATCAGATGGCAGTTTGGAGAAATGGTTAAGTCTGGTACCTGAAAATCAATTTAATCAAGGGCGCCTAATTTTTTGAGGTGTTAAATGATGGATTTTGCAGTGATGACTCCCAGCAGACATTTCTTCCTTGCTCTGTAGGCTTCGCGATAAATACACCAGCTCAGTCTCAGCATCGCCCGATCACCCAGAAATCAGTGTCGAAGATGGCTAGTTGTAACTTTATAGTCAACTACAAAGTAGGAAGTTAATAAAAAGTGTAATATCTTGAGCAAATGGACGCCTATGAGGTCAAATGAGGACTTTTTGAAATCAGTGAAGTTTACCAGTGAATCCTAAAACTTCATATGGTTTGTCAACTGGATTAAAAAAATATTTAATATTTATTCTTGCATATTTAAGCATTAAATGGCGATTTTCTCAAATTGGTGCCTCTTTGTGCTAGGTTTTCAAAAACACATGATGAATATTTTTATTATTATTTATTTGCGGACTTCAAGTCAGTGTCAGTATAACTGGAAAGGGTCCAATCAAAGGCTTTCTATTTTTAGTTGAGGTTTAAATCTTGCAGTCAACAATATAGTGCGAATTTTCTCTATTTAAGCATGGCATCCCTCATTAATCATTCACACAGCTCAAGGAAATTCGTATTTCTTCAGGCAGAGGCAAGTTTTCAGATAAAGGCGAATTCTTCATTAATTTCCAAGGGCGATTTCACCAAACACATTCTTTTTGCAGGTTAAAGTTCACATTCATCAGCAAATTTGAAGAATAAAGGGCGATTTTCACAAAGAAAGAGCATATAAAAAACGTCTTTTTCTCCTTGATTCTCAGATTCCTCTCAAAATCCAATTCGCATGTTCTGAAGTTGGCAGAATTTGACAAGTTTGATCATCTGGATCATTTCAGTATAACTTCCTCGAGTTAAAATTGTGCGCTTGAATTTTTAGGAATTTTTAACTCCAGAGCATTCGTTCTCAAGTTCCTAATTTTCTAAGCTGAAAATTCTTTGCATGGTCGAGTAGAAGTTAGATTTTCGCATTTCGATGTTCTAAGTTGTCTTAGAATCTTTTTCTAGACAAAACCCATATCTCAGATTTTTAAGCCAAAAATAACTCTTCAAAAGGCTATTTTTAGCCTCGGTGGCTATTTTTAGCTTTCCAAAAATCTTGTCAAAACGTAGTCGAGTTCCCAGTCAATAGGCAAGTTTTTCAAAATGCAATACACTCAGCACAAATACAAGACCAAATCAGTCCTTACTCACGACTTCATCGAGACAGTTGAGACGAATCTTCACAAGGTGCTACCAGAAGGTTTTAGATCCAGTCAAGATCAGAGATTCGATTATTCAGAACATTCGATGCAGGGGTTTAGAGGCGCTTCCATACCTATCTCCGTTCACTGTATTGAGTTCGTGATGTCTTGTATTAAGCATTATAACTCTGTTACTCGTGAGATAGTGTCAATTGATGGACGAGTTATTTGCAATCTTAAGCCTTTGGACATTGAAAGAAGTTTTGGTATTCCTTAACATTCGAACAGTTTGGTTATTTCTATGGAGCAGTGCGAGTATGCATTCAACGCTACTGTGGACAAGTGTCAAAACAAAATGGCAGAAAGATGGTTGAAGCAAGCGAAAAACAAATTGCCAAACATTGTGGGTCGTGGGGAGTACAAAGATGAATACGCGATTCGAATCACACTCTTGAATCATGTCTCAAGCCAATCACATGCAAATGTTTTCCAGCCTTGGGTGTATTACATTATTGGTCGCATCATATTTGGGCAGGAGCATTATGACTGGGCATTCTTCATCAGCGATGTTATCCACAAGCAGATCACTGGTTTCTTGGTTGCTCATGAGTTTCACATGTGTTCTTATCTCGTGTACTTGATTGCTTATCAGGGTCAGTTTCGAGGACTAAACACCGTGGGCATTCTCAGTGTTCAAAAATTTTATCACTATTATGATCAACTTGAGTTCACTAAGGCTGAAAGTCATTTCAAACGTGTTCATGAGGCTTTCTTGACTTATATAGTGAGGAATCTGGATTGGGAGTTGCACATTCGTATCTTGGCAGTTGCTAGAGCAGCGATGAATGGTTAGGCAGATTGGTTTATTCAGTTCCCGACATACACTTACATCCAAGTATATGATTTATAGGAAATCCAGCTATGCTTCCACGCTATCGTTTGGATAGGACAGTTTTCATAGAGTTCCTGAGGCAATTGCATGATGTTCATGGTCTTTTGCATCGCAAACATAAACTATCTGCCAATTTTCCTTTTCAGTTTGGTATATATTGGTGCAAGTCAACAGTTGATGCCAAAGTTGCAGGATAGGAGCTCGAGAGGTATCATCTCAAATATCTTGTTGAAGCTCGTGACTGATCTTCGAGGTCATTACACAGCTCGCCTCGGTGGTCGCACATTACATAAGCCTTCTATGGAGGACTATTGGGCAAATTGCGTAGATGACTTCAAGGTTCGTAGACGTAGCTATGGCCGCTTCTCTCTCTCACAAATTTCTATTTTCTTGTCAGAAGATGTGGGTGGTTTATCAGATGATGAGGGAGAGGTCCTTCCTCAGTTTTTCAGGGAGCAGGTTGACACACGAGCCATTGCCAGCAGTTGATTGAGTACGCCAAGAGTACGCAACAGTAAAGGAGAGGTCAAGTAGAGTTACTCATAACAGTATACTTTACCTCAACAACAAGAAAACCAAGAGGCTAAGTGTGCCTAGAGCAGAGCCGCCAGTGTTGGATCCTTCGCTACCTTCCTCGTCAAAACCCAAACAGAAGAAGAGGAGTAACCCTCCTAAGAAAGGTCAAGCGCCAAACAATTCAAAAGGCAAGGCGTTTGCCATTAATACACACACGGAGCTTGACAGACAGCCTATCACAGAGCTAGTTCAAAGGCCAGTTTAGAGTCCGCTAGTGCCTGAGGTTCAACCTCAAGTTCCTACACCAGTTCCGGAGCAGTCACCAGTCCCAATTCATATTGAATTGGATTTAGACTCCCCATCTCGCATAGTTCCTCTATATATTCACTCTCGCCAGTACCTCCTGATGCTAGTACAGACCCTTCCAGTAGCATTAGCCGAGATCAGTCTTGGATCGAAGTGCAACTGGGAAGGAAGAGGAGGCAGCCATCCTACGTCCTTAATCATTCATATTTTGATCAAGTTTACCAGGATGCACCAGACAAGAGGATCAAGAACATGGTCCACATGGAGAGGAATACTGATATGGAGATAGTTGTCGAGACTGCTATACCTCCGCAGGGGAAGAGCTTGGATGAGTTGGAATCTCAAGACTTCGAAGTTATCACAGTCAACCTTGGTCGTAGCACACGCCAGACTCAGGTTGATCTCCTACAAGTTGCTATAGACAGTGCTAGGGATAGAATGCTGAAGGATGGAGAAGATAAGGCAGCCCTCAAGGTTGAAATCAAACAGCTTCGTCAGTACATTTCTAGCCTTGTACATAGGTTAGATGTCACCACCACACTCCCGCCAATGCTTGAGCCTCCAGCAGAACAAGGACAACTTAATCACTTAGTTGCATACGGTAAGCGTTTGGATGAATGGGAGGAGGAATTTGTTGCTAGAGGCCATTCTATGCTTATAGAGTTATATCAGTTGTGGTACAATGCACAAGAGCTCCGTCTACGTCTCCAAGATGAGGAGCAAGACATGGCAATTAATAGACCCCGGGATAAGATTATGATTGCTCATCTGAGTATGGCATATGATGTAGTCATAGATGCAGAGGACAAAGAGGCTATCTACTCTTGGAAAACACAGTTGGTTTTCAAGGCAAAAATAGAGGAGACTATGGCGTCAAAGTTGGCTGAGAGTAGAGAGCATGTTAGTAGTGCACTCCGGTTTGTGAGGACTTTATTATCTCGCTTACTGTGTCGATATCAGATTGAGGGTGGTGCCTACGTTGAGCTTAACGATGTTCAGTCAGAGCTCCAGGCACTCATTCATACTATTTTCAGTGGGGAGACTGTTGGTTGTAAGATTAGTCAGCTTACAGTCATGTCGATATTGTTCGATGACGCAACCAGGAGCAGGGGAGAACTTCAGTCTTAGATCACAGCTGGTGAGGACATGTTGCACAGACATAGCATTCTTCAACAAAGTATCATAGCTCCAGAAAGTGATGCAGTTATCAGAATTTGCATGTTTTGGGTGGACAAATTGGTGCTATATATTGCTGGTTACATTCATACTTAATGTTAAATGTGTTCATCATATTCTTTGAAGCAATTGGATGAGTTTATGTTGCTGTTCATGCTTGTTTCATCTTAGAAATTTTATATCAGCAACTAGGGTTTTTAGCAGAAATTTTTAAGTGCAGAAATTAAGGCAGAAGTTTGTGTTTCAAAAATCAGAAAATTCATCAATATCCTAGTTGCGATATTTCGGGATATTTCAATAACCAGCATTAGCAGCTCATCACTATCAGCATTTATGCACAAAAATTCCACCTACTATCTGTGTTTTTCCTTGCGCTTTTTCCATTTCCTTTACTCTACCATTAATGTTTTGTTGGGGATTTGACAATGATCACCAAAGAGATGGCCCAACACTATAGGTAGAATTTTCACCTAGATGTGACAGTGCAAAGGCCCTGAAAAAGCAGGTATAAGGCATCAGGGGAATCACTGACCCAGTTAGTGGAGCATTTAGCATAGTTGAGCTCATTGCATGCATGGTTCAAATGAGTAGACGGGGAAACATGGCTGCCTGGTGGTCCTTAAAGTGAGTGACATGTATTCCCTGATTCTTCACCATTGTTGATTGCCTGCACATGAAGTAATGAACATTCCTCTTCTGTGTGAAAGCTTTATTTTTGCAATCATGTACAAAATGCAAAGTCTCTTAATGAGACTCAAAAATGGGAATGGCTAAGTTGAAATTCAATAGAAGAGGGCAGCTTGTAGAAGGCATATGTGTATTAAGGGATGAAACTTAGTAGAATATAAGTAAATTAGACATAATCGTGAAAAAAAAGAGTTACATGGGAGATGTAGGTGTTGATTTTGTGAAGTGGTGGAGGGGAAAGAAAGTTCAAAGCCATGCAAAACATAACCACTAATGGGAACTAATGTTGGCTATGTGTTGTATAATTTTCATGCTTTACACCCCCTTGTCAACTGTACACCACACTGCCACGGTTAGCAGGGTCTGGGGCAGGACCCCTATTGTGGAGTATGGGGTGACCAACAACCCCTAAGAAAAAATTTGGGGCCCTTATGTAGTTTTTCGGCCTATGGTTTTATACCCATTGTATTATAATACCACTCAGCAGTTTCCTATACTGATGTGCCTATAACTACTTGTTGAGTTTCACTAGCTGTCATGAGTATGATCAGATTTATCAATATGAATCAGCCACGTTCGGGCAAAATATATCTTAGCATTGACTCCATGGTCAAAAATATAATGGGCATAATACCAGCAAAGGTGCAAGACCCTTTTAAAACATTTTGAAAAGAGGTGGAAACAATTATTATTGAGCAGGGGAACAAAATGACTACCCCAATGGATCTCCTTACTTTTGCTTTGACCCCTAAGTAGTATTGCACAGAGATACTTTCTTAGCCCAAGAGAATGCCGCCATAGAGAGCTGTTGAAGTTAGCGATAGCTACAAGGCAACACTGATTAGACTCTTTCCCAGCCCAAACATAGAGGACATAGTTGAAGGCAAGTTTTAGAAATTGATAGCTTCAAAAAATCCTAACCTCAGAGCTCTTTGAAGTAGGTACAAGGCCAACGAACATACACGGTGATACCTCTATGGACAAGGATCTATTAACCTGCAGCCTCTTGCCATCAAGTTCTATCACAAGTATTTATTTTTAATATTTTATCTCTTTACATTTCTTTGGCCATCTTTACTTTTAAAATTTTCATTTTATTATTTATTTGTACATTCATAAAAAATTATAATTTTGTAATGACTTTGTCCCAACTCCCAATAGATTATGACTTACAAGTTCCTCTTCAGCTAAGTTGAACTGGAGTGCACAACTAGTTATTAACTAAAAAGGATTAGCGTATGTGCATTCCAACCTGCAGCTCATTTTATACAAGTAAATCAAGTACAATAATGAAGCAAGAAGGCATTGGGATTTAGCACCAGAGCATCCAAACTTGGATGCTTCCATTGCACAAGTTTATTTTGTCTCTACTTCAGATGAGGGGCATGAAGCTACCACATAGGACACACATAGCATGGATGGTGGTAGTGATGATGGCAATGCTTGTAAGTATAATGAACCAACTGATGATGTTGATGCTCCTAATAAAGGAAATACAATGATTTATATTGAGTTCCCATGTACACTTGCACCACTAATTATTGCTCCATTCAAACATTTTCCATACATATAAATTGTTATGATTTATTATTTAACACTTGGATTTGAGTTATCAATAATCAGTTGTATTTTGCAGTTAATTTTGTATATTTTGGGCAAATTTTGGCTACATTTATATTGTATACATTTTACATTTTTGACAGCCGTAAAACCCAGTTTAAGAAAATCAGTAAACAGCCATACCCATTCCCATTCCCAACCTGAACCAGCAAATTAGTTACTAAAAATCTTATGATTTCTTGTTGAAGTTCCAAATAGCAGGAACCCTAAAGAACAGACTCTCAGGACGAAAAGAACACAGCCACCCAGAACTTCAAGAAAAAACATAAAGAATTTTACAAATATCACTGCTTGACTCTGTCTTTGGCTTGCTTTTAAACTCATTTAGAACTGCACAAAACAACTTAATCAATGGAAAGGAAGCCCAAAGCAAACATAATATATGAGAATTTGCAATTGCTTTCAATAAGTTCAAACCATTAACATGAGTATGGTACATGCACTCGATGGCACAGCATGGCTCAAATTTGTAATAGAATATAAAGAGCAATACTTGTTCACTGGAGAAAACAGATTCAGTAAGTGAAAACACTAAATCAACAAGTTGTTAACTACAGTATAAGTAAGAAACTCGCTCAAGCACCCAGCTACAATGTATGTAAATTTTGGAGTATAGCCATACTTATAAAATATTGGACTCTTCAGACTTCCACAATCCATAGTGTTTGTTTAAAAAGCTCTGGGAGAAATTGCATATGAAACAAAAATGAATCAATATTTGGGCTACACTTTGTAGAATACCATACCAATGTATGGGGTAATTCAATCTTGTATAAATAATATAAAAAATATGACCATGCTATGACCATTATTAACATTGTAAATAAAGAAAATAACTGCAGAAACTACCAATTAAACCGGCCATAAAGTCAAACCTACACCTGGCAACGACAAAGAAAGTTAACTGTGCGTTGCCTGAGTTCCTCATCAATAGGTTCTCCCAAAAGAGCCATGGAGTGAAGAATCCAATAGCATAGCCAAGGGCGGCTGCAACCATTCAACAAAGAATATAAATGAAAAAAGCATGAGTGCAAGTTTATGAAGATATCTACTTTTTCTAAAAAAGGACATATGCCTATCAACTGTGATCAAACCAACTAGCACTATGCAAAGAAAAAACAACCTGCGGCCATCTAAGCAATTATGAGATAAAAATCATCTAAGCAATTTTGAGTTAAATATTTCTTTTAATATTACAATCTTTATATTCTTTAGAATATATGAAACAAATCTAGTTGTAGTACGTATAAATGCCAATTTCTCTTCCTAAGCACATTCTTTACAGCATCATACACTAGTTTAAATAAAGACTAATTTCATCAGATGTCTAAGATGCATGAGGAAAGTTTAATTGAAAATATGCTACCGACCCATTTTTCTTTCCCATAAAAAAGATGATCAATGCTTCAATAACCTTTTTTGGAAAAATGACTAAACCAAAATGTTACTAGTAAGTTGTAAAACCTAATGAGTCCCTCCATTTGTAGAATATCATGCAAGTCACCTGAGCACACTTCATTTCATTTTTCAAAGTAAAGCAATAGAAATGACCATATCTAATGTGAACAATAGGTTAGGGATAATTTGGCAACAGTTCCATATGTATCATTTATACATTTTTAAATTCCTATGTTGACTCTTGCTAATTTCAAGTTTATGTGAACAATAGGTTAGGGATAATTTGGCAACAGTTCCATATGTATCATTTATACATTTTTCAAATTCCTATGTTGACTCTTGCTAATTTCAAGTTTTCTTCCCTCATAGTTTTACATTATAACATTTCACTCTTATTTCAGTCTAGTACATATAGGCTCAATGGTTAAGTAGAAAGACAATATTATTTTACTAGTTTCAGTGTCATAAATAATAACATCAATCCCTCATTAATGGGTTCTCTGGGGTTAAGACCCTCAAAATAGATAAAAGACTCATAAACGGGATTCCCCTTCCATCGGGAATACAACTTTAGTCGCACTTCTAGGGTAAATTCAGGTCCCTTAGGAGCTGGCCAAATTATTTGCATTAGCTCAAGGGCCCTTATTTTGGCAGCTTTCAAATAGCTTCAGAATGGAATTAACAATGAAGCTGAACCTCAAACCTACATCTCAAGTCTTCAAACTGCACTTCTAGGGGAAATTCAAGTCCCTTAGGAGCTTGTAATGTCCCCGTTTTTAGCCCTTCACCTTTCAGTGATTGGTAGCCTATTCCCAGTGTGTTGTCGGCTAGTCAGTGGCAGAATTAGGGTTTCCGGCTGTTGGATGGGTTCTCTTGAAGATTCAGGGTTTTGCTTATTGGAGTTTGGGTGTTTGGATTCTTGATTCCTTCTGGGTTTTCAGAGGGCTTCGCAGTGGTATGTTTTTCTTGGCATTCTGAGCATCTTTAGGAATTTACTATTTTTAGTAAATTCTAATTTTAGCAGTGGTCCAGTTGGCATCAATTCAGTCAACTTTCCTCTTCTGGCAGTTCATTGGGTAATTCTCATTTTTGGCTTAAGGGGTTCATTTCAAAGATATAAGTTATTTTAAGTCAAAATGTTTTATTTTTAAAATACCCCTTTGGCCTAGTGTTATAACTTAACAGTTGTTTTAAAGAAGGGGACTTTGAGGGGTATTTTCTCATGAAGGAAATATTTTAATATTTCTAAAGTTTATAATTGCTCAAAGGGAAAATGGACGCCTTTTTGAAGAAGATTATATTTTATTTAAAAAAAGAGAAGTGATTAATATTTCACAAGGAAAGTACGCCATTGGGAAGAAAGTGTTTGGGTCAAAGTTTAAACCTAAAAGCAGCTTGGGATTAGGGCGCACCTTCTAGAAGGCTCCGGAGTCTTCTCTTCTTTCTATAAAGAAGGTTCCTTCTCTTCTTTGGAGGTATCTTTTATCTACAGGAATGTTATGCTGCCGGATTGGCTGTGGGATTGCTTCGAGGAATGTAAGCCTCCTAGCTAGGCATTGCTTCTCGCTTGAAAGATAGCGACTAGTGGTGAGATAGTATAGTCTGAGTGTTTTGTATCAAGATTTCTGCATTATTGTCATTGTGTGGCTTTGTAGTTCAGATTTGTGCATTTTAGTGAGATTCTAGAATTGCATTTTCCTCATAGCAGATTATTGTTTTTAATCACAAGTCAAAAAATACAAAAAGTGTTGTTTTGGGTATTGTCTCATTGGTTTTCTCTGTTGGAGGCGACCCTTCATGAATATTTGCAGATTTTAATATGAAGCTGATGATTTTATAATGCAAATTCGTCATTCCTTGTAGGGCGCACTTTCTGGAGTGCCTTGGGATCCGTGCCATTAATTAATAGCCACTTTTAGCTGCCTTTTCTTATAACTAAACTAGGCGCCATCATTTTATAGGTCCATTGCATCAAACTTGAAGTCTTTTGGGTCTGTTTAGGGTGTTATACGAGCAAATTAGTGGATTATAGGCATGCTGGTTTTACATTTAAAAGTGCAGATCTATACAAATCAGAATCCTAAATCTGGTTCTTGAGTGAAGAAATCAGTCTTGGTATCTTCATTAAGCAAGGAGAAACCTCTTATTAGATGTTCGTTGAATTGTTTTAACTTCATGCTCTTGGCAGGTGAATTCTTCTCATATTGTAAGCTGAACAGTAGTACTGGCAGCAGTTCTTAATCTTGCTTAATTCTAATTTGTAATGCTTATCTTACATTATGAAGTAGCTTTGTAATAATTTATATCTCCGTCATATGGTAGCTCCCATTCCGTCTCGGTCTGGAAAGCACATTCTTGACGTCGAGTATTTTCAGCATCATTGCTTATTTCCTTTCATAGCATTGTAATTCTTACACTCCGCCATATGGTCGCCTCAACTCCATACTGGATTGGGTAGCACATACTTGGTGTTGAGTTCCCTTTCAGTACTTGTAGTGGTAGAAGATCCTCTGACCATATGCTCGCCATCATCGGCGCCATTCTTGGTTAGAGTTCCTTCCAGTTCTGTTTTTGCATTCAGATCCTCTGACCAATGCTCACACCTTGACCTCATCGGGATCCTGGTGTACATTCTGGTTAGAGTTGTTTCAGTATCGTTCTGGTTTAGAGCTAACCCTAACGACTGTGGTTTGCTCTACTTGTTGCAATTGAAAATTTGAAAAAATTTGGCTCGGAATATTTTAGTGGTATCAGAGCCAAGATCCTGCCATCCTGTGAAAGTAGTCAACGATTTAATTGTCAGATGAGTGACAGAGATACCAGACACTACGTACAGAGAGAGATGACTACAAAGAAGTCTTTACTTGAGTTAATGCAAGAATTGTTTACGCTAATGAAGGATCCTGACATAAGGTGGGGAATCAGAAAGATTTATGCTAAGTTTGAAAGTCGGGATAGAAAGGTGCACATGTCACATCAGAATGATCGTGAGCTTGATAAAGATACCTTGGCAGATGAGGAGTTAAGGGTAGAGCCCCATAATACTTCCCTTGACTTGCATGTAATAGGAAGTGATGATGATCAGCTCGGTGAAAAGAACATCGCAGTCTTGAGTCCTAATAAGGATTCAACCTATGAAGGTCTTGAAGCTAAGGGCTTCACAGAAGATTTCAGTAGAACTGTTGTATGGGAAGAGTGCATTGATGAAGAGAATACTAGTGGTGTCCTTGAACTAGCTTTTGATCATTACCATAATGATATTATTGGTAAAGATTCCGTAGTGTTTATGCCTCCATTTGTTGAAGATGTGGTGATGGATAATTCTTTTTATGTTGCTGGCCAAAAAGCTCATGAGTTTACACAAGATAAATTTATGTCAAGAGACCAAGAAGACTTCTTGGGTAAGTATGAAGATGCTAATGACAAAATCAGCAACACATCTACTTATGATAATTCCAATGGAGAAAAGAATGAAAAAATATTCAAAGCAATCAGCTTTGATGACTTTAATTTTCAGTACAATGATAGTGAGATGGGAGGTATTGGGCTTGATCATCAAACCAAGCTCTCGGAGGGAGCTACTAGTGAAGATTTCAACTTAAGTGATTTGGGAGTTGACTTATTCAAAGAGTCATCTCTTCGTGAGGAGCATGATAAGCAATTTCTTGTTGACCATCTCAATCAACCCATTAGCATGTGGGATCCGAGTGTGTTGGCTTCAAGGTATGACAAAGAACTTGTGTGGGATAAGTTTCCTTTTGATCCTGATGAAGACCAAAATATTGTCTGCATTGCAAGTTATGAGGAGGCCGAAGGAGAAGTTGTTTTTGATGAAAAAGCTTACTCTAAAGAGCTCCATGGTGATCCCTTCAAGTTGATTGCAGCCACCAAGGAGGATGTTGTTACTTCCGAAAATTACAAATCAGCATTCAATGATTGTTCGTTTGAGTTAGGGGCTGCCATAGCCTTTGATCAAGAAGACAGTGAGGTGGATGAAGAGCTTGAAGACCTTACGGCTCTTGAAGAAGAAAGGTTTAATGTGGTTTTAGAACACAAGACTGATCTACCAATGCAAGATGCTGATTGCAAGCTTGAGGTCGAAGAAACTGTGGAGTATGTTCCTCTCCATGACACTGAACATTCTCCGTTAGTTGAGGATGAAATACAAGAAGGTTGGTGCAGCTCTGAGGACAGCGATGTCACAAAACAAAGATCTAATTTTGAAGAGCAGCCAACCAGCAATTCACCATCTTCGCATTCTTATGAGTGTGAAGGCCAACCTGAGGTGTCCGTTAAAGATGAAGTGCGAGCTCTATCTAGATTCGATCGCACACATAGTCTGATTGAAGGGCTTATTTGGGAGGCTCAGTTGGAAGAAAGGCGAAGAGGAGTCACGGATGAAGTTGCTCTTCCCAATTTGCAACTAATCAAAGATTCCTTGGAGACCATGAAATCCGAGTACATATGCTTGATTGAAGATAGAGATCATGCCGTTGAATCTGCAAAGAAGACCTTCAGTATTTTCGAAGAAAGGGAGAGTATGGTTGATGAGCTCACTTTGGAGCTTAAATCAACAAAAGACAAGTTGAAAGAAACTCAGTTGGCTCTAAGAAAGGTTGAAGACCAGTTTGCTGATTCCAAACTCTTCAGGGAGCGAGAGAATGAGCAAAGAGTTGAAGAAATCAAGCAAGTAATTGGCAAGCTTGGTAGTATTCGAGAGGAGTTTGATCTTGAAGGTTTCACAAGAAATTCAAAGGTTGCATATGCAGATTTGGAACAGCAAGGTGAAAGGGATGACTTCCAAGTCTTTGACAATCCCCTCTTTGAAGTAGGAGTTGAAGCAACTTTTGCCAATCCTCTCTTTGACTTGAGAAATGAGTCATGTGGTGAAGTGACCGAGCATGAGGTCAAGTATAAACCCCAGTCTATGGATGCTTTGATATCATTACTTGAGGAGGTGCCACACTTTGTAATTAATAGTCTTTCAAGGCTTTTCCATAATGAATGCATAAGTGGGTTTGAGAATGAAGTCTCTACATGGGAAGTGTTGATTCGAGGAGATTTCAACATCTTCGACACCAAGGTGTTAACAAGGCAAGACTTGGTAGCTGCTAGTAACTTCATTACAGCAACAAGGAGCAAAGATTTCAGTTTTGTTACTCATGAAGTAGGGAAGAAAGATGGACCAGAACTTGGTGTTTGTATGCTTGTCAATCCATCCCTTTGGTTTAATGATGCTTTGGCACTTATTAGTCCATTTTTGGAGTTGGATTTGAAGTCATTTAAGGTTTCATGCTCCAATGTTGTTGAAACTTTCATGGATAGGTTTCAAGGGTTCAATAGAGGAGGCATCAATCTCTTCAATATACACTTGATCCTTACTAGCTCTTGGGAATGCATTGAGATTACCTTGCATTGTGTTGAAAATCATTTTCAGTTGGGTATCCGTGCTTGGGATCCTCAACTTGGCTTGATAAAGCTTATTACATTTGGAAAGGGCTATTGGAGGAATAAGGATAAAATTTCCAAATTTGTTGATGTTGTTACTTCCTTTGTCCACCACTTGATGGGTTTATTTGTTCATCAAAAAATGGGTTGGAGAGGAATTTTGAGTATGGGTTGGAGAAATGAACGATTGGTTGCTCTTGAGAGTGATTCTCGGCTAAGATCAGGACAGATTTTGAGACTCGAGCTTGCTGGTTTGAGGCAGACCAGCCACCTTACATGTTGCGTTTCTCTCATCCAGGAGAGTTGGTTCATCACTCCTGATCAAAGAAGTGGTAGTTTTCTCATGGGGTTGGATCTAGTGTGTTTTTCTGTCAATTTTGAGGTGTTATCCTGCAACCCAAGGCTCATCTCATACACTTACACTTGGGAATTTCTTTGGTGCTGCTGTTTTTCCTTGTGCGAAGTACTAAAATCAGATTGCACTTCACTGACTTCAGCCTTGAACAGCAGTGGTTATTTGTTCCTTCACACCTATCCTATTCTCGGAGTTCACCTTACGGAGGTTTGTGAAGCAAATTTTAATAGTTTCTTTACTATATTGGTTTGGGACAGCGAACTTCCACATGCTTTGGCTTTTCATTCTGAGACTCTTGGAGTTGGTACCGTAAGAGTGATTAAAAGTCTTCATGGTGGTGTCGGTATAATTCAGCTGTTACATGGTAGCTCCATGAGGAGACATGAGTATGAGCTTGTCAAGCTCTTGCAAAGGATTGCTTTCCTCTTTGCAAGAAGATTTGAAGATGTCACATTTGCTTTCAGGGCTTCGTTCGTTATCATGTGGAGGTATGCTGAGGAGGTTAATTATGAGTTGAGTAACCTATTTTTCTTCTAGCCTAGAATTGTGGTTGACAGTGGTATGGTTGTTACTGTTGACTCTGGGCATCTTGGACATGAGATGTTGCACGATATTGATCTCAGTCCTTTAAGATCTTTCAGTTTGAGTATCATGGATGGTAACACTTTGGAGTTACAAGGGAGGTTAGTGCAGCTTTGGCATGATGTTTTCACTAATGTGATCAGAGTGGTGCAGCAGTGGCATGGTGGGTCCTTCCTGAGATGGATTTGGGAACCTGGGATCATACTTGTTTTGGTATGGATTAGTCCTAATTTTTTTGGAATTATGATGGTATTGCTTGAGGACAAGCAATTTTGGGAAGGGCGGACTGTAACGTCCCCGTTTTTAGCCCTTCACCTTTCAGTGATTGGTAGCCTATTCCCAGTGTGTTGTCGGCTAGTCAGTGGCAGAATCAGGGTTTCCGGCTGTTGGATGGGTTCTCTTGAAGATTCAGTGTTTTGTTTATTGGAGTTTGGGTGTTTGGATTCTGGATTCCTTCTGGGTTTTCAGAGGGCTTCGCAGTGGTATGGTTTTCTTGGCATTCTGAGCATCTTCAGGAATTTACTATTTTTATTAAATTCTAATTTTAGCAGTGGTCCAGTCGGCATCAATTCAATCAACTTTTCTCTTCTGGCAGTTCATTGGGTAATTCTCATTTTTGGCTTAAGGGGTTCATTTCGAAGATATAAGTTATTTTAAGTCAAAATGTTTTATTTTTAAAATACCCCTTTGGCCTAGTGTTATAACTTAACAGTTGTTTTAAAGAAGGGGACTTTGAGGGGTATTTTCTCATGAAGGAAATATTTTAATATTTCTAAAGTTTATAATTGCTCAAAGGGAAAATGGACGCCTTTTTGAAGAAGATTATATTTTATTTAAAAAAAGAGAAGTGATTAATATTTCACAAGGAAAGTACGCCATTGGGAAGAAAGTGTTTGGGTCAAAGTTTAAACCTAAAAGCAGCTTGGGATTAGGGCGCACCTTCTAGAAGGCTCCAGAGTCTTCTCTTCTTTCTATAAAGAAGGTTCCTTCTCTTCTTTGGAGGTATCTTTTATCTACAGGAATGTTATGCTGCCGGATTGGCTGTGGGATTGCTTCGAGGAATGTAAGCCTCCTAGCTAGGCATTGCTTCTCGCTTGAAAGATAGCGACTAGTGGTGAGATAGTATAGTCTGAGTGTTTTGTATCAAGATTTCTGCATTATTGTCATTGTGTGGCTTTGTAGTTCAGATTTGTGCATTTTAGTGAGATTCTAGAATTGCATTTTCCTCATAGCAGATTATTGTTTTTAATCACAAGTCAAAAAATACAAAAAGTGTTGTTCTGGGTATTGTCTCATTGGTTTTCTCTGTTGGAGGCGACCCTTCATGAATATTTGCAGATTTTAATATGAAGCTGATGATTTTATAATGCAAATTCGTCATTCCTTGTAGGGCGCACTTTCTGGAGTGCCTTGGGATCTGTGCCATTAATTAATAGCCACTTTTAGCTGCCTTTTCTTATAACTAAACTAGGCGCCATCATTTTATAGGTCCATTGCATCAAACTTGAAGTCTTTTGGGTTTGTTTAGGGTGTTATACGAGCAAATTAGTGGATTATAGGCATGCTGGTTTTACATTTAAAAGTGCAGATCTATACAAATCAGAATCCTAAATCTGGTTCTTGAGTGAAGAAATCAGTCTTGGTATCTTCATTAAGCAAGGAGAATCCTCTTATTAGATGTTCGTTGAATTGTTCTAACTTCATGCTCTTGGCAAGCGAATTCTTCTCATATTGTAAGCTGAACAGTAGTACTGGCAGCAGTTCTTAATCTTGCTTAATTCTAATTTGTAATGCTTATCTTACATTATGAAGTAGCTTTGTAATAATTTATATCTCCGTCATATGGTAGCTCCCATTCCGTCTCGGTCTGGAAAGCACATTCTTGACGTCGAGTATTTTCAGCATCATTGCTTATTTCCTTTCATAGCATTGTAATTCTTACACTCCGCCATATGGTCGCCTCAACTCCATACTGGATTGGGTAGCACATACTTGGTGTTGAGTTCCCTTTCAGTACTTGTAGTGGTAGAAGATCCTCTGACCATATGCTCGCCATCATCGGTGCCATTCTTGGTTAGAGTTCCTTCCAATTCTGTTTTTGCATTCAGATCCTCTGACCAATGCTCACACCTTGCCCTCATTGGGATCCTGGTGTACATTCTGGTTAGAGTTGTTTTAGTATCGTTCTGGTTTAGAGCTAACCCTAACGACTGTGGTTTGCTCTACTTGTTGCAATTGACAATTTGAAAAAATTTGGCTCGGAATATTTCAGTGGTATCAGAGCCAAGATCCTGCCATCCTGTGAAAGTAGTCAATGATTTAATTGTCAGATGAGTGACAGAGATACCAGACACTACGTACAGAGAGAGATGACTACAGAGAAGTCTTTACTTGAGTTAATGCACACAGCATTGCTGATTTTCTAGCTAAGGTATAGAATCTAACAAAGAGTTAATCATTGGAGACTCGGTAGACCAATAGCTGGGGTTAAGTCAGCACCCCAATTCTCCAACTCCATTTTGATAAATTATTTCTCTCATTACAAAAGGAGCAGCGAGTCCTTTCACATTACTTGAAGCATCTTTGGTGGTGTTTCCTTTATGATCTCCTGCTCATCATTCCCAAGGCAACTTCACATGCAGCTCTTTCATTATATACTTTGTTAATAGCATTACACTCTATCACTTGAAGGCACACTCATAATTTTTGAGCCATTTTTTTGCCACCATTTCCATGGAGCCCATCTTCTATGTATTGGTAAAGAAATGGGAAATGGCATTTAGGGGCCCCATTACAAATATAAGGCTTGGGGAGATTTTTGTCATCTTTAATGACATGCTAAAGGAGGCCATCAAAGACATTTTGGGAGAATATTATTTGCAAATGGATTTCAGAATTGGAATTAACTCTGAAATCACCTTTCCATTCCTCCCCAACCTATTGATCATGCAAAGCCCAACTATTGTCCAAAAAAAATGATGACTATTTCATCAAGTCGCACTACAAGGTTAGGCTCGAGGAAATGACGGAATCTATTAGGGTTAAACTATTGGATGATCTACCTGTTCTTGGTGCAAAATTTCATGTCGTGTTATGTATCTCCTCTTTCAAGGAGCTTCAAGAACATTTCTTCTCAATGGTTGATAAGTTGGGTAAAATCCAAACCTAAATGTAATGTCCCTACTCTAGTCAGTATCAGTAGCAGATGGATTAGCCTATTACTTGGACCCTCGTAGGCTAATATGTTTGGATAGGGGGTCTCAATGGTAATCAATGGAGGGTATTGTCATTTCCATTCCTTCAGTTCAGTATTGGGTTCAATGCCAGGCCTTTGCAGATCAGTGTTTGCCAGTTTCTGACGGCATGTCAAAATATTGAGTATTGAGGGAGATATTAATATTTTATTGGTTAAGTTATTTAATTAACTTATGGGGATATTATAAAGTTATAATTTGACTTTATAAAAATTAAAGCCACTTAAATATTATAAAGTGAGGTTAAATCATTTAAGTCAAAAAAGGTATGCCAAGTTGATGAAACATTTTAAAAGATTATAAAGTGACTTGAATACATTTAAATGTATTTAAATGACAAAAGTCGCGCCTTTTTGGAAATCGTGCCATTTTGAGGAGAATAAAAGAGCCAAGAAACAAGTCGACCTCACATTTTGATCATTTGACATCATTTCTTGGCTTCTTGATATTTGTGCCTGAGACAAGGGTTTCAGCAATTTTCATCCATTGGAGAACGGGAATTCTTCAATGATCTACAATCTTGAAGCTATGAAAGACCAGTTGAATCATTGCTACAGAGAGGGCTTCATCCTAGAGTCCATTTGTGCCTACATCGGATTTACTATTCAGTATTTATCAGTTTTCAATAAAGGAAAGGGCTTTATCATTTGGGACGCCTTTCCTCAACTTTTTGCATCAATAAGGAGGTCGTACAATTCCTACAGTGGGTCATACCAATCACAAGGCATGGCGTGGGGTTTCTAGCTGGGACGTGTAAGCCAGAGGGAAGAAACGCCTTTCATTTCTAGCATCTAACTGCTCCATCATGGACGCCTAGCATTCTCAGGCCATTTCATCTAGTTTCCGACAGGAAGAATTCAGTATCTAGAGTTGGGCGACTAGATTTGTCAGTTCTCTGTAATGCCTATTTTAATCCAAAATTTCTTATTTAATTAAGCTCAAGACCTCCGGGTATGTTTTTGTTAAATAAGATTTGCTTGTAGCAATTACCAGATCTTTAAAATAATTGCAGTTACTCCATAATTGCTTGTTTATTCAGTTTAGTACTATTTCTTGCCTAGCGCACTTCTTTATTTTTTGCATAAAATTCACCAAAACAAGCAAAAACACAAAAACAATACAGTTTAGCATCAAGGGTAGAGTTAGAACCAATAGGGTTCTTCACAGTGGTATCAAAGCTCTGATCCTGCCATCTTGGAAGGTTAGGAGTTCATATACGACCGCATTAGGTTGGACCTCATAGGTATTACTCACACAGGAGACCTGGATTTCAAAGAAACCAGTTTGAGGGGATACCATTTGAATTCTAGTTTGAGGAAACACCATTAGAAATCATGGGAGATAGGGAAGAAGGTGAGCCGCCCAGAAACCATGGTAATAATGAGGACAGAGAAGCCAGAGACATTCTAAGGGGTCTTGTAGCTGGGCAAGAACAGGTAGCAAATGTGTTGCAACAGCTTTCTACAGACATTCAGCAAATGACCATTCCCAGGAGATTGAATCTGTGATGAACCCTGTTGGTTCAACTTCAACCCCTGATGCTTAAACTGATTTGTTTTGTGTTTTTGAATGTTTTTTATTTTTTTGTGGTTTTTGCTAGTAAAGATAATTGTGCAATTTTGAAAGAAAATGCTTGAGAAATTCAAATAAAATACTATGGATCTAAAAATGAAGGAATTCAATTGATAGACTGATGTCAAATAATTTATTGTTCTTCCATACTGAATACAACTATGATCAGACAACATGCATAGGAAAAAGCAATGACATTTATTCAAAAAACCTGATTATTGCAGCTGTCTATAATGATGAAGATTTTGTATGGCCAACCTCAGAAGAACCTTCTCCAGCCTCGAAATTGTTGCAAACTGACCCAGAGACCAAAGCGTCCCATTTAGTGAAGGAAGAAGGCAAAAAGGCAATGCGTCTAGGCTTGAGGAAAAAGTACGGCCTTTCAGCTGAGAAGTACGGCCCAAAACCAGCAATGAATAAATCCATACCACCTTGGGAAATGTGCCAGATGTAGAACTAAGCCAGCCGCTCAAGAATATCACTTTCCTTGAACGAATAATGAATCAAACCTTGAATAATATCTTCACAATAAACTCTGTAATAACTTTTGAATGAAGCTATTCAACTGGCAGGCAATAAATCAGCTGATATTTCATAGCCTCTGAACTGCAATACACTGAAGATGGCTCGTTCTCCAATGCAGAAGAAAACTAAAACCCTTGGCTTCGTTCTCTGTAGAAGGAATTGGCTAAAATCGATTCTCAATTCATAATAATGAGTTTTCTTCAAAAGAAAACTTATATCTTCTCAATTAGGTCGATTTCCTTCAAAAAGCACCATTTTAAATAAACTTTGAATTACACTTTTAACTTTCCAATAGTCTGGGCGCCCATTTAATTATAATAATTAATTGAGAAATGGCCCCTTCTTCATGATGGTCGACCCCTTGCCGGTATTGGCATGGTGTGATGGTTTATAGGTGGCATTGTTGTTCTTGCCACCAAGGTTCAAACCCCGTTGTAGTGGTATTGTTGAATGGTTGTATCTAGTTCATAGCTCTGGTCAAAAAGCGTTTACCCCTTGAATAAAAAATGATGGTCGACCCCTTTATTAAGTCACTTAAGTTATAACATTAATTAACATTATAACTTTATAACATAGGCTTTAATTAAATTAATATTTATTTTCGCAAATAAATATTAATCTCCCTCAATATAAGTCCAAACGACAAGCCATCTGAAGCCGGATGATAAGTGATTGAATCTGCATATGACCAGACCATACTACTAAAAATAGCAGGGGTCTTCGCTGAGTGTCTCTACTTACGAAAAATAGTAAGTCAAGCAAATGATGTCCAAAAGACCCCAAACGAAAGCCAAACTGAATAATTCTAACAAACTGAAACCAAGCCATGCCTCAACAAGACCCTCTATCCTTCATATTAGCCTACAAGAGCCACAATAATAGGCTAATCTCAAGCACTGAGAGATGTCAACTGGAAGGGGCCATTACAAAATCAGGACCAAGAGGATGGTAGTGTTGATGGAGGCCCACGGATGAGAGTAACACCCACACGCACCTATGACAGGCCTACACGCCCTACTTTTGTGAGAAATGAACCTGAAGAGGGGAACGGGGATGAGGAGGAAGGTGATGTGATCTTTGGAGATAATGTGATGACACTACATGATGAGTGGCATGCGTTACCACAGAGAGTTAAGGATCATCTTAACTTTGACAGGTTCATGACCTAGAAAAGAGAACACAATAGGAATAGGACTAACAGGAGACCAAGGAACAAAAACAATTATCTTAGACATGCAACCAACAAGCTCACACTCTCTAATTTTGATGGCAGTGGTAGGGTTACAGCCAGAGCTTGGGTTAGCAAGTTGGACACTTTCTTGACCCTATGTCCTATGGTAGAAGAAAACGCCATTAAGTTCTCAGCTTTGCATTTGGATGGGGTAGCCCATGACTAGTGGCACCATGGGATGGTTACCTTACAGCATGACCGTATAAAAAATTCATATTAGGAGTTTACTGACAGGTTAGTTGAGCGTTTTAACAAACAAGATCCAGAGTTGTACTTCAAAGATCTAGCTCAGCTGAAACAAATGGGCAGTTTGGAATCTTACATTGGATAATTTCAAAAGCTTTCGGTCATGGTTACAGGTATCTTAGAGAAGAGGCTGGTCATACTATTTGTAGAGGGTCTTTATGAGCCAATGAAGGGATGGATCAAGGCTTTTGATCCCCCTACCTTGCAAGAAGCTATGAGGAAAGCTCGTAACATGGAACTTACAACTCCACGTAATAAGTTCGAATCAAAACCATCTTCATCATATAATAAAAGCAAATCAGATCCAAAGAACTCAGAAAATGTTGATCAAAAACAGAAATTTGCAGCCCCTTTGGATAGGGAAACAATTAATGATTTGCATAGGAGGAAGCTGCGTTTTTATTGCAAGGGTCCTTATGATCTAAACCACGATTGTCCTCTTAAGCCTAAGGGTCAAAATAGGCATATGGAGTGGTTTTATGAAGGTGAAAACATGACTGATATAACAGACCAACAAGCTGATCAAAAGGATTTAGGGACTGAAAACTCAGAAATCGACGTTGAAATTGAAGGAGAAATGGAGCTATAGGAAGCTCATATGTCTAGCATGCAAAGGGAAAGCTCCTTTAGGTTGTGTGGACTCTTGGCTGGTCAAAGAGTCATTTCTTTGCTTGACACAGGTGCAACTCAAGATTTCATAGATTCATGGTTAGTGGAAATGCGTGGAATTCAAACTTGGGAGTTTGAAGGGATAAGAGTAAAAGTTGTTGATGGGTACACTCTCAAATGTGAGAGAATGATTCTGGATCTGCCAATGAAACTCAATAACTATGAGTTTAAAGCAGATTTTTATGTGGTTAATATGGGAAGCATTGATGTGGTCCTTGGCATGAAGTGACTTCATGCAATTGAAGAATTTACACTCAACCATAGAGATATGGAGATGAAATTCAAGGTTAACGGGACTAATCATGTACTTAAGGCCATTAAGGACAACAACTTGAAGGTAATCACTCTCAGAAGAATGGAGAGGCTTATTAGACATGACATGGTAGAGTGGGCAGTAGAGTGTAAGTTGATGCCTTTGTATGAGGAGCAACACAAAACACCCTATCATCCAAATATTCAAGGGCTCAGAGTTAAGCATACAAAGGTATTCAGTGACATACCTCATGGTGGACCTCCTGATAGAGGCATAGAGCACATCATTGAGTTGGAAGGGGGCACCAAGCCCATCATGATTACACCTTATCGGCACCCAAAGCATTTGAAGGATGAAATTGAGATAACAATCAAGGAACTTTTAGCTATGGGACACATAAGGCCAAGTAAGTCTCCTTTTGCTTCATCAGTTGTTTTGGTGAAGATGAAAGATGGTACACTCAGGATGTGCATTGATTACCAAATGTTGAACAAGAAGACAATTAAGAATAGGTATCCCATTCCTCGCATCAACAAGTTGATAGATGAGCTACGTGGCACTTGTTACTTCTTTAAGATACACTTGAGGACAGGGTATCACCAAATCAGAGTCAGAGAGCAGGATGTTGAGAAAACTGCATTCAGATGTCATTGTGGACACTATGATTTTTTGGTTATGCCCTTTGGCTTAACCAACACTCCAGCTACTTTTCAGTCCACTATGAATAGGGTCTTCCACTCTCAGTTGAGGAGGTTTGTTTTGGTATTCTTTGACGATATTTTGGTTTACAGTAGATCTTGGGAGGAGCACATGGTTCACCTGGATATTGTTTTGGGCATACTTGACAAGGAATCCTTGTACGCCAAGGAGTCCAAGTGTGCATTGGGCATGGTAGAGCTTCTTTATTTGGGTCACATAATCAACGGAGATGGAGTTCGCATGGATTCTGATAAGGTTTGTGCCATTATTGATTGGCCTACTCCTGAGACTTTGACTCAGCTCAGGGGATTTGTGGGGTTATGCGCCTTCTACCATCGGTTTGTCAGTGGATTCTCGCGGCATGTTGCACCACTTACAGATTTGACTAAGAAGGGAGCATTTGTATGAACACCTCAGACACAAGAGTGTTTCAAGAAGTTCAAACACTTGATGACTACATGTCCAGTTCTAGCTTTGTCGAATTTCACCAAGCCTTTTGAGCTTCATTATGATGCTTGTGGAGAGGGTATTGGTGCAGTGATTATGCAAAACCGTCATTTGATAGCTTTCAAGAGTAGGAAGCTAAGGAATCCTGAGAGGAGCTACAATATATACGACAAGGAAATGTTGGCCATCATGCATGCAATGGCCAAGTTCAGGCAATACCTAGTTGGCAGTAAGTTTTGTGTCAAAATTGATCATAACAGCTTGAAACATTTCCTTGGACAGCGGGATCTAAATGAACGTCAACAAAAATGGGTCAGCAAGTTACAATCTTACGATTTTGACATCTCCTATGTCAAAGGGACTCAGAACGTTGTTGTTGATGCCTTATCTCACCATCCCCATTTGAGCTCCATGGCAGAGATTTCAAAGGATTGGAGTCACTTGATCATAGCAGAGTATGCCAAGAATTCGTGGGCTTCTGGCATTATTGATGGGACAGTTCAAGACAACAAGTACTCTCTTGTGAATGACCTTATCATTTACAAAGAGAGAATATTCTTAGTCCCAAGTTTTGATGTGAGGAACAAGGTGTTGAGGACTTTCCACAATTCACCCATGGCTGGTCATCCCGGATACTTTAAGACCTATAGGCAGGTACGAGAGAGATTCACTTGGAAGGGTCTCAAATCTAATGTTCTTCATTATATCGGGTAGTGCTCTGTTTTTCAGCAGAACAAGCAAGAGCATACTTACCCTGTTGGGTTGCTTCAGCCGCTTCCTATTCCTGAGAGGAAGTGGGAATGCTTGTCTATGGATTTTATTACGGGCTTGCTGAAAGCTCAAGGGAGAGATAGCATTTATGTGGTAGTCGATCAATTGACCAAGTATGCACATTTCTTTTCGAGCACCACTACCTATTCATCTACACAGGTAGCTGATCTATTCTTTCGTGAGGTATTCAAATTGCATGGGTTACCTCAGAGTATTGTCAGTGACAGAGACAGTAGGTTCAAAAGTCACTTCTGGCAGGAGTTATTCAGACTATGCGGGACAAAGCTTACTCCAAGCACTAGCTACCACCCCCAAACTGATGGGCCGACAGAGATTGTCAATAAATGGGTGGAGGGATACCTGTGGAACTACAATTTTGGGCAGCATCTTTGTGAGTACTACTATAATTCCACTCACCATATGACTATCCAGATGACACCTTTCAGAGCATTGTATCGCTATGATGCTCCTAGTTTCCTTGATTTATTTTTGAGCGATTGCAGAGTACCGAGTGTTGGGGATCTATTATAGGAAAACCAAGATATCATGAGAGCCCTTAATGAGAACATTCAGAAGGCTCAGAATCAGCAAAAGCAATATGTTGATCAGAGGAGGGTTGAGCGATCATTTGAGATCGAGGATATGGTGTATCTAATGCTGCAGCCCTATAAACAGTCCACTCTTAGGACAAGGGGCGCACAGAAACTCAAGCCATGCTATTATGGACCATTCAGGATTATCAGGCGAGTTGGCGAGGTGGCTTACGAGTTAGATTTACCGGCAGACAGTAAGGTGCACAATGTGTTCCATGTGTCACGCCTCAAGAAGGCGTTGGGACAACATATAGTTCCTTCTTCAGATCTACCAATGATGAGGGAAAGTTGATAAGTACTTGAGGCCATTTTGGATTCCCGAGAAAGTCATCTTCAGAGACAGGTTATTAGGGAATATTTGGTTAAGTGGAGAGATCTGTCGACAGAGGATGCTACTTGGGAGAGTTAGAGCATTTTATAGCATCCGGCATTGAGTTTGCTTGAGGACAAGCAAATTCAGGGAGGGTGGACTATAATGTCCCTACTTTAGTCAGTATCAGTAGCAGATGGGTTAGCCTATTACTTGGACCCTCATAGGCTAATATGTTTGGATAGGGGGTTTCAGTGGCAGTTAATGGAGAGTATTGTCATTTCCATTCCTTCAATTCAGTATTGGGTTCAGTGCCAGGCCTTTGCAGATTAGTGTTTTGCCAATTTCTGATGGCAAGTCAAAATATTGAGTATTGAGGGAGATATTAATATTTTAGTGGTTAAGTTATTTAATTAACTTATGGGGATATTATAAAGTTATAATTTGACTTTATAAAAATTAAAGCCACTTAAATATTATAAAGTGAGGTTAAATCATTTAAGTCAAAAAAGGTACACCAAGTTGATAAAACATTTTAAAAGGTTATAAAGTGACTTGAATACATTTAAATGTATTTAAATGACAAAAGTCGTGCCTTTTTGGATATTGTGCCATTTTGAGGAGAATAAAAGAGGCAAGAAACAAGTTAACCTCACCTTTTGATCATTTGACATCATTTCTTGGCTTCTTGATATTTGTGCCTGAGACAAGGGTTTCAAGAATTTTCATCCATTGGAGAACGGGAATTCTTCAGTGATCTTCAATCTTGAAGCTGTGAAAGAACAGTTGAATCATTGCTAAAGGGAGGGCTTCATCCTGGAGTCCATTTGTGCCTCATCAGATTTACTATTCAATATTTATCAGTTTTCAATAAGGAAAGGGCTTTATCATTTGGGACGCCTTCTTTCCTCAGCTTTTTGCATCAATAAGGAGGTTGTACAATTCCTCCAGTGAGCCATGCCAATCACTAGGCATGGCGTGGGGTTTCTAGTTGGGACATGTGAGCCAAAGGGAAGAAACACCTTTCATTTCTGGCATCTGACTACTCCATCATGGACGCCTAGCAACCTCAGGCCATTTGATCTAGTTTCCAACAGGGAGAATTCAGTATCTGGAGTTGGGCGACTAGATTTGTCAATTCTCTATAATGCCTAGCTTGATCCAGAATTTCTTATTTAATTAAGCTTAGGACCTCCGGGTATGTTTTTGTTAAATAAGATTTGCTTGTAGCAATTACTAGATCTTTAAAATAATTGCAGTTATTCCATAATTGCTTGTTTATTCAGTTTAGTACTATTTCTTGCCTGGCGCACTCCTTTATTTTTTGCATAAAATTCACCAAAACAAGCAAAAACACAAAAACAATACAGTTTAGCATCAGTGGCAGAGTTCGAACCAGCAGGGTTCTTCACACTAAATCACTCAAGGCAAGGTGGTAAGTGACATTACAGTATTTAACTTTCAAGCTGCAAAGAAAACAATTCTCCCCTCCTCTCCTCTCTTAGACAAATAACATGCAGCCAAAGCTAAAGTTGCCTTGAAGCTAATGACTATTGCTAGAGTGATTTTTCATGCAGGTGAAAGCAGCAACAAATTTGGGAACAAGGTGGTGATTATTGAAGACTAATTGTAACTTCTATTCCCCCTTATTTTGTATGTATTTGGAGGTTTTTTACTACTCAATTGATAAATAACTATCTATTGCAAAGTAAAAGGATTAAATATATATAAATGATTTATAGCAAAGTTGCAGAGTAATTTCAACTAAGTTACAAAATGATATCACAATTGCTTTTATTCATTTCATGTTTGCTCTTATACAAAAATTGGAATAAGGGAACAATTCCAACATACAGTCCTTTTCCTTGACTACAAAAGTTCTATGTAAATACCCCAACGGTTGCCAAGCAACTACAATACCAAAACTATTTCTTTGTAACTTCCACATGCCGACAAAGCATTAACATACATGTCAATGATAACCAAAAAGTACAATATAACTAATCCAAATTATACTATATAGTATATACATCAGGCCCCCGTCCAAGAAAAAAAAGTTGACTTCCAGATGACAAGGAAACAAAATGAATAACACTAGTGAGGGACAAGGGAAGGAGATGTCCCTGGAGGTGCAACACCAAAAATGGAAGAAGAAGGGATCAAATGGTGAGAAGTAGCCATGCATAACTTATAAATTTCTTCTATATGTTGCTTCAGCCTTCAGGTGATGAGCAGTCAGAATTTCCATTCCCTAAACACCTTAATCATTTGCACGGCTTCCATTAGGTAAGCCTTGGCCTTCTTATTTGCAACTCAAAGTTCTGAAATTTCTCAATCTTTTTTGGCAAACTTATTCTTCTCTAACTCTGTAAACTTAGCCTGTTGAGCTAACTGGGCCTAAAATCTTCAGGTTAGATCTCAAGTACCTCTCATAATTTCTATGAAATGCATATTGATTCATCCATTTCAGCACCAATAGTATGTTGAGCTTGCATTTCCATTTGTAGAGTAAACAGATTAAATACACATAAATGATTTATACAAAAGTTGCAAAGAAATTTCAACAGTTACAGAATGATATCAAAATTGCTTTATTTATTTCATGTATGCTCTTATATAAAAATAGGAATAAGGGAACAATTCCAACATGTGGTCCCTTTCCCTTACTACAAAAGTTCTATATATACTCCCTAGCGATTGCCAAGAAACTACAACCATCAACAACTACCAAAACTATTTCTTCATAACTTCCACAAGTTAACAAAACATTAACATACCTGTCAATAATAACCAAAAGTACAACATAAGTAATACAAATTATACTTCTCCAGGGGTTTAGTTAGATAGTTTAATAGTTGTCTAGGGCAAAAGTATGGTTAAGCTATAATTTTTATAGACATATTTCCTGCATATAGTATAGATGGTTGCTGGCTTTTGAATGTTTTAACTCCATAATTTTATTTTCAAAGTTATATACAAATGGCAGGTGATCAAAGTTACCTATCAACAAAAGAAGCATATCAACGAGACAAGGAGTGAACATTCATGGCAATCAAATTGTGTAGAATGACCAAAAAATGGATTTGGCAAGAACCAGTGAAATAGCTTTTGTAACAATGTACAAAGCACACATGTATATTTTAATAAATTTAGCACATCAAGATTCTTTGAGTTGTAGTTTATCCGTGCATTGCTACGCATGCATGGGCTAAAGTATTAAAATAAATAACCATTTCAATTTTTTGACGTGAATAGATCAAAGAATGGGAGAATCTTTGCCAGATTTGGAAGTGTATAATTTCACTTAATCTGACTACTTCAAAGCCCTTTTTCTAATCATAAAAGTTAACAACATTCAGAACAAATGGGAAGAACTGTACTTTGCATCTAACACAGAATGGCCTGGCCCAAGGCGACTGATGCCTCGTTGTAGATAATCAATGTGCTGATCACGCCAAAGCTCCAATCTGATCATCAAAAAGAAAAGAAAACTGTGAATCTCAAATCCAGTATGCAAAATAATGTGATAAATTGTTAAAACCTCTAGACTGATGCCAAATGTGAAAGCACAAATAAATGCATACCCAAAAACTGGAAAGTACAAGAAGGATCAGCATCAGTAAAGGCATCAAAAATGCTTAAACTTGGAAAAAAGAATTGCATATGTAAATAAAAAGTTATGCTTTGCTTTATAAAATCCACAATCTATCCAATTTTCCTATTTTGGCTTTCTAACTTTAAATGAAGACCATATAAGGCAGTGAAAGAAAAAAAGAAGAAAGATATCACACTTATTCTTCACAGATATTGTTGTGATTGGAGAACAAACATTCTTCCATCTGTAACAGACATCATATTAATGCAGATGAGATCTCAAATCTACATTAATCAATTTATTCTCAACTCTCACTCTGCAAACATTAAGCCCAAATGTAAACTCTGGGTGAATCCACGTCTGAATCTTTTATGTGTACATTGTGACTTTGAATGCATCACACAGTATTGACTAGGGAGGAATCTTTGATCACCAAAACGTATATTACCTTAGGGTTTCATGATTCATCTAAGGTGGACGAGATGAACAACGTTCAACCTCACAGAGAAAACAAGGTTTGATAAAATATTCAAAATCAATTTTTTCTCCTCCAATTTCCCTTTGATAAGCACTTTTGAAACTTTCTAGAAATTATAATTTTAAATTACCTATTAATAATAATCCTTCAGCTTCAAAAAAGTGACTTTATTTTATTACTTACCTTTTTGAGCACTTAAGTTACTATAAATTCACCTTTATAAATATTTAATATAAGTTTTCTTTTAATTCCCCTTTGACAACTTAAATATTGATTATATTTAATATTTTAATTAATTTTTGCACATTCGTCCAAAGTTGCAGAAAATATAGAAATAGCCTGAAAGTGAATTCTAATTTCGCCTACATACTCTAAAGCTCACTGAAAAACCAACTTAATGAAAATTGAAATTTTCCAAAAATAGAATACTTCTCCAAGAAGTGTGGAAAGCACTTGGAATATCGAAACTGCTCTTAAAAAGAACCAACAGATTCAACTTGATCTCATAAACACAATGCCACTATCTGGAATCCATTCTGAAAAAGGTGGCACTCTCCAAGAAAATTGCAGCTTCCAAAGATGTTGGAAAGGCTACAAAAAAAGGGGACATTACATTTATATTCATTGTTTCCTCTATACTAATACTGGCTGCCAAGCTATCTGTCCTTTAACTTCACTTTTCAGCTAGACTACCCTTCTTGCAAGCCGTACATGCTCCATATCAAGCCATACCACCTTCTAAGGTGAATCGCTGCAACTTTTGTTGTCTATCTAGGCAGTTAACATCAGCCACAGCCAATACCAGGCCAGCCGTACTTTTGGATGATGGAACTGTGACTTCTTTAGATTGCTGCAACCCATTCTGGGTTATTTCAAAATCTCTACATCAGCATACAGTTGCATTCTGGGTGTTTTCACTTATTTCTTTGTTGTTATGTGCACCTATAGCCTGTTGTACACATTTGGGTGACTGCTGCAACATATTTATGTTGTTTTATTTCAGATCTCACTGGTTGTTTGAATATTCAATGTTGCTGAATTATCTTCTATACCAGCCATACAAAATCAGAGCATGCTGTTTATTTATTCTGGAGCTTATATCAAAAGTCTAGCATTTGAATTCTGATATTTTGATTACATTTCATGGAGGATTTTTGCTTATTACTACTGCTGGGTGAAAAGTATGACATCTTATTTTAATAAAATATGATTCCAACACTGCTATCTAATGGATTGATAATGTAACTTTGTGTGGTTCTCTGTCGGGGCTGTCATATTGCTTGCATTTGATCTAGAAGGGATTGCCGCCAGATCCTTATTTGTTATAGCATTATTTGTAATGAAGTCTGGAAGGCTTGCTGCCAAGACCCACTTTCTAAACTTGCATTTACATGCATTGTAACTATACAGCCTGCCCTCAGTAAGTGTAATGTACTTGATTATTGACTCACATCCCAGTCACCCTATGCTCTCACTTTGCACACATTGAAATCTTGGTGATTAGAAAGCGCTAGGGTTTGTGTTTGATTTTGAAATTTTGGTTAATCAAACTAATATTTCAGCTAGGGACATTACAAATATTTAAAGCAATTCACCATGTACATTAATTATAAGTTGCATTCTAGTCACTAGGTAAATGACTACATGTTTGAGATTTCAAAAGGAAATACTAATGACACCATAATTGAATATATTGCAGAGCTAAACATTTTATATCTCATAGCTTGGGTGGTACACAGATTCAATAGTATAGGATATAATTTTTTGTTCAAAACAAGCAGAAAAGATTTCTATTATATTTTTGCTAGTTGATGTTGTTGGGCGCAGAAACAAAACATGAGTGTACAGAATGCAAAAACCCTAGTGCAGCAGCAGAAAGCAAATGTGCAGAGTATATTTTTGTCTTACTGTTGGGCACAAGGCTGTTGACTTAAGCACTATCATTAGTTTATTATTAGCTCTATTCTAGGCAGTAGACTACAAGTCTATTCTGGGTAGACTTCAGACTTTATTTAGGCATTATTTTTTATTGCTTTTATTCTAGGCAGTTGGCTTATTTTCAAATGTTTCTTTAACGAAAGACAATCTAAAATTAGGGTTGCTTTGTTCTATTTTGGAATGCAAAGTATATAGGTTGTTTATGAACTTGTGGTGTCCATCATTTGTATTCAAAAAAATTCCAAAAATTATAATAAATTTTATTCTTCCAGCAAATGCAGTATTCCGATTTCATTTTTATTGTTCTATTATTTGTATTTTCAGAAGTTTGTGTGAAATGTTATAGGGCAAATGTATACAAAAATCAACCCAAAAAATGCTAACATAGAAATTGATTTATTCATTGACAACACATACATACAAATAGAAAGAACTACTCTAATATGACTCATTAGAGTGCACAACACACAGATCTGGATTCTGGAATGTCCTTGGCGCCCTCAAATTACAACCAAATCACCCTGCTGGTTCTAGACATCCTAAACAGTTCTACAGTTATCTCACAATTGAAGGTTTATGTTCCCAAGGCCATAAATAGGTCCAAGGTTGAAGGGGTATGTCCTCAAGCTCCAAACTGTTGTAGCAGAGTTCCTTTTCGTGCAGCTGTAGTTGAAGTTCTTTTTTCATTTGCAAAAAGATGCTCTCCTTTACCTTGAGTGCTCCCTTATACCCCCAACTGCAGGGATCCCCAATCAATGAAAATCAATTCCATAATTGAAGATAATTAACTGTAAACTACGTCCCCCCCAAAAGTAGGCAATAATTGAACACAACTACTTTATTTTGTTGTGATAACTAGCAGTGCTGACTGGGAGACTTAATTGATGGTTGTTAATTGTTATCTAACTCCCCACCAAACGTGGACAAAAATATGAGAAAAATGGGCATAGTTTATAGAAGCTGCATAGAATTTTATTATTCTATATTCTTCATTCACTAAAATATTACATATTTATAGGATTTTCACATCATATATTGTAGGTAACCTCCTAACTACTCCCTTTACATAGATAATCACAAAGATTTATGGGTATAACCAAAACATAACAAATACTTATGAAAATAAGTAAACTCTAAACAAACTAACAAACTATAATTAAGACACCTAATGATGTAATATTCCTAACACCCCCCATAGAACATCATTCTCCAAATGGGGATAAGTGGGCCAACAATACTTGATGACCACGTTCAGTAGTTCATCATAAGGCATGAGTAGGGTCATACACTTTAACTCATAACATGCAATAGTGGAACTAGCCTCGCTACGCTTATTGTACTTTCATCCAAGGATAGGGACAAACACATCTACACATGGAACCAAGTATAGAGACTAACACATCCATCCAAGGTATTACAACAAATTTGGATAGGGACAAACACATCTATCCAACATCAGCTATGAACAAGGACACATACTACTGCTTAGAACAATTACGATTGGGGACACACACATCCAATCATAATTACTCAACAAATGTGATTGGGGAATCACATACACCATCTTGTGAATGGGGAAAACACATTCATTCACAAAAAACCAACAATTGTGATTGGAGACAAACACATCCAATCATAAATACAAATTTGAGAAGTCCGCGTTGTCGCATATGCAGCCATCATTATAGATCATTACCACCTTGATCACAAACAATATGAGACGGTCACTACTGCCACCTAGAAACTGATCTTGGCTTTAGTAAGTTTGGCACAATTTATTTTGTCACTAAAATAATTTTGCAACCCTATCGCTAGTGACTAATGAGAGGCTGTTGAATGTCCTCCAATTGGTTATCTACTTAGCAAATTTGGCTTTGAGGCTCAGTTTTAGAATGCCCCCCTCAAGATGGACACCATTTACAAGTGATAATGTGTCCAATTACAACTTGGGGAAATATAATTTTTTTGACACTTTTGAATTTTGACCAACATACTTTTAATGACACGAAAATTTACGACTCATAAAATTAGACACTATTTTAAAGAAAATAATACAACTTGACTCAACGACACTTGAGACACTAAACCGATAACAAATTACCTTCAACCTAAAAACCATCATTAGATTGACAGAGACTATAAAAACCAAACTAAATAATATGAAATTACTATTTTAAATGATTCAACTCACATTTGTTGACTAATGATTGCATAGGTGACCATAACACATCCTCGCTTCTCTCAAAGTGAACAGTTGGAGTTCTTGACAATTTAGCCAAAAAAAAGTCAGTATGATGAAAACCATGCCAATTGCAAACTCCATCGTTGTCAATGTTGGAGACTGTGTGTAGATATGGGGCTAAATGGATCACACTAAATATAAGTATCCAACGGCAACTCCCTCACTCTGAAAAACTTTTGCATCTCTAAGACGCAGGCTACGTTTCTTGCTTGGGGGCTTATATTACCCTCTTTCATTGGTGTTGCATTGGGACACCTAAAGAAATTGCAAGAACCCAAGTCCTTTATCTTGTCCTTAGGGTTTAAACACTCAATGGTGAACTGAGAATAATACAACCCAAAAGAAAGCGAATTGTTTTTGAGAATGGACTTTCGGCCTTCTTTAGCAGAGTGCAGCTTTGACCATGTCCACAATAGTTGCATCTATAGACACCAATACACATAGGCGCCTAATGCTCTTCTTCTCAAAGCAACAATAGGCAGTGCCTTACATGAATAAATAATTTGATACCTTCTTGAGTGCTCACTAGTCGCTCCCTTATGTATGACCTACGAACAAGCTCTTCATATAGTCCTTGACTTTCAAATAGAACCCAAAATATCACACTTCGATCTAGCAAAGCTCATGCCCAAAGATCAAAGCAACAATCTCACCTTTCAAAGATCTCAGGTCAAATTGGGTGTGGAAAGCTATTTGATTTGCAAATGGAAGTGCAATGTACTCTACTTGCTGCAATCTTGTGGAAAAATGGAAGAGCTCAACTTCTCTATCATGCACAAATACAACTCATAGAAACATATGGTCAATATGGGCAGAGATGGCGTTCAGATGCAAGGAGCAAGCATTATGAAGGGCGTTGTGTATTTCCACAAGGACTCTATGCCATGGCAGATGGGACAACGGCAACGTGGAGGGATGAATATTTGCCTAAGGAAATTTGACTCAATAGCAAATCAATTCATATTTAGAAGCCCACTCTAATACCATATGAGAAAAATGGGCAGAGTTTATAGAAGCTGCATAAAATGTTATTATTCTGCTCCTCATATTCTTCATTCACTAAAATGTTACATATTTATTGGATTTTCACATCATATATAATAGGGAACCTCCTAACTACTCCCTTTACATAGATAATCACAAAGATTTATGGGTATAGCCAAAATATAACAAATACTTACGAAAATAAGTAAACTCTAAAGACTCTAAACAAACCTAAACAAACTAACAAACTATAATTAAAACACCACAACTTCAGTATTTTGCTGTAATAACTAACAGTGCTAACTAGGAAACTTATTCACCTTACTCAAGCCGAAGACTTTGTGCTAAGTGACTAACTGCCGACAAAACCTTTATTTCCTAATTAACTGCTGACAGATACTCTATTCAATGCTCAGATTAAAAAGGGGACATTACAAGTCCTCCCTCTGTCAATTTGCTAAGATTAGGTGAACCCAGAATATCAGCACCAAGAATTCAAAACATATACGATTTTGCAAATCACTTCTCTCTAGTCCAAGTACCTGATCAAGCACCAAGATTAACTTTCCTCATCATCAAGAGGTGGGAGCTCAGCTGAAGGTGTGACCTGCTGTCCCACTGCATTCTTCAAACAAAACATACGAAAAACTTTGATTTGATTGCTAGGGGGGTATCTCCAACTAATAAACCATGTCACCTACACATCGTACAATTTGTGGGGACCGTAGAAGTGAGGATTAAATTTTTCAGCCTCACTCATTTTTTTGTAGACTATTTTAGGGCTGCAACCCCAGGAAAACGATGGCTCCTATCTTAAAATGTCTCTTAGTGCAATGTCTATCAACATAAATCTTAGGTTGCTTTTGTGCATGTTAAAGCTAATTGCATAAACCTGTTAACACCTACCTATTCTACTCAAAGAAGTCTCCTACTAAGAGAACCTATGTCTCTAGAAGTGTCAATTCTATAAAAGTGGGTGCATCATATCCATACAATGCAATATCTTAAAATGACTCTTAGTGCAATGTCTATCAACTAAATCTTAGGTTGCTTTTGTGGTTAAAGAATTGCAACCTGGCTCAAAGAACCTACTACCTATGTCTCTAGAAGTGTCAATTCTATAAAAGTGGGTGCATCATATCCATACAATGCAATAAAAAGGGACATTTCGATTGACATGTGGTAGGTAGTTGCTAAATCCTTAATCCTATATTGTGCATAGGAATATGAGTAGTCAACTTGTGGCTACCATAACTCTTAATTAAGTTATGTGATCATTAATTAAGACTTACATAGGTGGTTAAGTCTAGGTGGCATGGCATAAGTATGGTATATATAGGAGGTAGAGAAGAGTTTATTATCATCAATGCAGATCAACTTCTCATTTGCATTTTTAAGCAAACGCAAATGTGCAATAGCCTAGCTAATGTTATACTATTAAGATTTAGGATTTTATGCTTCCATAGGTCAACATTATGGCTATGTTTCGGAAAGACATGTGCATTATTCTTTACGAGTAAACATTTCAGGTGGCACTGTTGTCATCAAATTACAACCTGCAAAAGAACCAGCACACCGGCACCAAACAAGTACATGAAACCCCAAGATACACCGGACCCCAACAGAAATGAAACCCTGATACATCTCAAAGTTCAAACCCTGACTACTGCAAAAATCTATAATAAGTCCGCTACGCATATAATCAGTAATCCCTATAATGTGACTATTATATATTGTCGCTGGAACCAAGAAAGGCGATTTTCGCCGCTTTTAAATTTATAGTCTCATGTACAAGCTTTTAATATGCTATACGTTAAATCGAATAAGCAGAAATAAACAGAGAGTTCAGAATTTCTATGCAAGCAGCTAACAAGGACCTTTAACTATAAAATATACAAAATCCTAACTAACAAGCTGACCGCCGCGAAATTTTGTAATACAACCACTCAGGTGCAAATAATCAGAGATGGCTACACGATGTCTACCATTTATACATGTTTTTGGACCTGAAGCAAATAAAAAATAAAGTTCGCATACAAAATTCAAGCGCAATAATGATATATTTCCATGAGCAAGCAAACAATAGATTGTATTTAAGCTCCAGTAAGCTAAATTAAACAGATTTTTAAGGACTTCTGCTAAGTTCATACAACATAAGAGTATCATACAAAGGGTTTTTAGGGGAAACTTACGCTACAGGATAATTATGCGGCGATAATATCTTGAAAAAGTCTTGGACTCTTTCTTCCACAAGCAGCTGCTCTTGTTGTGTCACGGTTAGTAAATGCGAGGAAAGGGATGCCATGGTTAGGAACCCAGGAGCTTGGTTTACAATTTTCCTGCTCTGTTCTGTGGATTCCTTCGCTCTTAAATTTCTTTAGGGCCTTAATGGCAACTTTTTGACAAGCCAATAGAAAGTGATTCTGTGTAATTTCCTTGTTCAGTTGTGATTCTGTTCTTAATTTGTGCAGTCCCTTTTTGAATTGCTTATTCTTTTTCAGCTTTGTTCAATCCAAGAAACAGCCAATAGAAAGTGATTCTGTGTTTTCTAGAACATCCGAAAAAATAATTACAGAATGTTTATCAAGTTACCCGTGATATCCGAAAATAATAGTGGCAGCTTTTCACCCCGCGCTTGGCAATTGTTGTCCACTCATGTTCAATTTTGGGCTAAACACGTTGAAGCATCTTCCCAAAAAGAAAAAGTTTGAAGGTGCTCGGATCAACTTTCGTTGGGTCTCATAGCTCTTTGTTGAAATGTAAAGTTTTTGCAAAAATTGTGTATTTTGATTTTATGAACATGTACCTAGATCACTCCGGATCCATAGAAAACTAATCATAATTATTTCAAAAATAAAAACCACTACCTACAATCTCAACGAACATCTCTAGACTGACAAAAGTCAAAAAAAAAAAAACTGAAGAACTCTTGAGTTAATCAATAATCATAGTAATTTATTTTTTATATAATTTGAATTGGAATTTATGTTGAAGATGTCAGATGTATCTTTAAAAATATTAAATGTATTTTTTTATTAAGAGGGGTAAACGTTTTTGACTCTAAGTTATGAACCGGTGATGTCACAAATGGGGACCTCATCCTCAATATAAATTTTCAACAATTTTGTCTCAATGGGAACCTTGATGGTAAGAATAACGACACAACAACTCAACCATCACACCATGCCACTATTAACAATATCATATTATTATGATTATATTATTTTTATTACAAATTATTATCTTATAATCTTCTTATTTTATTATATTTTTTCTTTTTTATTTTATTTATATTATTATATTGTTATTATCTTATTTTATCTTATTGTATCTTTGATTTTTTTATTTTTGATAAACCCCTCTCGACATAATAAGGTTTGATATGATGATTAATTAAAATTTGGAAAATTCCTTATTCTTCTATTTAGGTAGACTCTACAACAATGGATCTATTCTAATGTGCAAATCTAACCTAATACTTGTGGATCTAATCTAGCAAGATATGATCTTCTAAAAATTTGTTTATGTCATGTATATGTTGTCAAAACACTTGAAAGGACAAGTGATGTTTATAAAGATCTTTTAGGAATGTGTTGGATCACAAGATTCATGTTCTCTTATGTTAAATCCTTAGATGGATTGGCTTTATGAATGATTGAATGATCAAATGCAACAAGCACAATGCAATGGACCTAAGATGATGTGATTTGATGTAAATATAAGTGATTTTTCTTTAAGGTCTTAAATCTATATATTCTTCACACATTCTTCTATTATTTCAAATGAATGAATGAATGCCTTTAAATATTGTAGCCTTTAAATCTTGCAAGGTAGTTTATCAAATCTTTTGTGATGTGCAATGACATGTATTCTTCAAGCACTTGTGTGGGTTCAATGATGATTGTTGGTAAATAAATTTGTTGTTGTAATTTTATATTAAGAAACAAACTTAAATCGCCCAATGAACAACAAACAAACCAATAGTTGGACAAATTGATGTTGGATTAGCGATCTTCCTTTGAATTTTAGAGCTACAACTACCTAGTATAATGAAATTTAGATTTTAAAGGGTATGCTTTAACCAAACAATAGGAAAGGTAAATAAGTCAAAATAGAGACAAGAATGATAACTACGTGAAAAGGAGGATGAACACACAAATTCATCCCTCAAAGGTATAAAGAGAACATGTAAGATGAAGGAAATAACTACAATTAATCATAGGACAAAACATCAAAGAAATAGTTGCAAATTCACCAACAAAAGAACCCACAACACAGAGAAAACATGTTTGACTCGCATACCCATCATATTATTCTCCATTTATTTCTTTAATCAAAGAGCTCACAAACTCTTTCTTGTGTACAAAATGAGAAAATCTTCTCCTTAAGAAGTTCCTAGCTCTCTGCCCAAAAATTGAATTGTTTCTTCTTTTGAAGTTTTACAATAAATAAAAAAGAAAAGACCTTTCATATTTTTGTAACTAACTCTTTTACAATTTGGGAGTTTACAAAGTTTTATTAAATAAATTACAAAAATAACCCTCAAGAGAACTTTTCAATAGTTCTTAAATAAAATGATGGGCATTTCCTTCATTTGACCAATAGTTGGCACACCTTTATTCATGCCTTCATGTGTTGCTTTCAGCGAAATATTGGAGTTCTAAACTCATTCACTTTCGAAGCCAATTTTGAAACAATAAAAAAAATGTCAATAACCTCTCTGAAACCTTCACTCTCATATTTATTTTTATGTATTTCCAATAATGTATCGACCTTTAAAGTGGTTCCAATAACCATTGTGGGCACCAACGAAGCTTTAAAAACTTCTAAAATTTTAACTTTTTGTATTTTCTTTTTTGCCTTTAAAAAGTGGTTGTTGGGATTTTAGGTAGTTCTCATAACCATGTCAGGTTTCGACAAGGTTATGAGAACCTTGTCAAGTTTTGACAAGGTTTTGAGAACCTTGTTGGGTTTCGACGAGGTTGTAAGAACGTTGTCAAGTTCTAACAGAGGTTTTATAACCTTGGAAAAAAATGAAAACAATTTATTTTTGAAACCACATATGATTTTTAGAGGTCTTCAACTTAAAGTCTTAATTAAAACTTGAGAAGGACTAGGTAATTCATCTCGAATTTTCAAAGCTAATATGGAGTTTTGAAATGCTTGCACATTATGGATAATAAGCATAATTTTTTAAAAAATAAAATTTCGAGTTCAAAAATCAGGCCAAAAATAATGTTGCCAGATATTTCGCCTTTGGGTATAATAATGGCCAAGCCACCCTTTGTGGGATGACCTTTTTAGTCACAATCCATACTATAGCCACCATTATAGGATTGCCTCAAACTAGTGAGGAATTATTTCCTACAGCTAATCAAGTTACTAATCTATAACCATTGCAGAAGAAATTATTATGGTGAGGGGAGTCTATTTAGGTAGTTCAAGGGCAAGGTACTCAACGTGTCTCTCTTCGACAACCCTAGGATGAGGTTTCTAAAGTCATTATTTAATATATAACTTGTGAAGGAAGGTACATGTATGTATTTTCCCATCACTTCAAGTTGATATGTCATTTGTAATTTTGACACCTAGTTAATCTTTCATATTTTATATTCCATTCACTACAAAATATGTGTCAAGAGGTTCATAAAGGTCATACACGATTATTAGCCCATCATTGTTTAATTAGGATAATTATCTTAAAGGTTTTAAAGAAAATGACTCCATCTATACACTAGTTTGAATTTGTTGACAATTATGGAGATTAACAGTCTAGAAGCACTACAAATTAAAATAATGAGGAAGACAACCATGAGTCTACAACTCATGATACTAATTATTCTAAGGAAAAAATTTATTCTGAGGATAGAAGCCATGAAGTTGAGGCTCACAATACTAAATATTCTCGAGGTTGAAGCTCATGACACCAAGGGTAATGATGGTAAAATTGTTGTTTGCTAAAATCCTTGATGTTGAAACTATTGATACAAATATTTTTAAAATTCATATAGCCAACATTGAGATTCCTCAAACCTTGGAAAGACCCTCTTATAATACAAGGCAAAAATTAAAAAGGGAGTAAATTATTGAATCCACCTCTCAATTATAAAATGTAGCTCATGTTGATATTCAAAAGGAAATAGCTGGGGATACACAAAAGATTGAATCTAAAGTCAAAGTAGTAGCCACCTATCTCCTAGAAAGATAAAATGAAAAATCTACAAGAGAACAAAGGTGATAAAATAGACAGAGAAAAAAGGAGAAGCAACAAAAGGTACATATGAGAATTGTAGAAGAAACAAAATCCCTTGTTTCCTCCAACCATGAAGAAAAACATCATCAGCTTAAACAAGGAAATTATGGTGATACGAACATTTCGATAACTAAAAATATTGAGGAGCTACAAAAGGTAAATGAGCAGATGAAAGAAGACACTATACTTGAATTTGACACCATGTATGATTCTCTTGATTCAAAAGAACAAGATGTATAAAATGTTTTCACTAAAGAACAAAAATTTCTTGAAGATTCACCTCATCAAAACCAACTAACCCTTGAGGAGATAATTAAGAAACAAAAATAATAATTAGGGATATTGTAGGACAAAGTGAACCAAGTGTATAAGGCTAACCAACAACAAACTAAATAACTCTAGGAGTTGAAGAATCAAAAAGATGTGTTTATGAAAGAGAGAGAGAGAGGGAAATTTATAGCACAAGGGTCCTGCATCACCATCAAATAATTTGAGTAGAAGATAAAAAAAAATTAAAGAAGATTTGATATCATGATATTTTGTAGACTGTGAATAAACTGGCAACTACGCCACCACAATAGTCAATTTTATTTTATAATTAACTCATTACATGAGGACATGGAACATGCTTGGCTAGGGGGAAATGATGAGTCATAAACCTACCTAAAATTAATACCCTTTAACCCTTTGCAATGTATAAAATATATCTATCCTAGTCCCCTATTTTTCATTAATATTTTTCATAAAATAAAAACACTTAATATGCTTTTGAAAAGAAATAAAATATGCTTTATGATGCTAATCTTTAAAGCTAATTATCTTTTTCAATTGGATGGTTGAAATAGGTTAAAGTAATCTCTATAATATGTGGGGACTTCAAATGAAGGATTTTCATTTTAAGAAAGACTCGTAATTTTGATCATGATTGATATCAACACATTTTTGTTGGTTATAAACAAAAAAGATGTTAAACTTGTATCTTTGTTCAAACGATATCATGGCCACAAGCCTAAGATAAATTTCATGGTTATGGGTTGTATGACAACATAACTATAGCTTTATTTAGCATAATTTATTGTATATATATAATATATATAATAAGCATATAAGCAATACAAAAATATATTTTTTATTCTTTTAAAAGGAAAGGTTTCAGTAATTTTTCTTGTCATCCAATTGACCAAGAGGAAGGCCCACTCTTTAGAATCCTTAGTGATATTCCCTTGTGTTTATTTAGATTACATCTATGATCTTTTATCATTTGTTTCTTGTGTTATTTTGTAGTAATCATTTTGAAATTATCAATAACATGTGTGTGAATTGTGAGTGTGAACCATCAGATAAAAAGGAATTGATTTATGAAGTGTGATTTATATTAACCATCAAAATAAAATTTGAAAATATATTTTTGATTATATGCTCTTGTGTGTCTAGATTGAAATAGTTATAAGTTTGTTTCCTATAGCAAAATAATGTATCTTCATGTCACATGTTGTTATGTTCATGTAGCAAAATTTGTTGTTCCTATAATAGATTGAGCTATTTTTTTGTAGCATATTTTAAATAAGTCATTACATTAGATTTTAGTTATTGCAGTTTATATGTTAGGTTTAATTGCATTTCATTACACTCGGCTTGTTATCTACAACCCTTGAGCATATAGTTGTTATGTATTTCACAAGCTTATACCCCAGATCAACATAGGAATTGACTAAATCATGAGCTACAATATCAAACATTGTTTAAATATAAAATTAAATTAAGACCCTTAGTTTTATCCCAGCACCTACTAGGTAAGAATTTAACCATATTGTCTTCAATTATGGATTTTGCAAATCAATGAAAATTTATGGGATAAAATTCATCCCTTGGAAGAGGATAGCTCATGGGCCAACTAAATAGTCAACAATCTTGTCATAAAAACAAAAACTTAGTCTAGGTTTAATAAATCAAAAAATTCTCTACTATTTGAACTAAGCCTACCTTTAAAAATATTTTCATGATCTTCAAACTCAAATTAGTGAAATTTTATACTATTGATTAAACCATATTTATAATTTTTAAAATATTTCTTTCCTATTATTCTAGCCAAAAAAAAGGATAATCAAGAGATCAATAATAAGAGAGATTCTAAGCTGAATAGTAATAGGTGCATGAATTAATCCAAAATTTTCAAGAAAAATTTCTTCTAAATCTATGTATCTAAAATACCAATTATATCTTATTAAATTCTCCACTCACCCAACCATTTATTTATAATGGAACATTCAATTATTGATTCTATCAAACTAGTAGGAAGGATTGATAATCTTGATTATTATACCAAATATGGGATGATAATTGATGTTGCAAATTCTCTAATCAACGCATCAATTAAAGGGTTTTTCCCTTTCTCCTTACAATATTAAAATCATATCCAAGGAATTTAAATACCAATGTGAAATTCCTCTGTGAGTTATGTCTTTATTAGACTTTTTCGTCAATAGATTCCACATTAATTAACTATTTGTTTATGTTGATATTCTAGTTTGAGAAAGATTTTAAACTTTTCAAAAAAAAATTACTACTAGGATTTCCTTCTCATGGATTTGGTATCTACTCTCAATGTTGATGAAATTCCCTAACATTTATCCACAAGTTTCTCTTTCCCCATCAAGGCATTCCTATATCAATACTATAAACCAAGTTTTGTCAAATGCATATATATACAATATCAAAGGAATACTTGGCTATGTAATTTGAATAGAGGGGAGATTTGAAAAAATATATTTATCCTTTGAATTGCATATGTATCTTTTTATCCCATCCTTGATTGTTTTTCTTGATTTTTTTTTAATCTAATTTATTTCCTTGACCAAATATTCATAGAATTGTGAGACATGATTTATACATACTAGAAATCTTTGTATTTTCTTTTTATCAAATAAAATATTGAGTAATTCTTGGATTCTTTTTAGCACATGGGGTCTAACCTTTTTTTTAATACAAATAGAGGCCTAAAAAAATTATTCTTACCAATGATAATTTTCTTTACAGATAATCACATTCTATTCCATTTTATTGTTGTGAAAAGATGATCCATACAATGTTCATTCTCGAGAGTAGTATTAGAAAAATAATTATGTTGTCTCTATAGACTACACAAAAATATTTTAGATTTAATAATTCTTGATCCATTCTTCTTTGAAAATAAGTTGGAGTTATACAAAGACCAAAGGACATAACATTCTATTCATACAAACCTTGTGGTATTGAAAATATAATTTTGAACTTATCCTCTTCTTCTAACTTAATCTACGTGAAGTTTGACTTGTAATTAAAATTTGAAATTTTATTTTGGTTTCTCATCTAATGAGATCAAAGCTAATGGAATTAGGTAATTTAAAGGTAAGATTATATCATTGAGAGGATTGTAATTTATACAAAATCTATTTTTACCTCTTTTATGTTTTGCTCTTTTATTCACCAAGAAAGCAAGGCATGCAAATGGGCATTTAATTTTTTTGATAAATCCTCCATCTATTAGTTATTGTAAATGCTCGTCCATTTCTTTGACTTTAGTTGGACTTAAGAGGTAAGTTGGTTCATATGGGATAGCATGTTGGAATTTTGGTCTAATCTTAATCTCACATTCTTCTTGATTATTATCCAAAATTTTGGGGGAATCATCCTATAACATTCCTTTTTGAGTCTTTCTTGATTAGAACAAAACAAGTTAGTCGATATTTTATTTTCATTTTGTTTTTATTTTCTTGTTTCCCTTGCTCATGATTCTCTTATATTTCTTTCAATCATTGTTTCTATTACTTTTCATTTTTCTATTCTAATATAAAAGTAGTGAATTTTAAGATTGGAATTTTTATTTTCTCACCTTCATGTTGTAGACGGCCATATTAATAAATAATTATATTGTAATCGACCGTACTAATTAATTAAATAAATGTTGTAGTCGGTCGTAATGGGAATAGATAATAATAGTTTAAATAATACATGCATAGTTTAAAGTAAAAGTTGGATTAGTTGTCTGGCAGGTAGTTAGGAAGAGTTGTCGACGGTTGGTATCTCAACCAACCTCGGCCATCTATATATGTATCTTGTCATTTGTAGTCGGACACAGTCAATTGCTATGTATTGTGGAGATACTTCATGAAATCAATCAATCCATTTTGCTATGCAATTACTCTTACGATTGTTCTTTGATTCAAATGTGATTCATATTCTAGTACGTGCATTATGCTTGAGAATCATTCTAGTTTACTCCTGTAGTACGTTGAACACTACCATGTGAGTAAACACATGTCAAAGAGATATTTGGGTTCTTCTAAGAAAAAAATATTCATATTTATAAGAAAAATGAAAACAAGAAAAATATCATTGTCCATATCATTGAATCCTATGAAATCTCTGATAAATATTTCGTCATTAATTACCATATAAACATCTTGTGCATACCTTCCAAAATTTCATGGTTACCCTTTTATAGAATATCCTTTTATAGAAATTTATGTCCTTTTTCTCCAATATTTTGTAAGTATTTCTTTAGTCTTGGGAAATATCTAATAGATCTTGAATCGATAAAGGCATCATAATCTAGCAATTTGTAATTAAAAAAACTTAAATAAATTCTTATATGCATATTATTATTTACAAGCTAAATATCTAAAATAGATTCCTATAAGTAATTTTTTATTCCTTCTCTTTTTATTAGTTTTAAACAAGATCATTTTAATTTATTCAATTGAATCATAAATGATCTTTATTTTTTACCATTGATCATAAACTATTCTTTAATTCATGTTGTGTCATGCATAACCATATCTAGTTTCGTGAATGTGGCAATATTGTCATCATACTCATCTAGGATTTGTCCATTCATGTTTTTCTTGCTTTTGGATGTTTTTACTTTTCTTTGCCATGGTGCTAGCTATTAGCTTGAATTATTTTTTGTATATTCTTTCAATTCTTTTGCAATCCTTCTCTTTCTTCTCTAAGTTCAAGAAGATTATGTAGATGTTCCTTACATTTAATCTTTATTTTTTCTATAGTTGCAATATCCTTATAAATGTCTCAATTTTCTCCAATCTCTAGATTTTTTAAATACTTTTCAATTGTTTTTTTAGCAATATTTCTATAAAATTTTCATCTTGTTCTAAATTTTATTCTGAGGATGAGTATTTTTTAAAAAAAAATTTACCATATTTTAGGTTTTTTCCATATCTATCAACTCATAATATTATTCTTCTAGATTTCATCCCTCCATGCTACTACTATTGCATTTGGAAGAATGCATGAACAAGAAAGTTATGGTTTCTTTAGGGAAATCTATGGCATAATGAGTCCCTTGGCATAACATGAATAAAAGTATCCTAGGTGTTGATCATTTATGTAAAACATGTGGATGTCGTTTATACTCCTATCTTTTAAAATTTATTTTTGATGTGGTGACTATTTTTATCTCCTTCTATAATGTTGGGATCTATAACTTGTAGAACTTGAATCTTGGGCTTCTCTCTAGAAATATATTCCCTTGGAATGTGGCTTATGATGATATTTTCTAGAGGCACTTCTATTACAAGAATAATTGAATTAAAAAATTGATTTGTTTAAGAATTCTTAATTTTGGGTATTTTTATAAAATACTCTATGATTACAAGAGTTATAATTTTTCATTTTAATAATTGGACAGAAAGTTTAGTCTCAACGAATCCTTTCATTTATGGGAAAGTAACTTGTTATACTTATATTCCTAATTGTTCTGGATAAAAAAAACTTGTCCACTTTCCTAATTTATATGAGAGATAATTTAAATAGTGTGTTATGGTTGCATGACCATTCTAAAGCCTTCCTACAAGTAAATTATTTTAAAAAGATTATATTTGTAAGGATGAAATTTTGATAAATTATGAAGCTTTAAGTTTTACAAAATAGATTTGGCTTATTTGATCTTATTTTTTCTATCTATTTAGAATTGTTCTAGTAGTTCATTTTTAATTATGCTAACCCATATTTTGTTATGTGATGCAAGAGCATCTAAGGTGAAGGTGCAATCAACATCAACCAAAAAAATGAGTGATTTAAATTTTAATTTTAATAATTTGTGTGTGAGAAATAAACATGATATTAAGACCAAAATATGAAATTAAAATAATTGGTCTTATTATATTGTTGTAAAAATTGTGGGGTTGGAGATAGTTTAGGAGGAAATTTTTAATTTGTGAGTTCAAATAGGAAAAAAAGACATTTTGGGCATGGATTTTTGGGGAAATACAAGCAGGGACAAATCATTTAAGCCCCTCAACTATAGCATGGAATATTTGAATGCCTAAGTTGTGGAAATGTTGATTTTTACCAAGTTAAGTTGTTATTTGTGAGGAGGTAGCCGCTTTTCTTGGCCAATCATCAATGGAGGTTACAAATTTGCATGGAAAAATAATTTATTTATTTTTCCATTGTTGAGACCATTAACTTTTCAAGATGTGGGTGTTGCATTTCAATTTGGAGGGAAAATCTAATTTTTGATTTTTTGAAAAGATTGTGGTTGCATATTTTTGGCATTCATTCTTTGTTGTAGGTTTGGAGAAAGGGTGAGCCTAGCGTGGTATTCTATCAGAGGGTTTTGAAGGATTTTTGTTGTGGGTTGAGAGGATTAAGGTAGCCATTAAATATTGAAGGCTGCATGGTTGAAAATTGAAGGGTTCCCAAGTGACTGATTACAAGAGAAAGGTGCAGATTTCCAGGTGCTTGTGAAGCACATAGTTGTTGTTTTTGTTGTAGTTTGTTTGGTGTTCATTTCAAGATTATGTAAGGGGAATAATTTGCTTCCATTCAGTCATTTTTTGACTAAAACACTATTGTAATCAGATTTCCATAATGTGTAGTCTTTGTCTTGTAAATTTCAAATGAATTCATGAAATCTTGTTGCAATTTTTCTTGCATTAATTTGGTTGTTTGGGTGTAATTTCAAAGAAGAGGGTTTCTTGAGAATCCCTCTTCCATCAATGGTATCAAAGTAGGAACATTCTGAGTGTGTGAACAAACCACCAAAGAGAGGCAATTTGCACCAAGATTGAGCTTGTGGGTGTGTAGGAAAATGTATGCAAGAGGAGCACCACATGGTAGGGGTAGAGGAAGAGGTGATAATGTTGTCCATGGTGATGATTTTAAAGCCTCAAGAAGGTGGGTGGAAGCATTACAAGAAGAAATTAGAAGAGGGTTTGCACAAAGAAGAGAACCAGTAAGTGATGAGAAAGAAGAAATTTCAGAGGATGCCAACCAAACAAGTGAACAAAGAGATGCAATAGCAGTAGTTTCCAACGAACCATTGTTGATTGCCCTATCAAGGATAGGAAAGAGACCAAAAATTGATGTTCCTACATTTAGTGGGAATTTTAATCCAAAAGAGTTTTAGATTGGATCAATGACATGGAAGAGTATTTTAAATTTGAAGAAGTTGAGGATCCTGATAGAGTGAGGTTTGTAAAAACCAGATTGAAAGGACATGCTTCAATTTGGTGGAGATATATTCAATTTGAAAGAGAAAGGAGAGGCAAGGATAAATTTACTAAGTGGGATAGAATGGTGGAGAAAATGAAAAGGTAGTTCATTCTAATATACTATGAGCTTGATTTGCTCAAAAAAATGCAAGGGTTAAAACAAGGGACCAAAACAGTGAAAGAATATACAGAAGAGTTTCATAGGATCCTAATTAGAATGGGACAAGTTAAAGCAACTAAGGAGAAGGTTGAAAGATATATTAATGGTTTGAGTCCAAGCATACAAGAGGAGATGACTTTGGTGAGAGTTTACACAGTGGAAGATGCATATCAAATTGCCTTAAAAATTGAGGGAATAATGAACAAAAGGTATGAAAGTAAGCAAAGAGGAAGAGGTTGTGGTGAGGAGGTTGAGGGAAGAACATATGGAGAATATAATAATAAAAAAAATTAGAGAAAGGAAGACCAAGGCAACAACAAAAATTAGAGATATGAAGATTCATGTGGTCTTAGAGATCAAAATTCAAGAGGTAGAGGAAGATCAAGTAAAGCTTTTGGAAGAGAAACCTTCAGAGGAACCTATTTTTAAATGTGGAGAAGATAGTCACAAAGCATATGATTGTCCTCATGAAGAGGAAATACCAAGAAGAATATTAGAATAGATTAGAAAATGTGAATAGAGAAGATGCAGGATCATCACACTTCGAAGAAGCGAAAGATGGTGAAACTTTAATGGCTAGGAGAACCTTGTTGAATGAAGATGATAAATCCATTCAAAGAAAAAAATTGTTTAGAACAATATGAAAGTGCCAAAAAAAGGTATGTAATGTCATCATATATGGAGGTACCACAGGTAATCTTGTTTTTGAAGAGATGGTGAGAAAATTGCAGCTAGAGAGAAGGCATCTAAAACCATATAAGATAGCATATTTACAAGATGATAAGAAAGATTTGATCAGCAAACAAAGTTTGGTAAATCTTAATATAAGAGGTTATAGAGATGAAATTTTAAGTGATATTATTCCTATGAATGCTTGTCATGTTTTGTTAGGAAGGCCTTAACAAATTGACAGGAAAGCGATGCACGATGGTTATGCCAACACATACACGTTGATGAAGGATGGAATGAAACACAAATTGAATCCATTGAAAGAAGAAATGGATAATATTTGCAGCAATGCAAGGTCTTGTTTAGTTGATGAAAATAGGCGTTTAGATGGTATGAAGCATGAATACATTGGCTTTGTTAACATTAACCATGATGAAGATGAGAAAGGTAATTTGTTGACTTAGATTGAAGCAGATATCTCAAGTGGAATGAAGGTAGCAATAGAAGGTAAGGTCAAGTATGACTTTATTGTTTCCTTTGATGAGAAAGAGAGTGAAGGAATAGATAAGTTTTTTGCGGTAGGAATTAATTTTGATAAAGTCGATTTGGAAGAGTGGAGTGTGAAGGTTAATGAAAAGTTTTTTGAAGAATCCTTGTTTGAGAATAGTGGAGGTGAAAATGTTTTGATTAGGGAGCATGGTTCCTTTTTAGCTATTGTGTAAATTGAGTCTTTTTATGGTAGTAACAACATTTTTTTGAGTGAAGGAAACCAGGTTGTAGCAGTGTCATGTCTTTCATTGGACATTAAAACAATGGAATTTCATGAAGGGAACATGGTGGAAAGAGATGGAAAAGGTAGAACACCAAATGAGATAAATAAATATTTTTTTTTATGAAGGAGGAGGTATAAGTTTAATTTTTAGTTTTGATTTTGGTGAAGTATATTGGTTGGAAGACAAATTTTATGCTTTGAATTACAATAATGAGTAGTAGATGAAGGATGAAACATGGTAATGTTGTAAGTTTGTAGGAAGTGGTGCACATGAAGATTCCAATGGACAAGGCAATGAGGTGGATCCAAGATAGACACAGGGTCTACAATTTTTTTTGAGTCCAACTCATGAAACATTTTTTTCTACCTTGGGTGTCTGAGTAGGAGCATCCTAGGTGAAGGTGCAATCAACATCAACCAAAAAAGTGAGTGATTTAAATTTAATTTTAATAATTTATGGGTGAGAAATAAATGTGACATTAAGGCCAAAATATGGAATTAAAATAACTGGTCTTATATTGTTGCAAAAATTGTGGTGTTGGAGATAGTTCAGGAGGCAAATTTTTATTTGTGAGTTCAAATAGGCAAAAAAGACATTTTGGGCATGGACTTTTGGGGAAATATGATAAGGGGAAACCAATTAAAGCCCCTCAACTATAGCATGGAAGATTTGGATGCCCAAGTTGTGCAATATTGATTTTTACCAATTTTCACTACTATTTGTGAGGAGGTGGCCGCTTTTCTTGGCCAATCATGGATGGAGGTTACAAATTTGCATGGAAAAATCATTTATTATTTTTTCCATTGTTGAGACCATTAATTTTCCAAGAGGTGGGAATTTTATTTCAATTTGGAGGGAAAATCTGATTTTTGATTTTCGGGAAAGGTTGTGGTTGCATGTTTTTGGCATTGGAGAAAGGGTGAGCTTGGAGTGGTATTCTATTAGAGGGTTTTGAAGGCTTTTTGTTGCAAGTTGAGAGGATTAAGGAAACCATTAAATATTGAAGGCTCCATGGTTGAAAATTGAAGGGTTCCAAACTTGGCTGATTACAGGAGAAAGATATAGATTTGGAGGTGTTTGTGAAGCACATATGGTGCCCTTCAGTCATTTGTTGACTGAAACAATATTGTAATCAGATTTCCATATTGTGTAGACTTTGTGTTGCAAATTTCAAATGAATTAATGAAATCTTGTTGCAATTTTTTTTGCATTGTTGTGGTTGTTTAGGTGTAATTTTAGAGAAGAGAGTTTCTTGATAATCCCTCTTTCATCATTATTTCTCCTTTGTATAAGTATTCAAGTGTTATTTCACCTTCCTTTGATCTTGGTCTTACTTTAGTGAGACCTTTCCACTAATTCTTGAGTTTTTTTTAAAATATGGCTGCATAGTACAATTTCTAGGAATTAGTCCATGTTGGTCTAGATTCAAATAAAAATTTAAAATTATCATAAAAAATACAAATTATATCATATGGATTAGTGACCTTGTTGATATTTAGGATGAAACCATTTCCTGAGTTGGGTCTCATTTGTTTGGGCTGAACATTTTCGTTTAAAGTATCTTCTATAATCTCATTGAGGCCATAATCTACAACTCTAGAATTTATTTCCCATTCCTCTATATCTAACTCACTATACTCAAAAAAATCATCAAAAATAATATTTTCTTCTATTTCTAACTCAAATTATTTCTTCACTAGATTCTTCCTTTTTTGTAAAAACTAGTTTAGATATTTTCTCATTTATCCCAACTCCTTTTAACCAATTTTTTTCTTATTTCTCAATTACAACCTTATTCTCAAATTGCTTAGACAACTCCTTTGTGTCTAATTTAGAAATTGTTGAAGTTTTAACTATTCCACTTATTTTCCTTGGTTTTATCTTAATACGTGTTTTATCTAAAATAATGAGAACTTTACCTAAGTTCCTTTGTTTGAGTTGTGCTTTTCTATTTGAGTGACTAGTATTTTTGACGTATAATTTAATTTTATCCAATTTCTTAGATACATTCTTTAATAAAGAGTTATTTCCACTCAATTCTCCTTGAATCTTCTTATAATTGTTAAATTGTTTATCTTTAATGTGATCCACAACTCCAATTCTTATTTGGCCATTTTGTATGTTGCTCAATCTAGTATCAAATGTTATATGGTGATGTATTATATTCATAATTTTTATGTAATTATTGTGACTTATACTTTCCATATATTAGTAATTTTTTTTTGAATTTCTCAACCAATTGATAAAGAGGTGGTAAAATCAACAACAATATCATTTATATTCTCTTGTACATAAATACATGATTAAGAAAACCAATTTCTTTAAGCTTCTAAAGTTTTCTTTTATTGTTTTCTTATCTTGGTATGTAGTCTAGATTCATACCTTTTATTAGTTCCTGCCGGGGAACTATAGTGGAGGCTGGAAAGTTTAAACAGTGATTAATCTGTCTTGATTTAGCCAATCAAGTCATTGCAATTTCTTTTTGCAGATTTATTTTGGCCTGGCCTAATAGGCAAGTTGCAAACTTTTTAACCAAAATTTTCATGGAGAGTGCTTTGGCCGCTTGTGATTGGAGTTGTAGATGGAGGGCAGGTGCAGTCGCAGCTACCTAGGCAAGAGACTACACGATTTTCCAAGGATGCCTCTGTACATTGTCAGATGGGTTGAACAGCTGGCAATTATGGTAGGAGACGTGGTCAGGCATTTGTAAAGCAGTTCAGGTGCGTTGTCTATCCTTCCATATTTTGCAAACATACCTGCATCCACGTAGGGACAGATGGCTTTAGTTCCCCTTTTCAACTTAGCTTTCCATCTGTATCCCTTCCTTCGGTTGCTACTTGTTACATTCTGTTGTAGGTTGGCTGGGAGAAAATCATGGAAACAAAAGTAAACAAGGTCAGTATTTGTTCATATCTTGTTGTATACTCTAGGGTTGCATCTCTCTTGCAATGGAGACTACATGATAGGAAGTTTTCAAAACAATCAATTGTACTATCCTTCCATTCAATTATATATTTTCTTTGTTTTTTGTGCAATACGGTTTGTTATTTGTAGTTATTGTTTACATATAGGTAAGAAACAATATCATTTCATTTCCAAGGTTAGGGTTTAAGTGGTATTTCGTATATGAAATTTGAAACTAGAGAAACTCATTGTATATGCACTCTGTGCTTGCATTTTAATACATAATCTCTTAGCCTCTAGTATTATTCCCTGATCAATGCCACATTGATGCAATTATTGCTTCCTTGAACATAATTTTTTTTTAATATTTTCTCACTACAACGGCCTCAGGTTTGCAAGACTATACACAGGGTATACCCACTATGCATGTCAACCCTATCTACATGTGTACAGAAACCCTGTGTTGTTATAGGCTTTGGCATCATTGGAAATAAATTGCCTTCTAAAAGAGATCCATTGTATAGCTCTTATTTGTGATTGTATGTTACCCTCTATACAACTACGTTACTTTAGGCTTTGTCGTCTTTAATGCAGTAACTCTCAGTGTAAGAAAGAACACAAAAAAAAAAACTCTCAGTGCAAGAAACCCATAACTGACATGGGTTTGTGCTAACATTTTGCTACCAAGCCACCTAAACTCCCTACAGATTTAGCTCCACAAATAATGAAAGAAAAAAATTACCCTCTTGAATGATTTCTTGCTCATCTGGGCAGGACAAATCATTATGTGAAGACAACACTTATCTTGTGGGCAAAGCTTGGATGTGAGTGTCATGATTGGTTTAGCATTTGAGCCCTGAGCCACTCTAACTTAAAATCACAAAATTTTAAAATTAAGGACAATAAAGAAAAACTAAACGCTTGAAAACCTCAAATGCATTGAATATGATTCCATCTTATGTGATCAGGGATCGATTATAGAAAGGGGACTTCTCGCTCAATGGTGTGAACGATCCTTCTCGAATATTTCTCTCTCTGAGACACCTAGGTGGTATAGAATAGCAAGATAAGAGAACATCCCTAACAACCTCTGGCCTTAACCCTTGAATTGTCCTCGACTTAAGAAGAATTTAAAGAACAATGTGCTTGAAAACCATAAATTCCCTTGGATCTGATTCCATCTTATGTGATCATCCAAACTAGTATAATATTTATGACCTAAAAAGTTAAGTCTGGACCACACGGGAGAAGAGAAAATGTTGTGCATCATCCACAAAACTGAAAATTTTATAAGTAATATACTATTGATGAAAATAAAGATTTCGGTTTTTATAACTCATTTATGCCAAAAACATTATAATGTGTGCATTGCACCAATACTGTACACAAAACTGCATCTACAAAATTTACAAATTCTAGTCCAATAATTATCATCTGCTAGCCGTGGGAGAGGCAAACAGATATATCTGAATAAGCAGAATTGCACCCAATTGCACCAGCAAGAAGTATGCCACCACAATTTTGTATGGATAATTCATAATTTAAAATCATGTTGGGACCTATCGAATTATGGCAAAAATGCAGGCCAAACAGATCTACCTAGAGACGCCATCTCCTCAACTCTGGCATGAAGGGTTCCAAGATCAATGCCATCCAATATTGTGTCTGAAATTCCATCATCCACCTCAAAATCCAGCATCCTAGGCTCTGCACAAAATTTTCACTTGCCATTAAACACTAACATGCCATCAAAATATTTTAGTTCTATAAATTTACCCAAAGAAACAAAACCCTTGGTAGCCATTCAAGCGACAAGCATTTAAAACCTATAAGGCAGTGTAACTTAACAGTCGTCAGTTTGCATATGGAAGAAATTGTGTAGCAAATTTCCTAGTAGACACTCTTGCTAACAGGGTAGTAGAAAAAAAATCAATTACTGAGAACTAACCAAACACAATTTAGCAAGATTGATTATTATATTTGATAGTTTATCATATCATTCACTTTGTTCTATTATTTGAATCTCACTTCTTAAACAACTCCTTCCGCTTTCCAACGGTTCTTTTACTGCTAGTGTTCATGTCTTAGCCTCTTCTAGTTTACTTCATATGGTCATTTTCTTGCACTAGAATACTGCAGAGTGCTCATTGTACTTATTTTCTTTGTATAGCATTACCTTTTCATCTCCTTCCTTGGCATCTCTTGGAAAGTGGATTGTTTATTTGATGACATTCCATTCATGTGATCTAATTTTCATATATTTCTAATTCTATCATTTGTGCCTTGAGAATGTTATCTTCTTTCAATCTTTCTTGGTGTTTGTTTTTTTCCATTGTAATATCAGCAGAGATAGGTTCAAACTACCATTGCTTTTAGCCATAGCTTGATACAAGAGAGTAGAGTAACTCCATTTTGAGTGCGTGAATTATCTTAGTTGATCCTCAAACAAACTCATAGCTCTTTCTTATGTTGAAAACACAATGCTCTAAAACAAAGTATTATGCTTTTCACAAATTCTAAGTTTCAGCTGCTAAATTCAACTCTCTGTTAGTGCTAATAGGAAAACCACAAACCACAAAACCACTTGTTAGTGCTATTAAACTTTTTTCTCCTGCCAGAAAAACTACATGCCTACACAACAAATGAGGTTTTGAACTCTAATACAAAATGTTGGTGTTTTTAGAGCACAAAATAGGGCATAGTAGATCAACACAAAACTTGATTGATAAATAGAACATAACATAATTTGATACAGAAACAGAGCAAAACAGAGGACACCTATAAATTGTTGCATCAATTGATTAATTAGTTAATCATTAAATCTGATACAAATAGTTTATATATAAACAAACAAGATGTTCTAGATAAGAAAAATGGTAGTGCCCAAAATAGGGTGTTCTCTTCATAATAAACAAAACTAGAAGCAACTAAAAATTATGAAAATATATTTGCGGTAGTAAACAGGATGGCGGTCATGTAAATATGGAAGTGGATACTGACATGATATGGGACCATAAATCCAACAGTATATCCTTATGTACACATTGGCCAACCTTTCCATAATGGACCTAGCTATCCTACTCTACAAGGTTATGGAGTACTAGGGCCTCACATTCTACAATTTGTATCTCCAAGAGCTAGTCTTGTGGCAGCAATTCATGGACCATTTCCTTTAGCAGGTAGAATTAGCAATACATATTGTGCTTCTTACTGTGTGAGTTTCCCCGAGTTATTTTCTATCTTGCAGTTTCTTCAAACATAGAAAGTTTGAGTGCTTTATTTTACTTTTCAATAGTGGCTTCACCTGTTCCACTACATCAATGGTTCATCGTTACACCACAATCTCAACATCAATTCACACAAGGATCAGACCAACTTTCAGGTTGAGGATGTTCAGAATGAGGAACAACTTTGCATTATCAGGTAGATTGATATACAGTTTACTTAGCTAAAATATTTTTTTGTACTTTCTATTTTGTACTAGAAATTTGTACTGATGGGAATTAGTTACAATTGTACTTAATGGAGGATTATTAAGGAATTAATTGCTATTTCTATTTTTTGAGAGCTTCTTGCAGTCTTAATACACTCTTAGCATTTACAACCTAGCTTTTTGTTCTAGGAAAATTAATTTTGGTTTTGCCTGTGTATTAGATTTTCTTTCTACAGAATGATAATGATAATAAGTTACTATTTCTTATTTTTCTTGCTACAGACATCATCTAAATCTCAACATGACTTAGAGCAGCAATACTGTTACCTGAGTTGCTGACTTTACATCTTGGCTTGCAAGTTTCTGTTAGTAGTTCTAGAGGTAAGGATTGTTATGGCATACAGTCAGATGGAGAACATTTGAGTTGAACCATTTGAAAGGATTGTAATTATATGCAGATTGCTTGTTATTTTGGACATCTTGAGCATTTTTTCTCTTCCCAATAAATAAGTTGTATGTTAGGAGCATTACGCTTTCACAATCCATATTAGTGAAGTTAAGCTTTTGGAAAAAGACTGTGGAGCAGCCTTTTTCATCTGCTACACAATTTTTCTCCAAAATCTCTTCAACATAACTTGTGTGTTGTAAGAAAAAATATGGTAGCACTAATCTTTGCTTTTGCTTTATTAGTCAATTTCTTGGTTAAGTCATGCTATTGAAGCATAAAATATGAGACTACAGATTGTAGGGCCATCTATGATTTGTTATTTCCATTTTCTCTTTTGAGCAGATATAAACTACATCATAATTTTCTCAAGATCCTGTTCATGGAAGAAGCAAGGTCAGTTTTAGAATGCCAATTAGAAGGTTTGTGAATTCATATTTCTATGGAGATCTAAGAGTGCGATCAAGATAAGATGGCTATGCAAGCATCAAATATCAATCTTAACTTTGTATCCACCTCTATCACACTCTAGCCCACCAGCAGTGTGTCATGGTTATTTATTAGCCAGCTTAGTTTGCTTTGGATCATATCTACATAGTTGCTGTATAATTTCACATTTTATGGGATTCTTCAATTCAAGGACTAGGGATGATTTTTATGGAATTGATTGCAAACCATGTGAAAAGCAGTTGAATAAAGAATATGTTCTAAAATTGTAGTTTTAGCTAGGGAGTTGTTCTGATAGGTCAGAATGTGGGTTTGTTTGGGATGGTTGAGATTTGGAAGGGTGGTTGTTTTATTTGAATAGCCATTTTTTCTACATCTTAGGTTTAATTGATTTTTTCCTAATTTAATAATAGTTCTTTTTTTACATCTTACATCTCCACTGTCCATGAATATTATGGGAAATCTGGCAAAAAAACTGTGTAAAGAGTTTTTTGTGGTTGTTATTCATTTTCTCAATTTCTTATACTACTATTAACTAAAAGCTATCAATGACAGAAATAAATTGATTTTTCTTGATTGACAATCATGAAATGGACAGAGACGAGAAGTTACTTCTAAAGTATTTTTGATTGCATTTGGCCATTTTCCTCTGTTGACCTATTTTGATTTTTTGCAGTATTTTTGAGTGCCATCAAACTACTCTAGTGAATAGCAGTTCTGATATAATTATTCTTATTTCTTGACAATCCAATGTATTTAGCAGGTTTGGTACGATGAGTTGTTATTTGTTTGTAGAACTTTGATGCCCATCATTTCCCGCAATGCTTCAGGGCCTACATATGCTCTACTGGGGTATTATGTATCGTCATAGTGCCAAGTTTCTTTGTTACTCAGTGTAAATTATGATGATGTTCTGTCAGGATTCTTTGACATTTCTTGAAATGAAAAGTACAATATTTTGAAATCATCCAGTCTGAGGTTTTGCTACTTTGGTTGCTGCAATTATCTTAATGCCCATTAGAACTTTGTTCCAGTGAATTCCTTCAGTTGCTAGCCTATGAAAGACATTGCTATGCCATGTTTGTCATGGGTGTATTTAGCTAGATAGCAATTGTAAATGCATGTAAACAAACTAGCGAGGGGCAACAAGTCATTGAACATTTTATAAGAATTATACAACTGCTGCTCTACAGTTTTCATCGTACTAATGAAAGTAGCTTTTTCCTCAGCCAACAACTATGTGCTTGCATATCAGCCTTACCATGGCACCAACTTGCTATTGCTATTGACAATGTAATTCCAGAATACTAGGTAGATTCAAGCATTTTTAGAGAACTGAAAACTTCAAATACTAGGATCATCAAGCTAGTGACCAGAAAAAATGTAGAAAAAAAATAAATTTGTTAATTTTGAAGATAGAAATTCACTTCTCTGAAACTTGAGATTAATATTAACAAAAAGTGAACTTGCAACTGACTGAAGAGGATTCTCAAATCAATGAAATTGGCACTCCATACACATTTTCGTAGCTATGCAGAGCCAAAAAGAAAAACTAAGGTTGAGGGGAACTGTCCCAGGTTAATATTGCCCCACAAATGTTAGGTGTTAATTGTGGGCTGAGTTTACATTTCTTGTATCTGTTTGAGTAATTTATCTGCCTCATTCTTAGCATGAATTATCCTCTAGCTCCTTGTTTCTGGGCTTTAAAACAGTCACCGTGAGTCCATTTTTTCACGTGTTGGCGTGACCATTTGGTGGATATTTTATACATTTTTGTGCATAACAGGTACTATATATGATACTGTATGTGTGTTTACAATTGTTTCTCTTTTCCTTGTATGCTACATCTTCTATTTTCTTCTTATTTGGAAAATGGAAGCATGCATTTCATTTTATTCAGAATATGCAGTTACAATTATTTTTGTTTGCCTTCTGCATGTTACACATGCTGTTTGGCAATTATGCATTTTTTATGTTTCTTTTTGATGAGGCTCGTTTTTTTGACCCTATACTTGTGATCCCATTATTAAGGTTTTAAAAGATTTTTGCTCACTGCATCCTTTTGTCTATTATCAAATTGTATGTCATGAAGCTTGGTGTATTTCAAGTTTTCAACATGTAAACGTGATTGATTGAACCAAGATATGTATTGAAAATTGCATTGTAAATATTCTTAAATCCTCACTATTTTCAATAATCAATTTTGTCTGTGTACATTAGGTTATTTAGTTATCCTTAAAATTCTCCACTATATAAAAAAAATCCTTAGAATTATAGTGCAATATTGTCCATGCCTAGAATTTGATGATCCTTGAATAGGATGTAATACATTACCTTTAGTAAAATAACTATCCGCACGTCGGATATATCAAGGTTTAAGCTTTCTATCATGCAGTAGATCTCTATGGTTGTGATTTACACTTTGTAATGCATGTACAATTAGATTTTATGTAACTGAGGGTATTGAATTAATCCACCTCTACTCTTGATGTCTGGATGAGATCTCCTATTTTCAGAGACAGCATTTCATTTTATGAATGGTAGTACCAGTGTCTACCACAGTTTTTAAACTTTATGTTAGTTTACGTATCAACATCAATTCTTTCATTTGCTTGAAATTTTTACTGAATTTAAGGAAACAGATACACTTTACTTGCTTTAACGATACTTTTCTCTTTATTACCTAAAAAATACAAATATGGTGTAAATTTGGCTGCATTAAGTCAAAATTTGAGAATTAGAGCTGATTCTCAATTACAAGCAACAAAAAACAATATGTAGGCTTCTATTAGTCTTCTGATATTTTGTATTAATGTTGACTGGTATATTTCTTTTTAATGATATGAAAACTTGTTTTTGTTTCCTTGATTTCTTTTTTAACTCAACAAACTAATCATTGTTTCTATTTGAAGTATGGCTACTTCTATGCATAACTGACCTATTGTGCAGGAAGTAGCATTTAACAAAAAAGTATGTACTATTATAGGTACCGTATCCAAAATGACAAAAAGGTTGCAGTTTGCAGTGTCCATCCATCTGAACTAGCCACTCTACAATATTTGGGTTGTGTAAAGGCTAAGATACCTGCTACAAAGAGTTATCACTGCTCACCAAAGAGTTAGATCTGATCTATTGAATTCTCTAACAATCCCCACTTTCTCAAAACTGCCTTGCAAGCTCCTCCAATCTGCAGTTTCCCAAAACTGCCCTGCCAACACTAGGCAGGAACTACGCTGCACTGCAGATCTTGTTACCTAATGCTTCACCTTCAAAGAATGAAATGCGAGGCAACTTGGGATAGTTGTAAGCCTTGAATTAATATTTTCTCAGATGGATTCGTCCGCTGTTTCCTCAGTCTTCGATAGCTAAGTGAAAAGGAAGAGTCTTTCAGTAATACATCTCGAAAAATAAAGAGAGATACTCTTCTTGAGCAATTTTGATAAAAAACGTGGGTTATAACATTTATGCATTTCTTTTCTAGTAATTAGGAAATAGCATTTGATGCCATAATCTCTCTGCACACGGAGGCGCTCCATAGGATTTTGGATTTTTATGACCTCATATCGGAGAGGCTCATGTTCAATTTAGAGCAACAACGGTTTGAGATCAATTGTAATGTCATAGGAGTGCCTTTTGCCATTTGCACAAGCGAAATGACTATGGAAGAAATGGGAGACGTTACATATTCAGCCGTTGAATGTGATTTGCGATTTTCCATGCATAGATTAAGGAATGGTCTGATTTTTCTCAGGTATTTCTCAGGTGTGAGACAATTCCGGTGGGTTGGGCCCACAATATATAGTCTATTGATTAATTAGGGCCTCCTATATTTTTAAGATAAAGCATTTGGAAATGATTGTGTGTTAGATGACTTTAAAGAGTACAACAATACATTAGAATTGACAAAAGTCATTAAGTACTTAATGTAGATAAATTAAATCTATGGATAAGTTTAAAAACTAAACAAAGGATTTTCCTTAACAAATTGTTATGTAATTCTAAAGGGGATATCGTTGTGGCTATTATGGATGTGGGGATGGAGCAAACCAATGTCAAGAGGTCCCATAGGTTGACTAAGAACAAGATGGAGGTGCCGGTGGATGAGATATCCAATAGTTTGAAGGAGACTGACGACAAAGAGGGGTGGACTAGTGATAAAGAGGAGTGCAATAAGGACACTATCAAGGAAACAAAGGTATTTGTTGAAGGACCCGACCTCTACTCAGATATGAAAAAATGATCAATGCAGACTCCACCACCCAGTCTTCAGACTCGATGGCTAGTGAGGAAGAGACTATTAAGAGGACAAATGACATGACAGAGGACTTCAACAAGCTGTAGGCACGAGTGGAAAAACTGGAACATAAGTTCACTCATATGACACGATTCACCATTGAAATCATTCACAGGTTTGTTACCATTCTCTCAGAGGTTCTAAAGGAAGAGGTGGAGAAGGAAAAAGCGGGAGAGGGACCGAATTGGGTGGGTGATGATGTGCTAAATATTCTCTTTGAGAAGTGGGATGGGATTACTATATAATGTGTGGGTCTGTGTTTTGGGTTGTTGGTTCTTTCTCTGCTGTCGATCTATTGTTCCTATTTATTTTGTTTTCTACTGTTATTGGTCTTTTGATGTAACTTTGGACTTCATCTCTTTTTGGCACCTTGGTTTCATTGTGTAAAGGGTACTGCACCCTATAAATGCAACTTACCTTATAAAAAACAAACTGTTATATAATTCACATTTTGGGAATCAAGATTGTGCTAATATAGACTCAATATTCATAACCCATCTTTCATGAGTAGTTCACAAGCACCTATCTCTCATGAGATTGAATGGATGGAATTTAAGTTGATTTCTTATATTTTAATTTGTATCTTGATCAACTTTTCTAATTTGAATATATGCTACTATGTAGTTCTACCTTTTTGTTTCTTTTTTTAGACAAATCTAAGGATAGAAAAATAAGAATTCCCAACTTTCTCTAGTGGTATTTTGGTATTGAATGGCCATTATAATCTTTGCATTTGGATACATGTTAGTGGTTTAGCATGCCCTTTTTAGAAAAACACAAAATGGAACATGTAAGGTAAAACTTTTCTTCAAACTAGAAGAATAAGTACAACTGCATGTCTTCTAAATATAAAAATTTCTTTAAAAATAAAATTGCATGGAGATTTTTTTTAATTAAGTTCATTTTTTAGATAAAGCTTATCCTCTAAAAATAAGTTCAAACTAAATAAAAAACAAGTATTTCTAGAAATATTAAAAAAAAACTTTTCTTTAGAATTAGTTGGTTTTATTTTTAGACATTGTCTAGAAATAGAAATTTGCACTCTTTCCAAAGTTAGCAATCACTACAAGGATTGTGTTAGCTATTTTGATGGTGAGGTGAGTTTCCGTTGATCAACTCCTTTGCCCAATTTTCACTATATGAACGCCTTTACCATAGCCTTCACTTTATTTGGTTTTGGTAATGAATGCAATAAAGTCTTGATCATCCACCATTCTATTTGTATGTGAATCCATTATTTTGAGATTAACAATGGATTTTTAGGTAGGAAGGACCTATTGGAGTAGTTTTGGGGTCAAATATAATCATTAATGGAGTCTTGGGGTAGTTGAAGAGAATAGGTGAGAATGTGGAAGTTTGATGCAAGTCGAGAGGTGCAAATAGTGAATGCAGGGTTTCCATGTGGAATTTGACGTGGGAATAGGATGTGGGTTGAGAACCAAATGCTTGGAAGTCAGGTTGATCTTTGTATAAGGAGAAATAAGTGACAAAAGGCATCATGAATCTTTGCGAGGATTTGATGTGAAAGTGGACATGGGAGTTGGACATTTAAGTGGGGGTTTGGAGTCCACACAAAGCCTACAAAGAAGGGATGGGAGATAAAATGTTAGCAAGACATAGAATTTTAGTGTAAAATTGGAGGAAGTCCAAAGGTGCAAAGGAACTCCACAAGGAGGGGTGGGGACAATGTGGGGAAAACTTGTGTAACTATATAAGGGAAGTGGATATGAGGGAGAAGGAAGAAATCTAGATCCACTTTGAAAATTCATAAAGGTGATGAAAATGAATATTTTCTAGAATGTGAGAAAGGGAAGTGAGATAGGATAAATAGATTAAAGTTTAGATGATCATCGAAATCTCGCAAATAGGGAGAAGCAAGGGAAAATGAAGAGAGGATAAAATGAATCTTATGGGAATCCCATGCAAGAATGGTGCTAAGATTGGACCTTGGATGAATAGGAAATTTCTAGTAGTTTGGCAAAAGTCTACAACTTTGCATAAATCAAAAAATGAATAGGAATGATTCTTATACAAAGTTGGCCACCATCCAAAGTTTTCTTAGATTAGCTATAAATAATGAGTAAAATGAAGTCAAGTGCACATGGGGACCTCAACTTAAGCCAATTTGACATTGTTAAATAAGTTCCAACAAGCTCCTCTACAAATTTTCTAGCATTTTGAAGGAAGTCAACAATATTTTGATCACTCTGAAATACCATCTAGTGTGATTAATCATTAGTTACTATAGGTTTGATTACTAATTAAACCACATCCTTTTTTCTCAATAGGTCCAAGGAAAAATCAAACTAAGAACCAATAAGATTCATTCTATCTATTTTAACATTCTTTCTTCTAGATACCGCTTGTATATTGACAATATCAAAAGACTCTTAAAATATCCCACATGTGATGCTTGTATGATTTCAAGAGGAAATTATTGGTTGTGCATAAGAATCTAACATGCTTGATTACTAGGTTTGAGTGATCCTATATCTAGAGTATATTGATACCCTTTGTTTTTACAAACAACACCTACACTAATGCCTCATACTCCACAATGTTGCAAGTGCAAATTATTAGAGTAATCATGTATTAGTTAATAATTAATTAATTTTTAATTGTTTATTAGTCTAATTCATTTCATGCACTTATGCTAAACTTAGGAGTGATTTTTCTGTTAGCTAGAGTGAACTTTTATTAGATTATTTTATCTCATCACATAGGATAATGAAACTTGTCATGATCTAATCCTTTTATCATTTAGGATTGCTCTTATAAAGCACTCAACCTCATTGTATTATCTCAAGATCTCTATTGAAGACTCTTGACATTCATTTTGTAAGTATTTTCTTGTTGAGGGTATAGCAAATCATTATTGCAACCTTCTTTACGTGGAAGGTGTTTTTATTTGTTGTTTGATTTTGCATCTCATGTTTATTACAATTCTAACATGGTATCCGAGCATGAATTAAGTGAACCTCTTCTCGATTTTTGAGTTCTTTCTCAACTAGGGTTATAGGAGAAAATCTAAAATCTTCATTTAAAAAAATTAGCCGCCCTAGGGTCATATGGACGACCCACGCCCAACCCTTGGGGAGCTAATTTTCTTTTGGAAATTTTAGCAAGATTGGGAAATCGTGATAACTTTTCATTTGGTTATTGAAATTGGGAAAATAAGATATCGTCGAAAAACTAGTTTCAAGCACTATCCAATGGTGTTGGTTTTTCCTTAGATTTTGTTGTTGGTACACTTTTATCGTCTGTCAAATTTAGATGTGCTATTTTTCACTCCCAAGCTCACAAATTTTGATGTGTTTCTTCTTTTTTCACAATTCTAGTAGCACTAGGATGGTCTTTTAGAGAACTTTGCAAAAATCCATGCACTTTTTCTAGATTTTTCTCTAGGTACATTTTATTCAATTTTTTGTGTTTTCACATTTTGGTGGATTACTTAACTCTTGGAAACTTCTTGTTTACATGGGATGACTTGTTTTTGGCTATTTTATATGTATTTATAACATTTTGTCCTATTGGGTCATTGTAGACATCTTTTGCATGCAATTTCCTTTTTACAGATGCACTTAGATAAAGTGCCACCTTGTTGTATGTTTTTTGGAGATTTCACACATCCTGCTGTGCATTTTGTACTCACACTATGATATAAAGTGTCATGGGTGGGTTGCGAGTGTCTTTGTTTTTCTATCACACCTTTTTAAAGTGAGTGTTCCTTCCACAACAACACTGAATCCCCATGATTCTTACCTCATGTATGTGTGTCTAGTTTGCACACCCTTTTATTTGCAGGTACTTTCATGTACACATTTAGATATTATTTATTCTCCTACATGCACTTATTGGTGACTCATGATTGCAATGTTTTAGTGTACCTATCTTGGCTCCCCCTTTTTGCATTATGGGGGGATTTCTACCATTGGTGCTTGTTGTGCATTTTTTGTACACATGCCTCGCTGATGGCAAGGATCCCCTCTTTTCACTCTTGATGGGTCATTTTCACTCGAGACAGGCTATTTTCTCCCATCTCACTTTACGCACCCTTGTTTTCAAGCCCAAGTTAGCCCCAAGCCTAAAAACGATCAATTATCTCGTTGGCCAAAATCATCTAGTTGAATTTCATTAACTGATTTGCCTTTGTGGGCTTAGTCCTGCGAGTTATCCCTTGGTCCTTGCCTCGACATCCATTAGCCTTGGCAGGCCTGCATTCACTGATTTCCCTTTGTCAATTGTTGTTGCATCCCATTCGCTTGCAACCAAGTTTTCACATCCACCCGGCGTGTGGACCTCACATTTGCTTTTGCCGTTGTGACCTTCAACTTCGCAGACCTGCAATTGTGGGTCTCTATTCTTGTTTTGCTGCTGCAAAATGACTGATCTTCAGTTGCCACCTGCATGGCGGGATTCACATCCGGCTCCTCCATCCTATCATCACTGTTACCAAACTAGGCTTGACACGCTTCAAAATCGCTTAAGTCTAAAACAATCGTAGGTCTTTTCCTATGGATTGCCTTTGCCTGATTGCCATTGTCTAAACGATTGAGCTCTCACATCGTCCCACTAGGCAAGACAAACATAGACCTTTTCCTTGGAATGAAACCTTGAGTTTGTGGGTGAACTCTTGAGTCTGCACTCACCGGTGGGTCCGCCCTTATGGGCCGCCGCCTATGGGAGGCCATCACCACGACGCTATTTCATAGCGGCGACCCTTCGCTGCCTCCCCGTTATGTGGACCCACAACCCACCAGAGTCATCATCTTTTGGTAGGTTTCCCCATGGCAGCTGCCGTTCACTATTCTTCCATTGTAAAATGACACTCATTCATGGCTTACCCACATTGTCCATCTGCATCATTCTAAACCTCACGATCATTTTCATGATTAATAGTGCTGAACTCCTAGATGATGATCTCAAGGGCACAAGTTCTTAGCTCCACAAGATAGGGCTTTTCATATTGCGATGATGACATCTAAAATTAGTCTTGATGGCGGTCAACTATGTAGGACCCACTACGCAAGCCTCCGTTCGGGCTGCACTGTTTCTTTTGCGACATTCATCTCACATCCACCTATATGCTCAACCCCACATCACCTTTACTAGTGGCTCTCCATTTCAAAGGCCCGCAAAGTATTATTCCATTCTCCTTATGACACCCCCACAACAACCCTCTGCCTTCTTGTTCCTACAGGTGGCACCAATCGGTTTAGTTGTGTCGTCGTGAAGATTTGTCCACGTAGTCAACCTGTCCCATGCAGTGTCCCATAATATTCTACTCATAGTATGGCAAGGTGATGAGCAGTGATGAAGAATCCTAAAATGTGCAAAGGTCATGATGGATCTTAGTAATCAAGGGAATTCAAGGTGGCAGGATAAGCTTTCCCATGACGACACCTAAAGAACTATTTGATCGATGGATATAACAAGAGAATTTAAAATGGACTTCGAGAGGCTCAACATCAAAGCTACTTAAGAATTTGCTGGTCCAGGCCTTCATGCGCTGGTAAGATGTCTAGAGAAAGGAGGAGGTAGTGAAATTTACATACTGAGAGAATGAAAATCTATCCTCCGCAGAAAATGAGTATGCGGGTTTCGCATGCCACTCGGTTGCCATTCTGTCTTGGTTTGAGATGTCTCCCACAAACAGACTTTATCTATGCAGGATTTGATGCTTGTGATGCCGTTTACTCCCCATGAGCTTTGCTTGATCAAGGCATGGGTGAATGCTCGATGATTGAATTTTATTAGGGTACGCTCAATTAGGAACAATCTAACGTGAGCAACTAACATGAAATGAGGAAGGGTCGATGGCTGGATCACTCAGCGGAGTAGGTAGAACGCAACTACCAACAAATTAAAGTTAACACTATGTAGGTGTTCATTTGTGGGCTTTCACAATCTCAATGTTGTTATTAATGGCCTCTCCATTACGTCTCTTTGCATTCGTCTATCCGCGACCTCCCTAGACATTTCTCTTCTCGTGGTGATGACGGTGCTTCCTGGTTGATATTGGATCGGTTAGTCATCTTGCAACAGGGGTCCTGCGTGAATGTTATAGTTTGAAGGTGATTATTGTTACTACAACAACAATGATGAACCTAAAATGATCTCTTGATCGAACAAGATGAACACAAGCTTTTAATGATCGGGGAAGTCACTTGCATGATGGTTGTTCCTTTTGCGAGTTGTACTAGCAACGTTCTCACGAGTAAAATCCACATGAAATTTCTTGTGGTTTGTCTGCTTCTCCTCGGCTTAGCCACTCATAAAGCACTTCGTTATGCACTTAAGCGTATGCAAAACCATGGATGGGGGCACTATCCCCTTTAATCGGGGTCTCATGTAGAATATATTCATTGGCTGAATGGAGTATTATATTAAAAATGACTCTTTACCTGGCTGTGGCTACAAACTCCACGGTGGGAAGGAGGATCAAGTTGTGCAACACATTATTTTGTCATTCTTGTATCATGATAAGACAATCATTACCGAGTGCTGGATATTAAGGGTTGTGTGCGATGGAACTACGAGGATCGATCCCTGCGTGCTTAATCAAATGCTCAGTCCGTACAAGCTCGACACTTACCTAAGAGGGTGAGTTCGATGCGATTGTGGCATTTAACCAGGGGATGCACTCTGAAAGTAGTGCTTATCACAGGCGTCAGTAGGCTTTAGATCAATATTTGACTAATGCTTAACTTCAAAGGTCTGGGATGGATCAATGCTTACGTGACTGGGATTAATCAAGAGAACGATCTAAGTAGGATTGAAAGCGATAATTATGAAGGAGGTGACAACATGAATATTTTAGATTTCATGGAAAAAGGCGTCAGGGCTACCGAAGTATGTACGGGTGCCTGAGAGTGGGATTTTGCATGCTCTTCACTGTTTGATGATGGAGTGCTGGTTATGGCTCCCCGTGGGTTGCAACCTGCATGATCAACTCCACGAATGCTCTCTTTGCGGGTTCTGCTGCTTACATCGTTGTTTGGGTGACAAATTCCTTGCAGTACAATGAGCTTGAAGGGGAATTTTACATAATGATTGGGGAAGGCAAAATGTTGAGGGGTTTTATCACAATCAAAACTGCATAACACCATTTAGCACCATGTTTATTCTTCAACGGTGACAGACTTCTCCAGTGTGGGCGCCGCACACTCCCCATTCGTCGTCTAAAGCGACATTCGCACCTTGGCCACCTGCCACCTATCCCTCGCGTCCACACGTTATGCAGAACCCGTAGTATTCAATGTCGTCCCGTATGGATTTTTCTACCGAATCAATGAAATGGATGGTCAAAAGGGGGGATTTCGGGGATATCTTAGCAATTGTGGATTACATGAAGTGTCATAAGAAAGATTGAATAGAGCTAGTAGTGTTGTTGGGTCTAGAGTTGACAAGAAGATGCCAACAAATCTGAAACCAATGAGCTTGTAAAGAGATGAGATTCTAAAGAAAAGCGAGGCCATGAATTCTTCACTATGGCTAGTGGAAAACTTCTTTGTTGCGGGTTCCACCTCCTCCATGGCCGTCCGAAGCGGTGCTCTCATGGTGTCCTCCCCCAAGCTTCGCCCTGCATTGCACTTCCAAGCAATACTAAGGCGCTACGTACCTGTATACTGAGAAACATTGCGGGTTTAAATAATGACACAAGGACAGTGCGTGGTAATTCACTATGACCTTTGTAAAACAAGGATGGGATGAAACAAAAATGATCGTATCATGAGCATGATCCACCTAGCTCTCATGTCATTGTTCTTACACTGAAGTTAATTTTCCCAATGGATGTCTGTTCCAAGGTTTGAGGTAATGTAATGATGTGAAGAACCATCCGAAGGTAGCCACAAAGAGGTCACAAGCATATTAAATTGGAATAAGGAGGGATCATAGATGGCCGATCGGGTAGTAATGTCTAGTGCTCGAGAAATCTTCACCTAAGAATTAAGTGTCTCCTCGCAACCCCAAGCTCCTGTAAGGGATCTTAGAAACTAAACTTGATAAAGTCAACTGGTGACAAAAATTCCTTGAAGGGGGAGACGTGGCAATCGGCCCCAGTGCGTTCACAGCCGTATGAAAGGATTATAGCTCAAAGATAATGATACAAGAGCAAGGAGTTAACTTGGTTGATAGGGAGTGAAGGATGTCTTCCATGCGGGGCCTACAATCTTCATTACCATCCTTTTGGTAGGTGCTCCCATGTTGGCTTCCTAGCGCGGCCACCCCACCGCTTCCTTCCGCATGTATGGGTAAAGTGATAACTTTTATAATTAAGATTAATTGATGTAGGTATGTCTCGAACTACAATGAAAAGTATATGTCTAACAATTTGTGCAGGTATGCATGGGGTTAGTTGATCTATGATGAAGAAATTACTAGGAGGCCATGGATATGTAGATATACTAATCTCAATCTCGGGGAATAACAAAGTGATTGATTTAAACATTTAAATAGCCCTCATGGGGAATTCAAAGGAGGATTTTATATCATTACTTTATGGTCCTAATTTAATTTATTGTCTTATGCAGGACCACGATTATAAAATGGATCTCACAATGGAGGGAGATTGCTCGTAAGTACCTGCCTGAACATCATGCCATCAAGAAGTTTGTCTGTGGAGCCATGCTGAAGAAAATTTAGCCCTAGGCTTGGTCCAGGAGAAGAAGGGATGGATTCATAAGGGCTGCCATCCAAATGGGACTGCATGTTGCTTATGTATTTTACAAAAAGAATGATAAATTAGTTGTGGAGCCTAGCTAAGAGAAGGTTTTGATTCACACGATACTGAATGTTAAAGGTTTCCAAGGCAATAAACAAAGGACAATCCATCAAAAGAGGACCAATGAACTAATGGTTGCATGTTAAGGAAGTCAATGCTAAGAAACAAATGGCTGTCCACTAAAGGTTGAAGCAAGGAAGTAGTTGTTTTGTCTTTCCCAAATGATCATGATCCGTCAAAGTTGTCCCACAGATCAGGGACAACTAACCCATTTTACAATGATGCGAATCTGCGCACAATATGCATTTGATCGACTAAAGAAATGCTGCAAATCCATCAAGCAAGAGGGAGACCTTCAAATAGTTTCAGCTATAGCAAAAGGGAAAGTCACTATAGGACAAAAATGCTATAGTGATAGGGCACTAGAAGACAAAATAGGGAAAATGACAAAACTGTATTTTATATTGTTGAATGTTTGGGGGTAGGTGAAACCCTAACATGTATTGAATTTGAGCCACATAATGTAAATTAATCTTGGTCATTAATTTGGGCTTTGAAAAACTATAAATAGGGGCTTTCCCCTCATTTGTAAATGGTTAGAGAACTGGTGTAAAGGGAATTTTGCAGTAATAAAAGACAACATTGCATGATTTTATGGATGTTCTCTTTGAGTTTGCTCATCTTGCATGCATGGTTCTACTTCCATGTTAGTTTTAGCTTGTAATTTCTTTGATGACTTTAATGGTGTTGGCTGTTATAGTATTTGATGCACTTCCAACTCATGCTTTTTGTGGTTTGTTGATGATGAATCACTTTGTAAAGCTAGTCTGAGCTAACTTATTTGCTACAACTTAGTTCAATTGTATGTTCATGAGGTGAATGCACAATCTGAAAATTTGCAGTCCTTAGAAGATTGCACTAATTTTGTGTAGCTGTAGGTCTTTCTTGGTCAAGAAAAATCTAGTTTATGAGAGTTTGTCTATTGTAGCACCCTCCATTGTTATTGTTCATTCATAGCTTAGGATTGGAACAAATTTCTCAACCCTTTCCCTTTTGCTATTTATTTTAGTCCTTCGTTAGAGTAGGATTCCAAGCATCACAACAATGCTAAATCCAACAAACATGGTGTATTTTAGTTTGTTGTTTTGAGTGAGAATCCACTGTTCATTCATTTCTAGCACCTTGAAATTCCATTTGTAGACCCAACTTCCCATGCTTTGTAAACCATAAAGGCCGCCATATGATTACTAGCAAAACACATCAACCAACTGAGATATTCCAAGCATTGTCATGACTTGACACTTGAGAGACCTTGGAATAACTTTCTGCAATTTACTTGTAGGAAATTGTATTTCAAGAGAGGTGATGCACTTATGCATTACCTATGTTGAGAAGTGCTAAAACACCCATAAACAGTGCTTTTCTTGGTTTCGTGTTGGAGTGATCTATGTATCTATTTCTTGTTCCTATGTACTAGATGGATGCAACGACTGATTATCCATGCATTTTAGTGAAATATAACACTTACCATATGGACACTCTTGCATTCTTGTTTTTGGAGGCGATCTTCTATTTTCACTTGATTAGTGTTCTTGAGATTATTGGTACCTTTGTTATCTTCGATTTACAAATGTTTTCCTTTGTTTTGCATTTGATTCAAGTAGTGTCATTGGGGGCACTCATGAAAATTCTTGTTTTTTTTGATCCTGATCATCATCTATTTCAAAGGAGGTTCTTCATTTCAACATTATTGTAGTCATCATTCGATAATTTCCTACAACTTCTTTGTGCTTGTGTGATGTTCTTCATGTTCCTATTCCTTTGTGACATTATTTTGGAGGCTTTTTAGTCCTTCATTTTTCCTTTCTCTCTTTTGGAGAGGGGGTTTTCCCATGAGGTTTTATCTTTTTTCTCTAGTTGTGAGAGATTAGATTATTTGTACATGGATACCTCATCAAGCCTTATTTTCCAAGGCCCATCATGCATTCTTTGGTTTTTATGCATTGAATTTTTAGGGTTTTTAGTTACTCCCTAAGTTAATATTTAGGGAGGGTGTTAAAGTAATCATGCATTAGATAATAATCAATTAATCTTTAATCGATTATTAGTCTGATTCATTTCATGCACTTAAGTTAAACTTAGGAGTGTTTTTTTAACTAGAGCGAGATTTTATTAAATTATTATGTCTCATCACATAGGATGATGACACTTGTCATGATTTAATCCCTTTCTCATATAGGGTTGCTCCTATAAAGCACTCACCCTCATTGTATTTTTTCAAGATCCATTGAAGACTCTTGATGTTCATTCTATAAGTTTTTCTTGTTGATGATATAGTAGATTATTGTTTGCATCTCTCTTGTGTGGAAGGTGTTTTTATTCATTGTTTGATCTTGTATCTTGTGTTTCACAATTCTAACAAATGAATTAGAATCATAAGGATTATTGATAATTTTCTCCTTTGGGGAGATCAATTAAATGATGTCATCGATGCTTATTTTGTAGTTAGTTACATCAAAATTTAACTTCCATGTCATAGCATTATTCTCACCTTATGATTTATGGGATTAATAGAATCTCCTCATGAATTAGACAAGTAACCAAGCTAGTTTCTTCAAGTAACCGGTGAATAATTTCCTATGTGTCATCCATGAATGGTCACCATGCATCATGACCTTAATTTAGAACCTCAATGGTTAGTATTCACCTCATCATAGTGTTTAAGAGAGGATGGGTCATCCTTTATCCCAAATGATCGGATAGGATTATTGTGGATGAAAAAAATGTTTTCAATTTGATGCATATTGAGTGGTTTAGAGCCTCATTTTGGTTCCATATCTTATGGTTAAGAAAATATGTTGTCAAGGGAGAGATCCTTCAAATTTATGAGTGAACTCTCTAAACAAGAAAATTCCAAATATGATGGATACCTCAATCAAAAATATATTTTCAAGGACCTTGACATTAGGGTAGGCATATGGGGACAATGACAATTTTTTAACCATTCATACAAAATTCACTAGGATGCTATCTAATTGGACAACTCTCTTTGTTATAACGCAAATATCAAACCAAGAGTCTTCACAATATTTTTGGGCATCACTAAGGTACTTGAACCAACATCTAGTATAAAATTATTTATTAACTTATCCTTATGAATAAGTGTCAAATAGAAAGGCTATAATTTAATCTTACTTACCTCATTTCCCATAATTTTTAAGATAGTAGTTGGTAGCCTGATTACTTCTATGGATGATGCCTTATATTTACCTAGCACCTTTTATATTTTAGAGCTTCCTCTAGAATCTTCATTTGCTCAAGTATATAAAACACATTCTAAAGTGGCATGCTACCATAGATCCTTTTATCTAATTTACTATGTTGAATGAACTTTTTGTCTATATTGTCTTAATTACATTAGATGCCCAATATGCATGTAGTTTCTCCACTATAGGTTATGTTGTCTTTCTTGTCTTTGGCTAGGACTTTGGTGTTTTTCACATCCCAAGTTCATCCAATTTAACCAACATTTGGCATGGGCCTTAAAGTGGATGTCCTAGTCAGATTGTAGATAGTAATGATAGCTCAAAGGATATGAAGTATTTTATGTCTTTGGAAGAAGAAAATATTTGAAGAAAATGATGCAGATAGAAAGGTGGAGGAATTCATTGCCATATTTCATGAACAACTTAAATTGAAATGTCAGAGATTGCTATCAAAATACCAGGAAATGCTTGTAAGAGGTGCATACTAAGGCTTTAGCTGATAGGCTACATATAGTGTGAGATTTGAGCCTAAAATAAGTCTCACACCTGCAAACCATTGTTGAGTCATGGGAAAAAAAAGTTTTAGTTGTTGTTTAATGGTAAATTAGTTGTCATTTAATGGTAAAAGCCTCCAAAATATCAAATGAAAGCCTCCAAAATCTCACTTATCATGTAAAAGGTAGATACATATTGAATTTCGAACTAGATGGGAACATTCTATTTGCATTGCAATGTTTTTTGTCAATTTGATGGAAACTTTCTTTTTTCATTTGCATTCTCTATGTTTTAGATCTATATGCAAATATTTCAAAATTAGATAATAATTTCTTTAAGGAAAAATCTAGATTTGTCTAAGTTTATTTCATTCCACTATTTAACACTTATTATTAATTGTTTAATCCAACCACATACAACTAGAATTTGTAGCACATGGCCTCCATACGTACCCATGCACAAACACATACTCTCTTTGATATATTAATATACATATAATTTTCTATCAACGTAATCCTTGAACCTCCTTAGGTACAAGTGCTAGTTAAATATTATAGTTGGGAATGCTTGGTAGCCATGCATATAAAGATGTGGAAGAATAGATAAGGTAGGTGAACTGTATGATATAATGTCATAAGAGATGTCTTCTCGTGGACTATTATAGTTTCAGGGTATGTGTGAAAGAAGATGTTGAGAAGGCTTTATAATCATTCAAGAAAATGCAATTGGCAAGTATAAAGAAAAATTCCACAATCTTATCCAACATCTTCTCTGTGTTGGGAAAATGTGTCTCAACCTTGCAATTATATATGGTTTATTGTTGATAGGATGTATATACACACACACACATATACATACATACATACATACATACATATATATATATATATATCTATCTATCTATCTATCCTAGTTACAACAATAGGTGTATACAATGATAGCAAAGAGAAAAATGTGAGTGTGAAATTTTTCAGAAAACTCCTAAAATGACCGACATACATTGAATAATGATATATTGTAAATCTAGACCGTTCACTATTAGGTTTTAGATCTAATGGTGGATTTTTGTTGGCCTTTATTTCCCTAGAATGCAACCTTGTTTTATGAGGGTGTTGTATTATGACTGTAGTAGATGGTGATGTATTCTAAGAGTTTGATAGTGGTTATGTTGTCTCTTGATCTTTGGTTGTGATACTCCTGTGAGAAGCTTTCTCTACAAGTATATTGTAATAATTGTGATTTCTAAATAATATATTGGGTGGATTTTGGAGTGTGGGGTTTTCCCCACGTAAATCACTATGTTGTGGTATGCATGCTATTTATGTTTAAGTTTCTATAACTATTAAAGATTTGTAGTTTTTTTTGCATTTTTCTCCTCTCAAGATCAATGTAGGAAGTTTTTCTGCTACCTTAGCTTCCTTACAAGTGGTATTAGAGCTTGATCACCTTTGGTTTTAGTTATGGGTTGTTGGGTTTTTTGAACTAATCGAGATTTGAGTGGGAGCTTGTGCAGAAGACACTTTCTGATCTTGTTGCAGGAATTTTTAGATGGCAAGTTCATCAGGGAGAATAGAGGTGGAAATTTTTTCTAGAAATAATTTTGAGATGTGGAAGCTAAAGATGGAGGATCTATTGATAGATTGAGATATGTGGGATGTTGTTGATGAGAATGTCTCAAGGCCTGAAGATCCTACTCAAGTTGCTCAATATGATGTTATGGACCGTAAAGAAAAGGGTCTAATCATATTGTGCTTGGAATACTCTATTTTAATCAATTTCCATGAAGAGACCTTTGCAAAGAAACTATGGAAGAAACTTGGTGAGATGTATCAGGACAAATATTTAGTGAACAATATTTTCTTAAGGAATAAATTGTATTCCTTGAGAATAGAAGAGGGTGGACGAATCATAGACCACCTGGAAGCATTCAATATGTTGGTGGCTCAATTTCCATTAGTTGGTGTCAAAATGGATGAGGAGGAGAAATATTAGATCTTGCTTTGTTCTTTTCTTGATTCGTGGGATTCTCTTGTTATGGCTATTGGGAGTACTTTTGTTATATTGAAGACTGAAGATGTAGTGGGTTCTTTGGTTTCTAAAGAGATGAGGAGGAAGGTATCCATCACTTCCAAGGAGGCCCTAAATTTTGTGGAATACCTAAGGAAAGAGGCAAGAAGAATGAGAAGCGTGAAAAATCCAAGTCCATGTAAGGAAGCTAAGGTAGCGAAACAACTTCCTAAACTAACCTTTAGAGGAGAATAATGTTGTGAACATTGATTGTAGACCTGCATAAACACAACAAAAAATCACACAATTAGATTCATATGCAAGTTAAATCAACATTCCCCATAAAATTCATTTACAATGCACAAAATAGGAAAAAAAATGAAGAACACAACAAATAAAGCTATTAAATCCTATTAAAGCAAGCAAACTCTTAATCCAATGGGGCAATTGGTGCCATTTTGAGGTGGAAAATTGCCCTTTCCCAATCCCTTGTAAGCTTTGTGATGACTTGTTGGTGATTGAAGCTCCTTGATGAAATTTTGGCATAACCTAGCTATGAAACCATGAAAACTATGAACACTTGATGAAATGGACAAAATTAGCTCTAAATATGAAGATAGTGATTTTTCAAATGAAGTTGTGGATCCAAAATCAAAGTGAGAGCCTCTTATTTATAGATGAGAGTGATTGAGAGTGAGGAAAAATGGATGAATGTGGGATAAAAGACCAACCAATAAAATGAAGCCACTTGTCAACATGTGAGTGGACAAAGGTGGAGCACATTTTGATGAATGTGCCAATAAATGATATTAGGTGGAATTTAAAATTTATGAAATGACATGTTGGAGGAGAAAGAAATGAATTAAATGCCACTTGGCGCAATGCACAAGGACATGTAAGAGATATTGAATGCCTTGTTGGAAGGATAAATCCCTTTGGAGGGATTTTTCAAATTTGGAAGAATATTCTCTTTTGATGCCATGTTGATAGAAATGAGAAGATTTAATAAATCAAAAGAAATGATTTATTGAGCAAGTTGCAAAATCTAGAGGATTGGAGTGATTAAGATTAAGATTAATTAGGATTTGATTAATTAAGAGGGAGATTAGTTGATGTGACAATTTGATTTATATTTTTGGATTGATTTAAATCAAAATGAGAGGAAAATGATTTAGAGTTAATTAAATAAAGATTTTGATTTATTTAATTAAGAAGGAGACGATGTTAGATTAAATTAAATAAAGATTGATTTATTTAATTTAATAGAATGATATTAGAGATTAATTAAATAAGGTGAATTATTTAATTAAAGAGATACCATAGGATTAATTAAATAAAATGATCTATTTAATCAACAAGAGATGATGACTTAATCAGATAAATAATGATTTATTTAATTAAGAGGTGGAATGTGATGAATTTAATAAAATAAGGGATATTTAATTAAATGATTACTAAAGGAGATGATTCAGGATGAAGCAGTGTTAGTAATCAGGATCAAGTGTAATCTATACATTTTTCATGTCTACATTTTTCCCCTCTTTGAAGCAAAGTACTTGCTGCATTGGTTCAAAGAATAAACTGCCATGATCAAAATTAAAAAAAATATTGATTTTTAAATGCCCCATTGTTGCCTCGATGACAAAATTATGTTGGTATACTACCCCCTTGAGAGATCAGACAAAAATTTCAATTTTTGGATGATCTCACGAAAAAAGAGGACAAGGTGCTTGATGGGTCCAGAAAAGCTCTGGGATGCCAAAAAATGATGCAAAATGGCTCTTGACTGGCTAAAAATAGGATTGGGGGTCCAAAACCCTAGTTGGATGACTAAACAGGGTAAAAAACCCCTAACTTTTAGGCTTAAATAGGCCTCGAGGGGCCACTTCCAATTCATTTGCACACCTAGCCTTTTAAAATTCTTGTGATTTGAGCTTTGATCCTTGATAGAGATGGCACAAAACGTGCTTCCACGACATATTTTTGAGTGCGTGTGAGTGTTCCAGAGGCTTCTTGACACAAGACCAGTAGTTTGTCGTCTTGTCTTGACTTTATTTTTCAATTTTCAAGTGCATTTATTAGGGTTTAGAAGTCAATAAAGTTAAGCAGTGTTATATATCGCCAATGAAAACCTCAAATCAGTGTCGCGTGGGCCTAAACTACATCGCCAATGAAAGTTGCACTGTGATGACTCTATTTAGGATTTAGGGTTTAGGGTCTAAAGTGTGCCGCATTTGCAAATAGCGCCGCGACAGTGCTATTTGAAATTTAGGCTCAGGGGTTAAACTAGGTCGCTTTCAAACAATGTGGCGGCAATGGAGTTTGGAAATTTTTAGCTCCCAGTGGCGTAGTTTAGAAGTTCCAAATAGTGACGCATATGTGAATAACAACACATTTGTTGTTTTGGTTATGTGAACTTCAAACAAGATCTCAATTTTTTTACGAAACTTGATGTGGTGATTTTCTTGATGTAGGAGGACATGGAGTTGGTCCGTTCTCTCGAGCATAAATCTTCCATATTGAGCAGACTGACCCAGGACCCCCCACTACACGAGGTACTCCAGGAGCACCTAGGGGCGATTGGCTTATGGTACGTCGCTTATGCCCAAGTTATCAGGATGCACCTGGGCATGATGATAGCACTAGCAAAGCTGGCACAATGAGACTTCTTCATTCCACCTTCCCACAGGTGAGGCCACAGTGACCCTGGAGGATGTGTGATGCATTCTACATTTGCCTATCCACAAAGAGCAAGTTATCTATGATGTGGATTCTGAGAGAGACAACTGCTTCGAAATTATGGGCCTATATGAGATCATTTTCTCAGAGGGATAGATTGAGCTCAAGCAGTACAAAGGCCAGTATTGTCTTTCTGATTGATCATGGCTACCATTATTTCAAGACTCATGGCACCAAATCGGTGTGGCCGATACTTTAGCCGAGGATGGGGGCTTGCTTGGGAGCGGATGCTCTAATGGAGGGAGTACTTTGCCTGGGGGCTAGTGATGCTGGCCTCCCTGTACCATGATCTACACGAGTTTGCTTACTGTGATAGTCAGGCTATTGGATCAGGAGTGACATTACGACATATTTGGGCATGAGAGCACATTGTAGTGCTCTTCCTTGTTAGAGTTACACTGGTTGATATGGAGCTAGATGATCTAGTTATTGGGAGGTATAGGGGTGATCTTACCTTTTCACACATAGGGGCAACAAATATTTGACACTAGTGGTGGGTCATTGACGAGATGATAGTTTTCACCTAGAGACCTTATCTTGGGATGCCAGCCTGGTACGATAATGTACAATAGTTATTCCTTGCTAGGTAGGACCGTCTAATGTAGGGCCATGAGCATACAATGATCGAGAGATATTTTCCAGACCACGTGGCCCGACAGTTCAGAGATGCTTAGGATTGTCCTAATGACCAGTATGTGGCCATCTTCACATGTACAATGAGGGAGATGACATGGGTTCAAATGATCCTAGTAGTAGATGCATTACAAAGTTTCATGCAGTTGGTGGCTAGACGATGGCCTTATGATCAGGGATAGTGTTGATGGTCCTGGTGGCCCAACAACATGTAAATAGAATATTGCTATCCCATTTATCCTGAAAGAGAAAGAAAACACATGGATATCTTAGCTCCCAAGGTCTTTATAGTTGGTTCTTAACTATGCTGATGTCCCTCAGTGGTCAATGTAATAGTAATGTTCAAGGGGCCTACTGGTGTTGAGCTTCTGGATTGTTTTGAGATCAAACATAAACTTAAAACCTACTCTAACCAGGGTTTTTAAAGAAACAACAAAAGATAGATCAGAGCTTTGGAAAAGAAAAGAATTTTAATTCATCCAACTTAACCAGAATTGTTACCTTTCAAGGAATTCCTAACTAAAATTGTAGAACAAAATTAACTTGTGACTAACATAGTTTCATTCATTCACAGTGCTAATTTCAATAACAGATTGCAAATTACCATTTAAACAAAACGTAAAATAAGACTCCAATCCTTGAAAGCTTCTCAAATCAAATGATTAAACCAAGATAAACAACATTTTGAAACACAATCTGAAGTAGACTTTAATCTAGTTGCTTCTACTATTAATGAAACATATAAGCAACATTTACAAAGCTGGCACAATCACCAGTGTATAGAAAATCCATGACTCCAAATTGTTCCCATCTATACTAAGAGAACTTGAAAATACATTACAGGCTATTCTGAATCTAACTCTTATCCTAAGAAGGCAGAAGAAGCTCCTATTACAAAGAATCAGGATGCAGCTCTGTCTCCTCTATATCTGCTAACTAACTTCTACCACTTCTTCTAACTTTTTTTTTCTACTCTACTTGTTTTTTCTTCTTTTACAAAAAGGAAAGAATGCCATATATACAGACTGTACCAAAAATAATGCGTTGTCCCCCTATATTAGGGTTTACAAAATATCTGCTTTCAGGAGGGTCGACTCTCAGATCTTTCTGAAGAGAGTCAATGCTGTATTCAATGTGAAGCCCTGCTATCCATGTCGGTGATGGCTTGACCTCAGGAGTAGCCTTCAGATCTTTTGTGGCTGCAACATTTACTCCTGGTATCCATGTCTATCTTTTAACTCCTTCGAAGGGCAGCCTTGAATTCTCAAAAGCATTTTGTCATTAATATCGATCCACCCCTGCCAGTGGTCACTATAGTTGTCCCTGCGACTCGTGGTTGTTTCTTCTTTTCTTCAGCCCCCTTAGTGCTCCAGACCCTTCTGCACATTGACCATCCCTTGGAAGCAGAGCATCGAGCTTCCCCTTTAGATCTGGATACCATCGTTCCCGAGTTGATCCATCAGCTCATGATCTCAGAATGAATGCATGTCATTCACATTCTATAGATTTCCTTCACAGGAATAGTCAATTAGTCAAACTGTCGCTGGTCTTCCTTCTTAGCTTCTCTTAATTGGTTAGACATATACCACGCCAGATTCCCTAGTAGTCAAAGGTCATTCAAATGGAATCACATGTCGGTGAGACACTCATCGTGTCTCCCCGATGTGATTATATCTCCTTTAGCAACTATTAGCATAGTGGGTACAGTCGGTTAGACATTTCGGTGAGTTGTAGAAGTCATATCAATATCCTTTTTATCGCTGAGACTTCACTTCGTCGGCGGGACATCATAGCGAGGCCACACCTTTCACCCTGAGCTCATTTTATATCGGTAAGAACCAATCAGGTTGGCAAGACCTCATGGCGATGTCTTCTTTTTCTCCCCGAGCTCAAGCTTCTTCCACTTTGGAGAGACTTCCTCAAGTCGGTGGGATGTCACGGCGAGGCTCAGGATCCTTTGGTGAGCTCATTTCTTTATGTCGGGGAGACCTCTTTGTTTCAGGAAGACCTCTTGCCGAAACCACAACCTGTTGGTGAGAAATCCTCGGGTCACCGAGACCTTTCATCGAAGACCCTTTCTTTCACCAGGATACTTCGGAGTCACCCAGACATTTTGCCGAATGCATTCATTCCTTCTCGAAGGAACACCTTATCGGTGAGACTTCTCCTAATCGCCGAGAGCTCATGTTTCTTTGTGGAGACCTCTCATAGTCGGCAGGACACTATGGCGAAGGGATAACCCTGGGGCGAGCTGAGATCATGTCGGTGAGACAATCCCATATCGACAGGACATCCCCCCAAGCCCTTCATGTTATATCAAAGACCGACCTTTTAGCAAGACCCACTGCTAGTCAGCCAGACCTCCTGTCGAAGGCAAAATTATCGCCGAGCTCAAACCTTTGGTGGGACCTCCTTTTGTCGGGTAGACTCCTGGCGATATTACTTCTGTGTCACCGAGACTTTAGCACATTGGCCAGACTTCATGCCGAAGGTTAACCATTCTCCTCGAAGACAAACCTTTTCGGCGAGAGTCCACCATGTCGATGAGACCTCTTGTCGACACTATTCTTCCATTTCACATGTGTCGCTGTAACACTCTCTTGTCAGGGAGATGTCCCATAGACACCTTATGTCTCGCTGAGAAATATCCATAAGTTCAACTTTTGTTGCCATTACAATATCATTCTCTCACCGATGAAGCAATATGCCAGCGTGACAAAATGGGTCGGCAAGACTGCAAGACCTCACCCTGATAGAATCCTTTTTGTGCATTGTCAGCGAGACCAAATGCACTTGCCAAGACATCCCTCTGCTGCAAAATTTTCTCACTGAGATGCATATCCTTATCAGCGGTTGGCAAGACACAAAGCATTCGGCAAGACCATATACCAAAGACACAACTCTTGCCAAAGTTTTGTTCGTTCCACACTAGTCGGTGAGACATGAAGAATTCGCTGAGACATCACTCCGAAGAAGACCTCTTGCCAAAATGTGTATCCCTCTGCCACCGGTCGATGAGAAATTCCCTTCATTGAGACATCACTCCGAAGAAGACCTCATGCCGAAATGTGTATCCCTCTGCCGTCGGTCGGTGAGACATTCCCTTCGCCGAGACATTAAGCCGAAGCCTCCTTGTTTCGGTGAAGGCCTGTTTTAATTCGGGGAGACTCCACTTAGTCGCTGAGAGCTCAAAGCGACTAAAATGTCTTGGCGACTCCTTAGATTTCAAATGGATAGAACCTAAGTGCCAATTGGCTAGACTTCAGGAGGGTCTCAACGAATTTTTCCTGAGGAATTTTATGCTGAATGGGACTGAAGCATGCTTTAAAGCTGAATTCCTTAAGAGAGATTTCTTAGATGAGTGATTCAATCCTGCTAAAAAAATGCCTCAGTTAGTCCCTGGAGCATATAAAATACATTATTGTTCATGATTATTTCTTTGATTCTTAGCAAGAAGAAAACCAACTCAAGCTGAGACAACCAAAATTTGACAAAACAAAGAAGACAAACTCAAGAGGAAAATAGAAGAAATCCTAAGAGCAAAGCAAATAACCAAAGGTAACAAAAGCGAGAGAAAAAGGGGGACCCATTTTGTTTCAGAATAAAATGGGGTGGTTATGTAAGGCATAAAAAATGGCGACTCGGCTGGAAAAATGATTTAACCATTTTCAAGAAACTGAAGGATTTAGCTACCCAAAACTCTTGGTTTATGAACATCACAACTCCAGTTGGGTCAGTTATAACAACCAAGGTTGAGCTAGAATCTCAAATGTAAATCATCACTGGCTACCCCTGAAATCCATTTTTGTGCTTGATTGTGCATCACTCTTTTGTAAAGTTTTTTTCACCTTTCAAACAACAATGTGCAAGATTTGGGCTACATGAGTTGATTCCTTTTAACTATTGTGCAATGATATCCTAGGCATTGCTCTGCTGCCAGTCAGACGTCCATAGCCCCGACAGAGATACCTCTAGTTTCCTCACAGCATTGCTCTACTGCCAGTTAGGTATCCATAGCCCTGGTAGAGATACTGGAATTACCCATTCATATTGAGTCCTTTTCCTCTTTAGATAATTCTTTTCTTTTTCTTTTCTATTTTCTCATAGAGTTTCAAATATTTCATTCAATTTTTTTCTTGACATGTCAGATGTTCTGGGTTGAAAACTACCATGGACCTCATAATAACAATTGGGAGATCAGTTTTTTCACTCAAATCTTACAACACTATCATCTTAGGACAAATATACCATTACAAGAGGAGATGATCTTGATGATTTGTGATAGATTCAGAGGGAGCTAATGAAGGTTATTTACTTTGTACCTTATTTTCAATAATTTCCACAACTATTATTGAAAATGGGCATAAAGCAAAAGTTAGGACAAAATCACCCAATTAGCAAACCTAAAAATCCCTAAACCACTTCTCTCCTAATAACCAAAGTATGCTTCAAACAACAACCCACCATGTTATAGATGGAAAGAACAGATAAAACCCCAAAGAACAACAAGAAAAAGAGTGACAACATAGGAAACAAAGGGACAAAAAGAAAGGACAAACAAACAAACAACAGAGCTATTTACATGTAGAAAAGCAAACTATTTATAGAAAGAAAAACAAACAAACTACTTACAAACAGAGAAACAAGAGGACATGGGAAAAAGAAAACAATAGAACAAAAAGAAAACTAACCAAACCAAAAACTAATACTAACCAATCCTAATCCTAAACTAACTCCAAAGCTGAGCTTTATAAACGCAAAACTGTAAAAATTTGTACATTGACTTGATTGATTTTTCATTATGTGCAACAATCTTAACTTACTAGGCACAGTTCTAAACCTAGAAAATTTATCTTTATACTTAGAAATATGAAGTTTATAGGCAATAAGTTCATTCTGAGGGCATAAAGCTTGAAATATTATCAGTTCTGGGCTCTCAGTTTTGTCATGATTTACCCACAAATAGGTTTTACTATCCCCAATGCCATAATCAAATTGAAAATTATTAAAACACAGAGGATAATGAAAGGACACCACCCGATTCTGAAGATTTCTAGTTGCTAATGTAGACTTGTGGTGTATGAAGTCCTCCTCTCGAGGTCTCAGCTCATGGAAGACCACTGAAACAAGGTTTGTCTTGCAGTTGGGATATTCACTAACTAGCATCCTTGTATTCATCTCGGATATAGAGTAAATTTTTTTCTGGATTTCTTGAGATGAACTTGTCTTACTTTCAACACTTTCTTGAAACATGCCACCCTCAAAGGTTTGAGAATCTGCGTCCAACTTATCACCATTAATGTCAGAGATACTGATACATGGTGAACAAGGATTTCCCCTGAGCTCATTTGAATGCATGGGGTCAAAGTCAGGAAGGCACTTTCCCAATTCATATTCTTGCACATCATCAATAAGAACATGCCTATCAACATCAACTTTATCAGTATTAGGACCAAATTCATTTGTGGATGATAAGCAAGGACTTTCTTCCAACAACACATTTGAGTAAAGAGAATCAAAATCAAGAAAATACTCCCTGGTCTCATTCTCTTCGTCATGTTGAAAAGATTCAACTTCTGAAATAACCTCTTGGTCCTTTTCTTGGCATTCCCCTGCTTCATCCAAATGTACCCCATCATGAGTTTCTTCAGGGAACACTTGACTGATCTGCATATCTACTCGAAATCCTTCCCTTAAGATTTCATTTAGGCATTTAAGTCCTTGCCTTTGACCACAAGATTCATTGGCAATCTCATCTTGAAGTGTGTTATCTGTTTCAATCCATTCACTACTTAAATCAACAGAGTCATCTTATTGCATTAACCCACCAAAGTGTGTTTCTTCCTCATTCACCATGAAAGAATCTATGAATGCATCGATGAATCCATTCTCCACTTCTATCAAGCCCTCACTAGGTAGAGGAGTTTCATCAGTTGTTGAATCCATCTCAATGCAAGGGTCAAGGTCATCAAAAGATAGGGAAGAATTGAACCTCTTCACACAGTTACTTTCATCATTTTGGATGAACTGATTACCATTCTCTTGTGTGCTAGTTGTTTCATTCTCCTCATTGAGGGGATACGTACTCCAAGGATCTTCCATAAGTATTCCTTCAATAGTGATCAGTTGCTTGAAATACAACTCCATCCTTCCTAGGAAGACATGGCAGCCCATCTGAGAGTGTTGATTAGTTTGATGTATCCTACATCCACTTAGCCCAACAAGTTCTGATAGTTTCAAATCTCCCAGCTCCTCTAATTTCTCCCTTATTTGATTTTGCATACGAGGGATATCAATCCAACATGAGCCGTGTTCCTTTATCCATTCCTCATCAGCCTGATTCTCATCTTGATCATAAGAGTTGTTTAAATCGTTGGACGATATTGTTGATTTCTCATAACAACAATCCCATATTAATACCTCATCTCCTTGAAAGCCATCGTTAGTACTAGCATTTTCAACAAAGCTAGATTCCATCTTGAGATTTCCATTATGCTCTAACTTTACATCCATTTCATGATTTTTACCAAAAAAGTCATCAAAATTATATACTTGCTCATCAAATGTTTCATCCACAACTCCATTGTGATGTAGTGGACTATGCTTTGGAATACGATTGAAAAGAGATGATACGGTTATAACTTCATTATCAAGTGGAGTACTCAACTCTGTGATTGGATTTTGCAAGAATGAGTTCTCCCAGTGGTCTTGTGTGCGATTGACCTGATGTAGGGTGTCAGAAAATGTGGTACTTGGAACCTTAGGAAGGTTGTAGCTACTTGGTGAGAATGATTGCACTTGGGTAGGGACGGTGGGTGAAGTGGCATAAGGCTGCAGATGATGGTAGTTGGAAAACACAAGAGGATTATAACCCTGAGTTTGGCTATCTGAATTTCTAGTGTCACCTCCAAATTGTGCCAATAAGAGAGCTTTGTTCAATGCATCATGCCAGGATGTAGCCTCACCACAACATCTTACTTTGGTTGTAAATGAGGGGTTTAAACCCCAATAATAATGTTTTATCAGTATATGATCATCAACAACCAAATCTAAAGATTGAACCCTTTGATACATGAACAAAAATCTATGATTAAATTGATAGATGTATTCTAATGGTATACTTTTTGTAGTTGCAAATTCATGTAATGGGCGTAGTGTATGAGGATCAAATTGATCTAAAAATAAGATTTTAAGTTCTATCCATGAATAAATAGATTCTAGTGGCAGATTATCATACCATTGCCCAACTATACCTTGAAGTGTTTTGACAAATAGTTGGCAAATGATATCCTAATGTTGAATCTGGAGAAAAATGAATATACGTCTGCAAGTTTTGACATGTTCAGAAGCATTTTGCCTAGTGTTAGGGAAAAATAAAGGAATCCTATCATACAAATGGCTAGGGATTTCATGGACAAATCTCGGTGTATACAAAGGGCTACCCATTAGAGCCAGGTTTTCCAAGACCTGATCCAATCCAACTCACAACGATCCAAATTTTCTCAAGGTGGCCCTCCTTCTAGCGCCAGTTTCTGTTGATGGTCCTAGTGGCACAACCACATGCAAAAAAAATATTGCTATCCTATTTATCCTGAAAGAGAAAGACAACACATGGATATCTTAGCTCCTAAGGTCTTTATAGTTGGTTCTCAACTATGTTGATGTCCCTCAGTGGTCAATGTAACAGTAATGTTCAAGGGGCCTGCTGGTGTTGAGCTTCTGGATTGTTTTGAGATCAAACATAAACTTAAAACCTACTCTAACTAGGGTTTTTAAAGAAACAACAAAAGATAGATCAGATCTTTGGAACATAAAAGAATGCTATTTCATCCAACTTAACTAGACTTGTTACCTTTCAAGGAATTCCTAACTAAAATTGTAGAATAAAATTAACTTGTGACTAACACACAGTTTCATTCATTCACAGTGCTAATTTCAATAACATATTGCAAATTACCATTTAAACAAAACATAAAATAAGACTCCAATCCTTGAAAGATTCTCAAATCAAATGATTAAACTAAGATAAACAACATTCTGAAACACAATCTGAAGTAGACTTTAATCTGGTTGCTTCTACTGTTAATGAAACAAATAAGCAACATTTACAAAGCTGGCACAATCACCAGTGTACAAAAAATCCATGACTCCAAATTGTTCCCATCTATACTAAGAGAACTTGAAAATACATTATAGGATATTTTGAATCTAACTCCTATCCTAAGAAGGTAGAAGAAGCTCCTATTACAAAGAATCATGATGCAACTTTATCTCCTCTATATCTGCTAACTAACTTCTACCACTTCTTCTAACTTTTTTTTTTCTACTCTACTTGTTTTTTATTCTTTTACAAAAAGGAAAGAATGCCATATATACAGACTATACCAAAAAGAATGCATTGTCCCCTTGTATTAGGGTTTACAAAATATCTTCTTTCAAGAGGGTTGGCTCTCAGATCTTTCTAAAGAGAGTCAATGCTGTATTCAATGTGAAGCCCTGCTGTCCATGTCAGTGATGGCTTGACCTTAGGAGAAGCCTTCAGATCTTTTGTGGCCGCAAAATTTACTCCTGGTATCTGTGTTTATCTTTTAACTTCTTCGAAGGGTGGCCTTGAATGCTCAAAATCATTTTGTCATTAATACCGATTTGCCCCTGCCAGTGGTCACTACAATTGTCCCTGTGCCTCGTGGTTGTTTCTTCTTTTCTTCGGCCCCCTTAGTGCTCCAGACCCTTTTGCACATTGACCATCCCTTGGAAGTAGAGCATTGGGCTTCCCCTTTAGATCTGGATACCATCATTCCTGAGTTGATCCATCAACTCATGATCTTAGAATGAATACATGTCATTCGCATTTTGCATATTTCCTCCACAGGAATAGTCAATTAGTCAAACCGTCACTAGTCCGCCTTCTTAGCTTCTCTTGATTGGTTAGACATACGCCACACCAGATTTCTTAGCAGTCAAAGGTCATTCAAATGGAATTGCATGTTGGTGAGACACTCATCGTGTCTCCCCGATGCGATTATAGCTCCTTTAGCAACTATCAGCGTAGCGGGTGACAATTGATGAGACCTTTCAGCGAGCTGTAGAAGTCATATCGATATCCTTTTTATCGTTGAGACTTCACTTCATCAGTGGGACATCATAGCGAGGCCACACCTTTCACCCCAAGCTCATTCTGTATCGGCAAGACCCAATCAGGTCGGCGAGACCTCATGGCGATGTCTTCTTTTTCTCCCCGAGCTCAAGCTTCTTCCACTTCGGAGAGACTTCCTCAAGTCAGTGGGATGTCATGGCGAGGCTCAGGATCCTTTGGCGAGCTCATTTCTTTATGTCGGGGATACCTCTTTATTTCGGGAAGACCTCTTGTTGAAGCCACAACCTGTCGGTGAGAAATCCTCAGGTCGCCGAGACCTTTCATCGAAGACCCTTTCTTTCGTTGGGACACTTCAGAGTCGCCCAGACATTTCACTGAATGCATTCATTCCTTCTTGAAGGCACACCTTATTGGTGAGACTTCTCCTAATCGCCGAGAGCTCATGTTTCTTTATGGAGACCTCTCATAGTCGACAGGACACTATGGCAAAGGGATAACCCTGGGGTGAGTTGAGATCATGTCGGTGAGACAATCCCATATCGACAGGACATCCCCTTGAGCCCTTCATGTTATATCGAAGATTGAACTTTCAGCGAGGCCCACTGCTAGTTGGCCAGACCTCCTGCCGAAGGAAAAATTATTGCTGAGCTCAAACCTTTGGTGGGACCTCCTTTTGTCAGGTAGACTCCTGGCGATATTACTTCTGTGTCGCTGATACTTTAACACGTTGGCCAGACTTCATGCCAAAGGTTAACCATTCTCCCTGAAGACAAACCTTTTCAGCGAGAGTCCACCATGTCGGTGAGACCTATTGCCAACACTATTCTTGTGTTTGACATGTGTCATTATAACACTCTCTTGTCAGGGAGACATCCCATAGACACCTTATGTCTCGCTGAGAAATCTCCATAAATTCACCTTTCGTCACCGTGACAATATCATTCTCATGAATGAAGCAATATGTCGGTGTGACAAAATGGGTCGGCAAGATTGCAAGACCTCACCTTGATAGAATCCTTTTTGTGCATTGTCAGCGAGACCAAATGCACTCACTAAGACATCCCTCCACTACAAAAGTTTCTCACCAAGATGCATATCCTTATCGGTGGTCGGCAAGACACAAAGCGTTCGACAAGACCACATACCGAAGACAACTCTTGCCAAAGCTTTGTTCGTTCTGCGCTAGTCGATGAGACATGAAGAATTCGTCGAGACATCACTCCAAAGAAGACCTCATGCCAAAATGTGTATCCCTCTACTGCCGGTTGGTGAGACATTCCCTTCACTGAGACATCACTCCGAAGAAGACCTCATGCCGAAAGGTGTATCCCTCTGCCACCGGTCGGTGAGACATTCCCTTCGCCAAGACATTAAGCTGAAGCCTCCTTATTTCGACGAAGGCCTGGTTTAATTCGGGAAGACTCCTCTTAGTTTCCAATAGCTCATAGTGACCGAAATGTCTTGGTGACTCCTTGGATTTCAAATGGATAGAACCTAACTGCAAGTCGGCCAGACTTCAGGAGGGTCTCAACAACTTTTTCCTGAGGAATTTTATGCTGAATGGGACTGAAGCATGCTTTAAAGCTGAATTCCTTCAGAGAGATTTCTCAGATGAGTGATTCAATCCTGCAAAACAGATGCTTCAGTTAGTCCCTGGAGCATATCAAATACATTATTGTTCATGATTATTTCATTGATTCTTAGAAAGAAGAAAACCAACTCAAGTTAAGATAGAACCAAAATTTGACAAAACAAAGAAGACAAACTCAGGAGGAAAACATAAGAACTCCTGAGAGAAAAGAAAATAACCAAAGGTAACAAAAGCGAGAGAAAAAGGGGGACCCATTTTGTTCCAAAATAAAATAGGGTGGTTATGCAAGGCATAACATATAGGTGGACTCGGGGATGATGCAGGTATATAGGGATTGGTTATGACTACCGGTTTGATTGATAGTACCTGGTGCACTTTTTCCATGGAGGAGACTGAGAGGCTGATCTACAGGGCGGGGGTGGGGCTGAGGAGGTAGGGATGATGATGGTGATGGTGATAGAGGGTAATTAAAAGGGTTAGATGACACACCTCCGTGATAGCCAGAGCAGCAACTTGAGCAGGATAGGGTTTAGATGGATGGTGATCGAGATCAACCCATGGATGGTCGCCAGGACCAGGATAGGTAGAGGTCTCCACCTAGAGATGGTCACGAGGACCAACCACCATCCAGTCATAACCACAACTAGAACTTAGGGACAATCAGATATTACAACTTTAGGCTTATATATAGGTGTTGACCGTGGGGAGAGACCAGGCGAGACAATAGGTCTTGACCTTGATGGTGGAGAGAGACCAGGCCATCCAATGACGACATGATGTTGAGCTAAAAGTTGCATAGGAGATGGGCTAAAGACAACAGTTAGAGAGTATGGTTGCATCCTCCTCTCAGAGCACCATATCCATGTAGGCATACAGAGAGGCTGTCCAAGAGGTAGAGTATTATCATGTGCATGACCACAAGGCTATGCCTCGAGCAAGATGAGTTCTAGATTATTCTTAGTAGAATGAATACAGGCCTCCAGAGGAGCACAGGGAGAGGCCAAGTGGCAAGGGGAGTAGCCAATAGGGCTAGCTTATTTACCATTCTTTTTAGATCCATGGGCTCATTTTTGATAGCCTCGTGGGTGATTGTATTATACTGATTGATACACACAAACATCTAATCCTGATCCCTTTGTACCATGACAGTGTATTATTATTTTGATGATATGTGAGATGATTTGTTCTGATGTATGATGTGTTCTATCTTATTTATGCATTATGGATGGATGTTTCTACGTTTTATATGCAATGGTTCTATATGTGATGCAATGATTCTATCTTATATGATGCAATGCGATGCATGTTTCTATATGATGCTTATGATGTGATGCAGTGATTTATGGATGCATTTCTTTTTCAGTATCTATTCTATGCACTTTTATGATGATGTGCGAATGTTATGATATGCGAATGCTTAGACTAATAGATCCATATTATGCACTTAATGATGACGATAAAATGTATGAGATTCTATCTTTTCTTTTTTCATTATCTTTCTCATGTATGTGTAATATCGCAGAATTGCACCTATGGGCAATTCCATATTTTCACATTTTTTCCTAGCATTTATGACTCTTCAAAACATTAATGACAAAAAACCCCTTGAGTCAAAATTTCACAATTTTGACTTTAGGAGGACAAGTGGCTGAGCAACAGAAGCTTGTCGATGTATTCCTTGAGAATACAAGCTTTGGATGAATGCACGGCGCGCTAGCGTCCTGACTGTTTCTCGAGCTCGAAACATTGAATCTAGAAGGTTAACCCCTATGACATGTGTCCTGGAAGTTACATTCTGAAAGTAATTGCTATTTGCGCCCTTTGCAAGCATAAGAACCTCTTTTTTCCTCTCATTTGGAGGTTGGAAGATTGGAAGACAACACATTAATTAGCTCTCATTCAGTTCTTGCTACCACTTTGAGACTCATTCTCTTTTGATAGAAGTGCTCTCATAGGTGAAGCCATGCTAGACTGAGGTCCCCCTAGCAACAATAGTAGCTCTCAAGCAAGCACTTAGCGGTGTGTCTGTGTGCTCAAGAGAGGGCCTTGGCCCATGGGTAACGCTCTCTCTCTCCCTTTCTCACTTTTCCTTTTACAAGCATTTTCCTACTCTTTAGTGGTGCAAGCTCTACTCCCGAGTGGGTATTTCTTTCACCACACTCTTATCATGGTGCGGGTTCTACTCCTTGAGTGGGTATTACTTTCACCACATGCTTTATTTAATCCTTTTGCAATCCTTTCCAACTTGGCTATCCATGGAGGTGGGAACACCAAAATGGGGGTCTGACTGAGGCAAGCCCCTATACAACCACCCAACAACTTTCTCCTTGATCTTCTGTGTGCAAGTTACGAGAAAGGAGCTTGGAGTGAAGACTTGAGTGTTCAAGAAAAGGGTAAGATTTCTCCAAGTATCATGATATTTCCTTAAGTATTTGGCTTTCTGGTTAGTTAATTCCGTTTATATCACTCCTAAGTCTGTGAGTAGGATTTCTTTATGTCCGTTGAGTTCTTGAGTTCTTTGTTGCTCGGGATGCCAATGTGACTTTCAGATGACAACGTGCCACGCTGGCATCCTATATCTGCGCCGACGTCTTCTAGTCGAGAGCTCTCTCTCTTGGGATAGAAAAATTCTGATCTAGCTCTCTCAGGATCTTTGACCATTTCATTTGAAACATAACTATGTTTTGGTTCTTTATCATTTTGCTATCCTAACGTGTATAAGTGAAGTTCATTCCCTAGTGATCTCTCGAGAAAGGAGAGACCTATGTGTAATGAATCCCTCTTATATCACATTTTGGTAAACTCGACGTGAACGTTAGAAGTTTATTTGTGATGTTGTATGTTCATCATGGTGACTTTTCTAAGGAATATTTCGATATGCTAGAGGATGCTCTAGATGACTTCTTAGAAGCATTTTCGGCTATTCATAAATCTCCCGAACACGTCTCTTCTCGAGAGGCTAAGGGATTGGTAAATGTGGTGGTGGTCTCAGCGGCTCCTTCAAGCCCTAAGAAACTTGTCATTTACGTAACCCCAACCGACCCTATTGTCTGTGGAATTTCATGTTGTAGTGATTCATTGAACTTGTATTCAAAGTTCTTGAAAGCTATAGATTCTACATCTTATAATCCTGTTGGACACACATATCCCACAAGGAGTAATAGAAAAAACTTGGATCAACAACCTTCTATTCCTACCTCAGAACCTACTTCTTTACCACCTTCCCAACTGAGCCTTCCTGCAACACCTAAACCTATGATCAAAGCACCAAGCAATTATGATCTTGTCAAGCAGCTTCGTGTTACTCCGGCTAAGATCTCGCTTTGGGACTTGCTTCAGACCACCCCGGTTTATCAAGTGATGCTTCAGGAGGCCTTGCAAAAGATTCTCTTGCATTCCTCTACCAGGCCTACAGATGTTAATGCATTGCTGGCTCATATTCGTGCGGATTCACCGAATATTATGTTCCACCCGTAAGAACTCCTGCCTCTGGATGTGCAAAAGCAAGCAAAACCTTTGATGATCATAGTCAATGTTACTAACATTGGTATTAGGCATACCTTTGTTGATACTGGATTGGCGCTCAATGTTTGTGGTATGGACCTACTACCTAAAATTAAAGTTGATTCATCTTCCTTGGTAACTTCCTCTTTGTACATTCGTGGATTTGATAACGCTGGCCACCAAGCTCTAGGCATGATAATACTACCTTTGTAGCTAGGCCCCGTTACCTTACCCATGTTGGTTTATGTGATGCCTAGGCCTTTACTTTATAATCTTCTCTTAGGGAGACCTCAGATCCATGCTATGGGTGAAGTAACCTCCTTTTTGCACCATTATTTGAAATTTGTCACAAACAATTGGGTAGTCACAGTCAAAGTGGATCCAGAGGGTGTTCACCTCTATGAACTAGCTACTACCGGTCATGCTTAAACTGTGTCTATCCTCAAGAGTTTTATTCCTTCCTTAACTTCTGATGAGTGTCAAAACTAAAGAACCATCTAAAGCAAAGGATCCTGGTTCTCCCACATCATCCTCTCAAACAAATGCTTTCCTTGGAGATGATTGGGGTTCCTTGAACTTTTCTAAATTCTTTATTGTGGAATACAAGGTAGACCCCTCTTGTGTGGACCTTCCACAAGTCCCTAGTACAAATGTGGATTATACTCCTGTGGAGGAGAAGAAGGGCGATCCTGTTTAGGAAATCACTCCTTGCACTGAGGAGAACAAGCCACCTCTTGCAAAAGAAATTAACATTTGTGAATCTGACAAAGGAGGCAGAAGTACCCCTGTAGAGACATTTGACATTCGTTGGTGGAACAATGCACTCTATGTGGATTCGCTACCCCCTGATGTTTTACAAACTTGCTATGGATTCAAATATGAGCTCGCTTCTCAATATGGTTACAGGTAGAAAGGTCTGGGACGTATCAATTAGGGAATTCAAGTCCCCATCAATCTTAAACCACAACGATGTAACTTGGGACTAGGTTGTTTCATTGAACAATCTAAGCTAAAACCTTTGTGGAGTGTGAATATAATTTTGGTTGAACCATTGAACCTCATCCACCCTGAGTTAATAGATGAAAATGAGGTCGAACCATTGAACCTCATCCACCCTAAGTTAATAGATGAAAAGGAGCAAGCCAAGAATATTCCCCTAGATATCTTCTCTTCGAATGTAGCGTTAGAGGAATTTCTACTCGCATACTCCTCATTTCCCCCTTATCATCACAAAAGACGTTTCCTGTATCGCTTGCATAACCAAGCGTAATTCAGGGAATCTATCTTGAATGTTGATGAGGAGGACCCTCTGTCTAACACTAGTGATGACATTGCAACACCTGGGCATGAAGACCGAAGTTCCCTTTTGAAATGGGATACTGTCAAGCTCTCTATGGATCCCATATCTCCTAAAAAGGTGATCAAAATCAGGAAGTGTCTTTCTTCGGAAGAAGAAAATGAACACTCTGATATTTTGCATTCTGATCCTGACATATTTGCTTGGAAATATGAGGATATGCCTAGTATTGATGAATCTATAGTGGTTAAAAATATCATCCTATGTCTCGATGCCAAGCCGGTTAAGCAAAAAATATGAAAAATCAATCCTAGAGTGGCATTAATGGTTAAGAACGAGATAGAGAAACTGTTAAAAGCAGGCTTTATCTGTCCAATTGATTATTCCCCTTGGATTTCAAAAATAGTCGCTACTAGTAGACTTTATAGTTGCATTCGCAAATGCATCAATTTTTGAGACCTTAATAAGGCTTCTCTTAAAGATGATTTTTCATTACCTAATAGAGATATGATTGTTGACTCGACTGCAGGCCATGCATTTCTTTCTTTCATGGATGGCTTCTCGGGTTATAATCAGATTCGTATTATCCTGGATGATTAGTACAAGACATCCTTTACTACCCCATGGGGTACCTTTTGTTATGTGGTCATGCCCTTTGGATTAAAGAATGCAGGAGCTACTTACCAACAGGAGATGACCCTGATATTTCATGATTTCATTCACAAGATTCTAGAGGATTACGTCAATGACATATTGGCCAAATTCTTAACCCATCAAGATCATCCTAAGAACCTTCACCTTATTTTCGAAAGACTTTGACTCTACAAAATGAGATTAAATCCCCTTAAGTGTATCTTTGGCATTGACACTGACAAGATTTTGGGGTTCATAGTCTCTCATCGTGGGATCAAGGTTGACACTAAAAAGATCATTGCTATCGTTAACATGCCTCCACTAAGGACTATTACCGAGTTGCAGAGTTTACAAGGAAAGATTCAGGCAATTTGTAGATTCATATCTCAATTGGCTGATCGTACCCTTCCTTTCACCCATTTGTTAGAAAAGGATGTTCACTTCCTATGGGATGAGGGATGTCAAAAGGCCTTTGAGTTGATGAAATCCTACTTAGCCAACCTTCCCATATTGATGCCGACTATGCAAGATAAACCCTTTCTGCTTTACCTAGCTGCATCGCCATATGCTTTAGCAGCTCTTTTAGCTCAATATGATGACTTTGGAAAAGAAAGAGCAGTCTACTACATTAACCACATCCTGGTTGATTACGAAACCCGTTATTCCTCCATGGAAAGGCAGTGCCTTTCTCATCTTTGCTACACAAAAGCTGAGGCATTAACTCCTCCATGTTGAAATGCACGTCATAGTAAAAATGGATCTTTTAAGGCATCTATTTTCTAGCACTGATCTAGTAGGAAGGTTAGTAAAATGGGTTATGTTGCTTTCTGAGTTCGACATAAAGTTTGTTACTCAGAAATTGATAAAGGGTCAAGTGGTTGTAGATCAGTTGGCAGACTCTCCCTCATCTCGCTCCTTTCCTAGCTTAGATTTATTTCCTAATGGAAAATTTTTATGATCAACCATGATCTCGAATGGAAAATGTATTTCGATGGGTCAAGGTGTCAAACTGGTTCCAGAGCGGGAGTGGTCCTAATATCCCCCAAAGGCAAACCAGTTCCCTTGTCCTTTTTATTAGACTTTCCTTGTACCAATAACGTCGCCGAGTACAAATCCCTTATAGTTGGTTTGTGTGCCACGATAGCACTAAAAATTAGACACCTTCATATCCTAGGTGACTCTGAACTTATAGTGAATCAAATAATGGGAACCTATCAGGCCAAGCAAAGTAAACTATCCTGGTATCGAGACCTTGCCTTGTCTTTGCTTAGACAATTTTCTTCTTTCACAATAGACAATGTCCCTAGGAGAGAAAATAAACATGTTGATGCCATGGCAAGTGATGCTTCCTTGGTAACTTCTAAAGAAGATAGGAAAGAATACCACTTTGAAGTCCAAGTCTTGCAAACCCATGCGGTTCTTGAAGAACCTGAGGTTGAATTCCCCATGTGTTCCCATGTAGACTCTAGGAAATGGTTTTCTGATATCTATAACTATTTAAAAATTGGGAACTTCCCTGATGATGTGACAGAGAATGACCGCACTCGTGTGAGGAAGCTTTCGGTTCCCTACGTCATCCTATCAAACATCCTTTATAGGAAGGCATATAATGGCTTGCTTCTTAGGTGTCTTACCAAAGTGGAAATACCCATTGCCCTTAAGGAAGTTCATGCAGGCTCTAGGGTTGGAAATTTTGGTGGTAAATCCCTGACGCAGAGGTTGATACACATGGGATACTATTGGAAAATAATGGAACAAGATTCCTTCGACTTTGTGAAGAAGTGCCCTCAATGCCAACAACACAATTGACTCATTCACACGCTTGCCCAAGAGTTACAAAACTAAACTTCCCCTTGTCCATTTGCTAAATGGGGGTTGGATATTATTGGAAAGATATCACCTCCCTCTTCCAAAGGACATGCCTTCATCATTATCACTATAGATTACTTCACAAAGTGGGTCGAGGAAGCTCTGATCCATGAATGCTAAAGCTATCTGTAGCTTCCTTATGAACAACATCATCTCTTGTTTCAAATTGCCCACTACACTTGTTTATGACAATGGTACACCATTTAAAAATAAGAAAGTGAAGCAATTCCTCAAGAAATTTTACATCTAGCATAGGTTCTCCACACCCTAATATCCTCAATCTAATGGTCAAGCAGAAGCATCGAATAAAAATCTTGAGCTTATTCTCTGAAAAATAGTTAATAAACACGGTAAAGACTGGCACATTCAATTGATGTATGCTTTATGGGCCTATCACACCAGTGTCCACACAGCTATAGGGACAAAACCCTATAACCTCATGTATGGTGCCAAAGCTATCATACTCTTAGAATTGGAAATTACATCTCTATGAGTTTCCTTGAAAGGGCTAATTGATAATGAGACCTATCAAGTCAACCGTTTGCATCAGCTAGAGATGCTCGATGAGTGCCATTTACGAGCCCTCAAACATCTTAAAGCTTATCATTGGTGGTTATCTAGACAATACAATCAAAGTGTAATCCCTTGAACATTTAAAATAGGAGATTTGGTTCTTTTTGAAAATCAAAGAAATTTAAATGCGCCGCTTGACCAAAGAGGAAAATTCAGCCCTAACTGGTTAGGCCCTTACATTGTGATTTCTGTATATGGCTCAGGTGCCTATGGATTATCATCTATGGATGGAATGCCTTTGAAGGAGCCTATTAATGCTATGCTTATTCGTCGTTACTACACATAATGTCCTATGTGTCACTTGTGTGGTGCTCTCCCTCTACAAAAAGAGTAGTAGTACTGCATATGTTGACATTGTTCATTAACACATTATGATGATTTTGTGTTATGAGTGACCATGTGCATGTGTGTGTGTACATTAGATCATCATTATATTTAATTAAAATGCAGCCATATGTGTTTAATTAAGTCATATTAGCATCTAATATAAGCATACATCCACATGAGAATATAACATCCATAGTATGAACATATGAGAAATAAAAAATTATACACATCCAGATAAACAATGCCATTAAACCAGAACCGATGTATCCATATATGTATAAATATATGCAATGTATGTATCCAATGTAATGTACATGTATCAAACCACTACTACAAAAAATGAGTGGCTACTGAATATATGCCTATATAGAAGGATCTACAAGTATGTATGAACATGTATGTATCTCGCTACCAAAAATGATGTACACAAAAAATGATGATGATCCCTGATCACTGAGGCATGTGGCTCCTAGACCCCTCTGGCTTTGGTGGACACTCTGGAAGCCATGGGAGGGGCTGGATGGTAGTCATCGAGCGTGAATGATGAGAGCGTGATACAGACAAGGCTGCCCGCATCCCTCTAATCTCTCCCTACAAGGAAGATATCGTCAGCTCCGCTTGTCGTAGTTGGTCCCTCAGTCACTGAAACTCTGTCGGACTCACAGCTGGTGGTTTCCCACCAAGGTCATCGAGATGGATTTGAAGGGTGTCATGTGCCTTCTTAGTAGCATCAACCCTCCTCACTGCCATATCTCACTTGGCGAGTGCTTCCCATAACTCCCCTGACAACTAGTCACGCTGCCCTTGCACGCTCGTTAGTTGGATGATCTCTGCACCTCTCTCCTCATATGCAGTCCGTAGGCATGCAACCAACTCGTAAATAGGGGCATGATGCCTCATAGATGTCAACTGATATGCCTCAAGGATTGAACCCTAATTTTGCACAATGAGGGAAACCTCTGATATACATTAAGCTATAAGCCTAGTCGATCCCTGTGCGTCCTCTGCAACCATAGAAAAGGAAAAGATATCAGTATCACATGGCATATATATATAAGATACATATATCATTAGACTAAAAGTATAAAACATATAACAATAAACCATATATACTTGGATCCCCTGGCTGCCATGTCGGGTCAGGGTGAGGCTCAGTGCTTGGACCTACGCCGCTATCCTCGGTGGCTGCTCTTGGTGCCGCGAGTGATGCAACCGCAGAAGAAGATGGTGGTACCGAAGAGACAAGGGTCACTGGTGGGGGATCTAATATCCTCCATCACCTTGGCCTAGCTGGTGCCGCCTCCTCCTCCCTGACCTACTGCCAGCCTCTCCTCCTGTCTTGTGGCACGACGGGGCTGGTAAGCCCCCCTGTGGACTAGGGTCCCCTCCTAGAGCACCCTCGCCAAACACAGGAGTTGGATGATGCCTCTCCCACCACCACATGAAATATGTAGCCACACTGACATTATCCACTACCGATAGGGGCAACAGATCATGGTCGGGCTCATCATCATTAGATGGGACAATATCTATGATACTCGGGTGAAAGTGGTACCCAAGCCTTGCAATGCTCTTGGGGCCCTAGTGTAGGTGGGCACATCCGGTGGTATAGTCTGTGGTCAGCCATGCTGTCGCATGACTTGACTTCAATAGTAGGGCACAATAATATAGTCCCTATGTCCAATCAAAAAATGGTCTCTCTACAGGTTCCTCAAATACCTGCTATCATCCACCCACTTGAAAAATTGATAAGGCCTCCATTGGACCCTATCTGCTATGAGGGTATCAAATTGTAGGTCTTTGAATCTCCATTGGCCCGTCATGTCATACCAATGAGCCATGGGGACACTATATGGCTGTAACTATGGAAAGCCGACCGACTAAGTGCACATGATGTAGGCGAAGGCCCACACCTACAAAAGTGTGCACATTGTTAGGCTACAATACTCATAGTGCACGTACCAACCCAAATCCTGGTAGAGGTGTGCCAACATGTTGCACCCCTAGGAAAATATAGTACTATTCTCTACCATCTCTCTAATAGTGTGGACGAGGCTCTCATGCAGGTGTGAGCCTTGCCCATCAATTGTGATCTGAAATGCAATGGTCACAACCATAACTCGACAGATCAATGGCGCTATGGTCCTCACCTAGTCATACCAATGCGTGTAGATATGGCCCATTCCATCACCACCATCCATCCTCCTCATGCAGTAGCAGATGCCCTCCGCTCGCTTCCATGCCGACCGTGTGTCATTTAAGGCCACCCACCGTTCGCGGATGGGTAGTCTTAGGATCTGATAGACATCCTTGAGAGAGATGGTTATCTCCCCAACTAGTATCTGGAAATATGAGGTAGTGGCATGCCACCACTCCATAAGGGTTGTAAGCATCCACTCATGATATCTCATCTCTGGCATAGTGAAAATGTACCAAAGACTGACACGCTCTAGAAGTGTGACCTCATTTGTGGATAAGCAGTCTCTCTACTCGCAAACTAGTCAAAATGCTCTTCCTCTAGGATGCTCCTAAATCTCAGGGTACTCCTACCAAAAATCAAGAAAAGCTTGAATTAGAACATTGACAGTTTACATCAAAAATAAAAAACAACTAGCTAAGACTTGTGCATGATGCATAGACATTTGCGCATCGCGCATGCATGTCCAAACCGCCATGGTTGCCTCAGAGATGCCAACACATCTTTGAGATGACAACGCAAAAAAGATACGTAGGCTCTAATCTTAGACGACAACGCAGTTTCAAGATGCGGGCGTGCAAAAAAGATGCCTGCACACCTCGCAGGTGGAAAAAATCTAAAAAATGCATCAAAAATCACTAAAAATGAGTTTACGACTTACCTGGTCCACCTCGTGACCCTCGACGACATCCCGATGTAGCTGCTCCAACCTCGGCTCTTCATACTCTCTCCTGCTAGGAATTTTGCTAACTTTTCTCTCACAAAATTCAACAATTTTCTCACGGTGAATAGTGATAATGACCCTTCTAGGGGCCCACCTAGGTATATATAGGCCCCCTAGGGCCTATTTTTCCTAGGATTTGTGGCTCCCCGGTTTCTCTTGAATATTCCCCATTGAACTGGGGGAAAACTCAGGAGGGGGAATAAGGTCGTCTCTTGATCATATTTTTCTTCTAAATCGATGACTTTTTCTTGATCATTCCTCTCTTTGTGGTAGCTTTCTTATGATTTTTTGAAGCTGACCTAAAATTTGAGTTTTGCAAGATGGAACATTCAACAAATTCATGACCGTTCAAATGTTGTTTGTTGAGCTTGACTGTGATAGCCACTATGGTCTCTTTTTGTTGGCATGCAAATTTGTAAAATTTGAAAATTTGGGTAAAATTTTTATTTTCTACTTTAGTGAGGCTAATGTTTTTCAAAATCGAGCCCACTAAAGTGGGGGAAAAATGAAATTATCATAGAATTTCACCTAGGGGTAATTCCATATTTCCACATTTTTTCCTAGTATTTATGGCACTCCAAAACATTAATGACAAAACCCCTTGAGTCAGAATTTTGCGATTTTGACTTCAAGAGGACAAGTGGCTAAGCAACAAAAGCTTGGTGATGTTTTCCCTGAGAATACAAGATTTGGATGAATGTGTGACGTGCTAGTGTCTTGGACATTTCCTGAGCTCGAAATGTGGAATCTACAAGCTTAACCCCTGTGACACATGTCCTGGCAATTACATTCTAAAAGTAATGACTCTTTGCCACCTTTGCAAGGATAAGAACCTCTTTTTGCCTCTCATTTGGAGGTTGGAAGATTAGAAGACAACACATTAGCTCTCATTTAGTTCTTTCTACCACTTTGAGATTCATTCTCTTTTGATAGTAGTGCTCTCACAAGCAAATCCATGCCAGAATGAGGCCCCCCTAGTAGCAACAATAGCTCTCAAGCAAGCACTTAGTTGTGCGTTTGTGTGCTCAGGAGAGGGCCTTGGCCTGTGGGTAACATTCTCTCTCCCTTTCTCACTTTTCCTTTTACAAGCATTTTCCTACTCTTTAGTGGTGTGGGTTCTATTGTCGAGTGGGTATTGATTTCACCACACACTTATCGTGGTGTGGGTTCTACTCCTCGAGCGGGTATTGCTTTCACCACATGCTTTGTTTACTCCTTTTGCAATCTGTTCCAACTTGGCTGTTCATGGAGGTGGGAACACCAAAATGGGGGTCTAATTGAGGCAGGCCCCTATACAGCCACCCAAAAAATTTCTCCTTGATCTTTTGTGTGCAGGTTATGGGAAAGGAGCTTGGAGTGAAGACTTGAGTGTCCGAGAAAAGGGTAAGATTTCTCCAAGTATCACGATATTTCCTTCAGTATTTGGATTTCTAGTTAGTTAATAGTTCCATTTATATCACTCCTGAGTGTGTGAGTAGGATTTCTTTTTGTCCATTGAGTTCTTGAGTTCTCTGTTGCTTGGGATGCCAACATGACTTTTAGATGATAGCGCACCGCGCTGGCGTCCTAGATCTGGACTGGCGTATTCTGGCCAAGAGCTCTCTCTCCTAGGACAAAAAACTTATGATCCAGCTCTCTTAGGATCTTTGACAATTTCCTTTGAAACATAACTATGTTTTAGTTCTTTATCATTTTGCTATCCTGAGGTGTATAAGGGTAGTTTGTTCCCTGGTGATCTCTTGAGAAAGGAGAGACCCATGTGTAGCGAATCCCTCTTATATCACAGTATGATATGGCAATGCATTTATTGATGACATGATGATGTACATGATATGATGTGATAATTCTTTTCATAATGATGTATTTGTGATGATGCATTATATGACATGATATGGTATGATAATGCTTATATGGTGATGCAAATGGATGATATGTATGTGATGTTATATGTAATAGATGCAAAATGAATGATATTATGATGTATATGTGATGATGTAATGAATGCTTTGATGATGTACATGATATGAGTTAATAATGCCCATGTGATGATTCTTTTATGCTTATGTAATGAATGCAAATGCATGGTTTATGAGATAATTAGAATAACCAATCTATATTATGCAATGATGAAAAATGAAATGTATGTGAGATGATCAATATTTCCTATATGTCATGATATGTTGTGCATTATGCTGATAGTTTGTGGATGCATGATGGGTGTGATGGCGATGATTTGTGATTTAACTGTCATGGTACCATGTTAGTGTGGAGAGAAACAAGAAGAAAATAAGAGAATCTAACAAGTCAAAAGATGATGATGCTGATGATGATGATGAAGATGATTTGCTTACCAGGAATTGGGAATTTAAAGGGGCCATTTACCTTATGTTTGATAATACACATAGGCACGATGCATCAAGGTATAAAGGACCAGGATGGTTTTTCACTTAGTGTGATGGACTTTGACTCGACAATCAGATAGGAGTACTCCTGTTCACACCTAGCATACAAAATCTTATTCAAATTGTAGTTTAGATATTTCAAACATCTCATACCAAAACATAGAAAAGAAAGCCTTCCTATGTGGTCAACAAGACACCTAAAGAACCCTCCCTACAAACCAAACAAAGCACACATGACCGAGGTTATATTACAAGCATATCCAACAAGCACAATAGATACAAAGATAATTATTGTTGCCCCATTCCTTTCTCTCTAAGTACCTTTTGGTTGGACATCATCGAGAGGTCATCAAAATGAACACAATAAGAAAGTCAAAAAGACAAAGATAAAGTAAACAAACAAGCTAATGTTCTTCAATACCGCTAGCCAAGACTAAACTATAGTGACGCTTGATGTTGATGTCCATTGTAGGAGAGATGCATCCTAGGACATGATGTTATCAAATGATTGATTTGGGATTGATTGGATGATAGGCTATTGACACAAAGAGTTGACTAACTTGTTTATGTATTGACCTAGACTTGAGACCTTGACGTTTGAGTTTTCACTTTTAACTTGCTATGCTTGTTTGTGATTGTTTCACCAAAGGTTAGGGGTGACGATGATTTATTATGAGTGATGCTTATTTTAGGTGAAAGTGGGATGGGGATGGATGGATTTTTCAAATATTTGGATGTTTTTGAAATGATTTGAGGCTATTTTATGTATTTTCAAGTTTTTGCAAATGTTTTTATTTTCAAATGTTTTGGGGTTTTCTGAGATTTTGACCAAGAGACTAATCGACAAACCTATCCTAGGGGCCTCGGGGGTTGATCAAATATTAGCCTTGCCTACGTTATATATGCAAAGACCACATAGTTCGATTGACACAAACTCAATTATTGATGAGATATGAACAAATGGATTGCGAATATATTATGACAGACTCCTAAAGGACTGACCTAAGTGTCTCGGGGGATGATCAAAGATCAACCTTTCCTATGTTCAAAGCTCAAAGACGATGTAGTTTGACAAGACAACTCTGTTTTTGACTTTTTGACTAACATTTTGACTTGTTTTGGATTTTGATATGTTTTGAATGTTTTTGGATTTTTTTGATTTTATGATGTTTTTGGATTTTCTATTTTTAGGAAGACTTTACATGAATATGATCCAACGAGAACATGCCCCCAGCGTGATGCAATAGACTACTCCTATAAAGGCAGGACAAACTAACCTTGAGAATGGGCTGAGTAGTACTAGGAGGGATCATGATACAAACACAAGATCAAGCTATAATGTAGATGCAGACGGGTGATGGATGGAGATAAATGGATGATGGAAATGTGATGGATGGATGATGCAGAATGAGCGATGGAAATCCTGGTGGATGGAATGTGGTTATTTACACAAGGTTCCTGTTTGCAAGGTTTTCATCAAGGTACTTGCCCAAAGTGCCATCGAAGTGGTTTTCACTAGAGGATGATTTTTCTCTATATTGTTTTTAATCCTTTTTTTATTTTTTTGTTGTCACCAAGATGCCTGTTTGCTAGGTTTTCACCAAAGTGACCATTTTTTCAAGAAATTTTCTAATTTTTTTGTATTTTTGGTTTTAAACCCTGGAAGGATTAGGCATAAAACTTTTTGAGATTGGAGCTATTCATGGGCTCCTACAGAGGTTCCCCTTTAGGTTTTGAGAACTAATATGCCCCTGACTTGTAGCTTTCTGTGATGACAAAAGGTCCCAACCAATTGGGTTCAAATTTTTCCTTGCTATCTAGATTTGGAACATTCTTCTAGTTCTCCTTCATCACAAGTTCCCCAAATTGGAAGGTCTAACTCTTGATCTTATTGTTATAACTCTGCTTGAGTCAGTTTTGATACACCTATAAATGGTTTAAGGCATCCATGTGTTGCTCATCCAGTAGCTCTAGCTCATTCAGTCGTGATACTCAGTATTCTTCATCTATGATGAGATTCTGTAGTGATATTCTTAGTGACAGGAGCTCGATCTCAATGGGTAATATGGCTTTTGATCCATAGACCAGGGAGAAGGGGGTTGCACTTGTTGGTGTGTGAATACTTGTTTGATAGGCCCATAGGGTGGGATTCAATTGGAGATGCCAATCATGACCAACTTCATTGACCATTTTCTTGAGGATTTTTAGGACAATCTTATTTGTAGCCTTAGCTTGGCCGTTTCCTTGGGGATAATATAGAGTATAAAAACAATGTTGGATTTTGAACTTGTGGCATAGGTCACGAACATCCCGATTCTTGAAAGGTGCCCCATTATCTGAGATAATGGCTTGTGGGACACCATAATGAAAAATTAAGTAATTCAGGATGAACTTTGATATTTTCTTTCCAATGATATATGTCATGGGGATGGCTTCCACCCACTTGGTGAAATACTCAGTGGCAGTGATGATAAAATTGTATCCATTGGATGAGGTGGGGTTGATTTTTCTAATGAGATTAAACCCCCAATGTGAAAAGGGCCATGGTGTGACAATCGAGTGGAGCTCTTGAGCTGGTGCATGGATGAGATCCCCATGCTGCTGACATTGTAGACACCTTCTGACATAGTCATGTGCTTCCCTTGCCGTTGTAGGCCAATAGTACCCCATCCTCAACAATATCTTGGCCAAGGTCATACCACTCGAGTGTGAACCACAAATGCGATTATGTACCTAAGGTGAAGGAAATCAATTCCTCCTCAATGTTTAAGCAATGTAATAGGGTCCCTTCAATGCTTCTACGGTAAAGGGTATCTCATAGGATGACAAAACAAAATGCCTTTTTGACAAAGAATCTCTTGAGGTTCTAGGTTATGTCGGTTGGGAGGACTCCTATTCTTAGATAAGTGTATATATCATGGTACCAGGGATCACTGGGACCAATGATTTCACACACAAATTCAGATTCGGGTACCTCAAATGCAGGCATGAGAAGCTACTCTATGAGGAATTCTTTTTTTGGGATGTCGTGTGGGATTTCTAGGAGTGATTTGATTATAGCCATTGCATCTACTTCTCTATTGTTTGCTCTTGGTAGTTGCTCAAATGTGATATCAATGAAGAACTCCTTAAGAATTTCCACCAATTTCTTGTAGGGAGTCAACTTGTCATCATTTGTTTGATACTCATTGTTGACCTGATTGATTGTGAGCTGTGAGTCTCCATATATCGTGAGTGCCATTATCTTCCATTGCACTGCTATTCTTAGCCCTATGACAAGAGCCTCATATTATACGATGTTGTTTGTACAAGGGAACAAAAACTTGTATGATTTTGGTATGCAATCCCCTTGTGGAGTGATGAAGAGGACCCCTTCTCTTGATCCATGTTGTGTGTAGGATCCATCAAAGTACAATTTCTAGTGATTTGCTACACTTAGGTTGAATATTGATTCATTTGGGAACTCTAAAACAAGTGGGTTCTCTGAGTATATCAGTGCCTCTACCAACTGATCAACAATTGCTTGTCCTTTGATGACCTTGTTCTCTACATACTCAATGTCATGCTCTGTGTGGATCATAACCCACTTCGTTGTCCACCCTGTAAGATTTTATTTAGAAATAAAGTACTTAAGGGGGTATATCTTTGTGATAAGCTTTATCTAATGGGATATCATGCAATGCCTAAACTTTTGTGCTACAAATACAACTGCTAGATAGGCTTTCTCAATGGATGTATAGTTCAGCTCATGGCCCACCATAGTTCTACTCAGATAATATATAGCTCTCTCTTTTCCATTTTCATTGTGCTGTGCTAGGAGAGCACTGAGATTTGCCATTGTTGTGGATATGTATAAGATCAAAGGTTTCCCTGGAATTGGTAGCATAAGGAATGGTGGTGTGAGTAAGTATTCTTTGATCTTGAAGGCCTAATCACACTTTTCATCCCACTTGTATGCTACCCCCTTGTGGAGTAGATGAGAGTAGGGGAGATCCTTATCTTCTAGTTGTGCTTTGAATTAGTGGATGGACTAGAGTCTCCTTTGTAAACCCCTTAGCTGTTTTAGTGTTTTAGGTGCCTCCATTTTGAGAATGGCTTTGACCTTAGCAGGATCTATCTCAATTCCTCTAATGGACACGATGTACCTAAGGAGCTTCCCTAACTATACTCTAAAGAAACATTTCTTTGGATTGAGTTTGACTTTGTATTCCTCCAACCTATCAAAGATGGAGCTCAATGTGGCTATATGATCTCGTCTTTTCTTGGATTTGGCCAATATATCATCCACGTAATCTTCCATGGTTTTGTGGATCATGTCATGAAAGATTAGTGTCATGGCCCTCTAATAGGTAGCTCCTACATTCTTCAACCTGAATGGCATCATATTCTAGAAATATTCCCCCCATGGGCAAGTGAATGCCATTTTATGCTAGTCTTCTTTAGCTTTCATGATCTAGTTGTAGCCTAAGAACCTATCCATCAGTGCTAGCATCTCATGTCCTACTATCATATCCATGATCATGTCAATGTTTGAGAGTGGAAATTCATCCTTGGGACATGCCTTGTTGAGATCTCTAAAATCCGTGCAGATGTGAATGCCCCCAATGGGTTTTGAAATAGGTACAAGGTTTGAGACCCATTCTAGATAATCTATCAACCGTATGCATCCTGCATCTAGGAGCTTTCACAATTCCATTTTGACTAATAATGCTATTTGAGGATGCATCTTCTTGAGCTTTTGTTTGACTGGCTTTGATTTTGGATATACAACTAGGTGATGAACCACAACCTTTGGATCAAGCCTAGGCATGTTGGCATAGGTCCATGTAAAGTTTATCTTTCTTTCTTTTAGGAACGTAGCTAAAATTTCCTGCTCTTATGTGAGAAGTGAATCTGCATAGAATGTTATGTGTGGTAGTTCCTTTGTTCCCAAGTCGATTGGATTGCACTTCTTTGCTAATACTGCTGACTTCTCTTGATGAATTGCACTAAGAGGAAGATTGAATCCTTCATCCCCTGACACCTTAGGGAGGTTTTCACCATTGGATACATCCTTTATTTTTATTGTTTTTGAGTCAGAGAGTGCCACAATGTGGTTTTCACTCAAAGATCTAGAGATTATTCTCAAATTTTCACTTTTGTGATTGAAGGATTCAATCGTTTCCCTGTAATAGGCCTATGTGTCTAGTATGATGTCAAACTTGGCCTTGTGATCTCCATATGGTACCGTATCCCGTAATCCCATGAATTCCAAGAGTGCCTCATCATTTTCAAAAGTGTCCAAAATTGGTGGTCCTCGTTGGTTGTAATTGATAAGCTAGGGATAGACTAGGTTTATTTTATGGGTTTGATGGTCTGGCTCAAAAGACAAGGTACTAATCATGAGTAGGGAGGAATATTTGAAAAGCATAGGCAAGTTAGTAATGGGATCCTCATCACTACTACACACATTAGTTATGTCAAAGGTAAAGTTGTCTAAGGGTAGACCTATGGTAATTAAAGGGTGGTTTCTGATTGACGAGGAGGAGTTTTGACTATTCTAACCGAGGTACCTTTGCCAAGTATGGTCACCTTTGGAGGGGTACATCTGAGACCAATATTTCTTAGTCACTTCTCTGGAATGAGGGGCTCAAATAGGCTGTTGTCATTTTTCCTGAGTTTCTTGTTTCTGTCATAGCCCATACCAAACATTATTTGTAGTCCTTTGCTATTTTCATCCATTAGAAGATCAGGCACATGCCTTTCATCTTGATATAGGAGACTAGATATGTCTCTTTCATCTACTATTTACTGACTTAGATCCCCCAAATTTTGAATCTAGAAGGGTCTACTTTGAATGTATGGGATGATGTTTCAGCCGGTTTGGGTTTCCCATTAGTCCTAGGAGATTGAGGTAACTCCCCTATGATGAAAGCACTTTTCTTCATTCTGTAATCCCCACACCCATTGTCTTGGATAATGACCTTGATTTTGGATATATCAAGAATGGTGGGTGTCTTTGTCTCAGAAGCATAGGCTAATGTAGCCAGGTCTACATATAGAGTAGTAGGGCCTTCATCATTTTTTAGAACTTGGGTGATTTTATAATATTTTTCTTCTAGGCTCTTGCAATAGGCAAAGGGCTTAGGATCACCATGAATTGTGACCTCTTGATTTTGGTATGGGAACTTGACACACTGATGGAAGGTGGAAGCGACTGCTTGCATCCCATGGATCCATGGATGCCCCAGAAGGATATTATAGGGTAAATCAAGGTCAAGGACCTGACATATGGTTTCCATAATGGTTGACCCTACTTGAATAGGGAGCTGAATAGTGCCTTGAGACACTCTTTCCTAATCATCATAAGCTCTGATGGTGATGCCCTTGCCATTTTCAATGGCATCTTTTGAGAATCCAAGATTCTTTATTAATTTGAGGGAATAGATGTTGAGACCCACACCCCCATCCACCAAGACCCTTTTGACTTTATTTTTATAAACTAGGACTTCAAGGTGGAGTGCACAATTATGAGATGGTTGGGTGGGGAAGTCCTGATTGGAGAATGTTAGGAGGCTTCAGGTGGTGATATTTTTGACCATATATTGGAATTGGTTAGCATTAAGATCTACGGAGACGGTGGATGAAGCTAATGCTTCCTCTAGGATTTTCCTATGTGCTAGCGATATCTTTAGCAACTCCATGACATAGATCTGAGCTGGGGTTCTTTTTAGTTGATCTAGGACATTATAGCCATTAGGAATAGTTCTTGGATTGGAAGTGGATGCCCTAGGTGGTTGTGATGGTCCAACAATGGTGACCTTGCCGCCATGTGTGGTGACTCCACAATCAGCTTTGGCTCCTTTGATGGTGAGAACGGTGACCATTTCATCAATGGATGCAACAAAATGATCATACACATGATTCACATTGGAATACTTTTATTTTCCATGGTTGTTTCCTTGGTTATGATCTGAAATTGGATTCGTGTATATTTTAAAGTTTTGATTCCCAGCTGGTTTCTCAATATTTATGATCTTGTCATCAATGAGGTCTTGGATTAGATTTTTCAACCTCATGCAACTGGCTTGTTTGATTGTCAATATGATACCAAGGGTATATTTGAATTATACTAAGTATAGCTAGCCTTCTTCTAACATAGCAATATAATTTTTCTTAATATGAAAAGGGAGTAGGATTGAACGATTCTGCTACTGCCAGTTACTCTAACTCTATTTGATCAACTTAATTCAATTTTTTTTTTTGCTTTGTGTGCCCCTTGAATTTGTGGAAATCACAAAGGTGATTCTCATTGTACCATAGTGCTTTCACTTGGGGCTCTTGATATTTCTCATGAGTGGGAATCTTGATGAGATTTTTTTTATTAGTTCTTCATCACAGCTTCAATTGGTTCCCCAAGGGTAGTGTACTTTTTCTTTGGGGGATTTCTATTTCGCGGAGGTGTTCTTCCTTGATTATTTAGGTTGTTGACTCGATTGTTGGGTGGTTGTTGTGATACCGTGTTAGCTTGCATGTTGTTTGAATTGTTATTTTGTGGTTGTTGGTAGGTTTGGGTGTTTTTCTTTGGAGCACTGATTATGACCTCAAGGTGTCCACCACATTGTCATTGGTGACATTTTTGTTTCTTGCCCATGTGCAAGGTTTCTCATTATAGCTAGTGGATGGGAAATTTTCTTTATTTTCTTGATATGTAGGTGTTCACCCTTGTGCAATAAGGGCTCATTTGATGCTGAGCACCTTAGGGATCGGTTGGTTCTAAGTGGTGATACATTGTACCTTAAGATGAAATGCTAAGGTTTTTTCAAGATTGGTGATGATGGTGCAAACTTGTTGTTCTTTTGGCATAGCCCATTTGCTCCTATTGGCCTTGGATTTCCATCTTTGTAAGAAGGAAGTGAATGATTCCCCCTTAGCTTGTTTAAGCACAAATAGTTCCTCTAGACTAACATTAATACCAATAATGAAGGCATAGTTTTCTATGAATGCATCTATGATCTCTTGGAACTTTTTGATGCCAAGAGGAAGGCGGGAGAACCACTCCATGGCAGGACCAACCAAACTTTGGGGAAATAGCCACATCAGATATGTATCGTCATATGTGACTTCCATGCAATGTACTTGAATTCCCTGATGTGATCTTCAAGGTTTCCCGTCCCACGATATTTGTCAAATTTAGGGATTTCAAACCCCTTTGGGGACGGTACCATTGCAAGGCTCTTGTTAAACGGATAGGGAAATAAGTTGCTTGGTGTTTTTATTGTTTTCCTTGATTGGAGATCGAGTACTTGCTACAAGAGAAATTTTATTTGTGCTGTCATGTCATCTTGTGGATCAAGGGGTGGAGTGAATGTGTTTTGAAGTGGTTGAGGTGTTTGAGTAATAGGTGGAGTGTTGAGTGTGTTGGTGGGAGTTTGTTGCAAGATCTGCTTCATGATTAAGGCTTACTGATATGCCTGCATTTGTTATTATGCCAACAACGCTTGTTTTTGGTCTTGCTGCTATTGCGCCAACAACGCTTGTTGTTGGTCTTACTGCTGTTGCACCAACAATGCTTGTTTTAGGTCCTGCTATTGTTGTGCCAATAATGCTTGTTGTTGATGTGCCAACAATGCTTGTTGTTGGGCTAGTAATGTTGTTTCTTGCTACACTTGGTATTGTTGTAGGGCTTGCTGATATGCTTGTCGTTGGGCTGCTTGTAGTTGTGCCTGGTATTGAGCCTATACTTGTGCTTACTGAGCTTGGTATTGGGCTTGTGCCTAAGATTGAGCTTGCACCTATTGGGTAGCTTGTGCAACATGTATGACTTGAGCAAATTGATCAGCTTGAGCAACTTGAGCTGCTTGCGTAGCTTGGGCAGCTTGCGCAACTTGGGCAACTTGCTGTTGTTGTAATAAGGCTTGGGCTTGAGCAACCTGCTATGCTTGTTGCAATTGTTGTGCAGCTTGGGTTGCTTGCGCTTGCTGAGAAACTTGAGCTTGTTGAACAACTAGCTATGCAGCTTTTTGATTTTGAATTTGCTGAAGTGCCTTTTGATAGGAAACCAATTGAGTGGCTTGCAATGTGATGTAGGTTCACTGTGTTTGACTTTGGAGGTGGTGGCAATGGATTTGGGATGGTGTTCATTTCTGTAATGAGAGGTACCATTGTATTGATGGTAGGGACTTGGGTGGTAGATGGTGTAATTAATATGCTTGGTCCTTGAGAGACCACATTTATGGATTGTGTAGTGATTGTTTGGGTTGCTTGGATAGTTGCCATTTGTTGTTGTGACATCGATGGAAAGATTGGAGGATTTGGCATGATGTTTTGATTGATGATTGATGGGTTGTTTTGACCTTGATTGAGTGGTGGTAAATAAGGTAACCCCGAATTGAGAGGTGGTGTGGATGTTAATGGTAAAGGTGGAAGTGGTGGAAAAATAGGTGGTGTAATCCCTTGAGGAAATGAAGATGAAGGGTCAAAGATGCCCCCTGGTCCAAATAGCCCACCTCCTCCTTGTGAAGTCATAGGGAGAGAGGTTTGTGTGTTGAGAGGGTACATTGGTGTCACATGAAAAGATGATGATGGGTCATTGGTGTCTTGAAAGGTGAGCGAAACATGTGGGTGTAATTGATTCAATGGGATGGATTGACCAAAGATAGTGTTTGCATCCAAATCTTGGTTATTCACAAGGGGGTGTGTTTGTAATGCATGAAGCAATGATCTCCCCTTGTTAACAATGGGTTTAGTTGGAGCTATGGATGTTTTGATTTGGGGGATGCTTTGAGTGATGCTTTGGAATGGAGGTGTGGATGAGATTGGGGGCATTATCAAAAGAGGTTTCTCCACAATAGTGCTTACATCAAAATTGAAAGGGAGTTTAGCCCCTTCTTTAGCTAATTCAAGCATGTATTGGGAGGGATTGAGTCTCATCATGGTATTGAAAATTCTATGAGTTTTGATATTTTGAACCATTTCAATGATCTCATCTTGTGTCATCCTAAGACATTATTGGTGATGTCTTCTACTTGACCTTCCTCTTGAGGATTTTTTGATGATAAAGGAAGATTGGTTAGGGGATTACTTGATCCAATAGGATTGATTTCAGAATTGGTTTAACTTAGGTCACTTGAAGTTGATGTTTCTTTGTTTGTTTCCATGTTCTTCTTGTGTTGAGACCTAGTTTGCACCATAAAATAGGGATCAATTTTCAAGAAGGTAAGAGATGAACCTCTAATTCTTTGGATTAATCTAATCTTTAGGTACGACAAAAAATAAAGTATAAGATAATGAGGATCAAAAGGATGATGATGGTGACAATGAAGGATGGAGGATTGGTGGATGCTTGAACCCTTAAGAAACCTTGAGGGGGATACTAAAATTTAGGACTTTGGATTTGATGCTTTGATGCTTTGATTTTTGATTTTGATTTTGGATTGATTTGATTTGATTTTGATTTTTATATGGTATAATGAACTCATAAAATCTAAGAGATTAGATGTTTTCTTAGAGTGAACTTGTCCATAAGATGATAATTTGGATAACTGTACAAAGAAGGATTCATCTATACACACATAGTAAAACAAGATGAATTGGATTTGTTTTGATTTTTGATTTCAAGAGGATTTGCCCAAAGTTTAGCATAAAGGATTTTTTCAAGATTTCCAAGAGTTGTTTGTGAGGTGAATTTTGATTTGATGTTTGAAAGATGGATGAAAGTTTGATTTTGATCCTAAGAGACTTAGAAAGACTTTTGTTTACTAGACCAAGGTGTTGAAAAACATGCTAATACTTCCTATGTGAGATATTCAAACCTTTGAAAGAGAATTGGATTTTGACAATAGTAAAATTAATACAAATTTGGATTGTTCCTTGAAGCACGTTTGTAAAAGTTGAAGGTCAATCTTTGTCTAAACTCATAAAGCATAAACAACCTTTTCTTGTGAGATTTTTGACTAAGACCTTTCGTCTTCAGTTTTTGGATCTTGATCTTTTGGTAAATCATTTGAAAGAGCACATGTGTGAGGTTCAATTATTTCTTAGCTTTGCTTAATGAATTATTTTTACCACAAAAAATTCTTGATTAGGTTTTCAAATTAAATGTCCAATGTCCCAATTTCTTCTCATCCCACAAGGTCCATTATGTGGAAATCAAGGAAATTAAGGGAAAGGTTCCCTATTGTTGACTTTAGTGAGCAAATTAAGATGTAAATTCAAATGCTTAGAAATCTCTAAGGATATAATCCCTAGGGAAAGCAATAACACTTGAATTTTGTCAAAGATATTTGCTTCCTAAAGTGTTTGAAATTTGATGGCTATGTTGAATGTTTGTTTTCCAATGTTTAAGATCCAAGAAAAGTGTTTTGATTTCCAAGAACATGCACAACCCTATGGATATTAGGACAATATTTATTGAATCCCAACTTGGATAAATCCAACCACGCCTACTTTTAGTGGATGATTAGATGCTTGACCACACAAGATCCCCCTTACAGTGCACTCACTTCTTGGATTAGCCAAGCATCAGTACCCATGAAACTCCCATGGCATAATTCTCATCTCTATTAAAAGCCATAAAAATATGGGGTGGCTTCAGAATGACTGTTCTTGCAGCAAAAAATAGTTTAAGGATTTTGGTCTTTTAGACAAAGGGTTTTAATACAGACATTCCGTTCATGGGGGATCATCCATGTGGCAAGAGACCATTGCTTCCCTTCTTGTTGGAACAATCCTCGTGATACTTGAACTTTCCTCAAGTACCCACACTTATATACCAGTTTGAAGTTGCTTAGCTTTAGTGTGTTCCTAGTTGGGTTGTTCTCTTGGGTGATTACTTTTTCCCACAAGGAAGGCCCTCTAAAAATATACAAAAGTGAGCAAGAACATCCGTAGTTCGATCAATCTTTGTTGAAAAACAAAGAGAGAACACATGCAATATACCCCACCCAAACTCACAAGATTTTGTTTAATTTTAGAATCCAAATTGAAGTGTGGAGGTAATCACTTATACAACTTAATATCACAAAAAGCCTTTTGATTCTCAAGATTTCTGTGGGGTGCGAGAGAAGCGCATATGTCTTTTATATGATATTATTTTGGATAATAGATTACATAGCATAGAAGCACATTTTCATTTTAATTCTTCAAAGCAGAAAATTGGATTCTTTTTAAGCACCAAAAGGAAATATGAAAGTTGTTTGTTCAATTGTTGAACCTTAAAAAAAATCTAGTAAGTTGCCTAAGTTTCCTTTTAATCCTTTTGTCTTATTATTTTTAAACCCAAATTGAAATCTATTGAGTCCTACGAGCATGAAAGATAACAAATCCTTAGAGGAGGAATTATAATTTCTCCCAAAAGTGTTTAAAAACACTTGATATAATGAGATGATGATGTCATAGAAGTCTTCGTCTTTGTTTCCCTCCACCTTCGATTAATCCAACCTATAAAAAATGGTTAGAACTTACAAAAATAGAGGTCAAAAACTAGTTAGTAATCACAAGCAATCAAAATGAAAAGACACATGCTAAAATTAAACTGATTAGTACCTTTTACCCAACTCCAGCGGTGCAATTTTCATATGTGGCGTAGTTTGAAGAGGTCAACAATGCTATATGGCATCGCTAGGACTGACAACGATGCTTTGCAATAGGACCAGTGAGTGCAATTGCGGTGCTATTTTTCCAAGTGATGCAATTTGGAATTTGGAAATACAACAACAAAAAAGTGGACCAACATCAAAGTTTGAAAATTTGAATTTTTGGGCAGGAAGACTTCAACAACAAAGTTTGGAGTTTGTAGTGTTGTTGTATGACGCTGTTTGACTGGTAGCATCGTATGGCACCACTGGATTGATAGCGACACAATTTTCTATAGGCACAAAAATGTCAAGAAAATAACATAATTTTCTCAAAAGACGTGTTAATATTTTCAGATTCACCCTCCTTCTAGCACCAAAATGTGAATGTTGATTATAGACCTGCATAAACACAACAAACAATCACACAATTAGATTCATATGCAAGTTAAATCAACATTCCCCATAAAATTCATTTACAATGCACAAAATAGGAAATAAATGAAGAACACAACAAATAAAGCTATTAAATCCTATTAAAGCAAGCAAACTTTTAATCCCATGGGGGAATTGGTGCCATTTTGATATGGAAAATGGCCCTTTCCCAATCCCTTGTAAGCTTTGTGATGAATTGTTGGTGATTGAAGCTCCTTGATGAAATTTTGGCATAACCTAGCTATGAAACCATGAAAACTATGAACACTTGATGAAATGGATAAAATTAGCTCTAAATATGAAGATAGTGATTTTGCAAATGAAGTTGTGGATCCAAAATCAAATTGAGAGCCTCTTATTTATAGATGAGAGTGATTGAGAATAAGGAAAAATGGATGAATGTGGGATAAAATACCAACCAATAGCATGAAGCTACTTGTCAACATGTGAGTGGACAAAAGTGGAGCACATTTTGATGAATGTGCCAATAAATGATATTAGATGGAATTTCAAATTTATGAAATGACATGGAGACGTAAATGAATTAAATGCCACTTGGCTCAATGTACAAGGACATGTAAGAGATATTGAATTCCTTGTTGGAAGGACAAATCCCTTAGGAGGGATTTTTTGAATTTGGAAGAATATTCCCTTTTGATGCCATGTTGAGAGAAATTAGAAGATTTAATAAATCAAAAGAAATGATTTATTGAGCAAGTTGCAAAATCTAGACGATTGGAGCGATTAAGATTAAGATTAATCAGGATTTGATTAATTAAGAGGGAGATTAGTTGATGTGACAATTTGATTTATATTTTTGGATTGATTTAAATCAAAATGAGAGGAAAATGATTTAGAATTAATTAAATAAAGATTTTGATTTATTTAATTAAGAAGGAGATGATGTTAGATTAAATTAAATAAATATTGGTTTATTTAATTTAATAGAATGAGATTAGAGATTAATTAAATAAAGTGAATTATTTAATTAAAGAGAGACCATAGGATTAATTAAATAAAATGATCTATTTAATCAATAGGAGATGTTGACTTAATCAAAGAAATAATGATTTATTTAATTAAGAGGTGAAATGTGATGAATTTAATCAAATAAGAGATATTTAATTAAATGATTATTAAAGGAGATGATTCAGGATGAAGTGGTGTTAGTAATCAGGATCAAGTGTAATCAGTACATTTTCCATGTCTACAAATGCAATAAATTTACAGATCTTTAACAATTACAAAAACTTAAATAGAAATAAACACAAGTATCATGCATACCACAACACAATGATTTATGTGGAGAAATTTTTTTCGAGAGAAAAACCCCACACTCCAAAAGCGGTCCAATATATTATTCCAAAATTAAAAGATTACAATATACTTGCAGAGCAAGCTTCTCATAGGAGTATCACCACCAGAGATCAAGAGACACCACAACTACTATTAGAATCTCAAAATAAACCACCATCTACATACATCCCACCAGCTTATAACAAGATTTTTGGAACCTTCTAGAATTAGAATTTTACAAGGTCATTTTTCATTTGATGTGTTAACAAAAAGAACTTGATGTGTTAGTGGGAAAAAACCTTGATGTGTTAGCGAGAAAAAAAACATTGACGTGTTAACACATTTTTTTTTCAAGGTGTTTCCCCGAACCCCATGTCTTGTTATGAGTGTACAGTATTTGCATGATCAGTTGCCACATACCAACATACATCCTATCAATAAATCATATATAGTTGCAAGGTTGAGACACATTTTCCCAATAGTCCAAGGGGAGATCTAAATCTCTTGGAAAGTTCAAAGTTGTTTGCTAGAACTATGGTAAGCCTGGACATGTTTGTAAGGATTGTAAAGAAAAAAAGGAAGAAGAAAAAGAAGAAATTTGATTCCGATTTTGAGTCTGAGAAGGAAGATGGTGATGCATTCATTGTAGCTTTGGCAACTCGTGTAGGTAATGATGCATGGTTAATTGACTTAGGTGCATCCTTCTATATGACCTTTAATAGAGATTGGTTTTTTGAATATGAAGAATTTGATGGTGGTAAGGTGTACTTGGGTGATGATTTTCATTTAGACATTGTTGGCTATGGTAAATTTAAAATCAAGTTTCCTAATGGTAGAATAAAAAGGATTAATGGTGTGTTGCATATTCCTAGATTATCATGAAATTTGTTATCTATGAGCAAACTAATAGATACAGGTGCACATGTAGTATTTTATGATACATGATGCAAGATGGTTAGAGGTGCTATGGTGATTGCTAGAGGTTTCAGATATGGTACATTGTATAAGCTTGATGCATGAATTATTGAGTGCAATAGTACTTCTGTGAAAAGAAAATCTATGGAAGAAGTGAGGGTTTCACCTTCAACAGATGGTCATGGCTTTTGGGTACCCAAGGGTGCTCTTTCTTCTAAATCAAAGCTACCTATATAAAAAACTATGTTATCTAACTAGAGACTTGGCCACATTGGAGAAAAGGGTCTAAGGACCTTGAAAAATAAAAACCTTGTTGAAGGTTTGTCTAATTGTAAGCTTGAATTTGATTTCTCTGAGAATTGCATTTATGGAAAACAAAACTGCGTTTAGTTTTACTCAAGTTCTCATAAGACCGTCTACAAAAGATGGCCAACTGGTGCCCATAAATGTGGAGAAACCTCATAGTGTGTGTTAGCTCTCAAAAACGCAGGTTTGAACCACCAAAGGTTGCCAAGCTTTCACAACATTTTAGGGTAACAGAACAAGGTTTGAAACAATCAAACCTTCTACTCTTCAGGTGCTGCTAAACCCAGGCGGGTGTACCTCTTTGAATTATGCAGACTTAACTTGTGATTATCCTTCTAAAATGCTTTGTCCACAATGGCAGGTGATAGTGAACAAAATGAAATCAAACTTGATAACTATCTTTTGATTTAAATCCTAGAATGCTTGATTCACTGATAAAAAGAGATTGAATGAATTAAAATAATGAATTGTAGAGACCAGTGCCTTGTTGGGTATGCAGAGTCAAATGAAATAGAAGTGGGCAACTTATTCTAGCAGAAAATCAAATTGTAGGCATATGATCTATTCATAACTTGTATAAACAATGCAAGATTATGACTACTGAGCTCTTCTTTAATAATCCAGATGAATCTTCCTGATTATTGTGATCAACGAAAAGGATTTTATCTTTACTTGAGAGAACCAGTTAATTAATCACACAAATACAACAAATGTGCATTGAAAAACTGAACATAAACTTGTTATGCCAATTTAAATAACCAGAAAGAATCAAATTGGAGACAACTTCAACAATAATTTTCAGTAAACTCAACAGACAATTGATACCAAATATAACCTGCCACACCAGCTGATTCCCATTGAATTCGCCATTTTAAAACATGCACATAGTCTCTGATAAGAGAAAATTATTCTACTGTAGCCATTCCTAATCTACTGTATGTGATCTAAAATCTGATGATGTTTCAATTACAATCTGGGTGCATATAAATACACCAGCATTAGAAATCATATCGGTTCAAATTCATGTCGACCCAGCAACAAATTCGGGCTCCAAATGAGCTAGCAAGCAACGGTCATCCAAGCAAAAACATGTCGGCCTTGATATTTAAAATTATGTTATCACCAGTGAGATAGTTGGCGAGACATAGATCATCGTCCTATCGAAGGCAATTCACTCGTTACATCCCTTGTGCGTGTATTTCGCTCTCGCATTCGCTGTAGCGACATGCAAGTCATATCGAAGCCACATAGTATTCCGTTGTTCCCACTGTGCTTTGCTATAACACATAGATATCGCAGAGACCTCACACAAGCAGTTTTAAGTTTCACTGAGAGCCTCCCACTTAACCTCATGTCGGTGTGACCAACCAATTATCCTGCCGACAAAGCCACCACTGCATCCCATTCGGAAAGACCCCAGGAACCTCGCCATGACCACATACCGAAACAAATAGGTCACACCGAGCAACACCTTTTGTTACAATCATCATTGCCAAGACCATTAGATTCTCTCACCGAAAAGAAACCGCATTGAGCTATCGACAAAACAAAACAATGTCGGGGGGACCTCCTGTAGAATACACATTGCCTCACCTAAAATCCTTATCCGTCTTGAATATTGCCGTGACTTATGACTTCTCCTACTGACGAGCCCGCTTGTCTTATGTTATGTTGCCAAGACATTTCAAACTTGGGGAGAAGTCCCATAGAGTATATCGGGTTATACCGAAAGCCTTAGGATTACACCATATCGCTAAGAGAGTTCTGATCTCACACTGACATCCATTTTTTTTCCATCCTTCAGTGAGACCGAAGGTCACTCGTCGAGACCTTACGATGATCGCCCTAACCTACACCGATATGCTCATATTCTTCTGCCACCGATCGGTGAGACCAGGGTGAACTCACGCTGAAAGAAAACCCTATGTTAAACATTGTCGGCAAGACTTGACCTCTTCGCTATGACCACTCACCGAAACCCATAGCCTTTGCCGATAGATGTCTCAGTTGTTGCCAAAACAACATGGATGCTATGCCGATAGCCATTCATAGATGAATGCCAGTCGCTGTAACAAAGAACATGTCTTGCCAAAACACCTACAAGAAACAAATGTCAACTCACAAGCAACAAGGGTCAGGGAGACAGTAAAGGACCTATGTTGAAAGATTCAGCAAGATGGAGAAAGCACAACCTGATGGGTTCCATAGGGAAATATGGGAAAAATGCAAGTAAAAATACCACGAGATGAGGAAAATTCCAATAGAAGGACTCATATGGAGACTCAGGGGGTATGGAAGGTACGCAAAAATCATCAAATTTGATAGTTCCAACAGTGTGGGTGACAACATCATTCCACCATGTAATCTAGCCTATATTGTGAGGTAGCCTACACTCCAAATTCCAAACCGCGTTGATGTGGGCCAGCGGAGGCTTATGACTTAGCAATGAAGTGTTAAAAAAATGGGTCCTACTAGCCCGTGGCTGCCTAAATTTCCACTCAATGTAAAATATAATGGGAAAGTGGTCTAACAATATCACATCCACTAATGGTCTTACCGGAAGTGGTGAAGAGTTGGAAAAAGAGAAAAAAGATTGAGCTAAGATCATAGCATGATCAAGGCATTTAAATATCTTGTCACACCCAACTCAATAATTGGACCAAGTGTGCCAAAGAGAATGAGAATGGTGATGGCCAATATCAGAGTCAAAAATACCCAATTTATTACACATGTAGTACCATGCCTCTCTTTTGCCAACTGCCCATCAAAATGGAAAAGTATCATCCTTGTTGTACACCATCTCAACCATATTTAAATCCCCACAAAGCATCTAGGTAGCAATTGGTAATGAATCAGATATCGATCACTAGAGAAGAGATCTTTCAACAATATAATTTGAGACATAAACATTAATAATCCCAAAATAATGATTATCAATGTTCAACAAAATCCAGATGAGATGATGTGTGGGGTCAGACCCATGATCGACCACACAAGCGTGCTATCATGGGGAAAAAGGGTTGACTGCTCTGCCAAGTCTAGCCTCATGATTAGTACAATACATTTTATTGGCTAGCCAAATAGAACGACAAGCTGAAGAAAGCAAAAAACCAACAAATTTCACTTCTTGAAGACAAAACATCAATACCAGCATATTTTTGAAGAGTATCCTTAACAAAATACTTCCTAGAGAGATCTTTCAGACCTCAAACATTTCGATAAAGAAAATTCATGAGAGAAACTATTCCATTTCAGTAGAGTCCAACTCTTCTAGAGTGGAAAAGTGATTATGTAAAAATTCTGGTGGGATTGAACCAATTTAAATGGTGGGAGATGATGCCTCTGTGTCTCCTAAAAATATTCTCCTTCTTTTAGAGGTCGAGAAGGACTTCAAGACCTCCCATGAGCTCTTGAAATGAGAGGAGACTCAGTCATTTGTGCTATCATAACTGAGGTAGGTTGGGGCATATCCTTAGGCCTTGGTCACACTAAAGTGCTATTAGATCCCATCTAGGCTCTCTTCCCCTTTACAGAAGGGTTTGGAACTTTTTTTACTAGCTCAGGGGTTTTGGTAACCATCCTAGAGCTATTGGACTTGTTTTTTTGATTGGTGGTCATTGTCCATTTTTCCTTTGGTTTGGTGGTGACACCTTCCACCTAACGATGTTTATTAGTATCTCATGGTGGAAGTGGAGTATAGGGGACTACCAGAGGGAAATCCTTAATCTTGTGGTCAACAGACTAACACTGATAACAAGTATTCGACATATTAAAATAAGTGACCTTTTGGGTATGCCAAAAAGAACCAATTTGAATATGAACTCTTTCAAATCCTGTGAAAGGTCCACTTTGACACAACCTCACTTTTGAGGGTGAGCTTGAAGGAACCTATCTAGTTCGACACAAATAACCCTCCCTAGAGAGGAAGAAATATGTTGCAAAAAATGCACATAGGGCAAAGAAAAACTGAGAAACTCAATCCAAACTAGAACCCACAACTTGGTGTCATCTGAGATAGTGAAGTCTCAGGTCCATGGTTGGAAAACTAGCAAAGAGGATTGGATATACCAAGGACCATGGTTCAAGATTTCCTGAACATGGCTGACCTCCGCAAAACGAAAAAATAAAAAATCCTTTAGTCAAATTTTGGACCATATCAAGGTGGACCCCATGAGGGACTTAGGCCTTTTGAACCCATTCTTTAAGCACACTTTTAGGGGGTGTCCTCCTAACAAAATAACCAAAAAGAGTATGCTACTCTAACCATTGACATGTAGAATCAAAATTTAGCATTGGTAACACCGCATCATATGGGGAATCAAAATACTTACCTCGTGGAACACTATCGAAACAAATTTCTAGGGATGCTTGTTCGAAGGAGGAGCCATTGAGGGAAGCCATCTAACCACCAACACCAACAAGAACTGCTGGGTTAGAGCCAGTTGTAGGCATAATAAAACCACAAAAACCATAGTAAATGTGGTCGTACCACAAAGTAAATGGAAAATCCCATGCCTAAGGTGCAATATGATGCAAGAGGGGCCAAGGATGACTGCAGACACAAGAAACCCTAGCAGAACTCATTCACCTCCTACTTTTTCCTTCCGTATTCTATAATTTAATTTATCCATCACCATTTAATATCTCTAAGTTTTTCTAGGATATTATTTTTACTCTTTTATTCTTAAAACATAAAAATATCATGTAGGCTGTATTGAACATAAAATCAAATAATTAAAAACACGTACAATTTTATCAAATTGATAATTTCTCAATATACCTTCAATAAAGATCTATGGCTCTAGGAAAATGCATTGCCAACAATTCACCACATGAAAATTCACTGCAATGACAAATTCAACTCAATGAAATCACCACTAGTAATTCATCACTGCAAAAAATTAGTTGCATTAACAATTTTTAATATAAATTTCCAAAACGTTGATTTTTTTTTTGCAAAAGAATAATTTGATTTATGATAATATGTAGTGAAAATTATTCTTTTGCAACAAATTTTTTCAAAGTTTTGGAAATATATATTGAAAAATGTTAATGTGATTAATTTTCTATGGTGGTGAATTACTAGTGGTGAATTTTCCTTGAGGTGAATTTGTCATGGTAGTGAATTTTCCCATGGTGAAATTGCTTGATGCCAAGATCTATACTATCTAACTAAATAACTATATTCTTATTTAAAACCAACACAACTTTATATCCTCAATAACGAAGTTAGGTAAATTCAAAACCTGTAATATCACTAGGATTATAAATTTTTATGTTTTAACTACACAATATTGAGTCAATAACAAATTGTCTAATAGATTCATATTCAAGAACTCTCATATGATCATATAATAAAATTTATATTAAACTATTTGTAGTGTAGGAAAAAGTATCCCTTTTTCACACTTTATTTAGGAATTAATATTAAAAATGAACTAAATTGTCTTAATTTAGTGTTGTAATATGTATTTTACATATTCACATTGAGTTTAGGGACCTATTATTTAAAATGGACTCAATGTGGTGTTGTAAAGTGTACCCCTTTACACTTTCGCACTTATCTAGTACTTTATTAAATAATTGAGGTTAATTTTCCTTAATTATCCCCTTTAATTCAAATCCAAGCTTAATTAATTGCAATTTCCAAAGAGGAAAACCTGACATTCATTAATTCCCAAACATAACACCTCATTGAACAATGTGTGTCCTAGGTAAGTGACCTAGGACCCATTCGCCCATGGGCGAATGGGTCCTCACTTAGACCTTGGACCTAAATGTTAATTATGTTTTTGGTGGTATTTTAATGATTTCAAATCCATATTCATATGTCAGATTGTGTTATTTGAATTTCAAGAAATTAATGTTACATACCTATAAATAAGAGGTCATTTCACTCAGTTTCACCTAGCAAGTTCAAGTTATCTTAAGAGAACTTTCATGAGAGCATTTCATGGCATTCAAGAGAAGATTTAGTGAAGAATTATTGTAGCAATCAAGATCCAATTGTCATGTCAAAGTATTCTTGCATCATGCATGTTATTGTTAGAATTGTGAAACAAGCACAAAACCACGAGCCATAGGAGCAAACACAAACAAATACACCTTCCACGCAAGAGATTTGCAAAAAAATATATGCAATATTCTTCAACAAGAAAAAGCTACAAAAGAGAAAACTTTCAAGAAGATATGAAAGCTACATATATTCTCCTGTTAATAATTACAATGAGATCAATCCTTATAAAAGGAGATCAAGAAACCCTAAAGTGAAACCTAAAAGGGAAACCCTAGTGTGCACACTTAATAATTAATAAATGATTAATTATTAATGTGCCTAAGTTTAGCTTAAGTAACTAAAGTGATAAGTGACTTAATTAATTAACCAATATGATTAAATTAATTAAGTGAAATGACTTATTACTTTAACACCCCCCCTTAAGATGAACTTAGGAAGTAGCTAAAACACTAATACCATGTTAGAATTATGAAACAAGCACAAAACCACGAGCCACAGGATCAAACAAAATAAATACACCTTCCACACAAGAGATCTGCAAACAAATATATGCAATATTCTTCAACAAGAAAAAGCTATAGAAGATAAAACTTTCAAGAAGATATGAAAGCTACATATATTCTCCCGTTAATAATTACAATGAGATCAATCCTTATAAAAGGAGATCAAGAAACCCTAAAGTGAAACCTAAAAGGGAAACCCTAGTGCGCACACTTACTAATTAATAAATAATTAATTATTAATGTGCCTAAGTTTAGCTTAAGTAACTAAAGTGATAAGTGACTTAATTAATTAACCAATATGATTAAATTAATTAAGTGAAATAACTTATTACTCTAATAGTTATTGGAGCTAATATGTTTATGTAGTGTTCATGATCCATTCAAGCATTCAAGGCATTGTTTCAAATCAAGTTTCAAGATCAAGATCCACATCCATTGAAGCCATTTCATGCTAGTTGTAGATCTATATTCCAAGGTTCATTCAAGGGTTTGATGAGTTGTTACATTGCTTTGTTCATTCATCATTCTTTCATGTTTCATTGTTTCATTACAAGGTCTAATTACCAAAGCGAAGTTTGACCAAGGCAAACCCCCATTCACCATAAACAAGAAATTTTTCCCCTTTTGATTTGTGTTTGCAAATTTAGGTGGAAGATATCTTGAAGAGAAAAATTGAAGAACTTCTCAAAGTTGCAAAAGTTGTCATCTCACGGAAACTCAATTGCAAAATTTATTTCTGGCACTCCAAACCTAGAATCTGAGAAAATTGAGAGATTCAAATCTATTTGAGGTTCTCAAAAACTATAGAAAAACCCTAAACTAGGACCCATTCACCCTTGGGTGAATGAGTCCTGGGTCAACTTCAGAAAAACACTTTTGGTGACTGGTACATACATTCTTACCTCTCTTATATTTGCAATTTCATTTATGGTTCCATCAATATCAAGCTTAATCCTTAAGATTCAAGTTGTAGATTGTATTTTGGAGTTAGTTTTCTATTTTTTAATCTTTCTCCCCAAAGTGGTGTTTAATTAGGACCCCCATCCTTGCAAAAAAAGGAAATCAACAGATTTAAACTTTAACTTCACTCACCTCAAGGTTGATAGTCCTTTCATTGCATGGATCTCATTTTCTAATGAAATAGAGAGAAATAGGTCCATTGCGCCCCATGGTTCATAAATACTTTTGGACCACACACACACACATATAATTCTTTATTTCATTTTGGTGAACCTGAGTTTGATCATTGCATTTTTCTAATTTTAGAGTCTATTTTCACCCTAGATCTAGATTTTGAATTCATTTGCATTAGATTGCATTGAACTAAATCTCATTTAGGGCTGTTTAGCTTGCATTAACTTTGTATTTCATTTAGGGGTTTTAGGATTGCATCTTTGCATTCTTGAAATCTGAAAAATACAAAAAAATCAATCATTTTGCAAATTATTTACATAGCATTGCATCATCATTAAATTGCATTTTAAAACTGAAACAAAATTGCACATGAAATTAGGTCTCCTAGTTTGTCATTTTGTCATATTTTGCATTGGAATTCAACCTTAATTTCACAAAAAGTTCAAACTGTAACTTATTGTTTTAGATCAAAATATGGAAATCACTAGAATCAACTTAGAAATCTATAAAAACATTTTAAAAAACCCTAACCTAAGAGCCATTCACCCCTAGGTGAATGAGTCCCTAATTAGGGCCATTTCCTTATTTTCTGGGCATTAAAACATTTGTTTTTGCATTCTATTTTGCTATTTTTTAGTTTTTAGTTTTAGTTGAAAATTTTTTCGTTAAGTGAAATTGATCATATTTAGCTTCATTTGATAAATTTAGTGCATTGAGTGATTTCAAAATTACATTTACAAGACATCATTTTCAAGATTTTACTTTGTTTAATAAAAAAATTACCTTGTTTAGAATTTGAAAATTGCATTTACATATTACATTCTAGGTCATTGCATTGCATTTCACCTTCTTTCCATTTTGGGATTACATTGAGTTTGTGAAACTTTTATGAGCTTCACAACTTGGTGTCATATTAGCAATACTATTGTGAGATGTATTTCAAGACTGTTGTGAGATGTAGTTCGAGACTCATGTCATCCTGCGATACACCATTCACCAAGGATATTGGGTTCTCCAACTCTTTCACTAATAGTGTTGATAATAAACCCTCTATGGATCATAGTATTCATACCTCATTTCTAATGAATTTCCTACCTACAAATAATGTGCATGATGTTGCTAATTTCCCAAAAGAAAACATAAAAAGGATGGATGAAGAAATAGAAAATTTGCAAAAAATTGTGAATTCTGAAAACATTGATAGTAGTGCCATTCCTACTTTAGATAATGTGAGGAAAATTCTTGAAACTAAACATGGAATAGAGATTGTGTGAAGTCTAGCTCATATTTTTGATAAGAACATCCCTACCATGACTAGTTGTGCTCAAACCTTGGGGTATACTCAAAGTAAGGGTGGAAATTCAATTCCTCCTTTCATAACCCTTACCTCTATTCCTACATACACTAGTACTCATGTTACCACAACCATTCAACCTACTAGAAATGTCAACACTTCTTTAGGAATTTCCACTATGAATCCCTCTACCTTTGTGCATTCAAATCTCATATCTCCTCAACCATCCACCCTCACAAATCTACAATTCACTTGCCCTCTATGAACATACACCACTCCACCTTATTCACCTCCATCTCACAATACCAACAATGATCCAATCCTTAAAACAATTTTGCAAAACATGTCATCCATTCAACAACAAATCCCACCTTAAACCAAAACAACTATGACCAACCTTCACAATATATCAAAACCAATCCCTTATCCTTGGAGATACTGAGAAAAAAAATTCCACAAGGTATATAGGTTCCTAGGTTCAAGAAATATGGCACAGGAAAGGAGATCTTGTTAGTGATGTTTCTTCTTACACAACCTTATGTAGTGACTTCATTTTTGAAGATAAAATTTTGGCTAAACTATTCCATCGATCCTTTAAATATTCTGATTTAGAGTGGGTTTTCTCCTTACCAAATAATTCAATTGGTTCATTCAATGAACTTATTGATGCCTTTTCACATGGGTCCCAAGATGACCTTAGCTGATTTGATGACATGTAAACAAAAGGATGATGAAAAATTAATTGATTTCATAGAGAAATATCAAACAATTTATTCACAAATAAACATTAAGATTCCTGATTCTAACCTTCAAAGAATGTTTATTTCCAATTTGTAAGAAAAAAATCAAACAAATCTTGAGATGATGAGATTTCCTTCCTTCATAGAGTTGTGTACAACTCTTTTTGATTACCAAAGTTTGGTTAGTAGTTGTGAAGTGAAAATTCCCTCTAACCATTCTAAAAAGTATGAATCTACACCTCAAACCAACTACCAGCCTTTCAAGAAACAAAATAAGGGCTTCCTCCAACTTAATCCCACTCAATCTAATCAAAAATGTTAACACCCAAGTGGCTACTATAAAGATGAAAAAACCATATGCCTTTGCAGATAGAAATAGAAAATTTACACCCCTACCTAATACCCTTCATAATACCATGTTGCAAATCTTAGGGAAAAAAATGATTTCCTTGCGTCTTGTTAGAGCTCCTGATCCTACTAAGCCTTTACCTTCAAACTATAGACCAAATGCCTATTTCCATTTCCATCAACAAAATATACATGGTACAGAACATTGTAAGCATCTTAAACATCTTGTGCAAGACCTCATTGACTATAATCATATCCTAATTGAAGGTGTTAATGATCAAGGTAATAAGTCTATGGCTCCTCCTAATCAAAATTTACAAATATTTACCAATAATATGCCTAATCATAATATCTCTTTTGTCAAAGCCAATGAAACAAAGAACAATGTGATGAATATTGACAGAGATGATGAAAACATGAAAGACAATGAGAACAACATTATGTATGGTGTGATAGAATTTATTGACGCTAAACCTTATAAGGGCATAACTAAGATGTCACTTGATATTGCTTTCTCACAACAAGACATACTTAAACATGCACCCGATGGTCCTCTTTACATAGCCGAAAGAATCAATGACAAGCCTACTAATGAGATATAATTGATCTTGTCTGTGTAGAGAAAATGATCACTAAAGAATTCCTATTTGTGCATGAGATCTATCAAGATACATATGAAAAATCAAAAGCATGGATCAAAACACATAATGGCTTTGCTTTCCCTATGATTGGATAAATATCCCTCTAAAAGTTGGACCGAAACAATTAACTGTCTCATTCACCATCATCTTGTCATCGAACCAATTTCATGTGAAGTTAGGCTATCCATGGATTTTCTCCATGAATGTCATCCCATCGGTTGCGCATAAATGTTTAAATTTTCCATTCGGAAATGAGATCTTTATAGTGCATCATAGTGGATTTAATCTTGTGTCTTCCCATGGGAACTTCTCATTAGATTACTTTTAGCCTGAGCCTATTGAACCTATTAGACCTTGTGAAGACTTATTTTTCAAATCCTATCAAAAGTTTAAGGCAAAGCGCATAGCAGAATTATCCCTTTATAATATTCCTTAACCTAATATTGAGCCTCCTATCCTTGATAAGATCATGATTGAACCAAAATCCCTTCCAAGTAACCAATTCTAACCTATGACAAATAATTTACCTATTTCCTATAAGAGACCATGAGATAACCAAAAAAATATCATTAAAGTTAAACAAGTTTACAAAGCTAAAGAGAAAGTGGTTGACCAACCTCCCATGGTTCCTTTTGTTCCTACCTCAAGGGAAGAAAAGAAACCTATGGTTGTTAAACCCGCTCCTACACAAACACAACTCAAGAACCGCATGAAAAGAAGCTGAAATTATAGAGACCGTAGGCGTAGACGTCATGCTATTGCTCGTTCATTACAAGAAAAAGAAGAGAACAACATAGAAAATTAAAAAAACAAACTTTTCTAAAGCAGTGCATGATACCTCTCTACTCTCGCTACAACATTAACAACAAAAAACTTCTATGGATATTGTCATTAAACCTCCTATTGCGATTAATCTGGATGATGACATTGAAATTGCTAAGATTGGTGAGGAAGTGCATAATGAGCTAAATCTAATATTTTCCTCTTCTATGAGCTTAAAATATGATCCTCCTAATAAGAGTGTTGAACTTGGTGCTTTTCCTAGTTCGACATTTGATGTTTTCCCTTTGGCTAGTTTTCCTCTTTCCACATATATTGAATAGGATTGGGATGTGGAAAACTTGCTATAGGTTGACTTACATGTGCCTTACTAGTCTTTTGATTTTTTTTCTTGTGCATGTAACTTCTTTGTGTGATTGCATGTTTGTAATGTGATCCCCCATACTATTTTGTTTGATGTATCTATCTCTTTATGTGCATTCCTCTATTTGTACCTACATTCTTCTATATGTCATAAGTATTTATCTTTTCATTTGTCTTGTGTTTTCCTTTTGGGGATGATGCAAGGTGTCGAGACATTTAGGCCTCTTCCTGTAGACACTGAAAAATGTCCTAAAAGATATCATACACTCGAATCAGGTATACTAACATCATTTCCTCTTGAAACCCATCATCTTTTCACTTAATTGATTAAATTATCCTAGCTATTTAATTAATTCCATCATTTTCATCTATTAACATAATTCATTTAATTAGGTTAATTCACCCCCTTCCATGCTAACATTTCATCTCATTAAATAAAATAAATCAAACTATTTAATTTAATTCCCCAAGTCTTCTTATTTAATTAAATAACCCTAAGTTATTTAATTAAATGCCATTTCACCTTGCCCCCTTTCATGAAATCATTTAATTTAATGAATATCATTTTATTCTTCTAATTCCCCTAATTGCATGATTAAACCCTTGTTTAATTAGCAATTATCTAATTAATCCAATTCCTCCCACTTGCAAAAGAATATTCCAAGGGAATATTCCTCCTTTGCACAGTTTAATTTATTTTTAATTAACTAAATATCCTTTTCCCATGAGAATATTCCAAAGAATATTCTCTCTCCGCCAATCATTTGAAAAAGGGAATATTCTCACTTAGCTTCCTATGGAAGCTAACTTGTGACTTCTTGTGCAAGTTAACTTTTGACCTCTTGTACAGGTCAAAAGTGTGCCTGTTTGGAAGGAATGAAAATCCTTGATTAAATATCATCTTGCATTCTCACTCGTTGATGAGAATCCATGATCCATGCCTCCAATTTCCTCCATCCTTGATTGTTGATTAGCTTTTTTGATCTCAACCATTCATTTCTCATTTTCTTTCCTATAAATAAAACATTATTTGGAGTCAAAGGGATCCATCTTTTAGAGCAAAATTATGTTGTTTAAATCACTCACACTCACACTCATAATTTACACACATTTGAAATATTTTAGTTTAAATTAGTTGCATAATAGCTTAGCTTCCATTAATGGCTTCCATACTGCATCCATTTAGCTAATTAAATAATTAGGGTTTGTATCTTTTTAGCTAAAATATCATTTAGATTAGTTTAGAAATTGCATATCTAAATTATTTAGCATAAAATCATGTTAGATTGGCTTTTGCATCATACTCATTTTAGCATAAATCATGTTTTCATTCACATCTCGCAACTGTTTCATTGATTCTCTTCAATATAATCGATTGAAACAAGCTCACTGATTGCAGGATTGGGAAAGGGTCATCGTTTCACATCAACATGACACCAATCCCAAAACGGGATAAGTTTCAAATGGGTTAGAGTAGAAATTTTAATGTTTTTCATATTTAAAATGCTTTGTTTCAATAAATTCTTAGTTTAACTTTCATTTGAATGATCTCGTTTAGATTGAGTATTATTGGCATGAATATGCTTCAATTCTTCATTGATCAAGCATAATCGACCCATACTAATATCCTTGGTCACACTTCCATGTTGACTCGAAAGATTTTTCTTTGTTTTTTCTCTTTATATGTCATTCTTCCTGTTCTATGAGTATTTAAGGAATGATGATGTTTCTAAGCTCTATAATCACATTGTAGCAAATATATATTGACCTTGAATCCATAGATCCCTTATGTGTTTTGGGGGAAACCCCTTCCCATTTTTCATGATGTAGTTTCATTCGGCAACATATGACTCGGCATAGGGATTTCCAAATAAGCTCTCATGTCTTCTTCATGTTACAAATATGAGCTAGTTTGGTGGTGTTGTCATTGATGTCAACACAATTTAGTATGTTGATGTTTGTACATGTATAGCTAAGATACTTTTGAGATGTAGTGAGTACATGGAGCTACCTTTATGGTATTGCAGATATGTTGATTTGATGAGTTTCCAAGTGATTTTGAGAAAATTAGTGAAGAAAAGAAGTCAGAGTGTTGGAAGGGCTCAAATTGTGCTCCAGTATGTGCTCTGCATTTCTCCTATGTTGATCCTATGCCTATGTAGATCTGAAGGTGTGTTGATGGTGATCTAATGATGATATAGTCTAAGTTTTAGTCTTTGGTGATATGGTATGTGAAAGTCGTGTCCTCCGGTTTGTGTGTTTGACTAACAGTGTAAGTGTTCTGTGAACTGGGAGAAATATGTTTGCTTTACATTTATCCTTTGTTTTGTTTTAGATTGTGCAGATATGGTAGATGTCTTGTGAAGGTCTTTCCTATGCTCTGGAAAAGAGGTTTGGAGTTTTGTAATCTGGAAATCATGTTTTAGTATTTCTGTGTGTCTGCACAACCCAGATTGATTGGTGAAAGGAGTTCAGTGTTTGAATCCTGTTGTTTTTGCTGCAAATGTATTTGGAAGATTCTAAGATGTATTCTCATGCATAATGAAGCATGTTGCATCACCCACATGTCATATTCTTGTTGGGAAGCATGTGCATCTATGATAATTTGTGTTTTCATTAGGTTTGTCCGACCTAGTTTTTACACTTCATTCAAAGAATAAAATTTAATTGAGGAAGTGTGTAGAAGATTCAAGAATATTATTTTTTTATGTTTTTATTGGTCCACTCTTATTCCTTTCCACCATGGGAATTTAGAGTTACCGACCTAATTTGAATTTATGAAATGGTGTATTGTGGCCGACCTTGGTAAATGTTTCTAAGATTGAGAACAGTATAAAAGCAAGGCGAGTTGTGAAGAATTGTATGACAGTGTGATACGAAGTGATGAAAGTAAGCCACAAATCATAAGAGAAAAAGTGTGTGTGTGTGTGTGTGAGTTGTGTTGAAGAAAGTGAGACAAGGGTTTCTATAATCTTGAGAATGTGCTTTAATTGCAGTGGTGGATCTTTTGTTCTCTTTGTATTTGTAGGCAATGAGCCTCCCTGTTGGACAGTGAGTCATTTTTGTAGGAAGTGAACCTCCCTATTGGATAGTGAGTCATTTTTTTAGGCAGCGAGCCTTTGTACTTGGACAATGAGTCCTCTTTTGGGAAGTGAACCCTTGGCAGTGAGCCTTTTTCTATAATCTTTATATTGTGAGTTAACCCTCACCGTGGTTTTTCCCTTATTGGGTTTTCTACGTAAAAATTTGGTGTTCATTGTGCTGATTTACTTTCTATTATTTGTGATTCATGCTTATGTCTAATAACAAAATAATGTGGTCAATGAATTGATGAGTGATAAAGTTTTTAAGAATAGATTTTTGTGACAACTGATTCACCCCCCCTCTTAGTTGTCCTGCACCCATTTAACAATTGATATCAGAGCTTGTTGTTCCTTGTGTAGAGCTTAACCACTTAAGGAAGATCTGATGGCACACAAGTTGTCAATCCCTATGTTTGATGGAACTAACTACAAAGATTGGAAGGGATAGATGAGAGGATATATTATCTCTCTTGGTTTCAAGACCTGGAAAGCTATTGAGAATAAGTATACACTTCCATTTTGTGGTGTTAATACTACAGATTAGATCTCTTCTTATGAATAAAATGAGAGGGAAAAGTATGCGATTTGTAGTGGTTTATCTAAAAATGAGCATATCAAGGTTAATTCATTGGACACTGCATATGATTTCTGGAAGAAGCTAGAAGACATGTATGAAGGGAATGAAAAAGTGAAATTGACAAAGAGACTGGTGGCAAAGTGTAGATTTGTGAACTTGAAAATGGAAGATGGTGAAGAATTTACAAGTTTCTTTCATAGGGTTGAACAAACTGCAAATGAGGTTAGAAATCAAGGAGGAAAGCTAGCAGATGAAGACATAATAGAGAAGATACTAATCACCCTACTAGACTACTACAATGATAAGATCTTGATGATTGAAGAAATGTATGACCCTAAGAAGTACACCTTGGAACACTTGTTCGACACCCTGCAAGAATTTGAATTAATAAAGTTCTAAAAAGATGACAAGATAGAAGAAAAGACAGAGACCACATTTAAGTTAATGAACATTGAGGAGGAATCAGATAGTGATGATGTTGATGAGGTGGAAGCCAAATTCACCAAGAAGCTGAAGAAAGGTACCAGAAAGTATAAAGGTATGTTTCCCTTTAAATGATTTAGTTGTGGTAATATTGGTCATTATGCTTCAAGATGTTTGAATAGGGATGCACATAAGAAAAACAAGGATTATAAGGATAAGGATAGGAAGGATAAAAGGTATAAAAAGTTGTACTATGTTAAGGAAGAGGCAGGTATTTCTGATGATGAATCTAAAAATGAGGTTGATTATAGTGAATGCTTATTCTTAGCTTTGGAAAATAAATCTGTATCCACTAACCTTGGAAAGTGTGTAAGCAAAGGGTCTCTAGAATTTAAGAAGAATATGATGGAAGGTGCTTCGGTTACTGCATTTCATGCAAGACAGGGTGAAGACTATTGGGTAATTGAAAGTGGATGTTCAAATCATATGACTGAAGATAAGAGTAAGTTCACTAAAATTGAAAAATATGACGGTGGTTTAGTCATGTTCGGTGATGATTCAGGAGCTAAGATCTGTGGTAAAGGTTCAATTAGTTTTTATGGAGTGCATAGCACTGATGATGTATATTATGTGAAGAGTTTGAGGCATAATATTTTGAGTGTTGGTCAAATGTGTGGCAATGGATTTAAGCTTGCGTTTCAAAACAATACCTGTGAAATTAGGAAAGGATCCAAAAATGGAGATATGATTACTGTTGGAAGAAGAACTCACAAAAACATCTATCAGCTGAAAGGAGTTGATGGTAATTGTCTTGTATCTCAGATCAATGAAAGTTGGTTATGGCACATGAGAATGGGATATGTGAACTTTGATAACCTGGTCAAGATCAATAAAAAGTAAATAGTTTGAGGATTGCCTAAAATCACAAGACCTGCTAATGCTATTTGTAGAAGTTGTCAACTTGGGAAGTAGACAAGATGTAGCTTTAAAGGAAAAGAATATTCTACTACCGGTATGCTCGAGTTGATACATATTGATCTTTGTGGTCCGACTAAGATTGGAATCTTGAATGGTGATAAATATTTCATGTTGCTTATTTATGATTACACTCATATGACATGGGTTGCATTTCTTAGAGAAAAAAATCAGGCCCTGAAAAGGTTTAAGGTATTCAAAGCAAGAGTGGAAAATGAAGTAAATTTGAAAATCGAATGTTTAAGATTGGATAGAATTGATGAATTCAATTTTGGTGAATTTAATACATTTTGTGAGACTCATGATATAGAAAGACAATATTCTAATCTGAGAACCCCACAACATAATGGAGTAGTTGAAAGGAAAAACAAGGCAGTACAAGAAGTTGCTAGAACTATGATGAAATAATCTAATGTACCAGATTATATTGGAGAGAAGCGATACGTACTACTATTTATGTTCTTAATAGAGTTTAGATCAGACACAACAACACAAAGACATCTTTTGAGTTATGGACTGGTAAGATTCCTACTGTGAAATATTTTAAGGTATTTGGTAGTAGGTGCTATATTAAAAGAGATGATGAAAATCTTGGAAAGTTTGATGCTAGATGTGATGAAGGAATATTTATTGGATAATCTACCACTAGCAAGGCATACATATGCTTTAACAAAAGTTTGAGAAAAATCATTGAAAGTGCTAATGTGAAAGTTGATGAAGACATATGTAGACCTATTGAGATAAGTGAAGTTGAACCTGATGATCCTATCTGTGGACATATACCTGAAGAAAATAAGGAGAAGGAAGAAGAAGAAGAAAAAGAAGAAGAGGAATAGGTGGAAGAAGAGAATTGTTGATGGTGTTTTCTGCATAGCAACAACTCAGACAAAATACAATATCCTATCTCTCTTGAAAGGTAATTTTCAACAATAAGTTATTAAAAATCACCCCAAGGTCTCTCGGGTGTCAGGTCATGAAAATGAATAAACAACTCAGATAATATGTGAAAATGCTGGTAATCACAATTGGACCTTACTACAAGCAAACTGTATCTTCCCAATTCATTAGATTTTGCAATGTGATGATCTCAAATCCTAAATCTGACCGGATAATAAAGAAATAGCAAAAGGTAAGGGTGCAAGAATATGATAAGATCTAAATTATTCCTAGAATGAACAATGCAAATAATGGATATTTGGAATGGACCAATCTCAAGTAACCAATTCTTGATCAACCCACAATGCAATCTCACAAGAACGGTGCAATCTTCTAAGGTATGTAGATTTTCAAATCATAGATATTCATCCACAATTGAACTTAAGCACAGGTAAATATATGGTCCAGGTTGATTTCACTAGCCTACTACAATCAGATAGTTACTGGGAGTATAGACTAGAGATTGCTACAAACATTCCAAATGTGAAATCATAAACATCATTCACCAAACTAATCTAATTTAATTCTGAACACTAAACCCTAAATCTTTAAGCAATTTGAAAGATAAAACAACAAGAACCATGCAAGATAAAATAACATAAGAGATTTCACCAGAAAAACCACAATGTCTTCAATTGTATTAGATCATCAAAATGCTGCAAAAATTCCACTGTTCTGTTACAATATTTTCTTCAAGAAACTGACTACTACTTCTACTACAAAATACTCTAACTCTTTTCTGCTCTTACTTATCTCTATTACTTTCTAGCTAACTCTTTACAATAAGGCAAGAATTCCCTTTATAGAAAATTCTCAAGACATGTCGGCCCAGCCAAACATTTACAAAATAAGAACAACTGCCAAAACAAGTCAGCCTTAGGAATTCAAAATAAGGCACACATTAAATGCCAATATATCATCAAGGTTGTGTTAGGGTTAGAGATGGCAGATATCTAACAATTAAATGCAGATTTAAATAATAAACAAAGAAACTAAAACATACACAAAATAAATCATAACACAGAGAATTTAACGTGGTTCACCCAATCTAGGCTACATCCACCAAACCGTAGCCATCCAATACTTTTATTATCCAGTGCAAAACCTATTACAATCTTGCGAATAATCACGTTTTTCCTCATACTGTAACCCCCATCCCAACCCCTTTTAACAAGCTTTTAGAAGCTTCCAGAATTAGGGTTTTACAATGTCAGTTTTCTTTCTTTTTCAGAGATTTTTCCTTTTTCGTTGATGAAAAAAATGGTTATCTCGCGACGAACCCCCGCCTGGGGCCCGGCTCGGCCCCGAACCCCGGTGAGGACGGGGGGCTAGGGTGTATAGTATGCCATGGGCTGCTAATATAGCATGATCGGTCACCACATACCAATAATCTCCCACTTGGAGATTGATCAGGCTCCACACCACCACAACCTCCCACTTGGAGACTAATCCTGGACAACACTGTTGCACTTACAACTCCCACTGGAAATAAGGACCTTGGACCCTGCTACTTTGTTATACTTGAATTCAACCTTGAAGGCCAACCGAAGCTGAAGAGGAGCTCAGCTTCTCCCTTGGCACTGCCTTCGTAAACATATCCGCTGGATTGACATCTGTATGAATCTTGGCCAGTTTGACCTTGTCCATCTTCCAACACCGACCGAATGAAATGATATCTCAATTGTATGTGTTTTGTTTTAGAATCCAAGGCAAAATTCTTTGCAAGATGTATAGCACTCTGACTATCTGTAAACAAGTAATTTCCATCCTATTGTTTTCCCAACTCATCCATGAAAAGTTGCAGCCATATCATCTCCTTTGCTGCCTC